>CM076849.1:49230016-49957516 GCA_039519185.1 Astragalus membranaceus
CATCAATAAGTGTTTTGCTAGCATAATAAATAGAATGGAAAACTTTATCATACCTTTGGCCAATGACAGCTCCTATGGAAAAGTCACTAGCATCACACATCAATTCAAATGGCTTGCTCCAGTCTGGGGTAACAATCACTGGTGCTGAAACCAGTGCCTTCTTCAGTTTGTTGAATGCTTCCACACAAGGTTCATCAAAGACAAAAGGTGTGTTATGTTGTAGCAATTGATGTAAAGCCCAAATAATTTAATTATTTATTTAATTAAATTATTTAGGTAATTTATTAGTATAGTTATATTAAAATAATTATACGGTGTTTTATGTAAATCAGGGAGTGGTGTTTAGTAATTAAGCTGAGTAGGAGTCGGGGCCCGTGATCCAGGAGCCCAAGGGCCTAGGCGCATGAAGGAGAGTAATTGGCTAGGGTTTAGTCATTAGCGCATTTTTTGAGAGAAAAGAAAGAAAGTTGCGAAGAGGAGAAGAGAGAAAGGAAGGGACGGCGCGCACCAAGGAAGAAGGAGAGAGGAACTTTGTTGCGGTGGTTCTTCGGAGTTTCGTGCAAGGAGATATCGTGTTCGGCAAAATCCAAGGTAAGGGTGGGTTCTATCCTTATAATAGGGTATATGATGGGGATTATGTGGGAGATAGGACCTATGTTGCTCTTTTGATCTCGTGGGTGTTGATTTATTGATGTTAGCATGTATGCATGATGGTTGTAATTGGTTGTTCATGGTGAAAATTTGATGTTTGGCGTTTTGGTGCGAATTGGTGTTGTGTTTGGTTGCTGGAACTGGCACCCTGTTGCTGGGCGCCATGTTCTGTGCGTGTCTATGTTGCGTTGGTCCCTACTGGAGGCACCCTGTTGCTGGGCGCCAAGCCAGTGTTGCTGCTGTTGCTGATTTTGGCGCCCTGGGCGCCCAGTCATGATGTCTTGTGGTTGTTGTTGCTGGAAGTGGCGCCCTAGGCGCCCAGTGATGCTGTCTTGGTTGCTGGAGTTGGCGCCTTAGGCGCCCAGTGCTGTGTTGCGTAATTTTGTGTTGCTGTGAAGGGCGCCCTAGGCGCCCAGTAGTGTTCCAGTGTTGTTGCTGTCTCAGGCGCCCTGTTGCTGGGCGCCAAGCCTGATGTTGTTGTTGCTGTCTCAGGCGCCCTGTTGCTAGGCGCCAAGCCTGATGTTGTTGTGCTGTCTCAGGCGCCCTGTTGTTGGGCGCCAAGTCTGATGTTGGTTCTGTTGTCTAAGGTGCCCTATTGCTGGGCGCCAAATCCTGTGTTGCTGGTGTTGTCTGTGGCGCTGTAACACCCTTTTTTCACCCATCGTTTATTCGTAATTTATCAGAGTTTTTCGCGCCAAAAGAGTGTCGCATTTTTCAACGTAAAACAAAACCTCGTAGTTTTCTCAAAACGTGCAGCGGAACTATTCAACATCGTTAAAAACATCAACAACCGACAAAGTGCAAAGTGCACCAATTACTAAAAGATTCAACATCAACCGAAATTTAATTAAAAACAGTAATCGACCCTTCCCCAAGTGCTACCTATCAGAGCAGACGACACCAGGCAAAAGGAAGACTACAATCTTCACTCGGCCTCACCTATAAAGTAACAACCACTGAAAGGGTGAGATTCCATACAATATAAGAAGTGTATTAAAGACCACATACAAAGCTCATGACATCAATTAATCACAGCAAGCAACATCACTCTTAACAGTTAATAACAGCTAAGTACACATTAACACGTCACTTTCACAACAACACATCACTTTAACAACACATCACAATGGCCAAACAACTTCATTCAATCACTCGTGCAATATGAATGCGATATGAGACTCAAGCAATGCACATAGACCATAAACAAGCAGGACTCATCATGATCAATTCCCAAACAACAATTTCAACACCACATACTTATGCATTTGCTCAAACACTTGACATGCAAAATCATAAATTCTCAACAACAAATCATCATATGGCAACAATTATTATTATGAGCATAACAACATGTCATTTAGAATAGGCATAGGAATGTGAGGAAATCAAGCATACATCAAATTACTCAACAAGGCACACAATCATAGGGCATGCGATTTTTCAAGACAACAATATGGTGATCAAGACACCCTAAAACCCCACATGTAGATCCCTCATAAACCCTTATATTGAATTAAATCCCACCCTTACCTTAGCTTGGAGAAAACGAAACCTTAGATTAGGAGATGTGTGAAACCCTAGCTTTCCTTCTCTCTCTCCTTGGTTGTAGATCACGCCTCTCTCTCTCTTCTAGCTTGTGGATCACGCCTTCCCTCCCTCTTCTCACTTCTCTAATC
Source organism: Astragalus membranaceus (assembly GCA_039519185.1). Classification (NCBI taxonomy): domain Eukaryota; kingdom Viridiplantae; phylum Streptophyta; class Magnoliopsida; order Fabales; family Fabaceae; genus Astragalus; species Astragalus membranaceus. The sequence continues at coordinate 49,232,344 of CM076849.1, forward strand.
CTTATTTTTCTTTTTCCTTCTAATGACAACAAAACCCTAACCTAGCCCTTTTATAAACTCACTTAACCTCATGGACTTTTTCTTATCTTATGTGACCTAATCATGGCCTCCACTTAACACTTCTAATTTACTAATACTAACACTAATAATTAGGTCCACATATACTAATAAATATTTAATTAATTTTTGGGGTGTTACAGGCGCCCTGTTGCTGGGCCCAGACTCTGTGTTGCTGTTGTTGCCTGTGGCGCCCTATTGCTGGGGGCCAGTTTCTGTTGTTGTTGTTGCCTGCTAGGCGCCCTGCTGCTGGCGCCATGTTCTTGCTGTGCTGCTGTCTCACTTGGCGCCCTGTTGCTGGGCGCCAGTTTCTGCCTTGTGTTGTTGCTGTTTTTCCAAAATTATTATTGCTGTCACAGTGAACAATTGTTGCTGTTTTTCTGAAATTGGTGTTGCTGTCACAGTGAACAATTGTTGCTGTTTTCTAAATTAATGTTGCTGTCACAGTGACAATGTTGCTGTTTTCTCCAAAATTAAGTTGCTGTCACACTGTAAAATGGCGTTGTTGCTGTAAAAATAGTGTTGCTGTCATTGTAAAATAAATGTGTTGTTGTTGTAAAAATGGTGTTGCTGTCACTGTAGAATAAACGTTGCTGTTTGTTGTAAATTTATTGGTGTTTTGGTGTCGGTGATTGTTGGTGTTATCGGTGATGATGTAACAGGTGATGTGCCTATTTCTTGGGCTAAGGTGATGGGTCTATGACCACTTGGTGATATTGGTGATGTTGTGTTAATTAAATGTCGATTGTTGTTGATTGTCTCTGGTGCATGGTTCATAGTGTCGCATATATTGTATATGCATTAATTTGGTGATGATGGCTTCGGCCTTGGAGCTATAGGTGATGATGGTGATGCTCATACAGGTGATGATTGCCCTTATTGGCTACTTTATTGGTGATTATTGGTACCACATGCATATACCCGCTGGTGTGGGTTGCACCTCATACACTTTCTCATGATGTTGGTGATAATTCTTAATTTTGGTGAATTGTAAATTGATGTTGTTGTGAAGCGGTTGATATAGCGTTGTAACTCTAGCATATTGCCTATCATATATGCTATTATAATGTTAGATATCTCACCCCTTCTGTTTGAATGTTACCCCTATGTTGGTAACGTGCATGTGATTGTGAGTGAAGGCATGTCTACCTTCGCTAGTTGAGTCAGGTGTTGTCGCTCTGATACGTAGCACTCGGGGGGATGAACACTAGTTTTATTAGATGTCTTTGATATTTAAATTCTGAAGTTTTATGGCAATGTTATAATTACTTAATTGAACTTTGATTTTTATTCCGCTGCTTGGTGATGTTATGACGTGCTAGGTGTCGCACTGTTTTAATGGTGAAACTTTATTATTGGCATGTGATGTTTAACGTTGTAAGAGTAGCATCCCTTGTGGGTGTATTGAAAACGTTTTGAAAACTCTGATTTTTGTCAAAAAATTTCCGGATAGAAAAGGGGTGTTACAATTGACACAAGGGCTTTGATATTTTAGAAAAGTCCTTAATGAACCTTCTGTAGAAGCCCGCATGCCCTAGGAAGCTTCTTACATTCTTCACATTTGTAGGAGGAGGCATCTTCTCAATCACCTCAACTTTAGCTCTATCAACTTCAATTCCCTTCTTTGAAATTATGTGACCTAAGACAACCCCTTCTTGTACCATGAAGTGGCATTTTTCCCAATTCAGCACCAGATTAGTCTCCTCACATCTGTCCAATATTTCTTCCAAGTTACTGAGACACAGTTGGAATGATTCCCCAAAGACTGAGAAATCATCTATAAATACCTCCATGGACTTCACTATGAACTCAGAGAAAATTGACATCATACACCTTTGAAATGTGGCTGGTGTATTACATAGCCCAAATGGCATCCTCCTAAAGGCAAAGGTACCATAAGGACATATAAATGTAGTTTTCTGTTGGTCTTCAGGAACAATGGCTATTTGATTGTAACCAGAATAAGCATCCAAGAAACAATAAAACTCTTTACCAGCCAATCTGTCCAGCATTTGATCAGTGAATGGTAAGGGAAAATGATCCTTCTTTGTAGCTTTTTTAAGTTTTCTATAGTCCATATTCTTGTGAGAATTAGCTCATTCTTCTCATTAGCTACCACTGTTACCCCTCCTTTCTTAGGAACACATTGCACAGGGCTCACCGATGCACTATCTGAAATGGGATAAACAATGCCAGCATCTAGCCACTTAATGATTTCCTTCTTGACAACCTCCTTCATGATAGGATTCAGTCTCCTTTGCCCTTCAATACTATTCTTTGAATTTTCATCCAAGATGATTCTGTGCATGCAAATGGTAGGACTAATCCCCTTTATGTCAGAAATTTGCCACCCAATAGCCTTCTTATACCTCTGTAAGGTAGTAATGAGATCATGCTGTTGAGTTTTGATGAGGTCAGAAGTGATCACAGGCAATGTATCATTTCCCCCTAAGTAGGCATATTTCAAATGTTTGGGCAGCTCTTTAAGTTCAAGTGAGGGAGGCTTTTCAATTGATGGAATGTTCTTTTGAGGTTTGAGTCTTCCATATCCAAAGACTCATACTTCCTTGCCCGAATTTCCTTGACAGCTGCTTCATCATTTAGCACACCTTCTTCCACAACATCAAGAGAGACTACATAAGAAGAACAATCAAGAGAGACTACATAAGCTTCCAAGAAAACTACTTCCACAATAAACATAACATAATTGGCCCAATCTTCTCATTTTGGTAAGCACGTCCATCATAAACATAACATAATTGGCCATTTGTTGAAGTGCTTCAACCAAAGGGACATTTATGTGAAGTTGTTTTAGCACCTCTAAGAATTTGCCAAATTGCTTGTCTTGCTGGGCCTTCTTTAACCTTTGAGGAAAGGGTGGAAGTGGCACAGCTTGATCAAGCTTTGGTGATGGTACAGGTGCAGCATCAGCTGCGACAGCACAGTTGCTTTTTTTTTTTCATTTTCTGTTCTTTTTGTACCACCACCTGTATCAAGTGATGGCCCTGCCAAATCCTTCCCACTCCTTAAAGATATAGCCTTGAAAGACTCTTTCCCTTTTGAAGATGAAGCTTCAGTAGTGGAAGGTAATGTTCCACTCGGCCTTTGGGTGAGAGCAGTGGCTATTTGGCCAATTTGATTCTTCAAGTTCTTGTTAGCGGCCCCTTGGGTTTGATGCTGAGTCTTGGTCTCATTCATCAAAGCCTTAAGCATAGCTTCCATGGAATTACTAGCTGCTGGTGCTGCTGCCTTGGGTTGAGCTGGGAATCCTGGTGGTGTTGCTGGAGCTGCAGCAGGTGCTGCATTGTTACTCCATTTGAAATTTGGATGGTCCCTCCACCCAGGATTGTAGGTATTTGAATAAGGGTTATGATTTATGTTGTATCCAACATAGTTGACTGAGATAGGGTTAGCTAGGCATTCTTCATATAGGTGACCTCCTCCACAGTAAACACAACTGGTAGAGCCTGCTGGGGCTTGTTCAATTGCTGTAACTTTTGCTTCTGGTTTAGCTTTTGTTGCTGTAGCAGCAGGCGCTGCAGCACTGGGTGTGCTTAAATTTTTGATCATATTGGTAAGGGATGCTACTTGAGCAGATAAAGCACTGACTTCACTCACTTGATGCATCCCAGCCACTTTCTTCTGAGCACTCACCCTGGCTGTAGGCCATTGGTAACTATTTGCAGCAATTGTCTCAATGAGATTTGTTGTGCAAAAACGTGTGCAAGTATACACAGTCTAACAAGTAATAAAGTAGTAAGTAAAGATCGTTCCCACGAGGATTAAGGTTCAATTGCTAAGTCTAAGGAATAGTGTTTGATTTGGTGAGTAAAATGTAACCGAATAAATAAGTGGAATTGTTGTGCAATAAGTGACGTAATGGAGATGAAAGCAACAAGATATGAACGAGTAGAAATACGAGAGATGGTAATAGTCAAGACTAGGATCAATAAACAAACTTGTAGGTGCAGTGCTGTGATTGATGCTGTGATAGCACTCGGTGTGCAGAATGAAAGTGGATATTCCTATCGCTATGAAACGTAATGTCGTCAAGGTTTCCTTATTCCTAAGCACCCATTGAGGTTCATTACGTAGGTTGAAAAGCTTGTTTCAGTTCACACTATAGCCCTAACTTCATATTCCTATCCTTCGTTAGGAAAGAGTAATATTCCTATTATCCTTCAAACTATATTAACTTATGAAATCGGTGAGTTAACTCCTTTCAGATGTTAAAACATGTTACCCTAGTCAAAGTGATCAAGTTCAAAAAGGGTTTATAACAATGAAAACACATAAGCTAACAAGGCATCACAAATCAATTGATACTTTTTCAAGTAATTTTCACTAGGGTTTCGTTACAAGAGCTTATGAAACAACTCACACTATAGTGAAGATGTTATGGCCCAAACTGTTGAAAGGGTCGAAGCCCACTATGATGATAATTATGAAGAGCCCATATATGAATAAGTGGATCATCCAATACCTCAAGTGAGAGCCAAAAGAAATAGGGTTAAGCCCAAATGGACAAGGGACTATGAAATGTCTCTCTAAGGATCAGAATATCTTCAGATCATTCTAGAATCTATATTCCCACTTTTTAGCTTTTGTCTTTTTCTCCTTTTGTAATGACTCGATAGTCCTTGTTTTAAGCCAAATCAAACAAACCCCTGTTACTGTCCTTATTGATAGTGGAAGTACTCACAACTTTATACAAGAAAGAGTAGCCACACAACTATCCATTCCCTTCCACAAATCAAAATCCCTTCAAGTTTTTTAGTAGGGAATGGTGGAAAACTAGACTGTTCTTTTATTTGTCCTAATGTCAATCTTACTTTGGACTCACATGAAATTCTAGTGGATCTGTTTGTTTTACCTATTAGTGGCACCGAAATGGTCCTAGGAGTTCAATGGTTGAAATCCTTAGGCTCAGTTCTCACTGACTACAGCCAACTAAACCTAAAGTTTGTAAAAGAAGGCCAAGTCATTGAAATTTCAACCATTCCTCGCACCCACCCTGAAGCGGCTCCACTCCACCAATTAAAACGACTAATAGCCACTGATTCACTAGGCACTTACTGCCAATTCCAAATTATACCTACTTCACCACAGTCCCCTAGATCTCACCCAAATGAAGTCATCAACAACCTGTTAATCCAATTCACAGCCTTATTTGACACACCATCCTCCATTCCTCCATCTCGTATCATCAACCACCATATTCCTCTCCTTGAAGGAGCCAACCCAATCAATATACATCCCTATCGTTACACACAATATCAGAAGCAAGAAATTGAATGTCAAATTCGCGACATGCTTTAACAAGGTTTGATACAACACAACTCTAGTGCTTTCTCTTCTCCTGTTTTATTAGTAAGAAAAAAGGATGGAAATTGGTGTTTTTGCGTGGATTACAGAGCACTAAACGCAATAACCATTAAAGATTGTTTTCCTATTCCTTCCATAGAGAAATTTCTTGATGAACTCTATGGAACAAACTGTTTTTCAAAACTTGACTTACGTTTTGGCTACCATCAAATTCGTATGGACCCTAATGATATTCATAAAACCGCTTTTCGCACTCACCAAGGTCACTACGAATTTTTGGTAATGCCCTTTGGGCTATGTAATGCCCCTTCTTCTTTTCAGGCTACTATGAACTTAATCTTTGCTCCTTACTTACGCAAATTTGTCATCGTTTTCTTTGATGATATTTTAGTATATAGTAAAACCATTGATGAGCACTTACTACACTTGCAGACTATTTTTGAGTGTTTGTTGCAAAATCAGTTCTTTCTTAAGAGATCCAAGTGCATCTTTGCTCAACCATCAATCAACTATCTGGGCCATGTTGTGACATCTAATGGAGTTGGTCCAGATCCTGAAAAAATTGTATCCATGACTGCTTGGCCTGTTCCCACTACAATCAAGCAACTCGAGGATTTCTTGAGTTAACCGGCTTCTACAGAAAGTCTGTTCATCATTATGCTTCCATAGCACAAAACACGCCATGACCGAGGCTCCGATGCTAGCTTTGCCCGACTCCTCTCAAGATTTTATTCTTGAAATTGATGCATCTGGTATTGGTATGGCTGCAGTTCTCATTCAAAATGGCCATCCAATCTCTTAGTTTAGTAAGAAGTTCTGCCAAAAATTTCTAAACTCATCAACTGATGTGAGGGAACTCTGTGCCATTACTTCAACAGTCAAGAAATGGCGTACCTATCTCTTAGGACGCAAATTTGTGATATATACAGATTAGCGTAGCCTCCGTGAACTCATGACACTGGTCATCCAAACTCTCAAGCAACAATTCTACCTCTCCAAGTTACTTGGTTACTCATATGATATCATCTACAAACCAGACGCTCAAAACAAAGTAGCTGATGCCCTTTCACGAGTTCATGACCCTCCAGCACTATGTTTAGCCCTCACCATAACTCAATGGAGTTTTTTGGAGAAGGAATTGGCTACTAATACTTTAACAAAGGCACTGCTGCAACAACTTCAACAGAATCTAGATATGCATCCAGATTTTCAGGTTAAAAGAAATTTACTCTTTCATGATAACAAATTATTTATTCCCGACTCTGTTGAACTAAAACACATGCTATTGGAAGAGTTTCATGCTTCCCAATTAGGAGGTCACAATGGTACTAGTAAGACTTATGGGCGGCTAAACGAAAATATTTTTTGGGTGGGTGTGAAAACAAAAGTTACTAATTTTGTCAATGCCTGTCAAGTTTATCAGCAAACCAAAACACCTAACCATCACCCATACGGCCTGCTGCAGCCTCTCCCTGTGCCTGAGGCAGCTTTGGAAGACATTTCCCTAGATTTTATCACAGGGCTCCCTTTTTCCAGAATTACACAATAATACTTGTAGGAGTTGACAAATTCTACAAAGCAACCCATTTTGGAAAACTACCAACACACTTTACTGCTGTTAATGTTGTTGAATTGTTTGCTACTATGGTTTGTAAACATCATGGTATGCCTAAAAGCATGGTTTCCGATAGAGATCCTATTTTCTTGAGCTATTTTTGGCAAGAGTTGTTTCGTTTAAGTGATACTAAGTTACGAATGTTATCTGCTTATCACCCCCAAAGTGACGGGAAAACTGAGATTGTGAACATGCCACTTCAACAATACCTCAGTTGTTTCGTGTTTGATCATCCAACTAAGTGGGGAAAAATTCTTCATTGGACTGAATGGCAATGCAATACCACTATCCATTCCTCTACAAGTTACACTCCCTTTGAAATAGTTTATGGTAAACCTCCTCCCACATTACCACAATATATCCTGGGCTCAAGCAATTTAGAAGTAGTGGAATATGAAATTCTAGATAGAACTGAACTTTTTGGCAGCTCTTAAGGTCAAACTCATCAAAGCTCAGCAAGCAATGAAGTTGTATGGCGATAAGAAAATGCTGCCTCACTAATTTAAGGTTGGAGATCTGGTGTTTATTAAGCTATGACCTTACCGATAGAGTTCTTTGGGTGTGCAACGCACCCATAAGCTTTCTAAGAGGTATTATGGGCCATTTTGAATTACCGAAGGCCGTAGGAGAAGTCACATTTGAAGTGAATCTGCCTACTCACAGCGAAATTCATCGTGTTCCGCATGTTTCTCAGTCGAAACCCTGCAAAGACCCTGCTGCTAGACCATTAGAATTGCCTCTTACTGCTAAAGAAAATGCCCCGTTCATTCAACTAGCTGTTGTGCTTGATTGGTGTCACATTAACAATTTCACTAAAGTTCTGATCCAACGACAGGGACGATACCCTGAAGATGCTACTTGGGAATCCTTGGACATGAAGAAGACTTATCCTACTCTACACCTTGAGGAAAAGGTGCCTGTGCATGAGGGAGCAGATGTTATGGCCTATACTGTTGAAAGGGTTGAAGCCCACTATGATGATAATTACGAAGAGCCCATTTATGAAGAAGTGGATCATCCAATACCTCAAGTGAGAGCCAAAAGAAATAAGGTTGCGCCCAAATAGACAAGGGACTATGCAATGTCTCTCTAAGGATCAAAATATCTTTAGATCATTCTAGAATCTATATTCCCACTTTTTAGCTTTTGTCTTCCCCCCTTGTAATGACTCAACAGTCCTTGGATGCTGAGGATATGATCTACAACGGTCACTAGCTGCTATATTTGTAGTAATGAATCAAGGGAATGGATCATTAAATCATTAATGAGTAAAAATATTGTTTTCTTTTTTCCTTGTTAGCATAGCTTATTTGACATAATATTTCCTGTACTGAAATTGTTTCCTCTTTTCCTCAACCACCGTTAGCATCAAATCCCTAATTCATTTCCTTTACAAATGAAACCCTATCAGAAGTAGAGCTGTCAATTTGGGCCCAGCCCAATGGGCCGGCCCAGTGGCCCGATTTTTTGGTTGGGCCGGGCTCTAAAAATAGTGGCCCAAAAAGCATCGGTATCTTTTTTGGCCCGGCCCGATTGGCCCGATGATTTTATTGGGTTGGGCCGGGCCGACCCATGGGCTTTGGGCCGGCCCGATTGGCCCGGTTTATTTTTGTTTCTTGTTTTTTTTTAAATACTGTTTGTTTTATTTTTAGATTGGCCCTTTGTTAAAAATTTTGCCCAACAAGCAAAAAAAAACATTATTATTAGTCATAGAGGCCCAAAGTCAAACACATACCGTTACTGCTGTACCACAGTCCACACACAAAACACATTACGCAATTCTACTTTCACACTATATTTTTAGTAGTGCATGTTACTACTGTGTGCTATATTTTTAAAGCACAATGCAAAATGGTTAAAGTTTTTTAATATTGAAAATGAAAAATGTTAGTTTTTTTTGGTCGAAAATGTTAAAAGTTTTTTAATATTGAAAAAATATTAAAAATGGTTTGGGGCCCATGGGCTGGCCCGATGGCCCGCGGGCCGATGTTGGGCTGGGCCGGGCCATACAAAAGGCAGCCCATTAGAATATTGGGCGGGCCCAGCCCAGCCCGAATATGTTGTTTGGCACTATGGACCGAGCCGGGCCGGGCCGGGCTTGGCCCATTGACAGCTCTAATCAGAAGAGGATTAGCACATGTGTAGGTAGTAGTACCAATATAATCAACACATAGTCCCGGACCTTCACAACCTCAAAGTCTCTCTCATTCTATTCTGAGTTCGATATTTGTGTGTCCATTTTCCTAGAAGTGTGCTAGGAGCCGCTTATTGTCCATGCCCAATGTACCGACAATTATTCCCCACCCTCAAACGCCACAAGAAAGATTGAAAAAATTCTTCTACAACTTGATCCATACATCACAAGAATTATTATTATTAAAAAATGGATGTGTAATATTTTTAGAACATTAATTAACGTTGTTTATAAGTAAAATTCAAATTATTTTAGTAAATGATTTAATTTATATGCATTGTCGGTGGACAAATTTCACAACATCAATCGATTATAACTTGACACACTATTACATTTTTTGACTTTAACCATAACTATGGAATTGTTTTACATCAACGATGTATCAAAATTAAACTCTTTAGTAAGACTTTGTTTAAGAGGGCCAAACTACGAGTTTATTGAAGATAGTTTATAGTTGATAAGCTCGGGACCGGTAGAGCTAGAAAAATGGGCCTGGCCCACCGGGCTGGGCCGGGTTAGCCCAAAAAATGGGAGGGCTTGGGCCGAAGGAATTGAGCCCGTTTTTACATCCGGGTTTTTTAGCCCTGTCCGCAAAAGCCGAGCCCGCGTCGGGCTAGCCCGACCGGGCCATGGGTAGCCCGCAAGCCCGTGAATAATGCACAACTACCAATTTACATGTACCTACTGTGTTTATATGTTGTATTAAAGTTTTGAATAGATTGGATTGTATTAAAGTTTTACTCCAGTGCTTTCTTTTTTACCTTTAATCAAAATTATCAAATGATGCTGTTTTTATACATTCAGTATAAACTCAATTACTTTTACACAAATACTTCCAACACAACATAATAAGGATGTTGCTTTTACACAATCAGCAAGTACTAAATTACAATTTCTTTTCAGTTTAATCAGCAAGTACTAAACTCAATTACTTTTAATAATTTGACACCTTATGGTAACTATTTCCAGTTATTACAGCAGCATTGATCAATTTGTAGTGCACAATTTCAACATCACCTTCGGTTTATACCCAAAACAACATAATGTCAAAGTGAAATTAAATTATCAATTAAATTGTGCATCATTTTGTCCGGTTACATGATAGTGTCGCTAAAAAATCGCGCATAATGCGGGCTAGCCCGAAAAGCCCGCAGCCCGCATAGGGCCGGGCTTGGGCCATAAAGGGTGGGCCTGAATTTCAACCCGGGCTTTTTAGCCCGATATGGGCCGAGTAGCCCGTTTTGCCAGCTCTATTGGCCGGTGTTTGGTAGTAATTATTAGTTGAGTAAAAAAAACATTTCATTTTTCTTTTTTTTACTGTACCACTTTAACTAAATATATCTCATTACTCTCAATTAAATGAACATGCTTTCTCATTTTAAGTAACAATTTAAATTTAATATGTTATTTAGGATCAAATTTTGCAATGACTAACACCGAATTTGTTTATTGTGGAGATCGAATCCGGTAGCATTGGGTTGACACTGGACCAGCAATGTTGGTTAAATCATCTGCATTTTGGTAAAAAATAAAACTCATCTGCAATAATCTAACTTATTCGTTTTTTCAAATTTGTCATCAATCAGTGCCTAAATCTTAGGTTAAATGTCAAAAAAAAATCAATCAATAATTTGTCAATTATTTTTTCTTTAGAAAAAAAATAAGAGCATCAATTTTGTTGTTGTGGAAAGTAGAAACCTCGTAGGAGGGAATCTATGACGTTGCTTTTCAGTTTCATCCATCCCACTACTTATGTAGTCTTTCTCTTTCTTCCACATGCTGTCACTGTTTTTTCCCCGAAACCGAAAACCGAAACTTTGCATTTGCTCGCTTCTTCCCATTATTATAACACAAATCTCAAACCTCTTCTTCTTCTTCTTCTTCTTCTTCTTCTTTCTCATCCTACACCCTTATCCTAACTTGTTTTCATTTCTTCAGCATTGGATTAGGGTTCCTACACTTGCCTTTTCAGGTTAGGGATTTTATCCACTTCTCCTTTTTTCTTAATCGTTGTTTCTTCACTGGAGTTGGACTTTTTTTTTTCTTCAAACTTATTTTTGTTGTTGTGTTTTGCTATTTTAAGTTTATTTTTAAGGAAAGTGTGAAGTTGACTCTTGGTTGGTGCTATGTAGAATTAATTGCAATTCTAGGGCTTGGTTGGTTCCTGTCGTTTTTGGAAATTAGGTAGTGGGGTCTGATTTTGGATTTTTCAGTTCCTTTATGGCATTTATCTCTGCTTGAATGCCCAGATGTTTCCTTTATTACACTTACTTGAAAAATGAATGTGTTAGACTGACTATTCATAAAAATAAGTTCTTTTTTGTTGTTTGATTTGCTTTAGCATTTAACCGAGTCTGATTATACGCTTCTTGCAGATTTTGATGCTTGGTTATTTTGCTTTTCAAAGCATTAATTTTTACTGTGATGGGGAAAGGAAAAAGTCCTGGGAAATGGATCAAGGACTTACTCTTGAGGAAGAAATCATCATCAAAGAAGAGTGATATCTTTGTAAGTAATTTTGTGTTTAACATTTGTTATAGTCATTGCCTCTGTTATTAAAATCATCAAGACATAATAATTTCACTATTGTGGCCTATATGCTATAAGTACTTGGGTCTTTTGAAATGTTAGAGTTGTAATTGTTATTTAAATTTGTGTTTAAAGAAAACTTCAAGTAACAAGGATGTGCTGGGGTTTTCTGAGGTATCTGTGTCTCATCCAATTCCAACCGTGGATTCTTTGCTGATATCGTCACCAATTTCTGGAACTAATGCTACTAAAGGAGTTCTTTCGGAAAATAAAGTAGTTAGCAGGTCACCACATGATAAGGATATTCTTTCCAATGGAAATGAAGAGTCTCATGAACCAACTATTGCTAATTTTGGATCTCAAGATGATCCTGATAGGCTTTCAGAAGCTGCTATTAAACTTCAGGCTGCGTGTAGAGGCTATCAGGTAATACTCCCTTATGAATTATGATTATGCATTTATATTGTTCTCATGATGATATATCTCAGTTATAATTATTTGAAAGATGTCATGGATATTCCATATATTAATACATTATTAGAAATGTTTAGAGGCATCGACGTGACCACAGTTATTTCATTTATAATATTTTGATTCTTAAATTTTCAGTCATAGAAAAAAAAGTAAAAATAGGTATTTCATTTATAGTTATAGAATTGTCTCTCCAGCTTTTTATTTATGCATTTTTATTTGAAATTATTTGGTGTCATGATATATTTGTTCAAGAATTGAAGTACCTATTCATCTGCATTTTTTTTTTTTGACCAATATTCATCTGCATTTTGAAAGCTATCAAATGCTAATATTCCCAAATATTGGTTCTTGAGCAAGAAGTTTCTTTATATGTGATTAATGGTTGAAAAATGCTTGTGATTCTTGTGTAACTTCATTGTAGGCTCGTCAGGAATTTCAGGCACTCAAAGTCAAAGGTGTCATACAATTGCAAGCTCTTATTCGTGGCCACTTGGTTAGAAGACAAGCTGTTTCTGCTTTATATTGTGTGAAGGGAATTGTTAAAATTCAAGCATTGGCTCGGGGTTACAATGTTAGGCGTTCTGATATTGGGCTTGAAGTCCTGAAAATTCGAAAGGTGAAGGTTCTTTGACTAATAATTCAATAAATGCAATGATTTGTGCATTGTTCTGCCTGACTTTCTGGGTGGAAATGAATGTATTAAATATCAATTGAATGCTCCATTGCTCCCTACACTTTTATTGCTCGACTAACTACTTCAACATATTTTTGTCAGGATACTCAACGTTCAAACTCCATTGGCGTGGTTACATCCACGCAGGCAGAGAAGCTGTCGGAAAATGCCTTTGTTCACATGGTAGGAACTACTATTTAATTCCTAATTAGAGTATAGATTGATTATTTTAGGTACTTTTGGGTCTACTTAGATAAATTGGCAAATAAACACCACACACACACACTATCACTGGCCACACCCGGGGTCGAACCCGGGAGCCGACGTCCCATGTCGCTGAAATTGCCAAGGCAGCCAACAGTGAGGGACTTGTAATATCTGAAATGTGACTTATTTTAGGTACTTGTAATATCTGAAATGGAGTGATTTTAAATAATTAAAACTCCTCATATGTTATTATTAATTGATAATTGATATTCACAGTCCATGGAAGGTTTCTTTCCCTTATTATGGGCGAGCTTGGTGCACTTTGGTTTTTTAGGTTAACTCTGGTAGTGCTAATTGCCATAAAGAAGGATAAATTGCCCTGACTCTTGACTTTTGGGCTCCTACAGTTATCTTTTGTTATATGGCCTATGACTTTAAAGTTTTTAACTTGTTTTGCTTATATCTTGACATTCATGATCTTACTTACCACCACATTTTATTTTCACTGTATGCTTCAACTGAAGTTTCTCCATCATGTTATTTCCAATTTATTCTGGAAATGCATGTCTTTTCCTTACATTGTGGAGATGGACATCAATGTGTACCACTACCAATAGTTCGGGTTATTTTGGTCAATAATGAACTAGTGAACCTCATGTTATGATTGTAAGTTGATAAGTCTAAGCATTTTTCTGCTCAATTACCAACAGTTACTCTTAATCTCCCTTTCATTATATGATTTATTAATATGAGTGGTATGACAAAGGTTGTGATGAACTAGTGTGAACAACTAGTGTTCTTTCTTTCACTGTTTTCCTTTAGCTCCTTTTCTTTTGAAATGGAAACTAAGTTGTGTTGGTATGAAAGCTCATTGCATATGATATCCATTTCAGCTATTGGCTTCATCATCCTATGCTCTTCCTCTTTCTCTCAATGGTGATATTGGGGAACCTTACTTGGGTTGGAAGTGGCTTGACCGCTGGACAAAGTCACACTTTTGGGCACCTCTTCCTAAATTGAAGAAGCAGGTTGACTCGGTGTCCGATGAAAAAAATAGCAGTTGTCAAACTGTTGAAAAGGGACAAGTTAAAAGGATTATCCGGAAAGCTCCTGCTGTGAAAGCTGATGAAGGTTCAATTTCAGGTTCTAATAAACATAAACGTCCAAAAAAGGATTCAAATCACTCATTGCTTTCAGCTCAGGAACACCCTCAAAAGGAAATTGAGAAAAGTAGTCTTAAAAAATCTGGCTTGCAGAATGTTTCAGACAGATCTGAAGTTGTTAATGAGAAAAGGAAACACAGCACTAAGAAAAATTCCGATCATACAGTTACTGATGTTTCAGAGCAGGGCCCAAATTCCACTTCAGAGAAAATAAAAGATTCGACGGTGCCAACGTCAACAGAGTCGTATCCTGAGAACGATCTTGGAACTAAAGCAAAAGAAGAGAATAATAGTAAGCCACATAATGATGCTACTGCTGTCTTGCAGACTAGTGCAGAGAAAATGAAAAATTCAATGGCACCAAAGTCAAAAGAGTCTTATCCAGAAAAAGGTCTTGGAAAACAAGCAAAAAAAGAGAATAATAATATGTCACATAATGATCCTAATGCTGTCTTGCAGACTAGTGTTAAGAAAACGAAAGATGAGAAAAGTCTTGTAGCGCAAGCAAAAGAAGAGAATAAGAATAAGCCACAAAATGATACTACTGTTGTCTTGCAGACTAGTGTGAAGAATGGTGGAGATGAAAAGATAGGAGTCAGTGAGGACTTGATTGATGGTGACAAAATTGTCAGCAACAATTGCCAAAGAAGAGCTTCACTACCTGCTAATTTTAATGATCAAGATAGCGAATTACATAACACACCTAGACTGCCCAGTTATATGGCTCCTACTGAATCTGCAAAAGCCAGGCTAAGGGGACAAGGCTCCCCAAGATTTGCTACTGATATCTTAGACAAAAACAGTATAACCAGGCGACATTCTCTTTCATCTTCGCTTAACAGCAGGTCAGGTTCATTCTCCCCAAGAGCAGAAAAGCTGATAGCCATGAGCGGCAGAGGAGTTACGAGGACTGATAGATCTCTGTCATCTTCAAGGGATGGTACTGGTAAGAATTTAGGAATTCACACTTTTTTCTTTGTACCTTTTCATTGATTGATTGATACATGCTTAATATATATGCTCATGTGTTTGTGGTGAGGAAGACTTTGTTGTTCTCATGATGATTACATTAAGTCTACCACTCGACTCTGCTACTGCTAGACTACTAAAGCTCATTTGTTTGAACAGAATGGTTTCTCTATTTTTCTATAAAAAGTTTCTTCTCCACAAAAACTTGTTATTGATATTGATAAATGGACTTTGTAATTTTGCTCTGACTGCTTCTGGAATAGTCACAGCAAAATTACAAAGTCCATTTATCAACTATAAGTGTACTATGATAATTATTGGAGTTTACTGTTTTAATTACTAACTGTTCTGTTGATATTATCAATTTAGATAAGATGACACAACCTCAGTGGAGAAGGTGATTGATTTTACTTGATCTTTCAGAACAAAGATACTTCAAGGAGGTAAAAATCTAATAGAGTAAAAGATATGCTGAGTTACATCACAGCCTTTTTCTTTAATCATCATTATCATTATCATTTGTCTTCATAGATACAGAAGAGAGATATATTGTGTGATTACAGTCTGTTGTCAACTTTATTTTTTATTAGGATTATTTTGTTGGGTATATATCTATCTACAGATCTAAGTTTATGTACTGTTTTTTTATTTACTTTTTGGACCTTTTCTTTTCTGATGTACGGTTTTTTTGTAAGGCTTTCTGATGCATTGTTCAAACAGTTGTTTCTAAGAGTGTTATATTTTCAAAATTTGAGAAAGCTTTCGAGTTTCGAGATCGAAGTTTTATTCAGTTATGCTCCCAGGCAACTCGATTATCCCATTCCTGCAATACAGCAAAATGATTGTATGGCAGCTGGCCTGCTGCCTGCTGGGCCATATTGGACCCATTTGTATGCATTTTTTTAGAATTTTTTCTATTTTAATTGTTTTTTTTTGGTCAATGTTGTAACAATTCTCATTAATGGGCAACGCCCGAACCACAACAACCCAAGAGGGAACAACCAGCTCAGTTCAACTACCTGACCGATCCAAGGCACTTACGACAAAGCAGCCCAACAAGGTATAAACAATTAAGCCCAAAGACTTACTATTTTAATTGTTAAAAAATATAAAGCGTCTAACCCGATGTTTTTAGTCTGGGCTGGGTCACTGATACATGGCCCAATGAATTTATGGGCGGGCTTGGTCCGACGCAATTGTGCAATTGAGCCTAATGGGCTAGTTCAGGCGACCTGGTTGGACACCCCTACGTGGTAATTTGGTTAAAAAATAAAATATGAGTAGGGGCATGCTAATATAGTTAAAAAAATAAGAGTAAATTACCCTTCCCTTCAGTGATAGCTGTTTACACACCACTTTCATTCTATGTTAAAATATATACCTTTTATTATTAAAAAAAATATATACCTTTTTCCCCTCAGGCCCTCAATCATAAAAATATACTTCACTGGATGGATATTTAAGTGTGAGATAATAACGAACAACAAAAGAATATATAGGAGGTTTGTATTTTGTTAAACAAAGAAAATTAATTAAAGGAAAGTAAAGGGGGTACTGAGTATATTTTGCACACCACTTTCATTGCCCATGTGGGCCAGTCCAAGCCCATGTGGCCTATGGGCCAAAAAAACCCATTGGCTAAAGGCCCCACAAAAGCCCTTAAGCCCACATGGGCTTGGACCAGTCCATGGGCCTTGGATTTCTGCTATTTTGCAAAAAATGAAACACAGGGCCACCCAACTTTGTGGATCTGGGCCAGCCCCCAGAGGTGTTTTTTTTGTTATCACTTCATAGATATGCTTGAAGCATTGATGCGGCCAAGTTTTAAAAAGTATTTCCTAGCTTAAAAATTAAATGAAAGAAAAAGCAACCACAAAGCTTTCAGACCTCACAATTGGAAGGCACGACTAGAAAGAAAAATTGAAACGAATGCCACAAAATCGGAAATTACTAGGTACATTACATGGAACATCAATGAAGAAAAGTAAGTAAATCAAAAGCCTACTAAAGTCGATCACCATTACTGAATTCCCATAGTCATCTCCTAGAGCAAATCAACGTATTCATCGTGCACATCAGAGTCCTCATTATCACACATATCTTCATCTAGAAATACAAACAATTGAAACACAATTACAAAACCAATCTTCAGATAACTATGCAAAATAAATTTAGAAGACAGTATTACCGCTAAGATTTTCGATATATCCGTACAACCAATTCCTAGTGCAAATTAGCATTTGGATGTGTTCTGAAAGTGTAGAGCTTCTGTATTTGGTAAGAACACGCCCACCAATACTGAAAGCTGATTCTGATGCCACTGTGGTAATGGGAATGCAGAGTATATCACGTGCCATAATGGAGAGTATGGGGAACTTTTTTTCATTAATCTTCCAATATTGAAGAACATCAAATTCTTTAGGGTGTTCTTCATCAAGATCAAATTTTGGTTCTTTCAAATATACATCTATTTCACTCTTACTAATGGAGGAACTAGTTTCATTTAGATATTGATTGAAACCCTGTATGTATAATATATCTATATCTATATCAGAACCAGTAACTATAACAGAACCAGCACAATAACAGAACCAGTAACTTAACAGCAACAGCAATGGATTTATTAAAACAAGCATATAATCAAACTAGTAACTAACCAAAACCAGAAATTTATGATTAAAGCATAAAAAACTTACAATTTTTGTCTGCTTGCCCTATTTTCCTCTCTCCACTAGAGATAGACAATGAAGTAGAATCAATGGATGATTGAGAAAGAGAAATATTGGAAGCGAAATTTGTCGCATACTCTTCATAAAGTTTGTCAAATTTGTCTCTCACATGTTTGACCTTTTCTACACAAGTTAAAGGGTCAAGTTTTTCGTAGCAATAAGTCAAAAAGATAACCTTCATTTGTGGGTCAAGAATAGCTGCAAATGATAGTACATTGCTATAATTTGTCCAGTACTTATCAAACTTTGCTTTCATCTTCGTAGACATTTCCTTAATGACACCATCATCACAATATAGGTTCTCTTCTAATAGACACTGAATTTTCCAAACCTCCATAAAGTACAAACTTGATGTTGAATAGGAAGAACTGGACATCAAACGTGTAATGTCATAAAATGGTTCTAAGAAGTCAGTAATTTTCTCTCCCCTACTCCAATCCTCACTTGATGGACAACACTTAAAATGCCTATCTACCACCTTGAAATAGTCAAAATCTCTTTGATATTCCAATGCACTTTCAAGCATTATGTATGTTGAATTCCACCTGGCAGACACGTCTGTTCTCAAACCAATGCTCACATCTATCCCTGCATCTTTGATACACTCTTTAAATTTTAACATCCTCTCATCCGATTGTTTCACATAATTGACACTCTCTTTTATTTTCTTAAGTGCCCCACTAGCTACTTTTAAACCCTCTTGAATAATCAAGTTTAGTATATGAGCAGAGCAGTGAATGTGAAAAAACTCACCCTCACACAACAAATTGCTCTACACACAAAGATGGGCTTTCAAAATGTCTTGCAAACAATCATTAGCAGATGCATTATCTAGGGTAATAGAAAACACCTTATCTATTCTGTGTTAGACTATCTGATAACCTTAGAGGGGGGGGGGGGGGTGAATAAGGTTATATGCAAAACTTGAATTCTTTTCGGTTTTCAAAAACTTTAGCAATGTTTGTTTAAATCAAATGCGGAATCTGAGATTTAAACTTATATGATGTATCTAAGCAGGCAGATCAGGCACAGTAAGATGTTACTAATTAATATTCACTGCAACCAATTATTTATAGCTAAACAGGCAGATCAAGCAAAGAGTACTATTACACTGTTTTCAGAGTTCAGGGTAGACAGATATTTTAAGCAGCGTAACAATAAATAGATCGGCACAGTGATAGTATAATAACCAGATTTTAACCAGACAGATCTAGATGCGGTGATGTATTATGCTAACTACGCTATGATTGGTTTTAACAATAAACAGATATTTATGTTTAGCGCAGTATAACAATAAACAAACACAAATGACAAATAAAGTAAAGAGAGAGGGATAGAGATACACCAGGAAGTTTACAAGGTTCGGGATAAAAGCCCTACGTCCTCGGCCTCCGGCTTTGCAACCTTTGGACTTGCTGAAACCACTATATGAAGAATTGTTTACAAACAGGCAACTTTCAAATAGCAAATCTCAATTCCCCCGAACTGAGAACCCGAGCACACAGCTAAGGATTTCAACCCGCTTCAATCTCCTGATTGAACGACCCAAGAGCACCTCCCAGGATTTCAATACCACTTCAATCTTTCCTGATTGAACGACCCAAGATCACCTCCCAGGATTTCAAACCAACTCAATCTCCTGATTGAGAGACCCAAGAAAACTTCCCAGGATTTCAAACCAACTCAATCTCCTGATTGAGAGACCCAAGAACAAATCCCAGGATTTCAAAGTGACCCCCACAAATAGAGTAACGAATACAAACAGAGATCTATGATCCAATCACCTCAGATATAATGACAGTATAGTGACTAAGAGATGAGTGATATGGAAAATAGAAAATGATATGAAAGTTGAAGCTCTATTTTCTCTCTTTCTCAGATCTAGAAAATGTATGTGAGAAGCAGAGAGGAGTTCTGAATTGTGGTGTGAGGTGTGTTTTGAAAATGAGAAACACACCTCCTATTTATAGTGCAAGAAAAGATTTGATTTTTTGAAAAAAATTTATTGCACTTGATAATCGATTATGTCATTCAAAAGGAACATCATATAATCGATTATAGATGTATAAGGAAACATGATAATCGATTATGACATTTAGTTAGAATAGGCATGTAATCGATTATTGTTGTCAAGGATGGCTCAGGATGTTTTGATAATCAATTACATGATGTAGTTATATGCATACATGATCGATTATTGTTGTCAAGAGAGGAAGGAAGCCAATAATCGATTATAGTTTAAAAAAGGAAAACAAGGCAAGCAAATAATCGATTATGTGTTTTAGTGAAAGTGAAGGAGTAATCGATTAAGTGATAAATAAGGAAACTTCCGTTTGCTTCGATTATGTGTGATGTGCAAATGAAGGCTAATCGATTTATTGATCTAAAAAAGGAAGGTAAGGCAAGCTCTTAATCGATTATTTGTTTTAGTTAAAATAGGAGAGTAATCGATTATGTGCTCTGAAACATTCAGGCACCTAATCTATTACCATAATAGATTATCTTTGTAAAAGGATAGGATTTTGATTTCAAGCCTTCAACAAAACTATTTTTAGGGTTTAAGCTTTCAACAAAAATAGTTTTAGGGTTTTTGTTGCCACCTTATGCATGCATGCAATTTTATAAAATATTTTTCAAAACTATTTTGATGCACCATGCATGTTTTGAAAAACTCATCTCTCAACTACTAAAAGTCATAGACCTTCAGTGATAGGACCTTACACAGTGTCCTAAAGAAAGCGGATAAACAATTAGGTCTTGAACTGCTGAGGTGGCTTCTTCTCCAAACTGCTCCATTTTAATCTTCCTGCTCTTTGCTTTATGTCCTGTACTTAATTCAACTTGAACCATTAGTAGATAATGTGCAATTTGTTATCATACAAAACAAAGAGTGTTTGTCCTTGGTTCAACATATTCCTCATTGCTTTAAGCAATCAAACAAAGTAGCCTCCAATTCAATACCACTGTGTGGGGGCTTTACTCGACAGAAGTTTAAAATCTTGCTACACAACTTCCAACTTTCATCAACAAAGTGAGCTGTTAGGAAAATATAACCCTCTCCCGTAACCGCTGTCCAACAGTCAGAAGTCAAACACACTCTATTTGGAATCCTAGACAACATATCCTTCAGTTTGTTTTTCTCTATGGCATATATATTTTTTTTACATCCGACAATGCAATATTTCTACAAGTCATTCCAGCATCGGGATTTAGATAATGAATCCAATTTCTAATTCTTTCATATTCCACAAAACTAAAAGGAAGGTCATGTTGAATAATGGCTTCAGCAAGCATACGACGATGACTGTTAAGATTAATCCTTCTCATAAAATTACTGATTCCATCTTCATCCATACCTCTACAAGGGAGATGGCGACTTAGCTGTGAAGTCCCATAATTCTGGTTACTAATTGGGTTTCTACCGACTCTAAAATCACAACTACAGTAATTACACGCAGCCTTTTCATACCCCTCCTCATCTTTACCAATTTTGGTAAAATGCTTCCACACTTCCGACGTTAATTTCCTAGGAGTCTCGCCACCTCCAACTTCCGCAAAAGGAGTTTCTGAGACAACTTCTTCATCTACATTCACAGTCTTTCACTACAAGAAAATCAGCGATTTCCGACGGCAATTTTCGTCGGAAATTGACGTTTCCGACGAACTTTCCGACGGACAAAAAGTCGTAGCAAAATCGCTCGTCGGAAATCGTTTCCGACGGATTTTTTCGTCGCAAATGATTCCGTCGCAAAGTCGTCGCAAATTCGTCGCAAATTTTCGTCGCAAAGTCGTCGCAAATCCGTCACAATGTTCGTCGCAAATTCGTCGCAAAAAACCATTTCCGACGAAACTTTCCGTCGGAAATCCGTCGGAAATTTTAAAAAAAAAGTAAAAAAAATAAATCTGGTTCTTAAACAACTCACGCACCCAACATAATTGTTTTTGTTTGTTCTTGAAAACCTGGTTCCAAGATTACAAGGAACAAAGACACCTCAGAATAATTCAGCAAACAACAATCATCAGGTTTTAGATCCTAATGGTGTGATAAACAACTATAACATCATTCAAATATAATAAACATGTGCTAATACTGTATTAAATTGAAAATGGACTTTCATAATGCATTAAGGTTACTTCCCACATGCTTATCAGAAAAGGATTGTCTGCTTGGACTAGAACCTTCAGTCTGCTCTTGAACAAGAAAATGCTCTAACAACCTCTGAACAAGATCCACATCATAAACAGTTTCACTCTTATTATAACAAGGAATTATAAGATCAGCTAGTGTAGCTTGCTCAAATTGCATTCCCACTCTTTTCTCTAAATCAGTAATCAATGCAGGTGCAACTTTTAACATGTTTGCCATTCTCAGAAGCCTAAGTAGAAAGCTACATGAGACACTATCCTTCTGTGGTGGAATTATGCTGATGAGGCTTTCAATAACCATTCTTTGATCCTTAGCTTGAAGACTTGAATTTTCATCTTTAGTTCCAGAAACTATCATATGAAGTCCAGCTTTCCAGCTACTAGTACCACTACCATAACTACTGTTACTGCTATTGCTTGTTTCCTCTCCTTGGATTGCTGTCTCATTTAACAATCCTGGTAACCACTTAGTAGCATAATGCATTATTCCAGAACCAATAAGTTCAAATCTCATACCCTTTACCTTAATAGCAGTAATGACTCTAACAAAGTGATCAATCCTAATTTGGGGGTTCATCCAGGGAGTTCATCCATAGATATCTTATTCAATTCGGGGTCGCGAGAATCGTATATGATTCTGTTCATCTTTCCACTTCTAGATAGCAATGGATACTTTCAGAGAAAAGGGAAAAAAGTTCATCAAATTCAACACAGTAAAGGTCACTTAGAATTGGAAATAGTCATATTCTTGGAAGAAGAAAGAAAAGAACTTTGAGGGAAGAAAAGATTGGTAAAAGTTAAGATAGATAGCTACCTTGTGCAAGTGAAACTTGGCTTCTCTAATTAGAACTAGAAGATCACTTGGAATATCAGCTGAAACATACCTGCATATGAAAGAGAGGAAATGTTATCAAAAGTTCAAAACAATATTATCAGAAGTTTCAATTCAATCTTTATTTTCAAGTCACTACTAGTATCAGATCACAGCATAGAAGATTAAGCTGAAGAGGCATTTGTTGTTCATTTAATATACCAAGAGTTGCCACTTTGGTGAAAACCTTCAATCTTAACACCGGGTTTGGTTGAGGTGAGAATTCCACCACCATATTCCCTTCCAGCTGCTACTTCACTCTCTGATTACCACATGCTGAAAGTGAAAACCAGATTCAGAAAGTAAGTGTATTGGAATGGATTGTTTTGTTTATCTCCAACACAAAAAAAAGTGGCTTTAAGGGGAGAAAATTGAGGAGGGATAAATAGCAAAATGATCAAAGTTTATGGAAAGGAGGTATAAACAGCAAAACAAGATTGAAGATTGCTGTGTCATGTGTCATATTAATAACTTATTCATAGAATCAATAAGTTATCCTGGAACTAGGGTTTTAAAAATTGGTTTGTAATCGCAATTAAGCACACCAAAAACCATCAAGAGTTGCTGAATCTTATGATACTTCAAAAACCTTTAAGACCGGATGTCCAGTTGCTGAATCTGTTTGCAGTGAGCTTCAGTGCTTGCTGTTGAATGTCCAGTTGCTGAACTTTAAGACCGGATGCAGTCTTCATCCATGACTTTACCTTTCTTCTCCTTTCAACCACCACATTCAACAGGAAAATATACTATGAAGCCAGTTTATGTAGTTCATCAGAGATACCCACCCACCTACTATCATTAAAATATTTTAGAATAAGCAATATATCATTACCCAGCATAATTCAAACAACTAAAAATAAGGGCAAAATGGTAAGGGCTGAATAACATAAACTAACTTAACTAACACATCTCATATTAATGAGTATGCATAATCTTGAAAATTAGCATTACTGAATTATTTTGTAATTATATTTATACAGCTTGATGCCTGAAGTTCTTGAGCTGCTTACTGGTTGCATTGCAGCAACATGGTGCATGTCAAAAGGCCTAAGTACTAATAGAAATATAGGTGACAATGGTGATATTCTTATGTCTTGATAATTTTAGTAACAGAGGCAATGGCTAAAACAAATGCTAAATACAAGTGGGTGTCAAACACAAATTTACTTACAAAGATATCACTCTTTTTGATGAATAAGACTTTGATAATGATTTCTTCCTCAAGAGCATGTCCTTGGTCCATTTCTCATGACTTTTTCATTTCCCTATCACAGAAAAACTTAATGCTTTGCAAAGCACAATACTCAAGCATTAAAATCTGCAAGAAGCATATGCAACCGAACTCAATTAGATGCTAAAGTAAATCAAACATCAAAACAAAAAATTCAAATAACAAAAAAACTTATTTTTATGAATACATTTGTCAAATAAGTTTAGTGATGGAAAAATATGACCATTCTTCATGCAGATAGAAATTTCATAAAGGAATTGAAAAATTCAAAAACCAGACCCCACTTCCTAATTTCCAATAAGACAAGAACCAACCAAGCTAAAACCAGATAGGTAGAGTCAGGCATACTTGGTCTACTGCAGCTCCAGGGGATGCAAGCAACCCAACGCCCACCACTTTATCCTTGTATGTAGATGGATCATCAAACTAACCAAGTAAACTTAAAGCATGACCTGAAATGATTTGAAATAAGCTATGATAAATGTTAGAAAACATGACATCCAAACATAAAGTGTGCACAAACGTAAACAAAATCATCTCAAGTGCCACTATTATCAAGCTATTTCACGTGAGAGGAGTATGTAGCGATTGAATCTACAGAGAGTGAATATGTCTTCAAAGAGAGCTGATCAATACAAATACCTTCTAGGCGATAGGTGCTTTCCTCACCGTTGTCGTCCATCCCAAAGCTTATGAATTCCATTTTCGATTTCAAGAATGCGAACAAGAACAATCACATTTGAAGTATTAAGAAGCATAAGTAGTTGGGAGATTTTAATCTAATAAAAAAACTTTCGATCAAAATCAATAAAAGAAAATACGGAAATTAAACCAAAATACGAATCAAAACCTACAGTGATCTTCAGGTTTACAAAATTCTTTGATGCAACGAAATATACGAAAGGGAAAACTTGATGAGAGTGACCGCTATGCAGCTCCTGGTGTCAATCCACACAATGTGAACCCTAACTAGAATCCCCAGAAGCCAGAAAATTCAAAAATTAGGAAGAGGGGGTTAGGTTTCGAATTAATCAAATTAAAATCAAAATTTAGGGATGTTGTGTTAGAAGTAGAGTAGAAGTAGAATAGAAGCATAAAACTTACCCTTGAGGAAGAAGAAGAGATCTATGGCCGGTGGTGGCACGCGACCAGAGAGGAGAGCACGTGGTGGTGGTGGTGGTCGATTTAGGGATGAGGAGTGGTAAGCGAGGAAAAGTGAGAGGGAACGGAGGAGAGGAGGTCGTTGGTGAGCAGAGGAGGGTGGAGAAGTGCAGAAGAGGGTGGAGGAAGGAGGAGGAAGGTGGCAGAGATAGGAGGTTCGATGGAGAAGAGAGGAAAGTTAGTGAGAAAAGAGTGAAAATGGGAGAGTGAATGAAAGGTCGAAGGACTGAGCGAGATTAAGTGTAAACACTCACACTTTGCGACGACATTTTAGCGTTTTCCGACGGACATAGCCGTCGCAAATTTGCGACGAAACACATTTTCGTCGGAAATGTAAGCGGGAAATTAAGCGCCTTTTTTCCTGAACATTTGCGACGACTTTTTCGTCGGAAATCCGTCGGAAATTGCGACGAATAAGAGTTCGTCGGAAAAAATGGCAGGAAAAAGCACTTATTCTTGTAGTGTTTATAAACTCCATAACAAAATATAAAGGGAGGAGATATACCAATCAAATGATCTCTGACACTGTTGAACCCAGCTCTTCACTGACCTGCACTAAAAACCATATGCAAGCTTAAATGAGTTTATACTTTTAAACAATGAAGATAAGTCACATTCAAATCATAGATAAACATATGCAAGTCACATTCAAATCATATGAAGATACTGATGACAATTTATTCTGCCAATTAAATGAGTTTTTTGAATTCAAATCATATGCAAATCATAGATAAATAAAGTTCGGGTTGTTTATTTTATGATTTGAATGCAAATCATAGATAAATAATAAAGTTCGGGTTGTTCATATGCAAATCATATGCAAAACATATGCAAGTCACATTCAAATCATATGAAGATAAGTCACATTCAAATCATAGAATCCAAAAAATTCGGGTTGTTTATTTTGATTTTATACTTTTAAACAATTGCAAATATTTTGGATTCTATGATTTGAATGTGACTTATCTTCAAAAAAGAGAATTTGAACGTGGAATTTTTTTATCACAATGTTTCTTCAAGTCTTTTTTTTTGTCAATAATGTTTTTACATGTCCAAATATATATATATATATATATATATATATATATATATACATATATATAAATATATAAATATATAAATATATATATATATATATATATATATATATATATATATATATATATATTAATTTTTTTGGGTTATTGAAAATAATTTCATTATCGATTTTAGGTTTACTTTTTATTTAAAAAATAGTGTGAAATATATACCATAATTCAAATTTTTCGGAATATAGTTATTTCAATCCAATAACTATTTTTTTCACAAAACAATCCAATAACTATTTAAAAGGATCAAATCAGTGAATAAAGGCACACGGTGAATTTTTTTTTTGGGTAAACCCGGGTACACCGCACGGACAGCAGTGACTAATCTCTCGCTCATTGTAGGTGCCTCGAGGGGCAGGACAACTGGCCCTAGAGTTTTAATGCTGCTCCATACCCAATGTGGAGATCGAACCCCCGACCCTTGGTTAAGAGGATCATCCCCAACCGCTGAAACCCACGCTCTGGGTTAGCACACAGTGAATTTAATATCATTTATCATTCAAGATATTCAGTAATGTGAATAAAAATAAAATTCTAATTGAATAATATATTAAACAGGGATTTCTTATTTTTATTAATGTTGTACGTAGTATATGGTGAAATTGAGATTAGTATTTTATGGTCATCATCTCAATAAAAAATTTGTCAAAAAAATCTCAATAAAAATAGTACAAATCTTTAATGACGTATAGTTTTTTCAAATCTAGAACATTCATATAATTGTTTCCTTATTGATTGATTTTAATTAAGGGGAATAAATCAAATGACATGTATACTCTTATTTACTAATTTACTAATTTCAAAAAGGAAGCTAAAGTTAAGGTCAAGTAATACTTTTTTTTAAAACCAAAATATATATTAATAAAAAGGAGAAGTACTAGGGGTACCTGAACCCTTACAATTACAAAGGTCAAGTAATACTGTTTACATAATGTAAATAAATTAGATCATAAAGTAATATAAATATTTGAATTAGCATTCTTTGAATACCCAAATAAATGAGATAGGCAAAATGCTACCATTTGAATTATGTGGTTATAATTAAAATAGAATTTTTCTCAGAATATTCAACAGTTTAAAAGCTGTTTATAAGAATTGAAATATAGCGAGTTTCTCAAAAAATATAGTTTCTCAAGTTTTTACTTTAATTCCAAGTTGTATTGCTACTTTTATTATGAATTAAAAGCAAAAGATATCTTCCGGTAAAATGATTCCCATCAACTCCTTATTAGTATTCATACACGTGTCATTGAGTGATATTTTGCAATCAACATACAGAAAAAACAAAACTAGGCTTAGATGTCACAAGCATATGTAGCCAACCAAGGCGGAAGACCAATAGGAGAAGAGTCCCTAAACGTGATTCCCATCAACTCTTTATTAGCAAGCTTCACCACAAAATCAGCACTAGCATTGCCTCTCTAAATATATGAGTTTCGTAAGTTAAGAAAATAATATAGACGTGATACAAAAGGGAAGCATAAACATGAAAAGGATGTTGCTTCTGGTCCTATAGTAGGAGGAGGACATGCAACATCGTTGCTATCTGACTCACAAACAGTATGCGGAATTCTTATATGCAACAATAAAAGTGAATTTGAAATTCTCAACTCGAAGTTAATATTCTTCACTGCCTCCATCAGGGTCCATGAGGTATTACCACGTACATGTCATGGTGTGACCGTAAAATAACAACAACCACACCGATGAAGCCACACTTAAGTTTTCTCCTTATATCATTTACCATTTTTAAATGGTAAGTAGGGGTGGCAAAAAAATCCGTACTCACGGATACGTACCTATGGATAAAACACGTAATGGGCCCTAAGCGGATAAATAAACGGTACCCGCGAGTAAAATAAATGGGTAGTTGTATTACCCATTTGTTAACGGGACGAATACGAGTAATGAGGTACCTATGTCTGTGTTTGCCTGTACCTTCCAAAACAATTAAATAATTTTTATATTTAATATTTAGTTACAAATATTTAAGTGTTTTTATCTCCTTTTATAAACTAATATAAATCATCAGCCAGTGAGAGTTGACTCAGTTGGTAAGGATTCCCACAAGAGCATGGGTGATCTGTAAGTACTTCTGTAAGCGCTGAAAGAGCCTTGAGGTCTGCTCTGACTCTGGTGAGCCACCGCAGTCCAACTCACCAAAACTTTTTGTAACAAAAAAAACTATTATAAATCATCGAATATAGAATAAATGCCGAATAGTTGACCTTACGCTGTCGGTCCTAATAATTTAAATCTCGAGATTTCTAAACTACTAATATACAATAAAACTAAACATCCACCAATTTTCATTTACAAATTAGATGATTAAAAAATAATGTATGCACGGGTCGTTCACACCGGTAGATATTAAAATATATCAATAGATAGTATGAAGTAAAGTTCAAAAGAGTTTAGAGAATCAGTTTTTGGTCAAACAAAAATGAGCCAATATCACGACAAGAATACTTAAATTGGCCGGAAGAGAAAATATTAAAATATCCGTTGACGTGGTCTACTTGACTAATTTTCTTTTCCATAATTCATATAGCACACCTTTAGGACTAGATTCATCATGTACAAACAAACCTATTGTATTCTTTATAATTAAATGCAATGCTTTGAAAATCGAATAGGTCGACGAGGGCGAGATCTCAAAGTCATGGTTCAATCCCTTTAAATCACTCAAAATTGAGATGAAATTGTGGTCAAATCATAACTAGACCGTATATGGTGTAGGTTTATGATTTAATCGGTTTAAGTCATATCCGTTGACGTGGTCTACTTGACTAATTAAATGAAGCCAGAGAAAAACATAACTGAATAAAATCAGTATGTTGGTATATTTAATATTTTTTGGTATAAATCGGCTATCTTTTGTGCGCAATTGTTGAGATTAATCCCTCGAGTCGGGTAGGACCACAATGAGCGGGAAAGCTCTCTCTCAAGAGATTTGACACTGTAGAGACTAATTCTTCAAGCGGGGTAGGAGCACAATGGGCGGCGAAGCTCTCCCTCAAGAGATCTAACATTGCTGAATGCCCAAGGTTGAATTCGAACCTAAAACAATGATTAAGCTCGAAGAGACCCTACCATCTCATCCAAGTACTCGTGAGTTTTGGTATATTTAATATGCAATTGAAGCTTCCGTCATGGTATATAGTAATATAGCTGCTATTAACCAACTACCAAAAAATAAAAAAGGAAATATAGGCACACCTGGTTATCCCTAGAGTTCCCATAAACATTTCACTAAGGACTCAATTTCTCTACCCGGCCTTGTTGAAGCGTTTGGGGGAACTCCCGGAATCACTGGTGATCAATTGAATTAATGCTGATTATCAAAGATTTGGAATATTGATGATTAATTGAAGCTCAGTTGTGGATCGACTATGGATATGAGGCTGAAATCAAGGTAAGTTTTATAGCCTAAAATACACTGCATACATTTACAACAAAAAGTATTTCAAATAGAGAAAGAGAAAGAGAAAGGGAAAGAGATGGAGATAGAAATCAAATCATTTCTTTATAAGCAAATTTGATCATATATAGGGAAGTACTAGGGTTCTTTAACCCATGCAGTCTAATACTGAAAAATCTAAAGATTTGTCTGCTCTAGCTCTAATTCACAGGAGATACATATTTAACTGGCGGAATCCGAATCCGGTTACCGTCCAGAGTAACATTTGTTGGTTGGTTTTATTAAATATAATCATTAGTGAATTAGATTTTTAAAAATAAATGGAAAATTCTTAAAAAAAATCTATTAATTAGTGAAGGACAATTGATATCTCTAATTAGTTCTCTAACTTTCTCTATCACACTTTAATTATTTTCTTTCTCCCTCATCATTCTCCAAAAAGTTAGAATCTTTTTTCGTCTTCAACCATCGGGATCTTCAGCATTGGTACATGATGATATGCTTACTCTTCCACAGTTGCCATAGTTTAGAGAATTACTTTTTAACTGAATATCTCTTTTAGAGAATTCTAGGTCTTCACTTATCATGTCAATAACTTTTATATCTTCTGTCAACAATGAATGCGGGAGTTCACATTCTTGAAAACTTATTTAATCCATACTTTAGAACCCACTTAAGCACCTTTAATTAACTTCTCTTAATTAAGTCGAAAGCAAAGAGGACCACCAACCCTCCACAACATCCTAAAGTCTATATGCTCAGCTCAGTGGCGGAGCTGTATGTAAGTGAGAGAGTTCACTTGAACCCCTTGAAAATTGTTTTATTTACACCCTATATAAAATATTTTTAAATCTATTGAAATTTTAAATTTGTACTAGTACTCTTAAGTTTACACCCAAGACACAACTTTGAACCCCCTGATCCGGAGTTGTGGATTCGCCGCTGCATATGCTGAATCCATAGATTATTAATAGAAAGAATTATACTTGAGCATTTATATTAAATTTGCCACCATTGTTCTTCCAAAACTAGCTAGTTTTTAAAATATTAGGACTCATAACTGCTTTTTTCACCTAATTAATTTTGTATTGAAAATCGTCATCTCACCTCTTTCCCCAATTCTCACAAGAGAGAAATGTTGAAGTAGTCAAGGGTGGTTTTTTTTGTTGAAAATATTAATTAATACAACAAATAATTTGAAAAAAATAAATCATATAAAAAGTACCTAGGTAGTATCACCATGTATGTTGCACATGTTAAGCATCAAAAGAACTTCTGCAACAATCAACAAATCCCTTTAATGCTTTGTCCACTGAAAGTGATAGTCTGAAGAGATTATATATAATGCATGCATTTGAGAAAATGCCAGTTGCCACCTGAAGTTCCCCCAAATACTTCAGTGTTGCTTTTAGATTTTGAGATCTTTCGAAGAAGTAGCACACAATGAAGTGGGAAAAAAAAATTGCACTTACCACCTTATATAAATAGTCAAAATCTCCTGAAATTTTAATTTTGATCCCTTGAAAATTTTAAATTGTACTAGTAGACCAAGTTTTACACCCATTTGACACTGTCTTTAAAAAATTTGACACTCCTGACTCCGGGGTCCTGGGTCCGCCACTGGTCCCACCATTAATTTATAGGAAGAAATTATAAAAGAAAGTTTCATCATTTCATATGTGGTACAATACATGCAACATGCATATATGGAGGAGGACCACTAGAGGTGAAAGAAAGAGTGTTGATATAGATATATAGCTGAACCTGGCCAGTGTCTAAGGTCAAATGAAGAATAGAGAATAATCTAATGTGAGGAGACAGGCCGAAAGCTTTCCATCCATCTCTCTATTCAAGATTCTAGATATGCTAACGTTTTTTTTTTTCTAATTTTTAATGTAGCAGTAATTATTGTTTTTGAAATTACTATATATTTTCGTATAAATTTTGAAAGTTTTTTTTTTTCCATTTGTATGATGAATTAATGAATTATATAGGACACATCCATTATCACTCCACTCTTTGACACAAAAAAGTTGTAAGAAGGAGATTCAGGGTTCAAACCCCGAAAACTAACATTCCCCCATCCCACTAACATTTGTTTATCAGATAAAAAAACTCCACTCCTTCACTCTCTCACACAAATCACAAAGCCTTACTACTCATTGGCCTGATTGAGAGTGATTTACGGTACTAATTCAAACCAGAACTAATAATCCTTCAAATTCAAACCAGAAACTGCATGAGTATAAGAATTCAAACATCTCAAGTTTCCTGTCGGTCCAAAAATATCTTGAAGTGTTAGGCAAGTACTGTTACCTTTTAATGAAAAAACTAACTATCTCTACCTCTAAACTAACTATTTAAAAATGACCAAAAGCATGAAAAATAATCACACATGACACAACTATGCTTAGAGAAGTTCGGTATCCACACATATTTCAATTCACTTCGCCACTCTACATTCCTAATTTTGCCACATATGTTTTAAATTCATGTCATTCTCAAGAGGTGACACCTAATCTTAAAGGAGGGTACATTACTAGAAAAAATTAAATAATTGTAGACAACAACAAAAAACATATAGCCTTATATATCAACATTGAACATCCAAATGCTCATTTCCCCTGTTTTATTTGGTATTAATGTAATGAAGACTTCCTTCAATTTCAATGTTTTTCTATGTCATTATTGAAAATTGAAATGAAAAAAAAAATGATTTTTTAGGTCACTGAAGTGTGCACCAGTATCTACTTGAATCCGGAGTGTGGACCTGGAGTTGGAATAAAGAAACTATTGTATCACCGAAATTCGCTTGGGATAGAATTTCCATTTTTATAGAAATACTAATTAGAGTAAAGGCCCAAATTGGTCATTGACAAATTTTTCGTGGGACGAACTCGTCCCTTACAATTTTTTCGGGACACATTGGTCCCTGACAATTCCAAAACGGGACACGTTAGTCCCTCCATCCATTTTGACGTTATCAGCACAGTAAACGTGTCCTACGTGGCACGTTAAGTGCCACGTGTCACGTTAACTGCCACGTTTATTTTGGGACAAATAAGTCCCTGACTTTACAAATTTGAAAATGGGACAAATCAGTCCCTGACTTTTTTGAAAAGGGGACAAATCACCCCTCCCCCCTCCGTTCCACCAACTGTTTTATCTTCCTCCCCCCTCCCCCCCTCCGTTCCACTGTTCACCCCTCCCCCCACCGCGAACCCCTCCCCCCAGATCTGGAACTCATCTCTCTCTCCTCACTCACGTTAATCTGGAACTCATCCCTCTCTCTCTCTCTCCTCCTCTCCATCTCCTTCTCACTCTCGCAGATCGCACTCCCCCCTCTCACCACCGCCTCTCGTAGATCTCGCTCTCCCCTCTCACCACCGTAAGCCATCACTTACCAAACCCTCACCGTAGGAACGAAAGGGATAGAAGAGAGGAGGAGAAGAAGGGAGGAGGAGAAGAAGAGAGGAGGGAGAGTGACGAGAGAGAGAACGGCGAGAGAGGGAACGACGAGATGCGAAGAGAGAGAGAGGGAGGAGGATCGGTGAGGGGGGAGGGGAGAGCGAACCAGAGAGGGGGGCTGTGAGAGAGAGAGAGCTGTGAGAGAGGAGGATCGGTGAGGGGGGACGGGTGGAACCTTCGTTGATTGGGGATTTGGAGGTTTGGAGGTAGAAGACGATGAATAGTAACAGAGGACTGATTCGTCTCTTTTTTAAATTGTCAGGGACCGATTCGTCCCTTTTTTAAATCTAACGTGACACGTGGCACTTAACGTGCCACGTAGGACACGTTTACTGTGCTGGTAACGTCAAAATGGATGGAGGGACTAACGTGTCCCGTTTTAAAATTGTCAGGGACCAATGTGTCCCAAAAAAATTGTGAGGGACGAAATCGTCCCACAAAAAATTTCTCAAGGACCAATTTGGGCCTTTAGTCTATTAATTAATTTATGGTTGGGTTGGATTATTATTATTGCTCATGGAGTTAGTCTACACATTACGCTTTATATTTGAGTCAAAAGAAACTGAATTGCTCAAGTCAACCACTCCAGAAAAATTAAACTAAGATTCGCCGGTCACATTGTCAAAAAAAAAAAGATTCGCCGATCACCTGAAGCTTTCGAATTCATCTTGCATTTTTATTTGATAATCGACTTATTAGCTTTTTAGTTCCATGCCCTACTTTTAAGGGTTTAGGTGTTCAGTTTATTTTATATTATTTAAAGTTCACATCAATCGATAAACATACTGTTTATTGCTCCATTTTGTTGTTTTATGCATATCTACATTTACATCATTCCTTTTAAGCGAATACACCCTAGAACTGATATTGACGCCAAAGCTTCAAAGGGTATTTCGGTAATTTTCCTACAAACTTTTGATGTATGTCCAACACGTTTTCTGACTCAAAGCTGAAACCCACTACTACTATTACACCTTCACCAACTGTAGTATACTCCTCCTCAAATTTCCACCCATGTTAGACTCCAATGACAACACTACTTCATCTTCTGCACATTCTTCTGAAAATGGGGTAACAACAACAGCTAACCAAAGAAAAAGAAGACCAGCAGGCTCACCCGGTAAGACCCGCAACAAAAGTTAATTTCAACCTTTTTATCTCAAACAATTATGGGTTTTTCTAAATTTTTAATTTTTTTTTTGTATATATATGTAGATCCAGATGTTGAGGTTGTGTCTTTATCACCAAACACTTTCTTAGAATCAGAGAGATATGTGTGTGAGATCTGGAACCAAGGGTTTCAAAGAGACCAGAATCTTCAAATGCATAGAAGGAGACATAAGGTGGCATGGAAATTACTGAAAAGGGA
The DNA here is from genome assembly GCA_039519185.1 of Astragalus membranaceus. NCBI lineage: Eukaryota > Viridiplantae > Streptophyta > Magnoliopsida > Fabales > Fabaceae > Astragalus > Astragalus membranaceus. The sequence goes on from CM076849.1 coordinate 49,267,034, forward strand.
AACTGAAGGAGGACAAAAGAAGAGGGTATTTGTTTGTCCAGAACCAAGTTGTTTACACTGTGACCTCTGGTGAGCACCACCATCACCACCGTCGCAAACCCACAACCACCATGACCTCCGGTGAGCCTCACCCGTATCTCTACTCGCGCATCACCACAACCACCACACTCCGGCGAACACCACCGCGGCCACCATGACCGCTGTCATCGCGTCCCTCTCCCTCGATCGCCATCAAGAAACCCACATCGTAACCACCACCGAAAACCCCACAGACCACCGTGAACCACCATCAAAAACCTCACATCCCCGTCACCAAAAACCCCACATAACCACCACCCAAAAACCTCCCTCTCTATCAATCTCTCTATCTCTCTCTGAGGCTCACCCTTCTTCTCTCCCACTCTTTGTTTTTCTTTCTCCATTTTTGCGTTTTCCTTTCTCTCTCCAAGAAAAAAGATGAAAACGGCGCTTTAGAAGTGAGAAGGAGCGATTAGGGTTTCTGTTTTAGGTGTTCTTGTATTTGTTTTATTTTTATTCTAAGTTCAGATTAATACTTGCACCCCTATGTTTTTCTGATACAACCCCCTGCTTCTTCAACTTCTTTTGTATTGTTGCTTAACCCACTAACCACTACACTTGCTTATAAAAAAAAACTTACTTAACTCTAGCTTAATTGTATTAACATCCTAACTATTTAACACTTCACTAACTTAACCCTCCATTAATCGTATTAACATTCTAACTATTTAACACTTTGCTAACTTAGTCCTAACTATTTAACAATTTTCTTTTATTTATTCTTAGTTCATTTTGCTCTTATTCTTATTTGTTTATATATATATATATATATATATATATATATATATATATATATATATATACACACATACTGACCTAACCCTAATTAATCGTATTAACATTCTAACTATTCAACACTTTGCTAAGTTGATCCGAACTATTTAACCACTTCTTTTTATTTACTTATTTTTTACTTTTTATCCTTGTGTTTTTCTTATTTTGTTTTAGATGTTCATTTTTCTCTTACTAATTCTAACTACTTGACTCTTTGCTAACTTAACTCTAGCTTAATCGTATTAACATTCTAACTATTTAACACTTTACTAACTTAACCCTAAATTAATCGTATTAACATTTTAACCATTTAACACTTTGCTAACTTAGTCCTAACTATTTAACCATTTGCTTTTATTTACTTATTCTTACTTTTTATTGTTATCTTTTTCCTATTTGTTTTAAGTGTTCATTTTGCTCTTATTAATTCAAACTACTTGACTCTTTGCTAACTTATTCCTATTTAAGCATTTGCTGTTTCATTTTCCTTTTATTTTTGTTTTAATTATTCTTATTTGTTTATATATATATATATATATATATATATATATATATATATATATATATATATATATATATACATACATATTTACTACTTAACCCTAATTAATCGTATCAACATTCTAACTATTCAACACTTTGCTAAGTTGATCCTAACTATTTAGCCACTTACTTTTATTTACTTATTTTTTACTTTTTATCGTTATGTTTTTCCTACTTTGTTTTAAATGTTCATTTTACTCTTATTAATTCAAACTACTTGAATCTTTGCTAACTTAACCCTAGCTTAATCGAATTAACATTCTATCTGTTTTTTATTGTTGTGTTTTTGTATTTGTTTTGACTCTTCATTTTTCTCTTATTCTTTGCTAACTTATTCCTATTTATGCATATTTACTTATGCATTTGTTGTTTAGCTTTACATACACACACCTCTCCCTCATTCAAATTGAAAGGATTAACTTAATCAATACTAGCTCTCCTCGTGCATCGCACGGGTGGTGAGGCTAGTATCTTATACGCTTGTCAAGTTGGCGCCATTTGATCACTCTTTTTTTTCCTCTTTTTTGCCCTTTTTTGTTGCGGTTTTTGTTTTTTTGTTTTTTCTTCTTTTTTATTACTTTACTTTTTTTATCTTCTTCTTTTTTTTTGTTTCAATTTTTTTTTTGCTTTTTTGTTTTTAACTTCAGTTTTTTTTTCATCTTTATATTTTAATGTTTTACATTTTATTCTTTTTTATATTTTAAGGGGTACTCTATGGTCTTGAAAAATTTTAGATGTTTATATATGTAAATTTTGTTGTTGAATAATTGATTTGGTGTAAAAATTAATTTTATACAAAAATACGTAAAGTGAGATGCTAAACAGCGTTTTAGTTTACTTGATGGTGAAAACAAAACTATTTTGTAACAAAACGTGTAAAGTGAAATTATAAGTGGTATGTTTTGTGGGTACTTTAGGATTACGAAAAAAAATTAACTCTTCAAATACCAGAAGTTTCTTCGTAAATAACTGATTTGGTAAAAAATAGTAATAAGTTTGTGACAAAATACGTAGAGTGCGATGCTAATAATGTATTTTGGTAAAAAAATAATAATAAGTTATCTATATTATTGATTAATATAGATAACATTATTAAAAAAATAGACTTTTTCTTCTTATTATTTGTGGATGTTCAATTCCAATGTCTGTGTTAAAGTTTTTTTTAATTTTATAATATTCTTATTTAATTTATAATTATAATTTAACTTTTTTCGTGGGAACTTCGTCCTCATTTACAAAAGAACTCCCGAACATTTTCTTTCAACTCTGTATAGGTGCTTTTATTTTATTTGTGGTTTTCATCCAACCATGCATGATACTCACGGGTTTCACTATCTATTTGAGTTTTGATAATTTCGCACTAACGGGTACTTGAAGCATACTTAAATTGGTATTTAGTTTAAGCGCGCGAACTTCAGCATGTTTTTCTTCCTTTCATTTTTACCTTCAACTTTTTTTTTTTGTTTTTTCTTTTATATTTTTGCATATTGTTTTAATATATTTTAAGGAGAACTTTACGGGCTTGAAAAATGTTAGATGTGTTGGACTATATGATAACTTTAGAGGGGGGGGGGGGGGGGGGGTGAATAAGGTTATATGCTAAAATTGAAATCTTTTTGATTTTTGAAAAGTTAACGATGCAAAGTTTAAATCGAATGCGGAAAAGAGGATTTAAACTATATGCAATACCTAAGCAAGCTATAACAATGGTAGAAACAATTACAGTGATATTGAAGGCCACGCGAAGTAATATCAAATGCAATGTTAATTAACAAGTATACAGTAAAAGCAAAGTAAAGATAAGGGAAGTACACCGTGATTTTTAAGAGGTTTGGGACAAAAGCCCTACGTCCTCGGCCTCCGGCTTTGCAACCTTCGGACTTGATAATAACCACTATATGAGAAGAACTTCTTCAACGTCTTACAAGCAAGCAACTTCCCTATAGCTACCACACCAATCTCAATTTTCTGCAAATTGAGAACCCAAGCTCCCCGCTAAGGATTTCGCTACCATTCAATCTCCCCGATTGAATTACCCAAGAAAACTTCTCAGGATTTCACAACAACAAAGTATAGATGATTACAAATGAAAACTAGGATCCAATCACTCAAGCAATATAACAATGATGTAGTTGACGGAGATGAGAGATTTGGATTCAACGATGAAGAACTTGAAGAATGAATATGACTGTGAGAGTTCTAGTTCTTTTCTTTCTAATTTGTCAGTTGTTCTCTTCTCTCTTTTATCGTGAAAACCCTAAGTCCTATTTATATGGTTTTTGAAAATATGACCGTTGAAGCATGTGACACCCCGATATTTACTAACTTGTAGAAACATCGAAATGCACCACTTGGCATACATCAGAGTTACTTCCTGTCTCAGATATTGAACACGACTAAAATTTTTGATAATAAATTATCGAACGCGCTTACATAACTTAACATAATCTGAAATACGTGCCTTACTACTTCTCATGCCTAGTGTTCAATACCCAAAATAGAAAGTTGCGGAAGCGATTTACAACTTGATACAATAATAAGTCGTACAATCGAATATGCATATCAGACAATAGAAAAAATAACATAAACAACTAAACTAAAACATCTACATCTCCTTGCGGTAGCTTCATAACCGAGCCTCATTGCCTTCAACCTTTCCTGCTTCTCTGAAACAAAACAACAACAATGATTGGGTGAGACAACTTGTCTCAGTGAGTTCTATCGAGACCCCTTACTAACTCTCTCGGTTCATTATGCTTGATTCATTAATCGTAGTCCTTAAAGTTGACTACGTTGAGTACTCTAACATTGTCCCTCGTAGCCCTTAAGCCAACTACAAGTGACAATCCTTAATATGACCTGTAGCCCTTAGGCCGACTATGAGAAATATATCTGAAACATGATTGTTAGCATATCACCGTAGCCCTTAAGCCGACTGCCGGTAAACCCATTCCCTGACCATAGCAGGGACAAACATGACGGGGCCTAGGTTCATAGGGCTCATAACTTCCCCTCCCCTAGTACGCTAACCTGAAAATAGGGTCGTCACCCTAGACTGAACTGATATGTATATAAATATATACCTGACATGAACATAACATGATTTTAATCATAACATGATCTTATACATAACATGATCTCATACATAACATGATCTTACACATAACATGATCTTATTATGAACATTATAATCTTAGGGACATTAAGTCCGTCTTATCTTAGCCTGTCTTGATCTCACTCGTGGTTACTAAGTTCGTTAACCTGACTTATATACATTTACAATTCAATCCAATCATAATTACTTCAATCACAGTCAACATAATCATAAACATCAAGCAATTCATTGAAGACATAATCCAATAAAGAAGCAACAATCCAAACACTCCATTTTAGCAACCATACCTAAATTTTGAGAATTTACTTAACCTATCAAGCGGCTACGGAATTTAACAAATGATCTCTCTACAGAAAGCTTATGAAGTCTAGTTTCTGACTATATTTTTAGAATTTCAAAATAATGAGTCAAATAGTACAGTTTTCGCAAACAATGCAGTAGGTCCAGAAAATGTGGCGGCAACTGTGTCCTAAGTTGTGACTCTTCTACAATGACCAAAACAAACCCAAATAACCCGAAACTTGAGAATAAACAGTAGAAAATTTTGTGTAATTTTCAAAAAAATTGGATTCTTTCAAAAAGGAGTTCATTTGAAGACACCACAATCAAAACACTGACCCTGTGTCCAGATTGTTCCCAGAATTTTATTCTAACTTGTGTAGCCTATAACTTGAGCTACACAATTCCAAACTCAACCAAATCAGAGGCAAATTAACGAGCATTCAGTCTAGTTTCTAAATAAATTGACCACATAATTTTTGGATTCAAAAAACATTCCCAGTTTCAAAAAGACAGTACCTATGTCTAGAATGCTTCCAGAATATTACCCTATCTTGTGAAGCCTATAACTGGAGCTATACTACTCCAAATGCGACCAAATAAAAGCCAAAATGACAAGCATCCAATCTAGTTTCTAAAATGGTAACTCACATAATTTTTGAACTGGTAAAACAGTCCCAGTTACCAGAAAAACGAATCTATCCAGAATGTCTCCACACAGTGAAATTATCAACACAATAAGCATCCAATTTCAGTCATCAAAACATATATTCATCAATGAACAACAACACATATATTAACATCAATTTCCCTAGTGAGTATAGAACTCACCTTTGGCGATGATAATCTCACACCACCGGTAAAACAGGAACTTGTAAACATGAACCGGTAAAACATGGTGACTGGCTCAAGGCTAGCACTGATTCAAAACAGGAACTTGTAAACATGTTATCTCCCTGTAATCTCAGTCAAATTAAGTGTTTCTGGTGCCTAAACTGAAGGATTTTGAGTCGAGTTTCGAATGAAACAAAAATGGGCTTAAAATGAGGTCTGTACAAGGAATTACGAAGAAAACACTGAAGGGTGTCGAAACTGTCTTTGTATAGCAGAATCTTCCTATGAGTTTGCATCTTCAATCCCTCCATCATGAACCACTACTCAAGTCCCAGCTCTTTATATTCAACCCCAGCTACTGGAAGTCCCTCCTAGGCTGTTTAATTCGCAATGTAGGTGCTGTTTCTTGTTGAATCGCTCACCAATACTGATATATAGTACTTCAAACCACTCCTAGAGCTTCATTGAACTCACATGCAAGCTAGGAAACTCATTTTTCTCCAAAAGGGAGCTTGGGTGCGAAAATGGTGAGAAGTGAATGGAGGGTTCTTTGGTGGTGAAATCAGTATCAATATAAAGAGGAGAATGAGATGAATGGAATGGCATCAAGGAAGGTGACATGCATGAAGAATGGTCAAGGTTCTCTCCTCTTTTCTTCCCTCTCCCTCATGAGTTCCTCTCTCCCTTTCTCTATTCTGGAAACTGTTTTGGCTGAAGGAGTTTTGAGAGTGGGTCAGCTGGGTGTTAGTGAGCTGAGGGTGTTAATGAGTGGGAAATGACGAAAATACCCTTGGCTCACTAATACTCACTTAACCTATGTTCTATCCTTTCTTTTAAAAAAAAAATCAGAAAGTGGAGTCATTGAGTTGTATTTTGTGTTTTACAATTATTGACTCAACTGGTATTTGATTTGGGTGGTGAAAAGACCAATTTACCATTTGCGCTCTAATTCTTAATTAAACCCCATATATACCCCAAAATTCACACAATTAAGTAACGACTTCATTCCTCGCATAAGACCATGACTCGATTTACTATTTCCTTGAATAATAACTTTCCAGTTGATTTCATGAAACGAAATTAACCGATGTAGCGACCGAAAAATACGGGTGAGGATAGGTTCAAAAATGAAGCCGCCACCAAAGTTTAGTTTAAGGGCAAACATTGGAAAATCCCTTTTGGAATGGATAAGGGTCCTTGAGACCAGATTTGGGTTCGGGAGTCGGTTATGCGTGGGGAAGGTATTAGCACCCCACGACATCCTTCCTAAGGAAGGTTACCTGCTAATTAGTTGTAGAAGCGGAAGTTAATTTTGAAAACATTTATTTTTACCCTTTTATTGTGAATTAAAAAGAAAGAAGAAAATTGATATTTTATTTGAATTTAAGAAAGGGATTATTTAGGAAAAGACTAAAAAATGTTTTTTATTAGTGCAATTGACAGATGTGGGCCCCCATCTGCTCCTACGTATCTTTTGGTAGAGAATCAAATCACACGTAGTTCTTGGTAGAAAAATGTTTGTTGGTTGGTATTTTTTAATATAGGGATCTTAGGACTCCTGAGTGATCAGTTCATTTGTCCTAAAACGATGACTAACCTGACTGTACAGTCGGCTTAGTCCCCTACTTTGTGAAAATGGAGTTTTTGAAGTTTGGAGTATAGTTTGATGTGTGGTGATTTGATTTTATTTGAATAGGGTTTTAGGACTCTTGATCCGTACGGTTCATTTGTCCTAGAACGCTGACTAACCCGACTGTACAGTCGACTTAATCCCCTATTTTGAAAATTTTATTTGTGGAAAGAAATGTGTTTGTGTTTATTTCAATTTAGGAATTGTTTGTTTTAAATAGGGATTTTAGGCCATGATCCGTAACGGTTCATTAGTGACCTAAAAATAAGACAACCCTGACTGTACAGTCGACTTAGTCCCCTATTTACATTTTTGAAAATGAAATATTTATCTATTTATTTTTAAAGGTTTTTTGTAAAAGAAAATAATAAAAAACACAAAGAGAGGGTACAGCAGTAAAATGGGGTGTATTTAGTTGCAGGTATGCTGTGTTGTAAAAATAAAGGGGGTGCGAATAACAACGGGGCTGTATTTAGAAAAGGGGTGGTGTAAATAATGAGCCCAGTTCGTTTCTGTGAACTGGACTGGGTTTCAAAAGATGGGCTCGCAGGCTGTATTGATGAAACACAAGGGGTGTGAGAAGTAACTGGTGTTTTTTATTCTATTGTTATTTTTTATTTTTAAAACAGAAAAAAAAAAGATGGGAGAGGTATAAATGGGGAAATTAGGGTTTTTTGCAAAACCTAATTTCATTTCCTCTGCTTGCTGCGCCGCAGCGGCTTCATTGTGTGGAGAGAGAGAAATTTGCGGAGAGAGAGAGGGAGAGAGAAATTTGCGGAGAGAGAGAGAGAGAGATTACGGAGCGAGAGGAGGAGGGAAGGGGACGGTGGTTAACGACAGGGACGTGGTGGAGCTGCTGTCTACGGTGGACGGCGATAAAGGCTCGCGACGGCGTGGGGGGATTTCGCACCGGAGTTGCAGGGATGGTGTGACCGAGATGATGGAGGGCGTGGTGCTTGTGACGGTGACGATGGTGACCGGCGAGGCTTGGACCGAACGTGGAGGCGGTTGTTCGCGACGGTGACAGAGACGACCTGAGGGAACGAAGGAACGCCGACGGAGCTATGGTGTTTCGCGACGGCAGATTTGGATGACGACGGCGCGCTTTGGGGAAACGACCACCGTCTACGGTGGTCAGAGTTAAAAGGGTGAGTTCCGATTCCATTGTTTTTCTTTTTTTGATTCCTCTTCTGTGTGTATTTTTTTTTGCTTCAAGCTCGTTTTTATAGGCAAATTTTAGGTTTAGCTTTTAATTTCCTGATTCTAATTTGATTTGTTTTCCTATTTCAGGTATTGGACTCTTGGGCAATAAGAATTAGCCCATGGATCTGCTGCTGTTGCTATGTTTTGTGTTTTCGTTTTTCTATTTTTTGGTGTTTTATAGAATTTATTTTATATTTTTGGATTTTATAGATTATTGTAAATTAATTTTTATTAATTTTTAAGTATATTTGTGATGCCCATAAACTGTATTTGGACAATTTTATTGCTTTTGGTCAAAGATGGAAGAGAATGATTAAATTGGGCCAAACCCAATCAAAAAACTAAACAAAGGCCCAATTAGACAAATGACTAAAGTAAGACCCAATTAGAATAATTTTTCTAAGATCAGGTCCAATCTAGGCAAATTACTATCATAGGTCCAATAGCCACATAGGCCCAATTAGGCAAATGATTGAAACATTAGACATAAACCCGTTTATTGAAAAACTGGTTTGAAACGCTAAGCGTAAGCCCAATTAGGCAAGCAAACAAAATCAGGCCCAAAAGGTCGGGCATAGGCCCAATTGGACAAACCGGTCCGAATTAAAAGCAAAACAGCGCTCGAAATACCACGGGCTTGTGATACGAGACTAAAACAAATACGATAAAAAGATCGGGCAAAATTGGGGTATAACAACCGAAATTAGGGGTGTTACAATCACCCCAACTTGAAAGATTTTGTCCTGAAAATCGTCCAAGTTCCTCACCGAATATAATCCTGAAGCTTCATCTACCTTCATTCCACTGTAGGAGTTAAGCCCTAACTCCTCTTGGAGGTACTTAAAGGGATTCACCCCAACTTGAATTGACCATAGTCAATTCTGCCCTCGTACATTAACTATCGAAGGAAATCATGATCGCATCAAAGAGTTTAGGAAAAGAAGTAAGATACAATTTCAAAAACGGCTTTGCTCTTTAGTGCAATCAAGTTTTCGTTCATACTTAATGTAACGTGAACTCTCTGTATGATCCTATGGTTGAGTCGGTTCCAAAATTAAACGGTCGCTCACAGCTTCCTCGAACCGTCGCGGATGTCTATCACTATTCCCAAATGTCATATGTAGCCCTCTGCTCCTGTGGCGCAGCCTTATGGAACGAGAAGGCTGAGAATCCTATGGCTTAGGGCTTCAGACATTTTCGGGCCTGAGGCAACTAACTGTCATAATTTTCAGTAATTTACATGAAACATTGAGTGGATCCTGACTCAATACGTCACATAATATACTAAAAGGATCTGACATGTAGTTGTCTAAGTCCCTAGCTGACTCGACCTAATACACTTGACCCGAAGGTCACTAAGTCCGACAAGGCCGAACCGCTTTGATACCAATTGTGACACCCCGATATTTACTAACTTGTAGAAACATCGAAATGCACCACTTGGCATACATCAGAGTTACTTCCTGTCTCAGATATTGAACACGACTAAAATTTTCGATAATAAATTATCGAACGCGCTTACATAACTTAACATAATCTGAAATACGTGCCTTACTACTTCTCATGCCTAGTGTTCAATACCCAAAATAGAAAGTTGCGGAAGCGATTTACAACTTGATACAATAATAAGTCGTACAATCGAATATGCATATCAGACAATAGAAAACATAACATAAACAACTAAACTAAAACATCTACATCTCCTTGCGGTAGCTTCATAACCGAGCCTCATTGCCTTCAACCTTTCCTGCTTCTCTAAAACAAAACAACAACAATGATTGGGTGAGACAACTTGTCTAAGTGAGTTCTATCGAGACCCCTTACTAACTATCTCGGTTCATTATGCTTGATTCATTAATCGTAGTCCTTAAAGTTGACTACGTGGAGTACTCTAACATTGTCCCTCGTAGCCCTTAAGCCGACTACAAGTGACAATCCTTAATATGACCCGTAGCCCTTAGGCCGACTACGAGAAATATATCTGAAACATGATTGTTAGCATATCACCGTAGCCCTTAAGCCGACTGCCGGTAAACCCATTCCCTGACCATAGCAGGGGCAAACATGATGGGGCCTAGGTTCATAGGGCTCATGACTTCCCCTCCCCTAGTACGCTAACCTGAAAATAGGGTCGTCACCCTAGACTGAACTGATATGTATATAAATATATACCTGACATGAACATAACATGATCTTAATCATAACATGATCTTATACATAACATGATCTCATACATAACATGATCTTACACATAACATGATCTTATTATCAACATTATAATCTTAGGGACATTAAGTCCGTCTTATCTTAGCCTGTCTTGATCTCACTCGTGGTTACTAAGTTCGTTAACCTGACTTATATACATTTACAATTTAATCCAATCATAATTACTTCAATCACAGTCAACATAATCATAAACATCAAGCAATTCATTGAAGACATAATCCACTAAAGAAGCAACAATCCAAACACTCTAATTTAGCAACCGTACCTAAATTTTGAGAATTTACTTAACCTATCAAGCGGCTACGGAATTTAGCGAATGATCTCTCTACAGAAAGCTTATGAAGTCCAGTTTCTGACCATATTTTTAGAATTTCAAAATAATGAGTCAAATAGTACAGTTTTCGCAAACAATGCAGTAGGTCCAGAAAATGGGGCAGCAACTGTGTCCTAAGTTGTGACTCTTCTACAATGACCAAAACAAACCCAAATAACCCGAAACTTGAGAATAAACAGTATAAAATTTTGTGTAATTTTCAAAGAAATTGGATTCTTTCAAAAAGGAGTTCATTTAAAGACACCACAATCAAAACACTGATCCTCTGTCCAGATTGTTCCCAGAGTTTTATTCTAACTTGTGTAGCTTATAACTTGAGCTACACAATTCCAAACTCAACCAAATCAGAGCCAAATTAACGAGCATTCAGTCTAGTCTCTAAAAAAATTGACCACATAATTTTTGGATTCATAAAACAATCCCAGTTTCAAAAAGATAGTACCTATGTCTAGAATGCTTCCAGAATATTACCCTATCTTGTGAAGCCTATAACTGGAGCTATACTACTCCAAATGCGACTAAATAAAAGCCAAAATGACAAGCATTCAATCTAGTTTCTAAAACGGTAAGTCACATAATTTTTGATCCAGTAAAACAGTCCCAGTTACCAGAAAACCGAACCTATCCAGAATGTCTCCACACAGTGAAATTATCAACACAATAAGCATCCAATTTCAGTCATCAAAACATATATTCATCAATGAAAAACAACACATATATTAACATCAATTTCCCTAGTGAGTATAGAACTCACCTTTGGCGATGATAATCGCACACCACCGAAACTTCGTGAACTTGAACGAACGGTAACTTGCGAACTCTCCCGAATCCGCTCCAATTAACTCAAAGCCGAAACCGATCCCGGACGAATCCCCAAACTTGACCAGCTACTGAAGCTTCTCCAAATGCATCTCGAATCAACAATGAAATCCCCTTTTTACTCCGATGTAGCCCCAATTTCCAGAACACAACAACTAACTTCAAAACCAGTTGGGCAGCATCTATCACTGTTTTGCAACAGACCTCACTCCTTCGATTCTTAACCAAAAACTTTCCAACCAGAGCCAAAAGTGTAGACAATTCCGTCTAATTTCGGAGGGTTCAGGTTTTGTGCTCATACGACAGGTATTTGAAGAGTTATCTACGAAACATGGTGACTGGCTCAAGGCTAGCACTGATTCAAAACAGGAACTTGTAAACATGATATCTCCCAGTAATCTCAGTCAAATTAAGTGTTTCTGGTGCCTAAACTGAAGGATTTTGAGTCGAGTTTCGAATGAAACAAAAATGGGCTTAAAATGAGGTCTGTACAAGGAATTACGAAGAAACCACAGAAGGGTGTCGAAACTGTCTTTGTATAGCAGAATCTTCCAATGAGTTTGCATCTTCAATCCCTCCATCATGAACCACAACTCAAGTCCCAGCTCTTTATATTCAACCCCAGCTACTGGAAGTCCCTCCTAGGCTGTTTAGTTCGCAATGTAGGTGCTGTTTCTTGTTGAATCGCTCACCAATACTGATATGTAGTACTTCAAACCACTCCTAGAGCTTCATTGAACTCACATGCAAGCTAGGAAACTCATTTTTCTCCAAAAGGGAGCTTGGGTGCGAAAATGGTGAGAAATGAATGGAGGGTTCTTTGGTGGTGAAATCAGTATCAATATAAAGAGGAGAATGAGATGAATGTAATGGCATCAAGGAAGGTGACATGCATGAAGAATGGTCAATGTTCTCTCCTCTTTTCTTCCCTCTCCCTCATGAGTTCCTCCCTCCCTTTCTCTATTCGGGAAACTGTTTTGGCTGAATGAGTTTTGAGAGTGGGTCAGCTGGGTGTTAGTGAGCTGAGGGTGTTAATGAGTGGGAAATGACGAAAATACCCTTGGCTCACTAATACTCACTTAACCTATGTTCTATCCTTTCTTTTCAAAAAAAAATCAGAAAGTGGAGTCATTGAGTTGTATTTTGTGTTTTGCAATTATTGACTCAACTGGTATTTGATTTGGGTGGTGAAAAGACCAATTTACCATTTGCGCTCTAATTCTTAATTAAACCCCATATATACCCCAAAATTCACACAATTAAGTAACGACTTCATTCCTCGCATAAGACCATGACTCGATTTACTATTTCCTTGAATAATAACTTTCCAGTTGATTTCATGAAACGAAATTAACCGAAATTAGAGGTGTTACAATCACCCCAACTTGAAAGATTTTGTCCTCAAAATCGTCCAAGTTACTCACCGAATATAATCCTGAAGCTTCATCTACCTTCATTCCACTGCTGGAGTTAAGCCCTAACTCCTCTTGGAGGTACTTAAAGGGATTCACCCCAACTTGAATTGACCATAGTCAATTCTGTCCTCGTACATTAACTATCGAAGGAAATCATGATCGCATCAAAGAGTTTAGGAAAAGAAGTAAGATACAATTTCAAAAACGGTTTTTCTCTTTAGTGCAATCAAGTTTTCGTTCATACTTAATGTAACTTGAACTCTCTGTATGATCCTATGGTTGAGTCGGTTCCAAAATTAAACGGTCGCTCACAGCTTCCTCGAACCGTCGCGGATGTCTATCACTGTTCCCAAATGTCATATGTAGCCCTCTGGTCCTGTTGCGCACCCTTATGGAACGAGAAGGCTGAGAATCCTATGGCTTAGGGCTTCAGACATTTTCGGGCCTGAGGCAACTAACTGTCATAATTTTCAGTAATTTACATGAAACATTGAGTGGATCCTGACTCAATACGTCACATAATATACTAAAAGGATCTGACATGGAGTTGTCTAAGTCCCTAGCTGACTCGACCTAATACACTTGACCCGAAGGTCACTAAGTCCGACAAGGCCGAACCGCTTTGATACCAATTGTGACATCCCGATATTTACTAACTTGTAGAAACATCGAAATGCACCACTTGGCATACATCAGAGTTACTTCCTGTCTCAGATATTGAACACAACTAAAATTTTCGATAATAAATTATCGAACGCGCTTACATAACTTAACATAATCTGAAATACGTGCCTTACTACTTCTCATGCCTAGTGTTCAATACCCAAAATAGAAAGTTGCGGAAGCGATTTACAACTTGATACAATAATAAGTCGTACAATCGAATATGCATATCAGACAATAGAAAACATAACATAAACAACTAAACTAAAACATCTACATCTCCTTGCGGTAGCTTCATAACCGAGCCTCATTGCCTTCAACCTTTCCTGCTTCTCTGAAACAAAACAACAACAATGATTGGGTGAGACAACTTGTCTCAGTGAGTTCTATCGAGACCCCTTACTAACTATCTCGGTTCATTATGCTTGATTCATTAATCTTAGTCCTTAAAGTTGACTACGTGGAGTACTCTAACATTGTCCCTCGTAGCCCTTAAGCCGACTACAAGTGACAATCCTTAATATGACCCGTAGCCCTTAGGCCGACTACGAGAAATATATCTGAAACATGATTGTTAGCATATCACCGTAGCCCTTAAGCCGACTGCCGGTAAACCCATTCCCTGACCATAGCAGGGACAAACATGACAGGGCCTAGGTTCATAGGGCTCATGACTTCCCCTCCCCTAGTACGCTAACCTGAAAATAGGGTCGTCACCCTAGACTGAACTGATATGTATATAAATATATACCTGACATGAACATAACAGGATCTTATACATAACATGATCTCATACATAACATGATCTTACACATAACATGATCTTATTATCAACATTATAATCTTAGGGACATTAAGTCCGTCTTATCTTAGCCTGTCTTGATCTCACTCGTGGTTACTAAGTTCGTTAACCTGACTTATATACATTTACAATTCAATCCAATCATAATTACTTCAATCACAGTCAACATAATCATAAACATCAAGCAATTCATTGAAGACATAATCCACTAAAGAAGCAACAATCCAAACACTCTAATTTAGCAACCGTACCTAAATTTTGAGAATTTACTTAACCTATCAAGCGGCTACGGAATTTAACAAATGACTCTCTACAGAAAGCTTATGAGAATAAACAGTAGAAAATTTTGTCTAATTTTCACAGAAATTGGATTCATTCAAAAAGGAGTTCATTTGAAGACACCACAATCAAAACACTGACCCTATGTCCAGATTGTTCCCAGAATTTTACTCTAACTTGAGCTACACAATTCCAAACTCAACGAAATCAGAGCCAAATTAACGAGCATTCAGTCTAGTTTCTAAAACAAATGACCACATAATTTTTGGATTCATAAAACATTCCCAGTTTTAAAAAGGCAGTACCTATGTCTAGAATGCTTCCAGAATATTACCCTATCTTGTGAAGCCTATAAATGGAGCTATACTACTCCAAATGCGACCAAACAAAAGCCAAAATGACAAGCATTCAATCTAGTTTCTAAAACGGTAAGTCACATAATTTTTGAACCGGTAAAACAGTCCCAGTTACCAGAAAACCGAACCTATCCAGATTGTCTCCACACAATGAAATTATCAACACAATAAGCATCCAATTTCAGTCATCAAAACATATATTCATCAATGAACAACAACCCATATATTAACATCAATTTCCCTAGTGAGTATAGAACTCACCTTTGGCGATGATAATCGCACACCACCGAAACTTCGTGAACTTGAACGAACGGTAACTCGCGAACTCTCCCGAATCCGCTCCATTTAACTCAAAGCCAAAACTGATCCCGGACGAATCCCCACACTTGACCAGCTACTGAAGCTTCTCCAAATGCATCTCGAATCAACAATGAAATCCCCTTTTTACTCCGATGTAGCCCCAATTTCCAGAACACAACAACTAACTTCAAAACCAGTTGGGCAGCATCTATCACTGTTTTGCAACAGACCTCACTCCTTCGATTTTTTACCAAAAACTTTCCAACCAGAGCCAAAAGTGTAGACAATTCCGTCTAGTTTCTGAGGGTTCAGGTTTTGTGCTCATCCGACAGGTATTTGAAGTGTTATCGACGAAACATGGTGACTGGTTCCAGACTAGCACTGATTCAAAACAGGAACTGTTAAACATGATATCTCCCAGTAATCTCAGTCAAATTAAGTGTTTCTGGTGCCTAAACTGAAGGATTTTGAGTCGAGTTTCGAATGAAAGAAAAATGGGCTTAAAATGAGGTCTGTACAAGGAATTATGAAGAAAACACTGAAGGGTGTCGAATAATACTCACTAATACTCACTTAACCTATGTTTTATTCTTTCTTTTCAAAAAAAAAATCAGAAAGTGGAGTCATTGAGTTGTATTTTGTGTTTTGCAATTATTGACTCAGTTGGTATTTGATTTGGGTGGTGAAAAGACCAATTTACCATTCGCGCTCTAATTCTTAATTAAACCCCATATATACCCCAAAATTCACACAATTAAGTAACGACTTCATTCCTCGCATGCATAAGACCATGACTCGATTTACTATTTCCTTGAATAATAACTATCCAGTTGATTTCATGAAACGAAATTAACCGAAATTAGGGGTGTTACAATGCACTTTTTAACACAATTGTGATAAGTGAAGAATCGATTAATTGCTTGAAAGAAATAGGATGAAAATCGATTTTGTTCTTTAAAATATAAGAGAAAAATCGATTTAATGCCTAGGGAATTAAGAAGGAAATCGATTGCTTGCTCCCAAAAGCAAGAGGACAATCGAATTTGGTCTTTAAAAAAACAAGTCATCAATCGATTGTTTAATTTCCAAAACAAATTCTTTTCTAAAACCAATCTAATATAGAAATCGATTTTTGACTTTTAACCAAGAAGACATGAATCGATTCCTTTCTTTTAAAAACAACAAGTCATGATTCAAAAATTTTCTTTAAAATAACTAGTTATTATTTGTGCCTAACCTATTAGCTTTTATATAAAAGATTTTACCAAGCTTAGCTCAATTTTAAAAGATCATCTCTCAACTACAAAAGTCATAAGGCTGAAGTGACGGGATCTTACACGCGTCCTATGGAAAGCAAAATAACACACAAGTCTTGAATGCTTGAGTAGCTTCTCCTCTGAGCAACTACACTTTAAGATATCCTGTGCTTTGGTTCATGCCCTGTGCTTTGGTTCAACTATAACCATTAGTAAACAGATTGTAATTTGTTATTATACAAAACAAAGAGTGTTTGACATTGGTTCAACAAACTCCCCCTTTTTGATGATAACAAATTACCTTATGCATAGGGAGGCGATAAACAAGAAACAACGGCATAAGCTCCCCCTAAGCATAAGCATAAAAAATAAACTTATCCAATAACATAGTCTGTGAAATAAACGAGTAAGCAATGCAATAAGCAGCAAGTCTTTCTCCCCCTTTGTTTTCATCGAAAAGGAGGGAAGACACACAAGACACATAGCATATGATATAACAAGCACATAGCACCTCAAAAATACATCACATAATCACATTACAGGCTGGCAAAATCAAGCATACCGAGCTCTCTCCGGATCTTACAAAATTGAGCTTCGGCTAGTGGTTTCGTGAAGATGTCCGCTAGTTGGTCATCAGTGCCTACAAAATTTAATGCTATGCTCCCCCTAGAAACATGGTCTCTAATGAAATGATGTCTTATTTCTATATGCTTAGTTCTAGAGTGTTGGATGGGTTCATAGAAATGTTAATGACACTAGTGTTATCACATAGGACTGACACATTGTCATATAAAAACCCAAAATCATCCAAAGTATGTTTCATCCACAGAACCTGTGCAACGCAATTTCCAACCGCCACATATTCGGTTTCAGCGGTGGACAAAGCAACATTGTTCTGTTTTTTACTAGACCAGGAGGTCAAACAAGGCCCTAAGAAATGACAGGTTCCACTAGTACTCTTCCTATCTAATGTACATCCAGCAAAATCAGCATCACAGAAACCAACTAAAGCAAACTCACTCAATTTCGGGTACCACAGTCCAAAATCAGTGGTTCCCTTAACATATCTAAGAATCCGTTTTACAGCTTTTAAATGAGATTCTTTGGGACATGCTTGAAATCGAGCACACAAGCACACAACAAACATAATATCAGGTCGAGAAGCAGTTAAATACAAGTGACTACCGACCATACCTTGATACATCATTTCGTTTACTGGTTTACCTTGCTCGTCCTTATCCAACTTTGTTGCAGTCGCCATGGGAGTACCAACTTCCTTTGCATCACTCATGTCAAACTTCTTTAGTAGCTCCTTTGAGAACTTGTTTTGACAGATGAAGATTCTTTCCTTAATTTTCTTCACTTGAAGTCCCAAAAAGAAGTTCAGCTCCCCCATCATGCTCATCTCAAACTCGCTAGTTATCATTTCAGAAAACTCATTGCACAGATCATCATTAGTAGACCCAAAAATAATATCATCAACATAAATTTGAACTACTGTGATATGTTTGCCTTTGGTTTTAAGGAATAAGGTAGAATCAATCTTACCCTTTTTGAAACCATTTGCAATTAAATGTTTGCTCAGTCTCTCATACCAAGCTCTAGGAGCTTGTTTTAATCCATAAAGTGCTTTGTCAAGTTTGAAAACATGGTTTGGTTTTTTAAAATCTTCAAAACCAGGGGATGATCTCGAGTGGTTACCAATAATTTGCTCCATTTGATGGACGAGTGGTTACCCCATTTGATGGACTACCAATAATTGCTCCATGGGATGATCTCGAACTGATTTCCAAGTCTTGGGCAAATCATCATGTGTTCTTCCATGGAGATGGTCATCGATGTCTTGGGGCTCTCGTTCCACTTTAGCTTCTTCTTGAGGTTCCACTTTTACCTCGGCTTCTTCCACACTTTCATTGGTTGATTCAGGCATTCTGTCTTTGATCACTTCAACCACTTCATCCTCATCATCAACTTTCTTAGCAAACGGGTTAGTCTCATCAAAAGAAACATGTATTGATTCTTGCATACATTTATCAATTTTATTGTAAACAATATATGCTCTACTATGACTTGAATAACCCATAAAAATACATTTAGTTGATTTTGCATCAAACTTACCCAGCTTGTCCTTTGTGTTGAGAATGAAACACTTACTTCCAAAAAACTTGAAGTATGAAATATTTGGAGCTCTACCTTTCCACAACTCGTATGGTGTCTTGTTAAGAGATGGCCTCAGGTATACCCGGTTTAGCACGTGACATGCTGTATCAACTGCATGACCCCAAAAATATTTGGGAAGGTTGTGCTCATTCAACATTGTTCTGCTCATCTCTTGTATGGTTCTATTCTTCCTTTCCACCACACCGTTTTGTTGAGGAGTCATTGGAGCTGAAAAGTTATGATGAACACCATACTTATCACACCAAGTCCTGAATGATGAATTTTCGTACTCTCCTCCATGATCACTTCTAATTTCCTTGATGGCTAAGCTTTTCTCATTCTGTAACTTTCTGCACAACTTAGCAAACCCATTAAAAGCATCACTATTATTTGCAAGTAGAATGAGCCAAGTATACCTAGAATAATCATCTACAATCACGAAGACATACCTGGACCCCCTAGACTTACAACATCAATCTCACCAAATAAATCGAGATGGAGCAATTCAAGCACATTGTTAGTGGAAATAACAGGTTTTGGATTGAAGGAAGATCTATGCAACTTACCCATCTGACATGCATCACATAATTGACCATTTTCATACTTTAGCTTGGGTAGACCTCTAACATGCTCATTCTTACACAGCTTAGATAAAAGTTCTATACTAGCATGTCCTAGACGTCTATGCCACAAATTCACATCATCAAGCAAGGAAGGCATGCATACAATATCATTTCTCATATTGTCAAAATCAACATAATACACATTATTTTCTCGAAAGCCAGTAATATAAAGTTTAGAAATCCTATGAGTAAAAACACATTTATCAACAGAAAAATACACATCAAAATCACTATCACATAATTGGCTAACACTTACCAAGTTAAATTTCACACCATCAACTAGTAAAGCATTTTTAATCTTGATTGTGTTTTCCTTACCCACACAACCTTTACCTATTACTTGAGCAGATTCATTGTTGGCAAACTTCACAGATCCACTGGCTTTGTTTTCACACTCCACTAGTACGGGGTACTTTTTTTTTTATTGGGTCATTGGGGGTTAGTCTTCAAGGGGTTTGTTTTCACACTGCACCTTGGTTTCTTACAAGAAGGTATAAGGGTACCAAGCTCACACAATCTACGAATAGGGCATCTATGAGATCTATGATTCCCTTTCTGACAATAAGTGCAAGAGAAAACAACAGGTGTCTCACTTAAAGTAGCAGCTACAAAAAATCACTTTCTTTTTCAAATCAGAGGTGGTGGAATTACCTTCATACCCAATACATCTCCTATCAACATATTCATGTTGGGAGTGAAGTAACTTGGTCAAGGTATTTTCACCAACCTCAAACTTTTTTAAGGATTCTTTCAAATTTTCTTTCAAAGTTTTGTTTTAAGTTCAAGAAGCTCAAGGTTGAAAGGTTTAGTTTTATGTAGCTCATTCTTCAACCTAGCTACCTCCTTATCAAGAGTCTCAATTTGAGTGAGCATGCTTTTGTTGCTCTTTGTCAAATCCTTAGATTTAACCAAAAGAGTTTCATGTTCATTATAAAGATCTTCAAAAGCCTCACTCAAGTCTTGACTACTATACACATCATCAAATAAGTCATCATGCTCAAGTGAATCAGAAAGACTATGGTTAGCAAGGATTACCTTAGAGGTGTCATTTGCCATAAGAAAAACAACATTGACAGTCTTCTCTTCTTCATCTGTTTCACTATCAGTGTTAAGATTGTCCCATGTAGCCTCAAGGGTGTCATTTGCCATAAGACAAACAACATTTGCAACCTCCTCTTCTTCATCCGTTTCTTCATTAGACTCAACCTCTTTCCTTTCCATCTTAGAAGTCTTGGCAGCAGCAAGAGCAAGAGACGTCCTTTCTTTGACCGCTTATTTTTCTTGAGTCTTCTTAGTGGCCAACACCACCTCAAATGCAAGAAGTGACCCAATCAAGTCTTCTTGAGGTAAAGTGCCAATATCTTTGGCTTCAGTGATAGTACAAGTCTTGGGAAAGAACTCACTAGTCAAGGATGCAAGAATCTTCCCATTCAAGTCCTTCGTTGAATACTTCTTCCCAAGTGCTCTCAAGTTATTCACTATCAGGTTCAATCTTTGGTGCATAGCTGCAACAGATTCACCTTCCTTCATCTTGAAGGCTTCATACTCAGAAGTGAGAACTCTAATCTTTGTGTCCTTCACTTGACTCGTACCAACATGGGTCGGTTCCAGACAGTCCCAAATTTCCTTGGCTTTCTGACATCCTTTCACTACAAAAAAATGCAGGATTAGCGACGGATTTTAGCGAGCGATACCCAATCCGTCACTAAATCTAACTTAGCGAGGGATTTAGCGACAGCCAATTCCGTCGCTACAAGGGGCGCCATTTTTTTTTAAAATTCAAATCCGTCGCTAACAGTCAATTCCGTCACTAACGGCCCGTCGCTAACGCTGATGTGACCGTTGGCAGATCTTGGAAATCGTAAGATTCCCAAATCCGTCGCTAATAGTAAAATCCGTCGCTATTATTCCGTCGCTAATGTTTGGGAATGCGTGAAATTTGAATTCTGTCGCTAATATTCAAATCCGTCGCTAAACATCCCTCGCTAATTTTAATTAAATTTTGCTATCTCCGTAACACACTCTTCTCTCACCATTCACTCTCACCTCACTCACCCTCACCTCACTCACACTCACCCAGTTATCTCCGCCAACAACAAACCACACCACCATACGACCACCGTCCACGCCACCACTGTCTATGCTACCAAGGTTTGTTTCTTCTCACTCTTCTCTCTCTTTCTCTCTCTCTCCGAACCTTCTCTTTATTTCTCTCTAATAATTTATCTCTCTCATTCCTCCCCATAGGCACACATTTATTTCTTACTACCCACCGGAGTTCGCACAGTCACCGGACAGCCACCGCACCGGAGTTCGCATAGGCACAAAACGGTTAGTTTTTATTTATTTTTGTTTTTAGGAATGATTTTTGTTTAGTTGTTTTTAGTTGTGAAATGTCAGTTTTAAATGTGTATATTATTATAAAATAATTTTTTGTTGTTTGAAAGATTAATATTAGTGTTTAGGATTGTGAAATTTGAAAGGTTGTTGTATGTGTTTAAGATAGTGTTTAGAATTGTACTAATGAAAACTAGGATCCAATCACTCAAGCAATATAACAATGATGTAGTTGAGAGAGATGAGAGATTTGGATTCAACGATGAAGAACTTGAAGAATGAATATGACTGTGAGAGTTCTAGTTCTTTTCTTTTTGATTTGTCGGTTGTTCTCTTCTCTATTTTATCGTGAAAACCCTAAGTCCTTTTTATATGGATTGTGAAAATATGACCGTTGAAGCACTTTTTAACAAAATTGTGATAACTGAAGAATCGATTGATTGCTTGAAAGAAATAGGATGAAAATCGATTTTGTTCTTTGAAATATAAGAGAAAAATCGATTTAATACCTAGGGAATTAAAAAGGAAATCAATTGCTTGCTCCCAAAAGCAAGAGGACAATCGATTTTGGTCTTTAAAAATAACAAGTCATCAATCAATTGTTTTATTTCCAAAACAAAATATTTTCTAAAACCAATCTAATATAGAAATCGATTTTTGACTTTTAACCAAGAAGACATGAATCGATTTCTTTCTTTTAAAAACAACAAGTCATGATTCAAAAACTTTCTTTAAAACAACTAGTTATTATTTGTGCCTAACCTATTAACTTTTATATAAAAGATTTTACGAAGCTTAGCTCAATTTTAAAAGATCATCTCTCAACTACAAAAGTCATAAGGCTGAAGTGACGGGATCTTACACGCGTCCTATGGAAAGCAAAATAACACATAAGTCTTGAACGACTGAGTAGCTTCTCCTCCGAGCTGCTACACTTTAAGATATCCTGTGCTTTGGTTCATGCCCTGTGTTTTGGTTCAACTATAACCATTAGTAAACAAATTGTAATTTGTTATCATACAAAACAAATAGTGTTTGACCTTGGTTCAACAAGATGTTTAAATATTAAAAGTATAAATAAGAGTTATCAACTCCCGTGAGAACTTCAACCACATATAAAATGGAACCTTAATCATCTTCTTTCAACGGGAACTTCAGTCACATTTAGAATAGAATCTCAATCATTTTCTTCCAACTTTGCAGAACTGCTCCTATTTTAGCTTAGGTTTTCATCCAACCTTGCAAAATGCTTCACTTTTTAATTGTGTTGTCTTCTTTTCTTTCTAATTATGGTTAAGCTTTTATATTTACATTTAATAATGTGGATTATATTTATAAAATTCTTTAGTCTTTTTCTTCTTACTATGTATGGAAGATGTTCAATTTAAATGTCTTTGTTAATGTTCCTTTTCAAATTTATAATCTTCTTATTTAATTTATAATATAATTTTTATTCACCGTTATTAGATTTTATATTTCGCAAAGTAACAACATTGGCCCAATGGTATAGGCTACCATTGGACACAGGGGTCCACCCAATGTTTCGCTAAAAGTGTCAGGACAGTCCTGAGTAGCTAATAATAGTCCAAGCCAAAAAAAATACTATATTTTACCCAAACCAGATTTAGCCATCCCCGTGCATCGCACGGGTATTAGGGCTAGTATATAGCTAATAGTTTGATGTTTGACAATCCATACATAACAAACTTGTTTTCTTTTATCGTTGTTTAATTATTTTCTGCATAACAAATCGTACACGCATGACTACTGATCGATCATGTGGAAAATACCAAGAAAACTTGTAAGCAAAATAAGAGGATGATAAAAACAATTGATGAAAATGATCAAGTTTCAACAACCATAATTTAATGAAGATCTAGATGACGAAAGATGACGAAGAGTCTGATTCAGAAGGACAAAGTGACAGAGAGAATAAATTTTTTGATGTATTTTGTTATGACTTAAAACTAATTACTATATTGTGTAGGACTTACTTTCAAATAGCAGTTTTGTTTTTTTATCAAGTACATAAACATTTTTAATGTAATGAAGTACTTTTATTGTGCAAAGAAATTAACATAGATCAATCAGGTTTAATCATCGACATGTTAGAAATCGAATTATCAAGTAAAAAAGTTAAGAGTTGATCAATTTGTTCACTAAATTGATCAAGAAATTGGTCTCTAAATCAATAACAAAGTACAAGTAATTTGGATACTACTTTCGTTGCTAAACTAGTTACTAATTTTGTTATTAGAATGGTAGCTAAATTCAATGGTTAAATCTGCCGCTATATTCCGTCCCAAAATAAGTTGGTAAAAACAATCGTTATATCAGTTGCTAAAATTAGTCGCAAAAGCGATCACCACTTTAGTCACTAAAAACAGTTGTTGTATCGGTTGCTAAAACTAGTTAGATTAACCATCCAATAGAACTTACTCCTCCACTTTGTTGGCAAGCCAAGCGATAACGGAAGACAAGGCAGTTATTGCAACCCTTGGAACTCCTCCTCCATGTTTTGTAACGGCCACAACAACCACAATATGTAATAAATATCACTGATTATGTCTTATACTATATAATGCGCCCTGAGAGGCTAATAGAAGGACCCAAAACCATTTCTACTCATTTTTCACTCGAATTCAAACTATTTATATTATTTCTCTTACTAATCGTGTTCGGTCTCTTTGCTTCTAGCAAATTGATTGGAACGGGTATCAACCCATTATAGATGAAGACTAAAGTGATGCATACGATCTCTTTCTGGCTATTCAATGGATGAAGGAGCTGAATATATAGGAAATTGTCTTTTGCATGAATGCCAAAGTTGTTGTTGTCGCCTTTAATTCAAATACCTCTACTGAATTTGGTTGTATTATCATGAGGTGTAAGTCTTTGTTTAGGCCCTCAGGGTGCTCATACCCTTGAAAGTGTGGCATATGATGTAGCTTAAACATGTATTGTTTGTTATTTTGAATTAAGCAAACAGGGATGCAAAGGCATCGCTTTAAGGGGTTGACCTCTCCCAATAAATATGTTTCCAATACGTTGGTATTTAGTGCAAAAGGGGGGTAACCATTGTTGTTGAATTTGCTTAGACAGATGCTGTCAAAATCTGCTGGGACAGAGATGCTGTCGAAATCTGTTGGGACAGAGATGCTGTCGAAATATGCTGGAACAGATGCTGTCGAAATATGCTGGAACAGATGCTGTCGAAATCTAACCTGCTGAGACAGAAGCAGTCGAAATTGCAAGGACAGCTGTAGTCGAAATTGCAAAGACTGATGCAGTCGAATTGCACGGACTGCTGTGGTCGAATTGCAAAGACAGCTATAGTCGAATTGCAAAGACTGATGCAGTCGAATTGCAAGGACTGCTGTGGTCGAATTGCAAAGACAGCTGTAGTCGAATTGCAAAGACTGATGCAGTCGAATCCGCTGAGACAGATGTGGTCGAAATGCTGCGAAAAAACCTGCGAACAAAACAAACGTTAGACAACCGGAGGCGTTTCGCGACTGCCCTGAAGAATTTATTCGCCTCCACAACGCAAATTCCCCGAGGTACAACCGGTCTCGTCTCAATCGCAGAAGCGAGAGAGGACTCCGAACTGGCAAGAACAATTTGAGATGGAACAGGAGATGAACCCAGGAGATCGATATATTTAGAAGAGGGAAATGAATTTTTCAGTGTGTTCTCAAGTGTTACTGGAGAACGTTTATATAGGCCTCAGAGATAGCCGTTTGAAGCATAGGCTCCAGCAACCATTTAATAGGTAGTCAACAGTTATAAAATAAATTGTGTTTATTTTGCGGTTACAAAATAAATTTGTTCAAAACAAAATAGCTGTTTGGAAATAATTCTGCAGTTACGAAAATAAGTCATATGTTACAAAGTTATTTGCAAACTATTTCGACTAAAACTGGGCATATTCGGATTAAATTAAAATAGCTGTTAAAAAACCATTCAGCTTAGTCTGTGTCGAAATATTATTGTGTGTCGAAATATTTCTGTGTCGAAATATTTGTCTTTGTCGAAATATTATTGTTTCACAAAATTCACTTAGAAATTTTGAAATATCACAAAATTTACAACAATCCCCCACATATTTCAAAATTTTAGAAGGGAATAAAGAAAATAAGTTTCCTGGGTTAACATCGTAGATGTAATGCATCGGAGCTGTATAGCAAGCTATGGAACCAGTCCTAGACAGATAAAACATAACATACAGTGAATTGGTTTAGCAGGCTATGGAACCCACGACACATATTCTATAGGTGATTTCATGCGTGCTCGGTATTCATGAGTGCTCTAGAGATCTCGTCAGGAACTCATGCAAGCGGCCCCACTTGACACTCATATAGGTGATTTCATCAAGTGGATCGGCCAAATTCACTTCTGACTTCACATAATCGATCGATATTGTTCCATATTTTTGCAATTGTTTGACAACATTGTGTCTTAATTGCACATGTCTGTTTTTGCCATTATAAGTCTTATTCTTTGCAACGTCTAATGCCGACTGACTATCACAATGTATTGACACTGATGGTGTCGGTTTTATTCCCAAAGGAATTCCAGCTAAAAGGTTCTTCAACCATTCAACTTCAGTACCAGCCAATTCCAGAGCTACAAATTCTGACTCCATAGTCGATTTAGCAATAATGGATTGTTTGGCTGACCTCCAAGTTACCGCACCACCACCTAGTGAAAAAATGTAACCACTAGTGGATTTTGTCTCATCTGAATCAGATATCCAGTTAGCATCGTAGTATCCTTCCAGTACTGCGGGAAATACACTGTAAGTAATACCATAATTTGTGGTACCTCTCAAATATCGCATAAGGTGAGCAATTGCCTTCCAATGATCCTGACCAGGGTTATGTGTATACCTACTCAGACGACCGACTGCGAACGCAATGTCTGGTCGAGAAAAGTTCATTAAATGCAGTAGGCTCCCAATTATTTGGGGATACTGAGGTTGGTCAACAGGATCACCTCTATTTTTCTTCAAGTGTGAGTTAGCTTCATAAGTGGTACTCAATGGGGTAGAGTTATAGTGACCAAACTTCCTAAGAAGTTTTTCCACATAATGATCTTGTGATAGTATAATACTATCACCTTCCCTGATGACTCTAACTCCTAATATTACATTTGCCTCACCCATATCATTCATATCGAAACTAGATGAGGGAAAAGATTTTGTTCTAGTAACAATATCTAAACAACTACCAAAAATGAGCATGTCATCTACATACAAGCATATAATCACATGTTCTCCACACACAGTTTTAGTGTAAACACATTTATCCACATCAGTTGTGGGGAAACCATCATTAATCAAAGTTTTGTCAAACTTTTCATACCATTGTTTTGGTGCTTGTTTTAAACCATATAAGGACTTAAGGAGTTTGCACACTTTGTTCTCTAGACCAGAAACTATACATCCTTTGGGTTGATTCATGTAAATTTCTTCTTCTGAGTCACCGTTCAAAAAAGCGGTTTTAACATCCATTTGGTGAATAACAAGTTTATGAATAGAGGCCAAAGCTATTAAAACTCTAATAGAAGAAATTCTTGTTACTGGAGCAAAAGTATCAAAGTAATCAATGTTTTGTTTTTGAGAAAAACATTTTGCTACTAATCTAGATTTATATTTATCAATAGACCCATCGGGGTTATATTTTCTTTTGAAAATCCACTTGCATCCTATTGATTTTGCTCCAGGTGGTAAATCAACTAAAGTCCAAGTTTTACATTTGGAAATTGAATCTATTTCAGTTTTAATAGCTTCTTTCCAAAATTTCGACTCAGAAGAAAAAATTGCTTCAGAAAAAGTTTTGGGATCTTTTTCAACAAAATAAGTATAAAAATCATTTCCGAAGGATGTTTCTTTTCTTGGTCTTTTACTTCTCCTTAATTCTTCATAAGGTTCCTCACGAGTTTCATCATTAGTAGTTACTAATGGTTGTCTAGATATACTATCATGCTTCAAAGGAAATATATTTTCAAAGAATTCAGCATTTTTTGTTTCTATAATAGTGTTTTTCCCTAAAACGTCACTTTTCACAACAAGGAATCTATAAGCGGTGCTATGTTCAGCATATCCTATAAAAACACAATCAGAGGTTTTGCAACCAATTTTTCTTTTCTTAGGATCGGGAAACATAACTTTAGCTAAACATCTCCACACTTTTAAATATTTTAAGTTAGGTTGATAACATTTCCATAGTTCATAGGGGGTCTTTCCGGTTTTCCTATGAGGAGTTCTATTTTGTATAAAACATGCAGTTAAGATAACCTCACCCCACAAGTTATTTGGCGCAGTAGAACTAATTAACATAGCATTCATCATCTCTTTCAATGTCCTATTTTTCCTTTCGGCTATGCCATTAGATTCAGGTGAATAAGGGGGAGTTGTCTCATGTATTATACCTTCCTTTTCACAAAGTTCTTTAAACGATATGTACTCTCCTCCACGATCGGATCTAACTCGTTTAATCTTCCTATCTAATTGGTTTTCTATTCTTTATATGAAAGAAAAGCTTCAAATGCTTCATCTTTTTGTCTTAATAAAAATACTTTAGTGTATCGCGAAAACTCATCTATAAACGTCACATTGTAATTTTTTCCGCCCCTAGTTGGAGTTTGTTTTAAATCCCCTAGGTCCGTATGAATTAAACTAAGCAACTCAGTTTCGCGTTGTACCGAGGGACATGATTTCTTTGTTAATTTGGATTCAACACACACATCGCATTTACTATGTTGTTTATATCTAATCGAAATCATGCCAAGACGTTGCAATTTAATAACATACGGAAAATTAATATGTCCTAGTCTAGCATGCCACACATTATAAGAGTCAATCAAGTAAGCAGAAGTCGAAACATTGTTATTGAAATCAACGGTGTTGAGTACAAAAAGTCCATGATCATAATATCCCTTTCCAACAAAAATGTTGTTCTTGGTAAGAACAATCTTATTAGATTCAAAGGTCACTTTGATACCATGCTTCAGCAGAACACCAACAGAAATCAGGTTTGCCCTTATATTAGGCACATGAAGCACATTTGTGAGAGCCAAGGTCTTTCCTGATGTGAGCTTGAGAAGAACTTTCCCTTTCCCCACAACTGGGGCATGATGTGAGTCACCCAAATAGATGTGTTCTTCTGCTTCCTCTACAGCAGTGTAGGAGGTAAAAACCTCTCTGTTAGCACAGATATGCTTAGTGGCTCCAGAATCTACCACCCACTTGTTCACATCAGTTGCCATATTGACCAGAGAAACGACAGCAGCAATGACATCGTCATCCTCATTATCATCTCCACCAGCATTAGCCAAGTTGGCGTTTGCCTTAGGAGGATTTTCGTTTCTCGCCCTATGCCTACATTTAGGTGCAAAGTGTCCTGGCTTTCCACAAACAAAGCAAAAACCTCTTTTCTTGTATTCAGAGTTATGAACACCAGGATAATGATCATTGTTCTTTTTGTGATTCTTTCAATTAGCAAATTTCTTGGAATCATACCTTTTGTTTGAAGAGTCAGGTTTGCCTTTGTCGTACCTTGAAGAGTTGTTCATCACCATGTTTGAACGGGCAGCCATAGATTTCGACTTTGCTTTGTTACTCTCCTTTCGGTTGGTATCTTCAATAATGATGTGAGTCAGCAGCTCGTTTAGTGACAGTTGCTTGTGTTTGTGCTTCAGTTGTTTCTTGTAGTCCTTCCATGATTCAGGCAGCTTTTCAATCAAGACTCATGCAATGAACTCGTCTGGGAGAACAATGTTTTCAGCCTTCATTTCCTCTAGTAACTTGTGATACTGATTGATTTGAGATTTGATTTCGCCAGTTTCATTCATGACCCAATTGTAGTAGTTGCTGATGACAAATTTTTGCTTGCTAGCATCTTCAGCCGTGTATTTGAGAATCATTGATTCCCAAATCCGATTTTCCTCCTTGTAGGTGCAATAGATATCAAACAATTCTTTAGAGAGAGTGCTGAGAATTGTGTGACGGCACACCTTATTGGCATGGATCCAAACTTCGACCTGTTTGGGAGTAGCAGACTCCAGCGGCTTGGTTTCAGTAAGTGCCACAGCAACTTCGTGCATGTCAAGAAGAGAACTCACTCGCTCATGCCACCTACGAAAATTTTGGCCAGCGAAGACCTCAATTTTGGAGATGTCAGGGAAAGGCTTTGCGTAAGTTACTGGGACCGCAGCAGGAACGATCACAGTGCTATTGTGGTTGATGGGAGCACTGTTATCATCGTTGTTGATTGCGTCAGCCATGAGATAAATTCTTCAGATTGTTGTTGAATTTGCTTAGACAGATGCTGTCAAAATCTGCTGGGACAGAGATGCTGTCGAAATCTGCTGGGACAAAGATGCTGTCGAAATATGCTGGAACAGATGCTGTCGAAATATGCTGAAACAGATGCTGTTGAAATCTAACCTGCTGAGACAGAAGCAGTCGAAAGTGCAAGGACAGCTGTAGTCGAAATTGCAAAGACTGATGCAGTCGAATTGCAAGGACTGCTGTGGTCGAATTGCAAAGACAGCTGTAGTCGAATTGCAAAGACTGATGCATTCGAATTGCAAGGACTATTGTGGTCGAATTGCAAAGACAGCTGTAGTCGAATTGCAAAGACTGATGCAGTCGAATCCGCTGAGACAGATGTGGTCGAAATGCTGCGAAAAAACCTGCGAACAAAACAAATGTTAGACAACCGGAGGCGTCTCCACTACAAGAAAAATTGGACTTTGCGGCGGGCAAAATCCGCCGCAAAAGCCAAATTTGCGGCGGATATTTGGACTTTGCGGCGGAATTTTGCCGCCGGTAGCCAACTCGAAGCAAACGCTTTGCGGCGAATTATCCGCCGCACGTTTGCGGCAGATTTAGTGGCGCCGCAAATTCCGTCGGAACTTTGCGGCGGATAATCCGCCGGAAAAGGGACAAATTTTTACCGCAAAATATCCGCCGCAAAGTACCCGTTTTATTTAATAAAAATAAATATAATTTTTTTTAAAAAAACGTTTTATTTAAAATTCCGCCGCAAAGGACACAAATCCGCCGCAAAGTACCCTTTTTTTTTAAAAAAAAAAATTATTTAGCTTCATATGCGAGATGCACCGGTAGATGCTCCAAAGAATCAAAGAAATCAAGCGAAAATACTCTCTCCAACTTGCATAAGATAAGTGGGATGTCTTGTTCCATTTTTGAAAGATCATCAGCTTTTTGCGTTGCAGAACACAAATTCTTAAAGCGATAGGAAGTAATGAGGAACTGCAAGGACGGATTGTTAAGTTGGAGGATGATACCGAGCGTTTGATGAGCGTATATGTCTCTTGTGGTGGAAATAATGAGGAGGAGCTTTTTGGTGATAAAGGGGTTACTTTTAACGAAAAAGATGAATGGGTGTTCATGACAATGTGGAAATTTCTTTACAAAGAAATGGAGACATACGCCACTCTATTGGAGCTGCTGCCGACAATGCTCAAGAGAGTGTCGTATTAAGAGAGTGCCATATCAAGAGAATGAGAGTATTGGTAGAGGTGTGAAACAGAAGAAGGGGAGAAGGGGTTTATATAGGAGAAACGAAGTCAAACGGTCAAAAGGCAAGATCCACCGGAAACGGCAGTTACCGGCGGATTTATGGGATTTGCGACGGATTAGGGGATTTGCGGCGGACGGAGGGGGAGTTGAGGCGGTTTTTGAAATTCAAAATTGGCAAATATCCGCCGAAAATAACCTTACCGGCGGATTGTTAAAATCTCGTAAAATTTTAACAATTTTTGTAATATTGATCCGCCGCAATTTTTGTTAAATCCGCCGCAAAAACCAAGTCGAATATTGATCCGCCGCAAACGTCAATTATTCCGCCAACGTTGCGGCGGATCCATATCCGCCGTAAATGCCTAGAAACCGCCGGAAAATTTGCGGCGGATCCATATCCGCCGGAAAGTCCTGGCCGGAAAAATCAATTATTCTTGTAGTGCTCGCGACTGCCCTGAAGACTTTATTCGCCTCTACAGCGCAAATTCCCCGAGGTACAACTGGTCTCGTCTCAATCGCAGAAGCGAGAGAGGACTCCGAACTGGCAAGAACAATTTGAGATGGAACAGGAAATGAACCCAGGAAATCGATATATTTAGAAGAGGGAAATGGATTTTTCAGTGTGTTCTCAAGTGTCACCTGTTGTAATAAAAAAAAACATATATGAGAGGATGTCAGTTGAGCTATGAGAAGGAAACTCCTAAACTACATTTACATTCGCTGTCAGAAAAACTATATTTAAATTCTCTATGATCTACAAATGATCTCACTTAGCATTGGCACCTCTTTTATGCTGATTATCTTGATATTACGATTTTCTTTTGCTTATTAAATAAAACATTAAAACTCATTCTAAAATCAAGCAAACTCAGATACAATTTATTGCCATTAAGTCGGGACAGTTATCGGGCAACGAAGGTTATCACGATCTTCTTTTTTTGTTTTTACAATAACAGTTTTTTTTTAATTTTTTTTTTAAAAAATAAATGTTATTGTTTTGTTCTTTTTATTAACATAACATAACAGGTTTTTTTTTTTTTACTAAAATTTTGGTACACTTGTCAGTTGTTACTAACATTTTTTTTATAAAATTCTTATCAACATTTCTCAATCCTCAAATAAAGTCTTTTATTACCCAAAATATGTAGAATCTGTATTGCAAAATTTATTCATCTTCAACGTCACAAAATTTGTCGAGCACGTGTCGATCAATAACAATTAGTGCGCTTGCATCTTCTATCGCACGTTGGACTTCGGCAAATTTTTTCCTTGTAAAAATCTTTGATGGTCCGAGCTCTATGCCCTCCAATTGAGTTTTCAACACTGGTTCGTAATAGAAAGTGTTGAAATCAGACTTTAACTCATTGTGTTTGTATTCTTTCACGGCCCTTTCAATTTTGTGTAGGAAATCAACGAGGCTGTTTTTATTTTGAACATACATCTTTATAAATGGGTTGACAGCTTCAGACAAGGATGTAGTTCTTATACCACAAAAAAATTTGTCACGCATGTACGCACTTGCCCACATTGTCTTCATCTTGTATACTTTTTTAACTCATTCGTTGTTTGATAAACCGTTATCATCAACAACCCTTTTCCACTCAATTTCAAACTTTTCGGGGGTATAATTAGCATAGACCAATGTTTTAAACTCATCCAAGAATTTAGGCATCTTATCATTCTCACAAGCATTTCGATGTAAATGCCATGGGCAAAGACGATGCATTGAATCTGGAAATACATCTCTGATAGCGTCTTTCATTGCAAGAGCTCCATCAGTAACAACGGTTTTCGGATGTTTGTAAGACATGGCTTCTAAAAAGGAATTTAAAACGCACTTGTATGTTTCAGTTGTTTCATGAGAGACTAACGCAAAACCAAAAATCGTTGTTTTTGCATGATGGTTGTACCCACAAATAATAACCAATGGCTTGTTATACCTGTTCTTCTTATAAGTCGCGTCAAATGCAATCACATCGCCAAAACACTCATAGTCAACACGACTAGCCGAGTCTAACCAAAATAGATTTTCTAAACATACTTTGTTTGTTGTGGTAAACATGCAAAAGAACATTGGATCATTATCAGCTTTAGCCTGGAAATAAATCAAAGCAGCAAATGCATCCCCGTCTTTTATTCTCTCCCTTCCCCGACCGTTTATGTAGTTATATAGATCCTTCTTGCAAAATCCTAGGCATGTATAACCACCCTTCTGAGCCAGCATAAAACCCAAAAGTATGACAGGTTCTAACCCCATGTGCGTGCAATCCATCAATTAGGGCTTTATCATACTCACTCAATCGACGATACTTAGGAATCAGATGAACATATTGTGTCGGAGTTAAGTCACGGTTATGACTGGACTCGAATTTAGAGACTCTCCATCTATCAGCAACAAAATTGGGTGACACTCGAAACCTTGCACAACAACTTGTTCGAGTGGTTGCCCTCTTTTCTTTAGCTTTTTCCGGACGTCTCGCATTGTTCTTACCCTCCCTGTTGCAAACTAATTGTTTTTCTTAGGAACAAACCCTTCAAGTGTCACTGCCAAATTAAAAATGGTAACTTTCTATAACCCCAATTTCCAAAGAAGGCTCAATGACTAGAATACTTAATAACTGAGTAAGTTCTGTTTGAAATAGTACAAAAAATCCCTAAATGCTCAAGTCAGCTACTACAAAAAAAAGTAACCATTACCAACAACAACAACAACAAAAACAAAAAAGCTAGTAAATTATGCTAAACCTTAGAAAGGTTCCAACCAGAAAAAGCTCACAAACCTAGTAATTCAATTAACAATTAATCCTTTGTGAAGTATCTCAAGAAAGTTTGAATAAAATGTTTTAGCAATTCAAGAATAGTGAAACTTATCGAGAACGTTGTTTCGCGAATGGCCAACAGGAGTAAGACGGGCAAAAGAGAAGACGACACACTGCTCGAACAAGATGACAGGATGGTGCGATTGAGGGTTATGTGATTGCTTCCACACTTGAATCTCTGCGATTAAGGGTCTCTTTGATTGCTTCCACGGTTGGATCTCTGTGATTGCCTCTACGCTTGAGTCTGCGATTGAAGGATTCAGGAGAGAATTAAAAGAAATTCGAGGACGGTGTATGAAGATGCAGTGGGCCAGTGACTTGGGAGAGAAAAGATGGAAGAGTACATGTTCTGTACCATATCTAGGAAGGTATAAACGATCCGGGATAGTTGGTAGTAGTAGATTTTGATCGATAATGTTCCGGTCTGAGATGGGGGAGGTACCTGCAAAGACGCTCTGCCGCTCAAGTCAGGTAAAAAGTCAAATATAGGTCAGAATTTGGTGAAATAGTGTGTCCCTTAAATGCTTATTTATAGAATCAATGTGAGTTTTGACCTAATTGATCAGAGCCGGCCGATCTAGGGCTTATATCAGAGTCGTTGGTTATTTGGTTGCTTTTGGTAATGGGCCTCACTATTTATGGATTGGGCCCAATCTGTAACAGTACCTTTCGTGTAAATGAAACCTGGGACGGGGACGATGAGGATAAGATATTTCTGTTGGTTGCAAACTGCAGAAGTTTGCGCAGAAAAATTAGGAAAGAAGAAACGGAAAATTTAATTGAAACTGTAATGGGGTAATACTACAATTTTTATAAATTGAGAACTAGTGAATGAAAATCTGACGAAAAAAATGAGTTGGCAAAATAATGTTAAGTGGCACTTTGTAAGTGAGACATGTCATTTAGGGTGTTGCACCCAAATTTTTGACTAGGGTACATAAGAATTTGCCATTAATTAATTAATTAAAAAACTCTCTCTCTCTCTCTCTCTCTCTCTCTCTCTAAACGTGCTTCCTTCTTCAATTCAACTAAGAACATCACTACAAAAAAAACGCTTATTAGCGAGGGAATTAGCGAGGGAATTTTTAGTCCCTCGCTAATTCTGTCATTAGCGACGGATTTTTAAGTCCCTCGCTAATTAGCGACGGATTTTTCAGTCCCTCACTAATTCCCTCGCTAATTTCTGACAGTTTTCAGATGATAGGACTTTGTGCCGGTGTTTAGCGACAGAATTGTCAGTCCCTCGCTAATTTCTGACAGTTTTCAGACCATGGGACTTCGTGCAGGTGTTTAGCGACGGAATTGTCACTCCCTCGCTAATTCCCTTGCAAAATTTTTGACTTTTCAGCTTATTTATCCTCTCACACAAACTCTTCTCTCCTATTCTCCTCACACTCTTCTCTCTTCTTCTCTCCACACATTCTTCTTCTCTATTCACTCTTCCACCACCACACCACCACCTCCTCTCACACTCTTCTTCTTTCTTCACTCTTCCACCACCACACCACCACCTCCTCTCACACTCTTCTTCTCTCTTCACTCTTCCACCACCACACCAATACCACCACCTCCTCACACTCTTCTCTCACTCTATCTTCTCTCTCTACCCTTCACCACCACCACCACTACCACCACTCGTTTCTCTCTCTCTCTCTCTCTCTCTCTCTCTCTCTCTCTCTCTCTCTCTCTCTTTCTCTCATTCTCCCTTACTATTCTCCTTCTCTATCTACCATAATACCCTTCACCACCACCACCACCACCACCACCACACCACCACATAGCTCATTTCTCTCTCTCTCTCTCTCTCTCTCTCTCTCTCTCTCTCTCTCTCTCTCCTTCTCTCTCTACCCTAATACCCTTCTCCACCACCACCACCACCACCACCACACCACACCACACCACCACCACCACACAATAATAATAATAATAATAATAACTATATAAAAAATAGGCTGATATAAAAAAACGTGGTTGTCAGAGTTAGCGACAGAATATTCCCTCGCTAATGGGAATTAGCGATGGATTTGGGGCATTTAGCGAGGGAAAAATCCCTCGCTTATGAGCAATTTTTTTGTAGTGCATCCCGATTACACAACGATATCTGACACCACCACAGAGATTACAAAACATATTTAATTGATTAAAAACATACGCTAGATAAGTTCGTCTTTGAAATATATGTCCAATTTTTGTATAATAAATCTTCTTTTTTGGATAAACCCGGGTATCCATCGCACGGACAGTAGTGACTAATCTCTCGCTCATTGGAGGTGCCTCGATGGAATAAATCTTCTTCTTTGAAATCACATAATTTGTAGTTTTACTTTTGTGTATCGGAAATTTACTAATATTTGTTGAAACAACTATTCATTTTCATTTATTCGAGCTTCTGCATGGGCATAATTCTTCATCTATGTTCAGTTCTTCTATGTAGTAAAATTGCAAGTTGTATATGAAATAAAATATTTTTTAAATATTAAATCAGATAATCCTTACTTGAGAGAGCATCCTTACTTGAGAGAGCGTCCTCTGAATCTATCTCATATTGTGCTTTCTTGAAAATGTGTTGTGCTCGACTTTTTTTTTTATAAGTCAAAATTTATTAAAGGGGGCACTAGGGGTGCCTCAACCCAATTACAACAATTGTAATCGGTTTACACAGCTACTAGGATTATTGTCCCATTCCTCAAATCCTACATTATATTGACCTCCCATTCTATGAGCTATCCACCCCCAAGAGATACCTTTTACATGTCTTAGCATTTGTGTTACACTTGGTACACCCCCTCTAAAAATAACTCTATTCCTATTTATCCACAAAACCCATATCACAGGAACCCACACTAAGAACCTTAATTTCTTCTTTTTCTTGCCTCCTAAATCAATTCTATTCCTCCACAAATGGTCCCAAGGATCAGCAGTAATTACTCCTTCCAAGCCAAGCCACGCAACGACCTCCTGCCATAACTGGATTGATACAACACAATTAAAGAACAGATGTTCTGTTTCCTCCTCACACCGAAAACATAATACACAGCTAGTGTTATTATTGTTTTCCAGTATTCCTCGCTGCATTAGTGAAATTCTTGTAGGTAGTCGATCAATTAAAACTCTCCAACCGTGCACCAAGTATTTGGAGGGAGCTGCAGTGCACCAGAATTTTTTTAACAGCTTATTTTTAAAATCTGTCAGCATCGGCTCACTGCACTGCTCAATCAGCCTGCTGTATGCTGATTTTACAGTGTATAGCTGTGTATTTGAAGCTGTCCACACCCATTTATCCACAGTATCCTGCTGCAAACTAATTAATGACAATATGTTCTCCAATTCTCCTGCTGCTACAACGTCTTCTTGACTCAGCTGTGACTTCCATTGCAACTTCCACACCCATTTATTACCTTCCCAAATGCCGAACTCAGCTACCTTTCCATCTGTTGCTGCTGAAAGCGCTGCCAAGTGTGGAAATAATTCCGCTATCGGCTGTGAACTACACCAACAATCATGCCAGAATCTTGCTTTATCACCTTTGCCCACTTTTATCCTTGACAAATCACAAAACCAATTGTTCCCCTCATTAATTCCTTTGTCAATTAATTGGATATCTTTCCACCAAACCGAGCTTTTAATGTGAGACATTATCCCATGTATTCGATAAAAATACTCTAGCAACCCCTTCCACAAATTATCTTGCTCAATTAAAATTCTCCATTTCCACTTTCCCAAAAGCGCTAAATTGAAGGCTTCCATATTTCTAAAGCCTAAACCCCCCTTCTCCTTTGGTTGACATATCCTACTCCAACTCACCCAACTCTTATCAAAGTGCTCGACTTAAAGCTATTAGTATTGATTAATACACGCAAATCTTATCAAAGTGCAATTGAGAAGAGTCTTGGCAAACACTCCTTAAGGGTAAATTACCCAACCAGAAATCATGCCAAAAGAGAACTGATTTCCCATTTCCCAGCTTCTTAGACACTTAATCCGTGAACCAATCTGAGCCTGGATCCATATCAAGACTGATCCTACATACTCCCTCCGTTACAATTTATTAGCAAAAATCTGCTATGCACAAGTTTAAAGGAAAGCTAAAAAATTAATCTAAGTATTCAATATTGCCCTTTCACTACAAAAAAATTGGTCATTAGCGACGGACCTTTACCTCGCAAAATGACCTAAATCCGTCGCTAATGGTCATTTGCGAGGGAATTAGCGAGGGACTGGTTCCCTCGCTAATTCCCTCCTCGCTAATGGGTTTAGCAAGGGAATTTGAATCCCTCGTTAATTAGCGAGGGAATATGCCGTCGCTAATTCCCTCGCTAAGTCTGACTGTTTCTGTTTTTTTTTAAATCTGCTTTTTTTTTTATATTTATTATTATATTATTTTAATTATTATTATTATTTCCAAAGAGAGAGAGGAGTGAGAGTGGTGGTGGCGTGGTGGTGGTGGTGGTGAAGGTGGCGTGGTGGTGATGTGTGGATGGTAGAGAGAGAAGGAGACGAGTAAGGGAGAAAGAGAGAGAGAGAGAGAGAGAAAGAGAGAGAGAGAGAGAGAGAGAGAGCAAAAGAGAGAGAGAGAGAGGAGTGAGAGTGGTGGCGGCGTGGTGGTGGCGTGGTGGTGGTGGTGGTGGTGGTGGTGAAGGTGGCGTGGTGGTGATGTGTGGATGGTAGAGAGAGAAGGAGAAGAGAAAGAGAGAGAGAGAGAGAGAGAGAGAGAGAGAGAGAGAGAGAGAGAGAGAGGAGTGAGAGTGGTGGCGGCGGCGGTGGTGGCGTGGTGGTCCATTTGCGAGGGAATTAGCGAGGGACTGGTTCCCTCGCAAATTCCGTCGCTAATCCCAATTTTTGCGAGGGACCATTAGTCCATCGCTAATTTCCGTCGCTAATGGCTTCTTTTCTTGTAGTGTTTGATATTGGAATACTAAAAAACTGTTTGTATTGATAAGAGTAAAAGTAAAGGTAAATTTAGTAGATTAAGTGAAAAAAACTTTGACTTCTTTATATTTAGTAATATGACTTTTTTGGGAATATTTGTTTATATTCGAAAAGAGAGAGTAGATGATTAGTAGGTAAAAGTGACACCTTTATGTCTGAACTGGACATCACCTAGCTACCACACATTTCACCACCAAGACTTATTTCCATAGGTTCAGTCCATCCACCAAACGCTGTATATAGATCCTTTACCCCCAACCCCTTCACGTTTTGACCTGCATACCTCTGACCACCTCACTCATTTTATTCACCACTTGTACCGCCCCAAAGAAATTAATTCCCCTTGAATCTGCACCACCTTCCAAACCTTGACTGACATCTTAAAGAATGAGAGGTAAA
Organism: Astragalus membranaceus; assembly: GCA_039519185.1. Taxonomy (NCBI): domain Eukaryota; kingdom Viridiplantae; phylum Streptophyta; class Magnoliopsida; order Fabales; family Fabaceae; genus Astragalus; species Astragalus membranaceus. The sequence goes on from CM076849.1 coordinate 49,306,757, forward strand.
AAATAGGTATAATATTGAGGACAATGTTTAGGAGGACAGTACGTTACCCAAAGCTGGCACACCTATTTCCCCATCTTTTAAGCATGTCTCAATGTGTCCAAGACAGGCTGCCATGGTGGTAGGCTCCTCGATTTGGCCCCAACAGGAATCTGTACTGGATTGTTAATTAGTAGAAAACACAATAATCATTTTTGTTTAAAAAGCAAACATTTTATTAATTTGAAGAGTTAAGGAAGTCGTCCATTACACAATGTTTTAAAACTCGAACCGGTGACCGACTCGGTGAAGGTATCGGGTCACTGGGTCAAGGGTCGGACCGAAGGGTCAACAGTTAAACCGTATGACCAAAACCGGAACCGGATGACTCGGACCCGGTCTCTCACTACAAGAAAAACCTGTTTTAGCTACCAATATTTGCGACGGGCAGTAATCCGTCAGTAATTTGCCACGGATTTGCGACGGCGAGTATAAAAAGTAAGAAGCGGGAAATTTCCCGCTGACATTTGCGACGGATTAGAAAACGGTCGCAAATTTGCGACGGCTATCCCGTCACAAGCCCGTCGCAAATGTCATCGGTTTCCTTCTTATCACGCGTTTCTCATCTTCAGTCAAAATATCATCACTTCTTTCGTTCTTCTCTCTTTCTTTCTTCTCTCACGCTGACCCCTCTCACGCTGTCCCCCTCCCTCCATCGCGCCTCCACCCACACCGTCACTCTCCACCATCGTGCCTCCACCCACACCCTCCACCATCGCGCCTCCCTCACCCTCAATCTCGCAAACCCTAACCTAATTGCAAAACCCAAAATCGTTTCTTTCTTCTCTCGTCGTTCTCAGTTCTCTCATCTTCCTCAAAATCCAAATTGCAAAACCCCCAAAATCTCTCACAGTTTCTCACTTTCTTTCTCATCTCTGTTTCCCTTTCTCCCGTCTCTGCAAAACCCCCCCAAAATCTCTATTCCCGTCCGCTCCCTTCATCATCATTCATCATCATCATTTCGTTTTCTATTTGTAGGTTCTCAGCGCCTCCTTCATCATCATTCATCAAGGTATTTCGATTTCGTTTTCTATTTGTAGCTTCTTTCAGTTACTCATTTTTTATTTTTAGGTATTTTAATTTCGTTTTATGATTTAACTTATTTGATGCCTTTAATGTACTGTGGCAGAAGCTATGTTGAAGAGACTGAGAGTGGTTTCATACGAGGTGCTGCTGTTGGTGCTATATCAGGAGCTGTTTTTTCCTTTGCAGAAGCTATTTGTTCTTTGGTTTGCTTTCACGTTAAAGTGTGTAATAGAATCTTTATGACAGTTTTTTTTTTTCAATTTCAAGTTATTGATTCTTCTATTATTATTGTATGACTGAATTACCTATAAATGTCACAATGTTTTGCTTCATTTGCTTCTATGAAAATTGGTCTGATATGAAATTAGTAATTTTAGATCACACATGTTTTATAGGGTTCAGCAGCTATGGAAAAGATTGTAGCAGTTGCGATGGTTACCAGGAGGCTTCTATTGGAAGAACCGGAAACGGTGTGTAATTTAGTTTGATAACATCTTTCGCATTTGGATAGATTTGTAAGAAGTTACATTAGGGTCATGAATTTCTTTTATTGAAAGTTCCTTATACCATTTTTACTGCAGAACATGCAGTCCTTGCCAGTTAGTGATCGGGATCAGATAGAGATATACATATCATTATCAATTAAAAGTGCATTTGCACGGGTGAGTATTATGGTCGATGATGGTTATTTCTCAAAAGTCATTTATGTGGTTAAGTTGTTTGAATTTCTTGCATGTTCTATTTCTGCCTTAAAAATCCTTGATATTCGGGTATTATCTGCCACTTAACTGATAATTGACTAACAACTAACAAATTGCCCCCATTTACTGTTGTTGATTATACATGTTTGAGTTTTTAATGAACATTTTTAAAGATGATCAGTTCTATTTACACTTTGATGTAATTTGGATTCAGCTTTAAGTATATATATATGAGAACCATTGAAAATTTGGAAGCAAATATACTCTTAAAATTCTTTATCCTGCCATGCGATTTTAATGTGTATTAGAATATTTGCTTTCATTTTTTTATTTTTTTTCAAGAAACTTAACTACAGGATAGAAGAATAGCTTGTTTTCGTATTCCATTACTATGCCCGTGTTTAAGGAAATATCATTTCTTTCTGCAGACATATCAAGTTGTTGAAAGAGTAGATATGTCACATGAGCATCCCTTGGCATTGCTTGCAGAAGAACTCAAGAAGCTTCTAAAGAAAGATTCAGCAACTTTCATGCCTATTTTATCTCAGAGACATCCTCAGGCAGCTTTTGTATCTGCATCATTAGTTCACAAACTATATGGCCACAAACTGGTGAGTGTATATATGATTTGTTTATTTTTTCCTAATAACATTGTGAATATAGCTTTAAAATGACAGAAAATCTATTTGATTGTATTTTCAGAAACCCTTTCTGGATAGTGCAGAACATTTAAGCGAGGATGTCATATCGGTATTTCCAGCTGCTGAAAGTCTAGAGCAATTCATAATGGCACTTATTACATCAGTAAGCCAAGAAGAAAATGCTGAGATCTTGTTGAGGAAATTGAATCTCTACCAGGTAGGTAGTTAGATTACTTTTAGGCAACACAAAGTTGCTTTCCTTGATACTTAGAAGGAACTTATTCAGTGTCTTATCACATAGTTGCTTTCCTTGACTGGTGAGAGTGGAAGAAACCAACCAGCTCTTTATCACATATTCAGTGTCCCCTATCAGCGAATTATTTTATATAGCTATTTGATGAATTTGATTGACAGTAGCTCTGAGGTTGATTTTACTATGATAATGCTAATTATGAGTCTTATGCCACTTGTTGGTCATCATATTGATAGTTGTAGAGCTTTCTAGTTAATTTCATGGAACCTTTCTATGATTATAACAAACTGAAAATGTGTATTTCTCAATCATAACTCTTTGTTCCAAGGTGGCTTACAGCCTCACAATTACTGTCTTCCAGTGCTTAAAAGAGAGATCCACAGTATGTAGCTTTGTCTCTCTTCCCGTATTGTCTAGAGAGTTTCAAGTTTCAACAGTTTCTATATGTTATATCAGACATTTTGGTTTAGAATTGAAACTAATGATTGTGTCAAAAATTGAAAGAATTGAAGTAATGATTTAAAAGGTATGGGTAAAGTTTGGTTGAGAAAATGTCATTAGGGACAAGGATCTTCTTTTAGACAAATGTATAACCAAACTGTGGATACCTTGGTCATCTTACCTTCTGCTAACTGTTTTTTTGTTTCTTATTTAGGACAGTCTATTGTTTTAGCTGTCACTAGTGGAAAGTTGTAGGCATTTCTTCCCAGTGTCAGACAAAAAATTGAACCATTTGGACTTTATACCTTGAGTTATTTTTTTTGCATCTTGTTCCTTCTTTTTGATCTCTCAGTGGAAAACCAAAAGACACTGACAGCTTGATTTAAATCTGTGTGCTCCGGATGCAACAGAGATTTCCCCAGGTTCTCCTGCTCTGATGCATCGTGCAACTGTTCTAACTTCACTGCTCCTTGATTGTGCAAAATGGAACATGGATGATTTTCAGAACCCACGCGTACAGGTTAGATGCCCTTCAGTTTAATGAATCAGTTTTGACTATGGATTTCATCACAATGATTAAATGTTAAAATATTGTGACTTTCTGAAAGGTTATTATCAAAGTCACTACTTAGATTGGCGAGTACCTGCACCAGCATTTAGCACATTGTACTTTTAGTTTCTTGTCATATGATTATGATGGCAGTACAAACCTAACCTATGAATTGAGTTTCCTTTTTATTAGTCTCCTTTGTTTCTTTTATATTTTAGTCAAACTTACTTGTAAGTGTTCCATTTCTGAAGTCATGTTATGTCAATTGAATAAATTCTTCAATATAAATGTCCTCTTATTGTCTACACAGGCGCATGCTGCTTCAGCAGTGCTCAACTTCAGCGAAAATTGCACCCCTGATATCTTAACGCCATACTTGGATGGAATAGTTAGCAAATTGCTTGTACTTCTTCAGGTTTGTTTGTAGAAAATTATTTCCAAGAGTAATGTTGCTATGGTCATTTTTCTGAATCGTCATAAAATTATCATTCTCCATTAATTTTGGATATCCTTTATATTTTTCAGAATGGTAAGCAAATGGTGCAAGAGGGTGCCTTAACTGCTTTGGCATCAGTTGCTGATTCATCACAGGTATTTTTATAGAAAACTGTGTTCTTCAACATTTATAATTTCTTTTCTTTGGATTACTCATTTAATACTATGGTCTTGCTTAGGAGCACTTCCAAAAATATTATGATGCTGTCATGCCATACCTGAAGTCATTTACAGAACACGTTACTGGTGCTTTCATCACATCTGCAACTTCAAAAGGAAGGATTTCTCAGCACATGGACCAATTCTTTTGTTGGACCCTGGGATCCATCACAGGGTTTGCATAATCCCGGTAGAGATTGCCATGGTTTTGTAATCATTTGCAATTTTTATTTTGTTTCTTATAAGAAGGAAAGGATGAAATGGTTATCCAATTTCTATGTTCCTAAATTTCTGCTTTCTGTACTAAACATGCAGATGAAAAGATTAAGCTGTGGCTTTTCCTTCCCGGGCGTCATTCATCAGTTGTTGAGACTGCTCAGCCAGCATTATACAGATTAAGAGGTAACATGGATAACTGAACTTTAGTATTTGGTCATTTACATTTCCTTCTTCAAAGGTAATGGAATTGGAGCTTTTCCATTTTTATATTTTCTGATTATGTTTTAATATGTGGAAACTTTTTTAATATAGTTGTTGTGTCCGGTCTCTGGCTGGCTCCTCGGGATTCAGAAGAGGTTGCAACTGCTCTCTCCCAGGCTTTAAGGAATTGCATAGAAAGGTCCCCCCTCCCCCCTAATTATTCAAAAATGATGTTAATCTTGGTCTTATTTTATTGAATATTTTATTGAATTTGGCAGAGCGCTGCTTGGGCTTCATTACATGAGATTTGGAGATGTATTTTCTAAGTTTCATCATTTTCAAAATGAAGAACTGTTCAGGTATGTTTTAGCTACAATTAGATTTAGCATTGTTGTCTAGAGCATGATAGACCAATGCATGATGTGTGTTAGGTTAACAATGTAAAAATTTATAAGAAATTATCATTGATAGACCAATGCATCTTTGTAACAATTGTTAGTTGGTCAATAGTTTAGCTTGCATTGAAATACTTATCTGTTGGTGTCCCTCCTTTTTATCAGGAATATCCGGATGCTTTCCAGTGGTGATCTAGAAAAATTGTTGAAACATTCTACTGAGGCGACACATAGATTTCCAGGTTGGCATGATATTTTGTGCACCAACTAGTGTTTTTTGCAGTCATTTCAGTTCAAAAGGGGAGACAATTTTTTCTTTCTCTATCCACCTTTATGTCTAGTTATTGTCATTTCCTCCGTGTCACTATCAAACTCTGTTTTTAGGCGGCCTAGATATCCAAAAGTGTTAGTTCTTCAGATTCTCAGATGGCTTTTCTTGGCACCATATTTGATTTTATTTTACGTTATTGCATTGCAGTGATTGTTTCTCCTCATGGTCCTTTTTATAACCCTTTATGTGTACATTTGATGTATGAAGATATCAACAACGACTGAATTCCGTTTTTTCATTTTTTATTCTTTAGCAGTTCTGCCAAATTTAGGGTGTCAAATGGAATTATAGGTCTCCCATATCATGTTTCCCAGGGTGTTGCTTTTCCATTTTATATTCTTATGTTGTGGTTTTTTCTTTAGTTTTTTTGGGCTATTTCTTCAAATTGTTGTTTATCTATAGGTACAAGGTTGGAATGGCAGATATGTTGAAATGGCAGATATGTTGGAATGGCATATGATTATATTGGCACTGAAGGAAATTCAGAATGTAATGATGATGACGAATTTAAAGAGAAAGTTGCAGAAGTAATCTCCATTTGGCTTCAAATTGCAGCTAATTTTATAAATGATCTGTAGGTGTAGCTTTTGTTTACTCTAGAGTATAGGATAGTGTCATAGTGATAGTGATAGATGAAACCCTTTAGTCTATAAGATTAGGCTGTGATGCATATAAATATGAGGAATGGATTAGAGGGAAGCAGGAGCATCTTGGCATTTTGAGAGAATTAGGGCCTTTGAGCAATTGGGAGGTTTGCAAACGCTTGAAATTCTGCAAGTGTTCTAGTTTTGTAATCAAGGAATTTTCCCTATATTCATCTATTAAATAGTATTTTGGATGTATAATTTAATTTTTTTTTTAATTTTTTTTTAAAATTTCCGACGGATTTGCGACGGACTTGCGACGAAAAGGTCTCAGAGTTTGCGACGAGTTTGCCACGGCAATTTGGGACGGCTTTGCGACGGATTTGCGACGGACAATTTGCGACGGGGAGTTTCGTCGCAAAGCATTTGCGACGAGCTGTTTTGCGACGACTTTTTGTCCGTCGCAAATGCCGTCGCAAACGCAAATTTGCCACGGAAAAAGGTCCATTTGCGACGGAAAGGTCCGTCGCAAATGAGCGATTTTCTTGTAGTGTCTATTTCGAGAATTTTCAATACCTATATAGTATATAATATAAATTTCGTCCCTGTAAAATTAATAACTATGTTTATTTTATATCTACTAAAATATAAAAAATTCCCAAATTTTTAGGACCTATATATTTCATACTTGTAAAACTTAATTTGCTAAAATTACACACCATGCCTATTTTATTTTTATTTGCTTGGTATATATTAAATAAATTTTAAAAGTTCATACCATGCTTCAATAAATATTTAGAACAAATTTCATAAGTTAACAACTTAATATTAAATAAATCTTTAAAAAAATACTTAATATTAAATAAGTTTGTTGAAACATAATATTAATATTACAAGCTAATGCCATGAGGATGAGCATACTTGACTTTTAGGAAAAGAGGTACCAATTATATATATATTTGAAATAAATAATATTCTCAATAAGATTGGTAGCCTCATGGTAGCGCTCAACATTTGCTTTCAATAGGTCAGGGGTTCAAACCCCACTAATGACATTTTTGTTGAGGGTTTTGAGTCTCTTTTGTTTTAAGTAGTTTTGTATGTCAATGGGAAACATACTTACCTAGATGGCAATCACTAGTGGGGGCTTGCGTTCGCGCGGCCCCTCCCAATTACAGTTCAAAGATTTGATAAATAAAAAAAAAGTGGACAACCCGGTCCGGTTTGAGCCGGGTCGCCGGTTTTCCCCAAAACCGGCCGGTTTCCACCGGTTCCCACCGGTTTGGTGCATAACCGATCCAAAGGCTTGACCTGCTCGGTTACCCCCCCAGTTCCCGGTTCGACCGGTCCGACCGGTCGGGCCGAGCCGGTTTTTAAAACACTGCCATTACATAGTCTCAAGAAAACCATACAACAACTCATCAAAAAATAACTAGAAGACTCGACGAGACATTAATCAATATCATAATAAAAAACAAGAAGTTGCATATCAGTATACACATGCATAAATTAAGATAAAGTATATTTCGCCACTATTGGCGAACTTTCAGCAATCTTCCTATTACAACAGAAAAAATCCAACTAGGTTTAGTAATAAATACAAAAAGTGCTGGCTTACTTTTTTTTTTTGACTAAAAAAAGATTTTCATTCATTCGAATTGATAGATCTACTATAAATTTATACAAATTCACCACATATGATTTTACCAATAACCCCATTCTATTTAAAAGACACCTCAAATTTTTTAGGGTAAAAATGTCATTACACTCTATTTCTTCTTTTTTTTTCTTTATTCTTACACTCTCTTTCTTACTTTTCACTTTTCTCTTACACTCTATTTCTTCATTTTTTCTCTTTCTTCTTACACTCTCTTTCCTCATTTTCACTTTTCTTTTACACTCTCTTTCTTCCTTTTTTTTCTTTTTACTTTACTTTTCCCATAAATTATTATTCTCTTTCTCGTATCACTTCACTTTAATTCTTTTAACTAAATTTCTAAATTTGTACAAACACTACTTTAATTAAAAATTTTGAAGACTACTACTATAAATCTACTATCTAAAAAAAGAAGACTTAATGACTATTTAAATTAGTAATAGATTTAAACAAATTCACCACATATGATTTTACCAATAACCCCATTCTATCTAAAAGACACCTCAAATTTTTGAGGGTAAAAATGTCATTACACTCTATTTCTTCTTTTTTTTCTCTTTATTCTTACAGTCTCTTTCTTACTTTTCACTTTTCTCTTACACTCTATTTCTTCATTTTTTCTCTTTCTTCTTACACTCTCTTTCCTCATTTTCACTTTTCTTTTACATTCTTTTTTTTTTTTTACTTTACTTTTCCCATAAATTATTATTCTCTTTCTCTTATCACTTCACTTTAATTCTTTTAACTAAATTTCAAAATTTATACAAACACTACTTTAATTAAAATTATTGAAGACTACTACTATAAACCTACTATCTAAAAAACAAGAAGACTTAATGACTATTTAAATTAGTAATTAATATTTAAAATAAATATCTCTTATTGATAATCTAATATCTAACTTTTATTATCTACTATAATCTACTAATCAACTAAAATAATCAATTGAAACTACGAGATAACTGCACTGATAAATAAAAAACACGGGATAACTGCAGTGATATATAAAAAAACACGGGATTAATATTTACCATTGATATTTATAATTTTTTTTGACAATTTATAATTAATATTTACCATTGGTAATTATAATTTTGGAAAAAACTACTATAAAACTACTATCTAAAAAAACACGTGATAACTGCAATAATCTACTATAATCTACTAATCAACTCAAATAATCTAATATAAAAATACGGGATAACTGTAATAATCTACTAATCAACTCAAATAATCAATTGAAACTATGAGATAACTACAATGATATATAAAAACACACGGGATAACTACACAAATATATAAAAAGACAAAGGATTAATATTTGTCATTAATAATTAAATTTTTGGAAGACTACTATAAACCTACTATCTAAGAAACAATAATATTTAATGACTATTTAAACTACTGATTAATATTTAAAATAAATATTTCTTATTGATAATCTACTATCTCTCTTTTACTATTTACTATAATCTATTAATCAACTAAAATAATTAATTGAAACTACGAGATAACTGCACTGATATATAAAAAAACACGATATTAATATTTGTCATTGATAATTAAATTTTTTAAAACCTACTACTACAAACCTACTATCTAAAAAATAAGCAGGCTTAATGACTATTTAAATTACTAATTAATATTTAAAACAATTATTTCTTATTGATAATCTACTATCTAACAAATTTACTATCTACTATAATCTACTATCAACTAAAATAATCAATTGAAACTACCAGGTAACTGCACGGATATATAAAAAACACGGGGATAACTGCGGTGATATATAAAAAAACACGGGATTAATATTTGCCATTGATAATTATAATTAATGACTATTTAAACTGATTAATATTTAAAACACACGCGACAAATATTTGTCAGTAATACCTAAAAAAGGACAAATAATTGTTACTGATATATAAAAAACACGGGATAAATATTTGTTATTGATAATCTACTATCTATCTTTCGCTATCTACAATAATCTACTAATCAACTCAAATAATCAATTGAAACAATGAGATAACTGCACTGATACATAAAAAAACACTGGACAACTGCACTGATATATAAAAAAATACGGGGATAATTGCAATGATATATATAAAAACACGGGATAGTTGCACTGATATATAAAAGTACATGGGATAACAACACTGATATATAAAAAAACACTGCACTGATATATAAAAACACACGGGATAAATTCACATATTGTTTTTAAATGATACTTTTACATTTTTTAGTTTTAATATTTATCAATTTTTTATTTGAAACTCCTTTTTTATCTACTTTAAATTTTTCTTTATTTTCACGGGGTAATGTTCAGACTATTTAAATACTGTCTAAATTCATTCCTAAAAAGAACACGACAGCACATGTCCGTATGCAAGTCATCCTCTATATTTTACAATTGATTTTAGATTAATGAGATTTCAAACTAATGTTTCTATTTGAGGTAATCGTATGATGTAACGCGGTCGGCCCGTGCGGATGGACGGGTATAGTACTAGTTACATAGAAAATAACACCAACTTAACATTGCTAAAATTGAAAAAGATGAATCTACAAATAAAGTCACAGCATACAAATTAATAGCATAAAATAGAAAAAGGCCTATAAATTATACAAAATAAAAGTCACCAAAAGATACATGCCCCTGATCTATAATTTTGAGGCCCTAGTCATCAGTTGAATCTGTAATGGATTGAAAAATACATGCCTCTGATCTATAACTTTGAGGCCCAAACAAGCACCACAACAAGATAAGAAATAAAAAGTGTTGCACCAAGACGAGAAACGACAATAACATCGCACTTAGACGACAAAATCAAGAAAGAATACCTAAATCTATGTGGGAACCATATATTTAGATAAAAAGAGAAAAAAATTGATACAAGGGAGTGATTTCAAGCCAAAAATCTGATCTAAAACCACCCATTTCTAGTGGGTGAGCAAGAAAGAAAAAAACTGATACAGATGGGTGATTGCAAGCCAAAAAATGATTATAACACGTTGTGACTATAATCATTTTTTACATTTTGCTTTTATGAATGTTTTATTTGTTTAATAATTGAACATTTTACTTTGGAGGCTCGACAAGAAAATATTAGAGGTGTTGTCAAATTAACTATTTTTATATTTTACTTTTGATTTCTAAATGGGAAATGTTAGATGTTGTTGTTAAATTTTCTTACTTTTGATTCCTAATGACGAAACATTAGTTTAAGGTTTTGACACACTTATTAAGAAAAAGGATTATTAGTCTAGATTTTATAAAAAGTATTGTCTAACTTATCATTTAACCTTTTATCTCTCTATATAGATAAATGTGAATCATTTGTTAAAGATAAAAAGTTGTCATAATTAAGAAGGGCGTGAGTGGAAAAGAATATTAAATGCTTCCTTGAAAATGTAAAATTAGATTAGTTATATGGATTTCTCACTAAAAAAACGATCAAATAAAATTGCCAAATTAAAGGTGCCGCAATTTATTTGTGTGCAGTCTATTTGTTGGATTAGTATGGATTTCTAGAGTCTGACTTAGAGTACTAAACAATAGTTTAGTAATTGTTACTAAATGAGTATAATAGTCATTTCTCTTTCGATGAATAAACTTACTAACCACACCAAAGTTATATTGTGGCAAACATGTACTAACCAGTGTTTTCATTTACCCGTTCATTCACGAAACAAAAACTAAATTGTGACTAATATGTACTAACAATTGGATTGTTGTATAATGGTTATCGAATATTTTGTAATTATTACTAAGGAAATTCCTTAGTATCATAAGCCATTGCCGATTTGTACCTATTATATCATTTTATTTTTTTCGAAAAACTCTTGATTTTAGACATTACATACATCAGACTGCCCACTTAAAAAATATGTTAAAGATTTTTGAAACAAAAAAAGATGTTAAATAACCTCAACATAAATATTTACCTTGTTATCATCAAAATTATTGAGAGACAAAACTTATTGTTTTGGTTCTAACATGTTTATCGTGCATAAAACAACAATGAACAAAATAATTTACTTTGACATAACTGCAATTTTTTTAGGTAAGTCGAATTATTTTTAATGATAAGCACAAACTCAAGTCACTAAAGAGAGAAAATAGATCATAAGTACTGAAAGAAACACAAATTTTGCACTACCCAAGAAACAACATCAATTTTTCTACATAGAATTAGGCATGCAAAATCATCACAAAAGGGGAGTGACATCCCAATTATGTTGGCACTCCAAATTCTAAAAACCATCTGCAGCACACATGCAAATGTAACATTATATATCTAAAAAAAGACAAAAAGAAGGAACTTCAAAAAGCACATGTAGACTTGGCCAAAATCCATGAAGAAAGTGGATCACAAAAACAGAAACAAGGAATAAGCCTTCTTTATTTATTTTTTTAAAAGCAAATTATATATATATATATATATATATATATATATATATATATATATATATATATATATATATATATATATATAGGGTTAAAGGTATGTTTCGTCCCTGCAAATATCACAATAATCCAGTTTCGTCCCTGTAAAAAAAAAAGTTTTAAAACAGCCCTTGCAATTACCAAACGCTTCTAGTTTCGTCCCTGCTGTTAACTTTCCATCCAAAAAACTAACAGTTGCCACGTCATCAACCCTTGCCCAAAAAAAAGTTTTAAAACAACCATTGCAATTACCAAACGCTTCTAGTTTCGTCCCTGCTATTAACTATTCATCATCTTCAACCTCTTGATTGTCTTCTTCAAACCCAAATCCCATCAAATCTCCTTATTTCCTTACACAAAATCTCATTCATCATGTTGGCTTTGTTGATGCTGAAGATATGAATGTCACATCTGGCAAAAGGAAATATTCTAGTTTGGTGGGGTACTCAAGCAGCAAGTTGGCACAGGTAAACTTCCCTGATGAAGTCTTAACAACTATGAATAAACATTTTTTTGTAACATTGATATGCATGATACCAAGATAACATTCATTCCAACAGTGTATTTTGACAAATCACTCTAACAAGAAGTTATCCATTGATGGAACTCATTACTAATCCATCTAACTATTTATGTTTCCTGCTTATGGTTTCTTTTGCTTTAGAGGAATTTAAATTACTAATAGTCTAATACAGGAGACTGGAAATATATATTGTATTGTTTTACCATTTTGCTGTTCTCTTTCATTGCATAAGCCACTTAAGTTAGATAACTCTGCCATGCATGCTGCATTGGCGTGCAAATTGGTTCATTAGTGGCATATGGTGCATTTGCATATACTGATTAAGATTTAAGAAATGCAAGAGTTATAAATACCATTATGCTGCTGACTGTTGCTGGTCAATGATGCGATTTCACTTGAAAATAAATTGCTTGGTTTACTTCCGTCTCGAAACTATGAATGAAAATGTTCACATTTCTGTTGCAGGTTATGTTTAGTAGTGTTCTTTATAAGAGACTCCCTGCTGAAGCTGGCATCAGTGTGTTGTGTGTATCACCTGGAAGTGTCCAGACCAATGTTGTAAGCATTTTTGAAAGAATCAAACACCTGTTCCTGAATGGAGTTGTGCTACTGTAATTTTAATCTTTTAAATTTCTATGGTTTAGTTTTATTAAATCTGTCACAGGTTTGTGTCATTATTTGGTGTTTGTGGTGAGAATGAGATTTTGTGTAAGGAAATAAGGAGATTTGATGGGATTTGGGTTTGAAGAAGACAATCAAGAGGTTGAAGATGATGAATAGTTAATAGCAGGGACGAAACTAGAAGCGTTTGGTAATTGCAAGAGTTGTTTTAAAACTTTTTTTTGGGCAAGGGTTGATGACGTGGCAACTGTTAGTTTTTTGGATGGAAAGTTAACAGCAGGGACGAAACTAGAAGCGTTTGGTAATTGCAAGGGCTGTTTTAAAACTTTTTTTTTACGGGGACGAAACTGGATTATTGTGATATTTGCAGGGACGAAACATACCTTTAACCCATATATATATGATAAACGAAAATTGGTAAAGCTACACAAACCGGTTATCTGACAAAAGTCACAGATCGAGTCCCAAGAAGGTTAATTCGTCAGCACAATTGTTACCATCCTTGTAAATATGAGAATAAATTAATAACATTTTTTTTGATAATAAATGGATAACATTTGTTTAGTGATATTCATATATTTTTTTTCATCTACCTCTCATAGATCAAGGGACCAAATCACTAGATTTGAAAGCTGCTACAGTTAAACTAGAATCAAACTCGAACTATTTTTTTAAGCCTTCTAATAAAAGAATCGTAATCCCAAAAATGAAAAAATGAACTTTTGTTTATTGATTGTTGAGAACTGAGTATATACTCTTATAATTGGTAAAGTTGTTGTAACTATATTATCATTATCTAACCAACTGTGTTAATTAATTAACAAACTAATAACAAACTTAATGAAGTGCATAAAAAGATAAGTCTAACTAGTGACTCTAACTCTAGTTGACCCTAAGTAATTGTGGTCATTACAATGTATTAGAATTAGGTATTCTAATGTATTTGTATCGCTTAATATACTCCGATATCTGATAATTAAGCCAATTCAATAGCTATCAATAATTAACTATCTAGCACACTCAAGCAGATCAATACAATAATCCATATGTATGATCAGAAAACATCCTACAGTAAATCCCTATACATAGGCGGAAACTAAAACCAAGTATATTGCATCAGTGTTAATGAAGGTCTCTGATCCAAATGTAACAACCTAGACGGCTAGTCCTATATATAACAATAGGCTCATCTATATATTCATGAGTTTACTAATCAATTAATGCAAGTTTATTCCTGAACTAATCTACATAAAGACCTAGTTTAATTCAAAAATAATATCATCGAATCTTTTGACATACAATGGAATCAGATCAGAAAAATTGAAGGTAGAAACAGCTAACATATAGCAACATGATAATCAAATCGCAAAATGGTTTGATGAAAAAATAATTAAATTGCGAAATGGAAAAATGAGACGAAACCTGCAGTTTACTTGATCATGAATAAACACATGTCAAATAATTAATTGCCATGTTTGGGAATTACATGAATTTGGTACATTTTCTCCATGCAATGTTGTTGGAATCAAGGAGTTCCCCCAAACACTTCATCAACGATTGACTATTTTTTTCTCCCTTATAAATTGTTGTTTAATTATACTATATAGCTAGACTCTCGGATGAAGTGTTCAGAGGAACTCCAAGAAACACCCAACAGATAACCTCTTAAACGTATTACACAAAAGCACAGAAATGAGCTATTTTTTATGGAGGATTATATGTTCAAAGAACAAATAAAGGTGAATTTTATGTGGACATGGAGAAACTTGCGTAATGAAGATACTTTCTTGCTATGAACCTGGTCACTATGCTGGGAAAGAAGGGGGAGACTCAAGAGAGGTTCCTGCTGCATTCAGTAATGAAATTGATTCGTTGGTGGTAAAGTGATTCACAACATATGGCGAAAGTGTACAATTGTTGTCCTTCCTGTCATTTTCATAACTTAAAGCTTTCTAGGGCAAAAATATATCAGAGGTTACAATTTTCCAAAGCGTATTCATTACGACACAAAAGAAATGTATCCTTTTTTTTGCCCAAAGAGGTTTTAACGAGGCCTCCTGCCATCCTTTTGTATATGGGTTGGAGTACCCCTTGTACTTCAATAAAGTGCTTATCTAAAAAAACAAACAAAAGAAATGTATGCTTTTTTCACCCTTAAAATCATTGTACAAAATAAGAGATAGTAAATTTATACGTTAATGCTGAATTTTTATAGCAACAACTGGAATTTGAAATAGTATACGGGCCAAAAAGCACTTTTGGTCATTAGTCTTTCACCAAATTTAAGTTTGATCCTTTATTTTTTTTCTTTACTTTGGTCATTTATGTTTCAAATATGTGTCAATATGGTCCTTTTTTAACATTTTCGTCCACAGACTTTAATGGATGCCACCTTGGCCATTAACAGGTGGCGTGGCTTGCTTAATTGACATTAGTAACTGAGCAAAATATATATAAATAACCAAACAGAAATTTTGGTGAAAATGACCAAAGGGAACTTTTGCAAAAAAACTTCATCTTCTTCTTCATCCCCAATCACCACCACCACCCTCTCACTTTCTCTCCATCGCACCACCATCACCACCAATAGGACCTCTCTCTCTCTCTCTCTCTCTCTCTCTCTCTCTCTCTCTCTCTCTCTCTCTCTCTCTCTCTCTCTCTCTCTCTCTCTCTCCTCATTGTCCATCTCCCTCCTTTCGTCCTCTCTTTATAATAAGAGTTTTTTTCTCTATTTTTTTTGATAAAAAATACATGTTATTGTTTTGTTCTTTTTATTTTTTTTGACAACTTTTTAGTTTTTTTAGATAAGCAATACTTCACTGAAGGAACACAAGGGGTGCTCAAACCCAAACAACAAAAGAGTTACAATGAGAGTTTATTAGCCCAAAAGGCTAAGCTGAAGGGGATAAAACAAGGAGACGTCAATACCAAAATTTTCCATGAGTGTAACACCCCGATAATTTCTAACTTGTAGAATTACCGAAATGCACTACTGGCATATATCAGAGTAATTTCCATTTTAAATACTGAACACATACTAATACTCGATGCTAAAAACCCATCAAGTGCGCTTACATAACTTAACATAAAATACAAAAAACGTTCTTACACCACTCAACTAGTGTTCAGTAACAAAATTGAAATTCCGCGGAAGCGGTTTACAACTTATAATACAAGTCGTACCATCGTACATCTAAGATACTGAATGAAAATGCAGAGATACATAACATAACAAAATAAACAGCGTCAGCAACTCCTCAAGCGTCTCCATAGCCATGCCTCATCGTCTTCAACTTAACCTGCGACTCTAAAAAACAACAACATGGATTGGGTGAGACAACTGTCTCAGTGAGTTCTATCGAGACCCCTTACTAACTCTCTCGGTTCAATTATGCTTGATTCATTATTCTTAACTCATAAATCATAGTCCTCAAAATTGACTATGTGGCTGAACTAACGTTGTCCTCATAACCCTCAAGCCGGTTACGAGAGGCAACTCATAAACTGAACTGAAGTTTTAGCGTGTCACCGGTCACTTGGCAAAATAAGCTCCCGGTGAACCCATTCCACTAATCGGCTGGATCCCTCATGGGGCCTAGGTTCATAGGGCTCATGACTTTCCCTCCCCTAGCACACTAAACTGAAAATAGGGTAGTCACCCTAACTGAACTGATGTATATATTTTAATATACCTGAACTGAATACTGATCTGAACATAACAACGAACTGAGCATAATAATGAACTTAACTTAACACTGAGCTTAACTTAACATGATCTCCTTACTAACATGATATGATTACTAACAATAGGTGATCTCACACGGCTTACTAAAGTTATTAACTTAACTTACACTAATCATCCAATCAGTCCAAACACAATACATCAATGATACTCCACTAAACATAACATGAACACTCAACATTATATCATGAACTTAACCTTCATAACAGGGAATTTCAGAATCTAATTCACATATCTGAATAGGTCTTTTAATTAGCTTTCCAACGCACTTGAGAACACTCAAATCGGACTACCGGATCAAAAGTTATCGCGAAAACAAAATCAGTGTGTTTTGCTGAAAAACTGCAAAGCGTCGCGACGCGAACTGGTTCCGTCGCGATGCGAAAAGTGACAGAAAGTTTGCATTGCAAAAATAAGGGAGGTCGCGACGCGATGGCCACGGGCCGCGACGCGATGGGAGGCAGAAATGGCTGAAAACAGCATTTCGAACACCCGTTTTATACCGTTTCGCTTTCTATTCAACCCCGAGACTTTCTATGACCTCCGAGACTTAAAAACAGTTACAATAACCAGTAATTCCAATCCAACAAAATCAATCAAACATCAATAAAATAACACATAATCATTCCACACAATCAATCAAACAATCACATGATTACACAATTCGAAATACGATTTTCGTGAAAACGGTTTTCGGCAATGAGTTTCATAAAAAGGAAGACCAATCCAGAACACATAACCATGAACTTGAAAACAATTCCCTAGTGAGTATAGAACTCACCGTTGGCGATGGAAATCGCACGTGACAATGCCGACTCTTCTTGGACCGAAAAACCGTAACCCACGAACTATCACCGGAATTGCTCCAAATGCTCTAAACTTGACCCAATCGAACCCAACTCAGAATCCAGCAACTCAGAACAGTGAGGGTGACTTGAATAAGGTTCCAATACTGACTATTGAGGTTCAGAAATGGTGCTGGTTCATCAACTACAACATGCAACAGTTTGGATTTCTGGTTTTGGCTAAGTTGTGCTCTTGGGGTCATCAATGGTGATTTATGGTGGAGGAGGGAGATGACTTTGAATTTAGTATCAATGGAAAGGGGAAGGTGAGCTGATCACTTTGGTGTAGATAGATTACACATGCATAGAACTTTGAGGAAACTCTCCTCTCATCTTCTTCCCTCTCCCTCTCACGCCTCACCCTCACTTTCTCTCTACTCTTTTTCTGTTTTTGCTTCAAATGAAGATGTGTTTGGTGTTTTTGTTCTTGCTTCAGCCGGATGGGGTATATAAAGGGACTAGGTGAAAAGACAACTATGCCCCTCACTTACTAATCTATTCCCTATGACTCCTCTCAACCCTAATTAATTTAACGGCTTAAATATGTTTTAGGCCCCTGTAAATATAAGGTGTTTTGGTTTAAGCCCTTGCAATTTTTTTTTTGTTAAAAGCCCTTGCAAAATGAAATATTTTGTTATAAGCCCTTTTCAACATATCCAACAATCATAGCATTCCATGTTATAGCTAACATTTTAGTCATAGAAGGGCTTATAACAAAATATGTCATTTTGCAAGGGCTTTTAACAAAAAATTTTTTTTGCAGGGGCTTAAACCAAAACACCCTATATTTGCATGGGCCTAAAACATATTTAAGCCATAATTTAACCATGAACAATTATTTCTAAATAACCACACAATCTTCATAATAAGTCAATCAAGCTAAAAAATATTTTCATATCATTTTATTTCCAACAATTTAAATAAATCACCAAATATTATTTCATGCCAAATAATTTAAATAGAAAAAATAGGGGATGTTACAATCACCCCAACTTTTAAAAAATTTGTCCTCAAAATTTGGACTAAATATACCTTTCGCCGAACCATCATCAGCTTTGCCTTTTTGGGCGTCCAACACACAGATTCATCCGCGTGCGAGAGTGGCCTGCTCCTCTCTACTCCTCTTCTTCACCGGACACTCGTTAGCATAATGCCCTTTTCCCTTGCAGTAATAACACATAGTTGATCCCAGACGACACTCTCCAGTGTGAGGCTTTCCGCATTTCGAACACTTAACGGACCTTGGAAATACAGATGCCACTACTTGCTTTCCTTTGCCGGGGTTACTCTTCGGCTCATCACTTGGGGTTGGCAATTCCAATGCCTTCTTCTTCTCCTTCCGATACACTCTCTTCTCTTCATACATCCTCTTGAGATCTCCCTCTGCAAAATAAGATTGTTGCACCAATGCCGGATGACTGGTCATAGCATAGGAACTAAGACCCTGGTTCACATCACCACGGAGACCTTGCTCGAACGTAATCATCTTCTGCTGAGCCTCGACGACCTTCTGCATCCATTCGAAGTGTGGATCGACGGGGACGCTTCCCCTACCTCTACCAGCCATGATTCTGCGAAATATGCACAAAGTATTGAGTTGATCAGGCTCAATGTCTAATAGCATATTAAGAGGAATCACACTTAGAAGACGTAAGAGACTCTTGATTTCTAAGCCCGACTAGGTCAAACTGCTCTGATACCAATTGTAACACCCTGACAATTTCTAACTTGTAGAATTTATCGAAATGCACTACTGGCATATATCAGAGTAACTTCCTTTTTAAATACTGAACACATACTAATACTCGATGCTAAAAACCCATCAAGTGCGCTTACATAACTTAACATAAAATACATAAAGAGTTCTTACACCACTCAACTAGTGTTCAGTACCAATACAGAAAGTCTGCGGAAGCGATTTACAACTTATAATACAAGTCGTACCATCGTACATCTAAGATACTGAATGAAAATACAGAGATACATAACATAACAAAATAAACAGCGTCAGCAACTCCTCAAGCGTCTCCATATCCATGCCTCATCGTCTTCAACTTAACCTGCGACTCTGAAAAACAACAACATGGATTGGGTGAGACAACTTGTCTCAGTGAGTTCTATCGAGACCCCTTACTAACTCTCTCGGTTCAATTATGCTTGATTCATTATTCTTAACTCATAAATCATAGTCCTCAAAATTGACAATGTGGCTGAACTAACGTTGTCCTCATAACCCTCAAGCCGGTTACGAGAGACAACTCATAAACTGAACTGAAGTTTTAGCGTGTCACCGGTCACTTGGCAAAATAAGCTCCCGGTGAACCCATTCCACTAATCGGCTGGATCCCTCATGGGGCCTAGGTTCATAGGGCTCATGACTTCCCCTCCCCTAGCACACTAAACTGAAAATAGGGTCGTCACCCTAACTGAACTGATGTATATTTTAATATACCTAAACTGAATACTGATCTGAACATAACAACGAACTGAGCATAATTATGAACTTAACTTACACTGAGCTTAACTTAACATGATCTCCTTACTAACATGATCTGATTACTAACATTAGGTTATCTCACACGGCTTACTAAAGTTATTAACTTAACTTACACTAATCATCCAATCAGTCCAAACACAATACCTCAATGATACTCCACTTAACATAGCATGAACACTCAACATTATATCATGAACTTAACCTTCAGAACAGGGAATTTCAGAATCTAATTCACATATCTGAATAGGTCTTTTAATTAGCTTTCTAACGCACTTGAGAACACTCAAATCGGACTACCGGATCAAAAGTTATCGCGAAAACAAAAATCAGTTTGTTTTGCTGAAAAACTGCAAAGCGTCGCGACGCGAACTGGTTCCGTCGCGACGCGAAAAGTGACAGAAAGTTTTGCGTTGAAAAAATAAGGGAGGTCGCGACGCGATGTCCACGGGCCGCGACGCGATGGGAGGCAGAAATGGCTGAAAACAGCATTTCGAACACCCGTTTTGTACCGTTTCGCTTTCTATTCGACCCCGAGACTTTCTATGACCTCCGAGACTTAAAAACAGTTACAATAACCAGTAATTCCAGTCCAACACAATCAATCAAACATCAATCAAATAACACATAATCATTCCACACAATCAATCAAACAATCACATGATTACACAATTCGAAATACGATTTCGTGAAAACGGTTTTCGGCAATGAGTTTCATAAAAAGGAAGACCAATCCAGAACACATAACCATGAACTTGAAAACAATTCCCTAGTGAGTATAAAACTCACCGTTGGCGATGGAAATCGCACGTGACAACACCGACTCTTCTTGGACCGAAAAACCGTAACCCACGAACTATCCCCGGAATTGCTCCAAATGCTCTAAACTTGACCCAATCGAACCCAACTCAGAATCCAGCAACTCAAAACAGTGAGGGTGACTTGAATAAGGTTCCAATACTGACTATTGAGGTTCAGAAATGGTGCTGGTTCATCAACTACAACATGCAACAGTTTGGATTTCTGGTTTTGGCTAAGTTGTGCTCTTGGGGTCATCAATGGTGATTTATGGTGGAGGAGGGAGATGACTTTGAATTTAGTATCAACGGAAAGGGGAAGGTGAGCTGATCACTCTGGTGTAGATAGATTACACATTCATCGAACTTTGAGGAAACTCTCCTCTCATCTTCTTCCCTCTCCCTCTCACGCCTCACCCTCACTTTCTCTCTACTCTTTTTCCGTTTTTGCTTCAAATGAAGATGTGTTTGGTGTTTTTGTTCTTGCTTCAGCTGGATGGGGTATATAAAGGGACTAGGTGAAAAGACAACTATGCCCCTCACTTACTAATCTATTCCCTATGACTCCTCTCAACCCTAATTAATTTAACCATGAACAATTATTTCTAAATAACCACACAATCTTCATAATAAGTCAATCAAGCAAAAAAATATTTTCATATCATTTTATTTCCAACAATTTAAATAAATCACCAAATATTATTTCATGCCAAATAATTTAAATAGAAAAAATAGGGGATGTTACAATGAGTCAATCAAGTATAGACAGAGAAAGAACCTGTTAACACCCAAAAATAACCCAGTCGTAGGCCGAGGGCTGAGTGAAGATAGGGAGTGAAAATGGTGCGCTGAGGAAGGCCACCAGACAAAGACTTAAGAGATAATTGCCAGAGAGAAGAATCAAGAGAAGCCCTCAGGGTATATCACTAGACAACTCCCCGAGGAAGCACCACAAAGAGACAGAGCAATAGCGACACAACACCTCCCGACGCTGAAAACCACGGCGCTCCTGGAACCGCCGCCAGCCTTCATTAACGGCGGTTTAAACCACCGTCGCTGACCATTTTAACCGCCGCTGGAATTGCGTAGTGGAGGGGTCAGTCCGAGGAGCGATGGGCGAGGCCGAGGGAGAGTAATGCCGCCGTCGCTGACCATTTTATCGCATTTTTTATCTTTAATTTCATGCATTAGCCAGGTGTATAATCCAAATCATCGCAGTCCCTTTCACCTAACCCGACCCTTTCTAGAGGAGTCAGGATACCCACAGTCAAGGAGCAGAGTTCCCTCCTTGGCGCAATTTCTTGAAGAACAGAGGAATCAAAACACTTGTTCAAACCCCTGGCCGAATCCACGGCTAGGACCTAAGAGTTTGACACACGACAACAAATTGGCACGCCCGGTGGGACTAGAACAAGTGAACAGACCATTAGTTTGATTCTCCTGGACTAGATTATCATTGGGGTATGCACTTATGCTCTGGTAGAAACTTAAGCATGGAGTCACCTTCAGCATCAAAGAAGGAAACTGCTGCCAAAGCCAATATCATGGAGCCAGTAGGTGTCTCAGGGAATACTACTGCAACGGTTACTGCTGAATCGAATGAACAACCTCACCAAGAGGAGGAGCCTGTGGTGATGACCACATCATTCATTCGGCAACAGATAGATATGGGGATACATGATATAATGTACCAAGTCTCCCAACAATTGGCTGACATAGTTAAACCTATGGTGCACAATGAAGTGCAACAGGCCAAGGAATTGGAACACGGGCATGCAGCGCAAGGTAGCAATGCTATTAACCCCATTATCCCTGGCCAAACACAGGGAGGACATCCTATTTCTCTTGGAGGGACACATCAGTTCCTGCCATACACCAACCCTGCTGTGTTGAACCAAGGACAAACACTCCTTGTTTTGTATGATAACAAACTACATTTTGTCTACTAATGGTTACAGTGGTATAAAAGTATAGGACATGAATCAAAGATAAGGATAACTTAAAGTGCAGAGGCTTGGAGGAGAAGCTATCCAGAGTTGAAGACCTAATTATTATTTGCTTTTGATAGGACACAGTGTAAGATCCTATCACCTCAGTTATATAACTTTTAGTAGTTGAGAGATGATGTTTTTAAAAATATAACTATAGTGTTAAAAGCCTAGAAAAATATTTTTTCAAATGCATGCATGCACAGGAAAGACACGTAACACAAAAACCAACTTGTGAAAACAAGAAATCGATTCATACTATTTTATCTAATGTTTGAAATCGATTTCTAACTCCCAATGAAAGATAGAAATCGATTTCCAACTCCCTATGAAAGCAAAGAATCGATTTCCTATTATTTTCACTAAGTACATAATCGATTTCTCCTTGTGTATTTAAAGCATATAATCGATTTTGGAAGGCTCATTTACAAAGGTATAATCGATGGTTAGCTTGTAGTTTTTAAAGGAATATGTTTTGGAAAGAAAACAATCGATTATCTACTTCCTTATTCAGAGCACAGAATCGATTATCTACTTCCTTTTTCAGAGGATAGAATCGATTATCTACTCCTTGTTTCAGAGCACATAATCGATTCTGACACTACAATATACAAAGCATATAATCGATTTTCATTTCTAGTATATTCAGGCACATAATCGATTTCATCAATTGTATATTTTTCTCAACGGTCTTTTTTTGTACGATTCCTATAAATAGGGAGCTGAGCTTCACAATCTCACACACCACTACATCGTACAAATCTCAGATCTGAAAAAGAGAAAAAGAGCTTTCATTGTAAAATCATTTTTTCAAAGTTCTTCAAATCTAAATCAATCATCTCTCTCATCTACTATATTGTTATTCTGCTGAAGTAATTGGTTCATAGATTTTCTCAATTGTATTCATCTTCTACTTGGTTATTGTGAAATCCTGGGAAGCGTTCTTGGGTTGTTCAATCGGAGAGATTGAAGTGGTTGCGAAATCCTGGGAAGCATTCTTGGGTCATTCAATCGGGGAGATTGAAGTGGTAGCGAAATCCTTAGCGGGGAGCTCGGGTTCTCAATTTGGGATAATTGAGATTAGCTATAGGGGAAGTTACTTGTTTGTAAAACATTGAAGAGGTTCTTCTCATATAGTGGTTGTCATCAAGTCCAAAGGTTGCAAAGCCGGAGGCCGAGGACGTAGGGCTTTTATCCCGAACCTCGTAAAATCACGGTTTCCCTTCTCTTTACTTTCTTTACCGTTATATTTGTCTATTGTTATATCATTGCGCTGCATATAAATATCTGTTTATCGTGAATTTTAATAATAGTAGCGTTAGCGTAATTTTGCACTGTGACTGGATTTGTGTTAAGTATAGCTTGCTTAGATACAACATATAGTTTAAATCTTAGTTTCCGCATTTGATTTAAACGAGCATTGTTAATGTTTTGAAAATTGAAAAGAATTCATTTTTAGGCATATAACCTTATTCAGCCCCCCCTCTAAGGTTATTATATAGTCCAACAATTGGTATCAGTAGCTAGAAATTGCATATAGAGCTTAACATCTCGCAATTTTATTTTATTTATTTTTCTGATCATGGGTTCATTTATGAAAGAGGGGATGTCCTTCAATAGGCCACCCTTTTTTGATGGGACTAACTATGCCTATTGGAGTAGTCGAATGAAATGTCATGTGCAGGCTATAGATTTCACTTTATGGAGGATCATTGTTGATGGACCACTTATTCCTATGAAAATCAAAATTACAAAACCTGGTGGTGCTGTTGACGGAGATACTACTAAAACTCAAGCTACTGGTAAAGCTGAAGAAGTACCTATTGAAGATATCTATACCATCGACTTGAGTAAGCTGAGAAAGTCTGAATTAGATAAAATATCTTTAAATGCCAAGGTAATGAACATTCTTCACTGGATTTGTGTTAAGTATAGCTTGCTTAGATACAGCATATAGTTTAAATCTTAGTTTCCGCATTTGATTTAAACGAGCATTGTTAATGTTTTGAAAATTGAAAAGAATTCATTTTTAGGCATATAACCTTATTCACCCCCCTCTAAGGTTATCATATGGTCCAACATGTTGGACCTCAGCAGGCATCCTCCTATACTTCTATGGGAGGCATGCATCAGTGTTCACCGAGTGGGAGTTTGACTGGTGTAACACCCCTTTTCTACCCGATAATTATTTAATAAAATCAGAGTTATAAAAATTTTTCATACTTCGAAAAGAGATGTCACACATTTCATCGATAGTTCAAAACATCACATACGATATATAACACTTGTCAAGAAGGGTCGAAGCCCATAACACCAGTTTAAATAACCGCATCGTCAAAAATACATCACCACGCAGCGGAAATAGAAATAAGTTTCAAACAATAAAATCATAATGTCCTGCATGGACTCCAAATAAATAAAATGCAACAGCCAAGTCTAGGTTCGTTTCCCCCCATTGAGTGTTACATATCAAAGCAAATGACACCGACTCAGACTAGCGAAGGTAACTAGGCCTTCACTCGCAATCACCTGCACGTTACCGCATAGGGGTAACATTCAAACAGAAGGGGTGAGAGTATCTTCAATATAATAGCGTAAAATGATAGGAAATATGCTAGAATATGACAGCTATATCTACCACTTCATTACACACATCAAATCATAAACACACGTCAAATTATAAACATTACAGTCAGTCACCAATGTCATGATAATGCATGAATGCAACCCACACCAACGGGCATATGCATGTGGTACCAAATCACCAAAATTTTGCCTGTAAATAGAGGCGTCACCAAAATTGAGAGCTTTCACACCCGGCTCACCAATTCACCAAAAATTGAGCGTTCACACCCGGCTCACTAGTTTTAGAAAAATTGAGCTTTCACACCCAGCTCCAAGACCAAAGGCCTTCACCAAAATAAATGCACATGCTGTATGCGACACCATGAATGCACACAGACAATCATCCAAAATAGTCACAATGTGACACACCAAAATCAATCACCGAATATCACCAAAGTTGAGCTTTCACACCTAGCCCAACGACGCCGAAACACCAAACCACCCGAAACAACGGAACACCAAGAGTTGGAGCCTTCTCACCTAGCTCCGACAACACCAAAGTTTGAGCCTTCCCACCTAGCTCAAACCGCACCAAGACACCAAGAGGACAACAATTTCCAAAACATTTGAGACGCGATGGTTTTTCCCAACACCGGAGACAAGCGACAATTTTCCAAAACATTTGGGACCACGACAATTTTTCCAAAGTATTTGAGACATGAATAATTCAGCTAGGCCTCTGAATAAGCTTTCGAAAACATTTTTTAACGACAACACCAACGGTTAGCAATTTTTCCAGAAAAATGGACTACTTTGCCTCATATTAGAATATTCAGCTAGGCCTCTGAATAAGCTTTCGAAAACATTTTGAAACATCCAAATCGGACTCCCGAGTCAAAAGATATGTCAAAAACAAAACCGGGGAAAAATTGAGGAACATCCTGAAAATGGCGCCCAGGCACTGGGCGCCTAGCAGGCCACATGCTGGAAACTGGCCAGCAACAGGAACTGGCGCCCTTGGCGCCCAGGCAACACAAAAACGCAACATGGCAGGATATGGCGCCCTTGGCGCCCCTGCGCCAAGACACAGCGCGCAGCACACCCAGACACAGGCGCCCGTGGCGCCCATGGCGCCCCTGCGCCTAGACAGCGCGCAACACACCCAGACACAGGCGCCCATGGCGCCAAGACACAGCAACACACACACTGGCACACGCACACACCCACCAGACACGGCGCCCAGGAACTGGGCGCCTAAAACAGCAACACAGACACCCAAACGCAACACGACTGGAACATAGCACACGGCGCCCAGCAGTAGGGCGCCAGAAACAGCAACACACAGCGCCCAGCATGGCGCCCAGCGCCAGGGCTCCAAAATCAGCAACTAGGACAATGGCGCCCATGGCGCCCTAGGGTCAATATTTTCGTTATTTCACCAATTCAAATCACCAATTCTTAATCACCAATGTCAATCATCATAATTTGTCACTCACAACACCAATCAATAATTTAGTGGAACACCTAGCATGCGTTTAGCAATAACAACAATGAGCACCAAGTTCTAGAGTCACAACTATCACCAACAAATGTCAAATTTCAATCCAACCTAGTTATATTTCAACTAACACCAAATCAAACATCACAATCCATCAAAAGGTATTATAGGACCTATCCCCATATAACCCCATCATGAAACCCCATTATAAGGAAGAACCCCACCCTTACCTTATAGTAGGAGAGCATCAATTCTCTTGATCGAGTCACCAACAAAACCTCAGCAACACAGCTCCTCTCTGCTCCCTTGAATTCGCGAACTCCTCCTCCTCTTCTTCTCCCTTAGGTGCGCCGAAACCCTTTCTCTCTTCTCCTCTCTCTATTTCGCAACTTTTCTTTATTTCTTTCTCCAAGCAATTCACAAATGAGAACCAAACCCTAGCCTAGGCGCTTCACCTATGCGCCTAGCTAGTGGGCTTGGATCACGTGCTTTCCTCCAGCTTAAGCCCGATCACTAACACCACCTCCTAATATTCAATTACACACCTCTTAATCAAATGCTAATATAATTACACCAACTGATATAAATAAATAAATAATTGGATACCTAAATATTTAATTAAATAATTTAATTAAATATTTGGGCGTTACAACTCTCCCCCACTTAGAATGTTTTCGTCCTCGAAAACTCACCTGAATCAAACAGCTCGGGATAGGACTCCCGCATCTTACTCTCCAACTCCCAAGTCATGCTTTCACCGGCTGCTCCTAGCCAGACCACCTTCACCAATGCAATTTCCTTGCCTCTTAACACCTTCACCTCATGGTCTTCAATCCGCACAGGCATCGTCTCCACCGTGAGATTATCCCGCACCTCCACATCGTCCATGTGGATCACATGAGATGGATCCGAAATGTACTTCCGAAGTTGCGACACGTGAAACACGTCGTGCAAATTCGAAAGTTTTGGCGGTAAAGCCACTCTATACGCCACATTCCCAACTCTCCCGGAAATCTGATAAGGACCAATGAATCGAGGAGTGAGCTTCTTCGACTTCAAAGCACGACCAACACCGGTCACTGGAGTGACTCTCAAAAATACATGCTCACCTTCCTGGAACTCTAAATCTTTTCTCCTTTTGTCGTGATAGCTCTTCTGACGACTCTGCGAGGCCTTCATCTTCTCACGGATCAACTTTATCTTTTCAGTTGTCTCCCGAACAATTTCCGGTCCAAGCACCACACTCTCTCCAGACTCATACCAACACAGCAAGGTTCTACACTTCCGACCATACAATGCCTCAAAAGGTGCCATCCCAATACTAGAATGGTAACTGTTGTTATACGTGAACTCTATCAGTGGAAGGTAGGAATCCCACGAACCTCCTTGTTCCAAAACACAAGCCCTCAACAAGTCTTCTAATGATTGAATCGTCCTCTCTGACTGACCATCTGTCTGAGGATGATATGCCGAACTCAACCTCAGCTTAGACCCCAACTTCTCCTGCAAACTCTTCCAGAAATCTGAAGTGAACCTCGGATCTCTACCGAAACAATACTCTTAGGAACTCCATGAAGCTTCACAATCTCCCGGATATAAATCTCTGCCAACTTCGACACCGGATACGTGATGCTGATAGGAACAAAATGAGACGATTTCGTTAACTTGTCAACAATCACCCAAATTGCATCATACCCTTTCGCAGTATTAGGCAATCCCGTTACAAAATCCATCGAAATGCTATCCCATTTCCACTCTGGAATTTCTAACGGTTGCATCAGCCCAGCAGGTTTCTGATGCTCGACCTTCGACTTCTGGCAAGTCAAACATGCATAAACGAACTGCGCCACATCTCGCTTCATACCAGGCCACCAAAACAACTTCTTCAGATCTTGATACATCTTCGTAGCTCCCGGATGAATACTTAACTTACTTAGATGACCCTCTTCTAAAATTGCTCTCTTCAGCTCTGCGTCTTCAGGAATGCAAATCCTATCACGGAATCTCAAAACACCATGCGCATCCAACTTAAAGTCACTACCCTCAGGCTGATCATCCCCGACCATCAAATCCACCAACTTGATATCCAACTTCTGGGCTTCTCTGATACTATCAAGGAACTCATTATTAATCTTCAACATACCCAACTTAACACTCTGAAGCGACACTTCACAAACCAAACTCAAATCCCTGAATTCCTCAATCAACTCTAACTCCTTAGCCATCATTGCCGACATATGTAAAGACTTTCGACTTAAGGCATCAGCCACGACATTAGCTTTGCCCGGATGATAGTTCAAATCGAAATCATAGTCTTTCAACAGTTCCAACCACCTTCGCTGCCTCATATTCAACTCCTTCTAGTCAAACAAATATTTCAAACTCTTATGATCACTGAACACCTCAAATCTGGAACCATACAAATAGTGCCTCCAAATCTTCAACACAAAGACTACTGCAGCCAACTCCAAATCATGCGTTGGATAATTCTTCTCACGAATCCTTAACTTCCTCGACGCATAAGCAATCACCTTCCCATCTTGTATAAGCACGCCACCTAGACCCATCTTAGAAGCATCACAATACACCACGAACGGCTCTCCCGGATTTGGCAACGTCAAAACAAGAGACGTCGTCAATCTCTTCTTCAACTCAAGGAAACTTTGCTCACAACGAGCATCCCACACAAAAGCTTTACCCTTACAAGTCAACTGCGTCAACGGAAGGGCCAACTTAGAAAAACCTTCGATGAACCTTCTGTAGTAACCAGCCAACCCTAAGAAGCTTCTAATCTCCGTAACCGACTTCGGACTCTCCCACTGCATCACGGCATCAACCTTAGCCGGATCCACAGCAATACCACTACCAGAAATGATATGACCCAGAAAACTCACTTCTGCAACCAGAATTCACACTTAGATAACTTTGCATACAACCTTTTCTCTCTCAGGACCTCCAGTATTAATCTCAGATGCTCCGCATGCTCTTCCTCCGACTTCGAATAAATCAGGATGTCGTCAATGAACACAACCACGAACCGATCCAAGTAAGTATGGAATATACGATTCATGTATTCCATAAATACACCCGGCGCGTTAGTGACACCGAACGGCATCACCGAATACTCATAATGCCCATACCGCGTCCTGAAAGCAGTCTTCTGAACATCCTCATCCTTCACCTTGATATGATGATAACCTGATCTCAAATCAATCTTGCTGAACACTCGAGCACCCACTAACTGATCCATCAAATAATCTATCCTCGGCAGTGGATACTTGTTCTTAATGGTCACCTTATTCAGCTGCCTATAATCAACACACAACCTCATGCTTCCATCTTTCTTCTTCACCAGCAACACAGGAGCTCCCCATGGCGATACACTCGGCCTAATAAACTTCTTCTCAAGCAGATCTTCAAGTTGCTTCTTCAACTCAGACAATTCTTATAAAACAAACAACAGTTAGATATAATTGCAACACACTATTATCAATTGACACTACGACTGGACAACTTGGCCGGACAGACCGAACTTTTGCTCTGATACCACTAATGTAACACCCCTTTTCTACCCGATAACTATTTAATAAAATCAGAGTTATAAAAATTTTTCATACTTCGAAAAGAGATGTCACACATTTCATCGATAGTTCAAAACATCACATACGATATATAACACTTGTCAAGAAGGGTCGAAGCCCATAACACCAGTTTAAATAACCGCATCGTCAAAAATACATCACCACGCAGCGGGAATAGAAATAAGTTTCAAACAATAAAATCATAACGTCCTGCATGGACTCCAAATAAATAAAATGCAACAGCCAAGTCTAGCTTCGTTTCCCCCCTTGAGTGTTACATATCAAAGCAAATGACACCGACTCAGACTAGCGAAGGTAACTAGGCCTTCACTCGCAATCACCTGCACGTTACCGCATAGGGGTAACATTCAAACAGAAGGGGTGAGATATCTTCAATATAATAGCGTAAAATGATAGGAAATATGCTAGAATATGACAGCTATATCTACCACTTCACTACACACATCAAATCATAAACACACGTCAAATTATAAACATTACAGTCAGTCACCAATGTCATGATAATGCATGAATGCAACCCACACCAACGGGCATATGCATGTGGTACCAAATCACCAAAATTTTTCCTGTAAATAGAGGCGTCACCAAAATTGAGAGCTTTCACACCCGGCTCACCAATTCACCAAAAATTGAGCTTTCACACCCGGCTCACTAGTTTTAGAAAAATTGAGCTTTCACACCCAGCTCCAAGACCAAAGGCCTTCACCAAAATAAATGCACATGCTGTATGCGACACCATGAATGCACACAGACAATCATCCAAAATAGTCACAATGTGACACACCAAAATCAATCACCGAATATCACCAAAGTTGAGCTTTCACACCTAGCCCAACGACGCCGAAACACCAAACCACCCGAAACAATTGGAACACCAAGAGTTGGATCCTTCTCACCTAGCTCCGACAACACCAAAGTTTGAGCCTTCACACCTAGCTCAAACCGCACCAAGACACCAAGAGGACAACAATTTCCAAAACATTTGAGACGCGATGATTTTTCCCAACACCGGAGACAAGCGACAATTTTCCAAAACATTTGGGACCACGACAATTTTTCCAAAGTATTTGAGACATGACAACTTTCTTTTTCAAACATCACCATTTAACGACTACACCAACGGTTAGCAATTTTTCCAGAAAAATGGACTACTTTGCCTCAAATTAGAATATTCAGCTAGGCCTCTGAATAAGCTTTCCAAAACACTTTGAAACGTCCAAATCGGACTCCCGAGTCAAAAGATATGTCAAAAACAAAACCGGGGAAAAATTGAGGAACATTTTGCCTGGGCGCCTAGCAGGCAACATGCTGGAAACTGGCCAGCAACAGGAGCAACACACACACACTGGCACACGCACACACCCACCAGACACGGCGCCCAGGCACTGGGCGCCTAAAACAGCAACACAGACACCCAAACGCAACAT
This sequence comes from Astragalus membranaceus, assembly GCA_039519185.1. Taxonomy (NCBI): domain Eukaryota; kingdom Viridiplantae; phylum Streptophyta; class Magnoliopsida; order Fabales; family Fabaceae; genus Astragalus; species Astragalus membranaceus. The sequence goes on from CM076849.1 coordinate 49,339,004, forward strand.
GACTGGAACATAGCACACGGTGCCCAGCAGCAGGGCGCTAGAAACAGCAACACACAGCGCCCAGCATGGCGCCCAGCGCCAGGGCCCCAAAATCAGCAACTAGGACAATGGCGCCCATGGCGCCCTAGGGTCAATATTTTCGTTATTTCACCAATTCAAATCACCAATTCTTAATCACCACTGTCAATCATCATAATTTGTCACTCACAACACCAATCAATAATTTAATCGAACACCTAGCATGCGTTTAGCAATAACAACAATGAGCACCAAGTTCTAGAGTCACAACTATCACCAACAAATGTCAAATTTCAATGCAACCTAGTTATAATTCAACTAACTCCAACTCAAACATCACAATCCATCAAAGGGTATTATAGGACCTATCCCCACATAACCCCATCATGAAACCCCATTATAAGGAAGAACCCCACCCTTACCTTATAGTAGGAGAGCACCAATTCTCTTGATCGAGTCACCAACAAAACCTCAGCAACACAGCTCCTCTCTGCTCCCTTGAATTCGCGAACTCCTCCTCCTCTTCTTCTCCCTTAGGTGCGCCGAAACCCTTTCTCTCTTCTCCTCTCTCTATTTCGCAACTTTTCTTTCTTTCTTTCTCCAAGCAATTCGCAAATGAGCACCAAACCCTAGCCTAGGCGCTTCACCTATGCGCCTAGCTAGTGGGCTTGGATCACGGACTTTCCTCCAGCTTAAGCCCGATCACTAACACCACCTCCTAATATTCAATTACACACCTCTTAATCAAATGCTAATATAATTACACCAACTGAAATAAATAAATAAATAATTGCATACCTAAATATTTAATTAAATAATTTAATTAAATATTTGGGCGTTACTACTGGGCCTCAGCGGGCATTCTCTCATCCGGTATGCCCTATTCCTGTGATTCCTCAGCCTGGTACTTTTGCCACTGCCAACACTGAGGGGCAGTTTATGGCGAATGTCACTAATACGGCTTCTCTTCAGCAAGGACAAGTGCAATTGGCCCGAAAGCCGCCCGAGGCAGTAGGCTCAGTGGGTTTGCCGAAAGGACCATCCTATGGATATTCTGCCACGGCTAACTACCCAGCCTACGCAGGAAGGCAAGCCTTTACCCCAGAATCAGGGAAAGGCAGGATTAGTGGGTATTCCCCGAGTCAGCAGCCATGGGCCCAGAGCTCACCTGGCTCGACAAGCCTACCTCCTAGTCAGCCGTACTCCGGAGCACTTAGTACCTACCCGGCAGGTTCCTATATACAGACACAGATGAGTGTTGCCCCGGTCGAGCAGCCATGGAGTCAACCTCCACCTCACCGAAGCATGCAAGCATCTGTACCAAGAATCGGCCTTGTTAACCTGGCCCAAGTAGTGTCTGGGCAGCCATGGACAAACGCTCCACCTTAGGTACCACCGCAGCCAGGGGGCGCAGGGTCCCCCAGATACACTGTGGCGACCAACGCCTCTAGTTGAAAGACCATCGGGGGCCCAACTCCTGGATCCTAATCTGATAGCTGACACTATTAAGAAATTCCTTGGTGTTCAGTTGAAACCGCTTGATAGACCGGTGTACAATAAGCGTTACCCCGAGTGGGAGGACAGATTGGTGCCTCTGCCTAGAGGATTTAAAACCCCTGACTTTGCCACATTCCCTGGGGATGATGGTAAGTCAACAATGGAGCAAATCGGCTGATTCACGGCCCAACGTGGGGAAGGAAGCCAGAATGAATTCCATAAGTTGCAGCTGTTCCCCTTGTCTCTGACAGGGCATGCCTTCTCTTGGTATTCTTCTCTCCTGTGGATATCTTGTACTGCAGGTGAACTATATTGCAGATTAGGTTTTGATGATGAAAAAGACAAAGCCAAAGTTGATGATAGTGACCAAAGGCAAAAGTTGATGAAAGTGACAAAATATCAAAGTCACAATCCAAGACAATCAAGACTAAAGAATCATGTCTCAAGAAGTAAGGGTAGTCCTTAGGGTTTGGGATTGTCTTAGGAAAAAGTGTAAGCTCTTCCGAGGGTCAGCTCATCTCTCAAAGTCCCATGATTTTCAAAATGCATGCATGCACACGTAAACATAAAAAGCATTTTAAGAAACCCTAAAATCGATTCACACTAATTTAAACTAAACATCAAAATCGATTTTCAACTCAATATAAAACTATATAATCGATTCATATTGTTTCTACTAAGTATAAAATCGATTCACAAGTGTTTTCAAAAAGAAAGAAATCGATTCCTACTATTTTCCCTAAAACATAAAATCGTTTTTCTTCCTGTTTTCTGAGCACACAATCGATTTTCTCTTCACTATAATCAGGCAAACAATCGATTCTTCTCTTAATGCACTCAAGCATAAAATCGATTCCCTTCCTGTCTTTAAAGCTATAAATCGATTTGCGTCTCATTTCAAACAAGACATAACCGATCATCATCCTAGATCTATTCAGGCATAAAATCGATTATCATCTTTAGTTAATTCAGGCATACAATCGATTTTGACATTTCCAAAATTGATTCAACGGTCATATTTTTCTAAGCCTATAAATAGAAGGCTTTACAAATCATTTTTCACAGAACCCATTTTCACGAGAAAACGCATCAAACGAAAACAACCCTTTTACATTTTCACTTCTGCTCTTCACGCACTGTTCATCCGTCAGAACTGATCTCTCGCAAGGGTTAGTCGGGTTGGGGAAATTTCAAGTTGTAATATCTGCCTACACAAGAGGTATTTTGGTCTTTATATTTGTAATTGTTTTATTATTGTATTTTGTACTAGGGAGTGGGGTATTTTTCTGGGGCAGCTGGTTGTAACAGGGGTGGGGTATCTCTTGTTATTGTTGTAATAGATCTGAGGGCTCTTCATAGGTGGGGTATCCTAGGAGAAGAGTGCCTGAGTCTGTAAAGGTTTCCAAGGCACCCGTAAGCCTTGTTGTGTTAGTGGAAAATCTCACAAGGGTGTGAGGACTGGACGAAGGTCACAAGGAGGTGACCGAACCAGTATAAATCTGCTGTGTTCTTTATTGCTTTATTTTATTTTTCCTTCGCTTCCATTAACCTGCGCGAAAATTAATCTAATTCGTTAAAAAGGGGAGAAGTTTTTAAAATCTCAATTCACCGCCCCCCCCCTCTTGAGACTGAAGCCACTTGGAAGCAAGTGGTATCAGAGCTAGACTCTTGTATAAAGGGCCTAGCAGCTTCAAGAGTAATGGCTTCAGGTTGGTCTACGCAATAGGGTGCTTCTCTTACCCGTCCTCTGGGATTCAACGGGAAAGATTACGCATACTGGAAAGAAAGAATGAGAATATTTATTGAAGGGGTAGACTTAGATGTTTGGGATGCTGTGGAAAAAGGACCATTTGTCCCGACGCACATGGTAAATGGTATTCTTACAATTAAAGGGAGAAATGAATGGTCTGATGAGGAAAAGAGAAAAGTTCAACATAATCTACGGGCTAAAAACATAATTACTTCTGCTTTGAGTCCTGATGAATCTTTTAGAGTTTCAAACTGTAAATCTGCTCAAGAAATGTGGGATAATCTTCAAGTAGCTCATGAGGGTACTAGTGAGGTTAAAAGAGCAAGAACCAACACTCTTATCAGAGTGTACGAGCTGTTCAGAATGAATACAGGTGAAGCTATGCCGGAAATGCAAAAGAGGTTCTCTCACATAGTGAATCAACTAAGCTTGCTAGGAAAGTCATTCCCTGCTGAGGATCTAATCAACAAAATTCTGAGATGTTTGAATCGAGAATGGCAACCCAAGGTTACCGCTATAGCTGAATCGAGAAATTTAGCTACCATGTCACTTGCCACTCTATTTGGAAAACTTCAAGAGCATGAACTAGAGCTCACCCGGCTGGCTGAGCACAAAAATAATGATAAGAAAGAGGAAAGCTTGGCACTGAAAGCATCTAGTTCAAGTTAACTTTGTGAGAGCGAAGATTCAAAAAATGAGGATGATGAAAATGAGGAAAGCATGGCTCTTATGGTTCGAGGGTTCAAACGATTTATGAAACTGAAAAATTATTCTAAAAGGAACTTCAACCCTAAAAGGAAAGAAAGCTCATCCGGTCCTCTTACTTGCTATGAATGTGGGAAACCCGGGCATATGAAGATGGAATGTCCTAATCTACAAAGAAAAGAATCAAAGTTCGAAAAGAGGGCATCCAAAGAAAACAAAGGGAGAAAAGCCTACATCGCATGGGAAGACAACTGCATGGATTCATCAGATGAATCAGAGAACGAAGAAGCTCAAGTTGCACTAATGGCTGATCATGACAGCGACAACGAAAATGAGGTATCTTCTAACTCTGTATCTTTACAAGATGCTTATGATGAAATATATGAAGCATTTACTGTACTGCATGATAAATCATCAAAACTAGCTAAAGCACTAAGCAAATCAAAGAAAGTTATCACTCATCTTCAAAATGATGTTATTGCTTTAACTAAAGAAAAATCAGAGCTTAGAAAAGAAAATGATAGTCTTGCATGCTTTAAAGAAAATTATATTTGTGATAAATGTGTTGAATTTGAAAAGAAAATTCATGAACTAGAATGGACTGTAGGAAAATTATCTAACCTACAAAATGTGCATCATAAACCTCCTAGAAACAATCTCATTAAAAGGCATGTGCATCATAAACCAAAATTTTCCACTAGACCATACATTAAATGCTATTATTGTGATAAACCTGGACATACTGCTTCTGTCTGCATGGCAAGAGGTAAACAAACTATGAAAAAGGTATGGGTTCCCAAAAAGACGATACCAAACACTAACCCACAAGGACCCAAAGAGATTTGGGTACCTAAAACCTTGTTTTGAAATACCGCGGGTATGCTTCAAGGTACGGGGGTCAGATTGGTACCTTGACATCGGATGCTCGAAGCACATGACTGGAGATATTACAAAGTTCTTAACTCTTACCCCCAGGTCAAGCGGTCATGTGACTTATGGTGACAACAACAGAGGAAGAATCCTCGGTGAAGGTAAAGTTGGTAAAGATCTATCTACTGCTATTGATAATGTGCTTTATGTTGAAGGTCTTAAACATAACTTACTAAGTATTAGCTGTCATACCCTAATTTTGTCCGGCTAATTTAAAGTTTACTAGAAAATCCAAAATGTTGTTTTTGTCATTGTGTATAGGCGTGTTACTTCTCATTTGTGCGCGCGTGCTATTTTTAATAATGTACACACTTTTCACGGATCCATGTCTCGTTGTGTACAAGCGTTCATTTTGGTGCACGAACTCGCGTATTCTCATTGCGAACGCGTGTTCTCGTCTCGTCGTGTGCGTATGTTTATTCCTAATAATGTACATATTTTTATCGTCATTGTTGTTAGTTTAATTGGTTATATTGTTATAAAAAAATCTAATAAAAATCAGATTTGGGATGAATGCTTTATTATTATTGTTATTGTAAACAGTTTTTTTTACAAAATAAGGGTACAGCCAAGAAGTCAATTTTGTTACACCTATGGACAAAAATTAAATACAAAAGGTACAAAAAAAAAATTAAAACAAAAGTGAAAAAATAGGAGGCAGCGCTGCTGCCCTTGTTGTTGTAGTGGCAGGAATTCATTTTTGGCTACCAGCCCAAGCCTTTTTCTCCTTGTTCCTTGCTGTCTTCCCATTCTTAGCACCAACAACACAGCCTTTTGCAGTAGCAGTACCACCACCTCTGGGTGGTTTGTATTGGCTCTGCAGAATTTGTCCCCAAAGGGTTTCAATCCCCTGCTTCCTTCCACACCTACACCACACAAATCCTCTATAAGAAACAGAAACAGAAACAGATACAGGGGGAGATACACAGATTCAACACAGAAAACACACACAACAAATACCCAGAAAAAAAAAGCACAGAGAATCAACGAATTTGCTCCAGATACACAAAAACCCACAGCTAGAAAAATTAACGGTCAATCCGAAATAGGTTTAGATTTTTCTTTCAGAAAACAATAACCAAAGAGAAGCACAGTAAAAAGGAGGTTCTGATTACCTGAAGTTCCGGCCACCGTAGGCGGTGGCCGTTCGTCCTGGGCTTCCGTAGGCACTGTCGCCGTCCTCCGTGAGCAAGCCTTCACTTTCGTCGCGTCATTTGCCTCTCACGGCCAAAACGCCACCGTGAACCACCGCGACAGTCACGCGAAACACCATGAGAACCACCGTACCTCCACTGTAGCCTTGTCGTTAGCCCGCCGTCGCGAGTCCACGCGTCTGGCATCGCACCGATCCCCTCCGGCGTGACCATGGGCCGTAGCAAAAACACCGGCGTCTCCATGGCTCCCCACCATGGTTGGCTTCCTCCGGTTGTCTCCTTCGGCGCGATCCCCTCCCGTCGTCTTCCTTTCCTTCGCCCGAAACACAGAAAACACCATGGACGTCGTCGTCCCTCTACCGTCGAACAACCGACGAGTTCTCCAGCAAAAACATCCATCATCATCGCTGTCGCCACCGAGGCGTCGTCGTCACCGGCTGGGTGGTGGTTGGTCTGCAGCACCACCGTCTCTCTCTGTGAGCTCTCTCTCTCTTCAAAGTTTTCTCTCCCTTTTTTTTCCTTTTGCGGCGCTGGGTTTGAAAGTGAAGGGAAACTCAGAGCTATGGTGGGTTAGGGTTCCTTGGTGGTGTGCATTATGGGCTTTTCAATATTTGTGTTTTTTTTTGTTAATTTTCGTTTTACTGGGCCACTAATCGCACCCCTGGTTTACGTCACGCACCCCTTCCCTCTCTTTCTTAACCATATTAATCTTCACACCCCCTGTTTTACCGCGTACACATCCCTATACGGCCCATACCCCTTTTTAAAAAAGAAAACGCAGCCCAGTCTATAAAAACCAGCTGGGCTCACTGTTTACACCCCTTTTTTAAAATACAACATCTGTTGCTATTCACACCTCTTTTTGATAATGCAACACCCCTGTTAATTATATTTCTTTTATTACAATTCATTTTGTTTTTTTTATTATTACATCGTAATGCTTTCAAACCAATATTTTCACTAAAGATTTTCCTAAAGATTTTGCTTTTTAATGTTTTTATTATTACAATTCATTTTGTTTTTTTTTCCTAAAGATTTTCACTAAATCAAAAACCTTGTTAGTAGTCTTGCGAAGCCTTTGCTTGCTTGATTATTAACAATGGAGTGCTAATGGTGGTCACTTGGAGCCTTTGCTCAACTGATCATCATGAAAGCTCAATTTTCACAATTAAACAAGATAAAAAAAAACAAAAACCTTTTTCTAGACAACCAAGAACTACGTGTGATTTGATTCTCTACCAGGGGATACGTAGGAGCAGAGGGCGGCCGACGTCTGTCAATTGCATTAATAAAAAACCTTTTTTTTTCTTTTGATTGATTTCTCTCCTATTTCTCAAAAAGTACAAAAAATAACTAACTGTTTATTGAGTCTTTTTTATTAGTATTATTATAAGGGTAAAATCATTATTTTTGAATTAATAAACGTTTACACATTTAGTTAAAAGGTAACCTTCCTTAGGAAGGATGTCGTAGGGTGCTAATACCTTCCCTACGCATAAACGACTCTCGAGCCTAAATCTGGTCCGCAAGACCCCTTTATCCACTCAATAGGGATTTTCCAATGTTTGCCCTTAAACTAAATCGTTGGTGGCGGCTTCATTTCAAGAACTTCGAAGAATCCCTCCTCCGGATTTTTCGGTCGCTACAGCTGGCGACTTCACTGGGGACTAATTAAGAGAGTCAAGCCTAATCAACTAAATGTGTAAGTATTTGTTAATTTTATATTTTGTTTTTTCCCTTATGCTTATTTTATTTATTTATTTTTTTTCTTTATATTATTGAACCTTAGGGTAGACGACTCTTTTATTATTGTTGTTGTATATCTTTTCCAGTTTGGTTAGTTTAGGTATTTTGCCCTCATCACACACCTCACTTACACTTTTGCACACACTTTTGAGTGGGGCCCTATACCCGGGTCTGCAAATAACTTAGGACGAGTGGAGATTATTAGTGACAGTCATTCTGGATTTTATCTGTCTGACTCTCATGAAAGTCTCAGCCAGAGTACGCTCTTTCATGGTATCCCACACCAGGTAGCTCGCTATCGTTGTGGATCATATCATAAAGGGGATTTTAGCTCTGGAAACCTTTGTGAGGTAGTGAATAGAGCCACCTGAGAGATTGATCACATAAGCGACCCTAGACCATGTTGAAAATCCCAATTTAGACATGACCCACCTAGGACACAGGGGCATTATACTTACCCTCTCTATCAATCTGGTTAATTTTTCTCTAAAATTAAAATCACTCAAAAAAAACCTTTTACGCTTCTGTCCCCCATTTGCATGCATACGAGACGACATCAATCCTTTCATGCATCATACAAAAATTATCATAAAATAAAATCATTCTTATGTATCCCATTGTCATTGCACTACCATACATCTCATCATCTTTAAAATAACAAAACGTCAATTTTTATTTGTCCATTTTATCCTAGTTGCACCATCTCTCATACTCATACATCGCATTGCTATTATAAAAATTTATTTTTAAATGCATCATCTTCATGCATCATAAAAAACAAGGACAAAAGTCATTTATTCCGATCCATCTCAAATGCATCAGTCCTTCAACATGCGTCAAAACAAAAATCATAAATTTCCTCATTATTGCATCATTCATCACCCAATAGCATTTTGTTTGCTTTTTATTCTAGGTGAAGCATAAAAAAAAGGGATAAACCATCACGCATTTCATTCATCTCCATTGTTGCTCATGTACAACAAACATCCATATGTTCATGCATTATACTTTATTCAAAGAAAACACATAAAAAAATCACCATTCATTCATACTAAAACCATTCTGTTGAACCAAGGGCAAACACTCTTTGTTTTGTATGATAACAAATTACATCTTGTCTACTAATGGTTCAAGTTGAATGAAGTACAGGACGGAATATTATGCATGTTATATGTGGGAGAGAATATTATGCATGTTATATGTGGGAGAGAATATATGCATGGTATATGTGAGGGGAGAAAATAATTGCTGCTATCCTGCTGATGTACTGTTTATTTTACTATGAATATGCTTAGGGGGAGCTTTTTGAAAAAGTTCCATTACTATCAAATCCCCTATGCATAATGTAATTTGTTATCATCAAAAAGGGGGAGTTTGTTGAACCAAGGGCAAACACTCTTTGTTTTGTATGATAACAAATTACATCTTGTCTACTAATGGTTCAAGTTGAATGAAGTACAGGACGGAAATCAAAAAGCAGGAAATATTAAAATGGAGCAGCTTGGAGAAGAAGCCACCTTTGAAGACGAAGACCTAATTGTTTATCCGTTTTCTTTAGGACTCTGTGTAAGGTCCTATCACTGAAGGTCTATGACTTTTAGTAGCTGAGAGATGAGTTTTTCAAAACATGCATGGTGCATCAAAATAGTTTTGAAAAATATTTTATAAAATTGCATGCATGCATAAGGTGGCACCTAAACCTAAAAACGGATTTTGTGGAAATCAAAAATCAATTTCTATTTTGTTCCAATGACTATGAAATCGATTTATACAATTTATATAGGCTATGAAATCGATTTTAGGCTCACCTATAGGCCAAGAATCGATTTCCTTATCCTATGTTTGAAGCATGTAATCGATTTCTACATATTCTCAAGCCAAAGGTAAGAATCGATTTCCTTCTATTCCAAAAGACTATGAAAACGATTTTCAAGCATCCTATAGGCTATGAATCGATTCCTTCTCATTTTAAACAAAGTAAGAATCGATTCCTACCCTATTCAGGATGTCCTAAAAATCGATTCCCAACTATTTCCAAAGAAACAAACAATCGATTCCTATGTTCTCCATATGTAAAGAATCGATTCCTCTCTTTTTTAACTAGCCATAAAATCGATTCTTATGTCCTATAAAATGATAAGAATCGATTCATCAACATTTTAACTTCATCAAACAATCGATTCATCATTTCTTTAAATGTTTTCTAAAAGCAAAGAATCGATTATACTATGATTTGCCTTCTCACATAAATCGATTCTTATGCATCATAAATCATTTCTACGTTTTCCTAAACCTATAAATAGGGAGGTGCTTCACACTTTTCATTTCACACCTCACACCACAATTCACAACTCCTCTCTGCTTCTCACATACATTTTCTAGATCTGAGAAAGAGAGAAAATAGAGCTTCAACTTTCATATCATTTTCTATTTTCCATATCACTCATCTCTTAGTCACTATACTGTCATTATATCTGAGGTGATTGGATCATAGATCTCTATTTGTATTCGTTACTCTATTTGTGGGGGTCACTTTGAAATCCTGGGATTTGTTCTTGGGTCTCTCAATCAGGAGATTGAGTTGGTTTGAAATCCTGGGAAGTTTTCTTGGGTCTCTCAATCAGGAGATTGAGTTGGTTTGAAATCTAGGGAGGTGATCTTGGGTCGTTCAATCGGGGAAGATTGAAGCGGTAGTGAAATCCTGGGAGGTGCTCTTGGGTCGTTCAATCAGGAGATTGAAGCGGGTTGAAATCCTTAGCTAGGTGCTCGGGTTCTCAGTTCGGGGGAATTGAGATTTTCTATCTTGAAGTTGCCTGTTTGTAAAGAATTCTTCAATATAGTGGTTACCATCAAGTCCAAGGGTTGCAAATCCTGAGGCCGAGGACGTAGGGCTTTTATCCCGAACCTCGCTAAATTCCTGGTGTATCTCTATCCCTACTCTCTTTACTTTATTGTCTATATTTGTTATTGTTATATAGCTGTGATATTCATTCTTTTGTTTATATCTGTTTTGAATATCATTACTCAGATCTGTCTATTGTTATATTATTGTGCTGATCTGTTATTATCCATATCACTGCTGTAGATCTGTCTGTTGCTATATTCAATATCACTGAGCTGCCTATAAATAATCTAGTTATTTTAATATCATACTGTGCTTGATCTGCCTACTTGCATATATCTGATAAGTTCAAATCTCTTTTTCCGCATTTGATTTAAAAAAAACTTATCATTTATTTTGAAAAGAATTCATATTTTGCACATAACCTTATTCACCCCCCCCTCTAAGGTTATACTATAGTCTAACAAGTGGTATCAGGAGCTAGAAATTGCATATAGAGCTTAACATCTCGCAATTTAAATTTTATTTATCTATCTGTGATTATGGGTTCTTTTTTGAAAGAGGGGATGTCTTTATTTAGGCCACCCCTGTTTGATGGGACTAACTATGACTATTGGAGTAGTCGAATGAAATGTCATGTGCAGGCTATAGATTTCACCTTATGGAGGATCATTGCAGATGGACCACTGATCCCAATGAAAATCAAAAGTAAAGCTACCGGCAAAGAAGAAGAAGTGCCAGTTGAGGATATCTACACCATTGACCTGAAAGAGCTGAGAAAGTCAGAGTTGGATAAGATATCTCAAAATGCCAGAGCAATGAATATTCTTCACTTATCCTTATGTGAAGAAGAATATGGTAGAGTCAAAGGATGTCTAACAGCAAAGGAAATCTGGGACTGCTTGCAAGCTACTCATGTAGGTACGAGCCAAGTAAAGGATACTAAAATCAGAATCCTCACTTCTGAATATGAAGCCTTCAAAATGAAAGAAGGTGAGTCTGTCGCAGCTATGCACCAGAGACTGAATCTGATTATAAACAACTTAAGGGCACTGGGAAAAAGGTATTCTACAAAAGACATAAATGGGAAGATTCTTGCATCTCTGACTGGTGAGTTCTTTCCAAAAACTTGTGCAATCACTGAAGCCAAAGATATTGGCACTCTACCCCAAGAAGACTTGATTGGGTCACTTCTTGCATTTGAGGTTGTATTGGCTGCTAACAAAGATCAAGAAGCAGAAATGGTAAAAGAAAGAAAATCTCTTGCTCTTGCTGCTAAAACACCTAAGGTAGCAAGGAAAGAGGTTGAGTCTGATGAAAAATCTGATGATGAAGACATGGCTGAATTATTTGAAGAATTCATGAGATTCAACAAACTTGAAAAGAGAAATAACTCAAAAAAATCCAAGAAAGCTAAGAAGGCTACATGGAACAACTATACTGACAGTGAAGAAGAGGAGGTTGCAAATGCCATTTGTCTCACGGCATGTGAAACACCTAAGGCTGCCATATGGGATTGTCTTGGCTCTGATAGTGACACTGACGAAGAAGAGCAAATTGCAAATGGTGTTTGTCATATGGCAAATTACTCATCTAAGGTAAGCCTTAACTCTTCTAATCTTTCTGATTCTTCTATACATGATGATTTATCTGATGGTGCGTATAGTAGTCACGATTTGAGTGAGGCTTTTGATGCTCTTTATTTTGAACATGAAACTCTTTTGTTAAAATCTAAGAAATTGGCAAAGAGTAACAAAAGCATGCTCACCCAAATTGAGACTCTAGAAAATGGGGTAGTTAAGTTGAACAATGAGCTACATAAAACAAAACCTTTCAACCTTGAATTTCTTGAGCTTAAACAAAATTTTGAAAAAGTCAAGGTTGAAAATGAATTTTTGAAAGAATCTTTGAAAAAGTTTGAGGTTGGTGAAAAGACCTTCACCAAGCTACTTCACTCCCAACATGAATATGTTGATAGGAGAGGTATTGGGTATGAAGGTAGTTCCACCTCCTCTGTTTTGAAAAAGAAAATGACTTTTGTAGCTGCTACTTCAAGTTATACACCTACTGTTTTCTCTTGCACTTATTGTCAAAAAGGGAACCATAGCTCACTTAGATGTCCTATTCGTAAATTGTGTGAGCTTGGTACCCTTATACCTGCTTGTGAGAAACCAAGGTGGATTGTGAAAACAAACCCCTTGATGACTAACCCCAAAGGACCCAAAGAGAATTGGGTACCAAAATTTTCTACTTGATCTTAGTGCAGGTGTGCTACAGGGTATGGGGGTCAGATCAATACCTTGATAGCAGAGACTCGAAGTTCATGACTGGAGACACAAAAAGATTCGTAATACTCAGAAACAGCAGTCATGTGACTCGTGATAAAAACAATAGAGGAAGAATCACTGGTGAAGGTTAGATTGGTAAAGTTTTATTCACCTCTGTTGAAAATGTGTTATAAAGTAGAAATTAAATATAACTCAACAAGTATTAGAGACATATTTGAAATAAATTTTTTGTGTGCATCAAAGCTTTTTCTCAAGTACTATTATACTGGATCTTTGATGCAACATATTTTTTATGTTAAAAATGATACCTATATTGTTGAACCAAGGATGATTATCTTGGGTATCATATTTTTTAAAACCATGATGATCCACCCTCTTTTTGCTAAGCCTTGCATTCTAATATTAATAAGGGGGATCACCAAGTAAGGGGGAGCATAGCATGAACTACTGTTTTTGATATATCATATGCTATGCAATGCTGCTTATTTATTATGCAAGTTTATAAAGTGCTTATGTTGTATGTATTCACCCCCCCTCCTTTTTGATGAAAACAAAGGGGGAGAGAATATTATGCATGTTATATGTGGGAGAGAATATTATGCATGTTATATGTGGGAGAGAATATATGCATGGTATATGTGAGGGGAGAAAATAATTGCTGCTATCCTGCTGATGTACTGTTTATTTTACTATGCATATGCTTAGGGGGAGCTTTTTGAAAAAGTTCCATTACTATCAAACCCCCTATGCATAATGTAATTTGTTATCATCAAAAAGGGGGAGTTTGTTGAACCAATGGCAAACACTCTTTGTTTTGTATGATAACAAATTACATCTTGTCTACTAATGGTTCAAGTTGAATGAAGTACAGGACGGAAATCAAAAAGCAGGAAATATTAAAATGGAGCAGCTTGGAGAAGAAGCCACCTTTGAAGACGAAGACCTAATTGTTTATCCGTTTTCTTTAGGACTCTGTGTAAGGTCCTATCACTGAAGGTCTATGACTTTTAGTAGCTGAGAGATGAGTTTTTCAAAACATGCATGGTGCATCAAAATAGTTTTGAAAAATATTTTATAAAATTGCATGCATGCATAAGGTGGCACCTAAACCTAAAAACGGATTTTGTGGAAATCAAAAATCAATTTCTATTTTGTTCCAATGACTATGAAATCGATTTATACAATTTATATAGGCTATGAAATCGATTTTAGGCTCACCTATAGGCCAAGAATCGATTTCCTTATCCTATGTTTGAAGCATGTAATCGATTTCTACATATTCTCAAGCACAAGGTAAGAATCGATTTCCTTCTATTCCAAAAGACTATGAAATCGATTTTCAAGCATCCTATAGGCTATGAATCGATTCCTTCTCATTTTAAACAAAGTAAGAATCGATTCCTACCCTATTCAGGATGTCCTGAAAATCGATTCCCAACTATTTCCAAAGAAACAAACAATCGATTCCTATGTTCTCCATATGTAAAGAATCGATTCCTCTCTTTTTTAACTAGCCATAAAATCGATTCTTATGTCCTATAAAATGATAAGAATCGATTCATCAACATTTTAACTTCATCAAACAATCGATTCATCATTTCTTTAAATGTTTTCTAAAAGCAAAGAATCGATTATACTATGATTTGCCTTCTCACATAAATCGATTCTTATGCATCATAAATCATTTCTACGTTTTCCTAAACCTATAAATAGGGAGGTGCTTCACACTTTTCATTTCATACCTCACACCACAATTCACAACTCCTCTCTGCTTCTCACATACATTTTCTAGATCTGAGAAAGAGAGAAAATAGAGCTTCAACTTTCATATCATTTTCTATTTTCCATATCACTCATCTCTTAGTCACTATACTGTCATTATATCTAAGGTGATTGGATCATAGATCTCTATTTGTATTCGTTACTCTATTTGTGGGGGTCACTTTGAAATCCTGGGATTTGTTCTTGGGTCTCTCAATCAGGAGATTGAGTTGGTTTGAAATCCTGGGAAGTTTTCTTGGGTCTCTCAATCAGGAGATTGAGTTGGTTTGAAATCCTGGGAGGTGATCTTGGGTCGTTCAATCGGGGAAGATTGAAGCGGTAGTGAAATCCTGGGAGGTGCTCTTGGGTCGTTCAATCAGGAGATTGAAGCGGGTTGAAATCCTTAGCTAGGTGCTCGGGTTCTCAGTTCGGGGGAATTGAGATTTTCTATCTTGAAGTTGCCTGTTTGAAAAGAATTTTTCAATATAGTGGTTACCATCAAGTCCAAGGGTTGCAAAGCCTGAGGCCGAGGACGTAGGGCTTTTATCCCGAACCTCGCTAAATTCCTGGTGTATCTCTATCCCTACTCTCTTTACTTTATTGTCTATATTTGTTATTGTTATATAGCTGTGATATTCATTCTTTTGTTTATATCTGTTTTGAATATCACTACTCAGATCTGTCTATTGTTATATTATTGTGCTGATCTGTTATTATCCATATCACTGCTGTAGATCTGTCTGTTGCTATATTCAATATCACTGAGCTGCCTATAAATAATCTAGTTATTCTAATATCATACTGTGCTTGATCTGCCTACTTGCATATATCTGATAAGTTCAAATCTCTTTTTCCGCATTTGATTTAAAAAAACTTATCATTTATTTTGAAAAGAATTCATATTTTGCACATAACCTTATTCACCCCCCTCTAAGGTTATACTATAGTCTAACACATTCTTCTATAAGCATTTCATTGTTATTGTTGCACTATCATGCATCGCGAAGGTATCATTTTTTTTCTCAAAATTGCATTCATCTTGCATATCCGTACACCAAAAAAAAATTACCCCCATATTATATAAAGGTCATGTTCATTACTCATTTCCACGCATTTAAAAAAAATCGCTGCGAGTGTCATGCGCACACCAAAAAGGGCAATAGCATCATATACACAAACATCCATTCATAATCATTCAAAATCACCATAGAACGAATCACTTGTTCTCTTGGTAATAACATGCATATCATTATAAAAAAAAAAAAACAAAGATACTACATTTTTGTCCAACTTGCATCATCTTGCATACTCGTATAGGAAAAAACATACTATATTCATTACTCCTCTTTATGCATAGAAAAAACAAAAATAAAAACAAAAGCTCTTCATTCCTAACCACTTCGAATGCATTAGTCATCTAGCATGCATCATTTCCAAAATAAAAGAAAAATCATTTAGCATGATCACAATTAAAAAAAACATCATTATTCGTTCATTCATACATTACATTTTTTTTCACGAAAAAGAAAAACAAAAAGCATGATCACAATTAAAAAAAATTGGTAAATAACTGAATATCTCATTTAGCATGCATTTTCATTCATTCATAATCATTCACAAAAATCATCTTTAAATAATATAGGCATTTTTATCATTTGCAATATCATGATAGCATTCACGCACCTTTTCATTCATCAAAAAATTGTTGTTTCATTAAAACACCCATACGTCATTTCATCCACACATCAACATGCATCATTTCAAAAATTATGTCATCATTGCCTCCAAAAACTATTTAGAATAACTGACCTTTCCGAGTGATCATTCATTTCATGCATTCGCATCTGCGTTTTCGTCACTTATCACCATGTGTTCCTTCATGCATTAGGACACAATGGGGCGTTTAACTTGATTATTATTGTTGCATGAGCATAGTTAGTCTTTTAACTAGAAAATAAAAAAAAATCATTATGCATTCATCATTTTCGTCTCACTATCATGGTACCAACATGCATCTCATCATCTAAAATAACAAAATATCATACCTTTTAAATTACTTCATTTTGCGTAGCCATACGCCAAAAATGAGAAAATAATATCGCCTTGATATTATAAAAAATTTGCATTCATTCATTATTTCATTCAAACGCATTACTCTTCTTCATGCATCATAAAAAATAATGAAAGATAAAAGTTATTTATTCCAAACCACCTCAAACGCATCAGTCACCCATGCATGAGTCATTTTCTAAATAAAAAAAAAACAAAAAGTCATTCATCGTCCAAAATATATTTCAGTTGGCAATAAACGACGATTTGCATCATCCGCATGCCATATTGTCTCCTAAAAGCAAAAAAATCATTTTGAATAGCCGGTCTTTCTGGGAGATCAGTTCCCCCCATGCATTCCATACATTTACATTTCATCGTACATATCAATCATCATGTGTTGCAAAGTCGTTTACAATAATTGTTTCTTTGCAGGCTTGATATAGCATTTCATTAGAATCAAACAATCATTTTTCACTGCATGTGTCGTTTTTCGAGGAACAAAACACATGTCGTCACTCTTTTCATGCATCGTTGAGCATCAATGAGCAACCCTGCATCAGTCACATGCTGCATCGCCACAAAAAAAAATGATTTAGAATAATTAGTCTTTCCAAGTGATCATTCATGCACGCATTTCATGCATTTACATCTGCATTTTCATCATGTGTTCCCGCATGCATTAGGACACGGGGGGCATGTAATTTGACTACCCCCATTGCATACGCATAATTAATCTTTTTAAAAAAAAAAACACCATGCACTCATGATAGAATAAAGTCGTTGGTCCCTTCAAGTGATCAGTTCCTCCATGCATTTCATACATTTACATTTTATCGTACATATCCATCATCATGTGTTCATTCATACGTTACATTCCATAAAAGAAAAAAACATAACAGTATTTTATTATTCTTGCATCATTCATCATCAATTGAAAAAATGTTTGCATCATTATCATGTTGCTAAGTCATTTACAATAATTGTTTCTTTGCATACTTGGCATAGCATTTAGTTAGAATCAAACAATCATTTTTCATTGCATGTGTTGTTTTCTAGGAAAGAAGAACTCAAAAAAACCAAAAACATGTCATTACTCTTTTCAATGAGAATTTGTAAATTTGCACCACTTACATGTTGCAGTGTCTCTTAAAAACCAGAATCATCTAACATGATTATTCCTTTGAACATCTTAGATGTCATTGGAGTCAAACAATCACATGCATTTCATGCACCTACATTTTCATCATCCATGTCCATCATCATGTGTCAGTTCATCTAACACATTTTGTCTCATTCTCTATAAAAAACCATGAGCAACCTTTTTTCAAAAATTGATGAGAGATGGGGCGAAATTGATTATTCTTCTTTGGAAAAGTTTAGCTTAGCTACAAACTCAAGGTGTTTTTAGAAACTCAATTTCCAAAAAGGGAAGTTATTCACTGTTTGCAGCTCGTTCACAATTTTCTTCAGGAAATGAAGCATCTCATCAGTCCCAAGACAAATGATCTAAATGGTCCACTTTGTTAACTAATGTGTTATCAAAAATTTCTCCTATCATGTCGCTGACTATGTTATCTCTATATGAAGCATTCGTATAGTCAACTTGTATACAATGTGCATTTACTCTTGTTTGAGTTAGTTAGTGTCCACATCTTTCCATCCTATCATCATCCCTTGTTCATGTCCGGTCCCACCCCGACCACCCAGTACATATTCCCCCACACAAGTACCTAGTTAACTACTTGGTTTGTTCCAAATGATGAAATTTCACGAGCTACACTTTAGGCCCCCGTGCCGGGGGAAATTTGTGATCACTAGATATCTTGATGCAAGCCCTTTGCAAAACAAAAAAAATCATCAAAAAAGCCTGTTAGGTTGAAAACTCCAAAGAGCAGCCTAAGCAAAAGTTAGGGCAAACAAAAAGAAATATAGAGAAAAAGAGCAGATATATAAAAATAAATAAATTGTTGTCTTGGGGTTAATTTTTGAGAAAATAAGCAATCATGATTTGAAATGATTTTGGCCGGCCTTCTATATCCTCAAAAAGCATCCAAAAAAAGAAATACTATTTTCTACCCACCGCAAGCCAGAAAAGCCAAAAAAAAAATCAAAAAAATCTTTCCATCACTATACAAGGATCAATTCCACATCAAAAATAGTTTATCGCTTTTATCAGCTCACTCTACTCAAAAAAAAAAAGAAAAAATATCACAAAAAAGAAAGTGAAATTCAAAAAAGATGATTGAAAAAGAAATCCTCAGAGAAAAAGGCAAAAGCAGTGAAAATTGTGAGCTGATACATAAAATCGCCAAACACATAAGATATCCTTGTCCGAATAAACCCACCAACACATCCTCAGGCCGAATTCTCATTTTTTTTCCACAAGACCCAAATCATTGGCTTCCAGCACTTCTCTGAACCTACTTATCTTTTAAAAGGTCATTGTATCAATAAAACATCAAGCACCTCTCTGAACCCATTGGAGCCTATGCTCCACAAGCCCATAACCATTGACCACATTACCCCATAACCGTTGACCACGTTATAAACCTTTCTTTCATAAACCTCTACATCACAAAGACCATGCAGATCAATGACTGATTGCTTTCGTTTTCTCGAAGGTTTAATTTTAGGACAAGTAAGTTTATTTATTTACAATATATTTGCTGAAAAAAAAATCAAAAAAAGAAAGTTAAAAAAAAAAAATCAAAGGGGCTTGCACTCCAATGTTCATTCAAATTGCACTGATATCGACAAGGTTTAGGGATCACCAAGCGAAATTTTCATCGTATCAAAAACTCAGGATTATCATAGTCTGTGGGAGTCACCTTCAAAGGGACAAAAGTTTGGACTAGGACCATCAAGATCACAAAGTGGGGCATACCTTTCACCTTTCATGCTTCTTGAACTTGGGGAAAATGTCCGACATCCATCCCATTCATATACCACATCCAACCCATACACCAATTCCAAAAACCCATGACCCAAACTCAGTCACCTTTCATAACCCCACTAGAAGCAATCATTTGAAATACCATTCCAAAGTGGGGAAATCCCGTCACCCTTCATTCCACCTAAAGTCGGGGAAATTCACCCTACACCCATCTCATCCCCTCGTCATATTCACATCCATGAAACCACACCGGGGAAATTTCTCAACCCACCATGCTAAATACAGCCTTTTGCAAACTCGAGTCGGGGCAACCTTGCTCTCGTCAAGATTGGGGCAACACCAAATGTCGTGGGTTGAGACAGAACCTCTTGTGTTCCACCCTTCATTCCAAAGTCATGGTATTCCCAATCCATTATTTCCTCTACAACCGTGGCTGTTGTCACCACTAGACAGGGGCAAGTTATGCACTCACCTTCACTGGTAGTCTAAATCGGGGCAGTTTTGCCTTTCATGGCTTTGGCAAAAACCTACCATTCATCCCCTCACGTGTCATATCTGTCATACCAAGTCAACCGACTCATTCATCTGTATTTGCACTACTCTACATGTTTATGCTTCAAAGAGAGAAAAAACAAGTTAATAATGTGAAGTCGGAAACTCACCCAGCTAACTTTGTGGACCTAAAAATCAATCATCATGGGACACCATCATAGGAGAGCAAAATAAGCGAGTCTGCAAATACGGTCAAATAGTTTTGCACATCAGTGTCTGTGAATAATAACCTTGAGGTTGCCATGTCTGAATTCAAACCTCTTTCCAATGAATGATTATTCCAAAGCACTCAGCTCTCTACCCCTCGCATCGAAAGTCTCATTTCTCATCTCAAAACAAAATGCATTTGCATGCAATACTATTATACCATATCATGAATCATTGCACCATACATTGTATTTCAACAACAAATCATGCATCTACCACAATTATTGCATTTAAGCATTACCCGTGCGCATTCATTCATTCATTCATTCAAAAAGGGGCAAAAAAGAGAAAACCAAAAAGGCAAAGATCATCCACATTGCACCCGTTACCCCCACCAAAGCATAAATCATTCCATCATGCAGCCAGCAGTACATTTGCATTCGCATGTTATCTGCATTCGCATACACAGCTTATCAATTTCTGTTTCCGACCAACTTCAATATCCATCATTCACGGGCCTTTTGTAGTCCATTTACTTTTGCATTGCACATTCATCACATTGCATACCTATAACACTTTTTTGCTTCGACAGACGTGCCAAGTGCCGGTCTCATCGTTGCCAAAAGCTTTCTACATCACCAATCATATCATTTTGCTATGCATTCATGTGTTACCATAGCATTTGCATCAAAGTATTACATTCGCATGATATTCACATTCGCATTGCATGCATCAAGAAAAGGAGCAAAATAAATAAGAAAAAAGCTAAAAGAAAAATGCATCCATTACATTCATCATCACACTAAAATTAATCACTACAGTCACATATACCGTTGTCAACTTTCTCATTCCATCGGGTTCAACACCCATGGTATACCCATTTCATTCATCATCCCACGTTCATCACATTACACGCATGACGTTGTTCGCTTCGATAGATGTCCAAGTGCCGGCCTCATCGTTGCCCCCAAAAAAAAAAAAATTTTTTACATTACTAATCATATCTTTGTACCATGCATGGCATTCGCGTCAAAGCATTACATTTTCATCACATTCACACTTTGCATTTCATACACTCATTATATATCAAAAAAATAAATAAGAAAAGCAAAAAAAACAAAAGGAGAAAAATTGCTCATTCCATTACCTTCATCATTAATCAGCACAATCACATTCATATCTTATCTGCATTCACATACATCACCTACCACCTTCTATTGCACGCATACATCATTCATTGCATTTTTAGACAAGCCAAATGTAGATAGCTTTTCTCGTCTCAGGTAAATGCAATCATTAGGTATGTTCTAGGAAGTTGCGCCATGTGCCGATCCCAATAGTTTGTTCCCTCAAAGTCAGTGCTCCAAGCGCTGGTCTCATATCACAATTCAGAGTCCAAGCACTCTTGCTGACCCCCAGCAGTCCTTCAGAGCCCAAGCGCTCCTTCAGACCATCAATGGTCCTTCAATCCAGATCGCACGTCGCGTTATCGAGCAACCGACGGATCATCCGGCCCCAGGCCCTTCAGATCAGCTGTGTTCGCCTAAAAAACACAGTGCACGTCCTTCGAGGTGCGCAAGTCAGGTCAACGACCTGACCTTGCCCCCATGGCCGCTCGAAAAAGGCCACCCCCCAAGCAGACCGTTTTACTAGTACCGTTGCTAGTTTGCGCTCCATCAGACCCATTGGTCCATCAGGCTTAGGCATGCCCTTCAGACCCCGCCGGTCCTTCAGTTTAATTCAAATCAATGCGCCAAGCATCGACTGCGAATTAGACCATCAGAGCCCTAGTGCTCCTTCAGATCCCCAGTGATCCTTATTTACTTTTGTTCCGTGTCGATCCAATTGCTCAATAATTTCTAAAAAATATCATAAGTCGTGACAAAATTAGTGTCTTTTTATCTTTATTTCTATTTTACACGAAAAATTTGGAAACCCTTCATGTTTCCTAGTAAAATATAAATAAAGAGGGGCAGCTGTCATACCCTAATTTTGTCCGGCTAATTTAAAGTTTACTAGAAAATCCAAAATGTTGTTTTTGTCATTGTGTATAGGTGTGTTACTTCTCATTTGTGCGCGCGTGCTATTTTTAATAATGTACACACTTTTCACGGATCCATGTCTCGTTGTGTACAAGCGTTCATTTTGGTGCACGAACTCGCGTAATCTCATTGCGAACGCGTGTTCTCGTCTCGTCGTGTGCGTATGTTTATTCCTAATAATGTACATATTTTTAATCGTCATTGTTGTTAGTTTAATTGGTTATATTGTTATAAAAAAATCTAATAAAAATCAGATTTGGGATGAATGCTTTATTATTATTGTTATTGTAAACAGTTTTTTTTTACAAAATAAGGGTACAGCCAAGAAGTCAATTTTGTTACACCTATGGACAAAAATTAAATACAAAAGGTACAAAAAAAAAATTAAAACAAAAGTGAAAAAATAGGAGGCAGCGCTGCTGCCCTTGTTGTTGCAGTGGCAGGAATTCATTTTTGGCTACCAGCCCAAGCCTTTTTCTCCTTGTTCCTTGCTGTCTTCCCATTCTTAGCACCAACAACACAGCCTTTTGCAGTAGCAGTATCACCACCTCTGGGTGGTTTGTATTGGCTCTGCAGAATTTGTCCCCAAAGGGTTTCAATCCCCTGCTTCCTTCCACACCTACACCACACAAATCCTCTATAAGAAACAGAAACAGAAACAGATACGGGGGGAGATACACAGATTCAACACAGAAAACACACACAACAAATACCCAGAAAAAAAAAGCACAGAATCAACGAATTTGCTCCAGATACACAAAAACCCACAGCTAGAAAAATTAACGGTCAATCCGAAATAGGTTTAGATTTTTCTTTCAGAAAACAATAAGCAAAGAGAAGCATCAGTAAAAAGGAGGTTCTGATTACCTGAAGTTCCGGCCACCGTAGGCGGTGGCCGTTCGTCCTGGGCTTCCGTAGGCACTGTCGCCGTCCTCCGTGAGCAAGCCTTCACTTTCGTCGCGTCATTTGCCTCTCACGGCCAAAACGCCACCGTGAACCACCGCGACAGTCACGCGAAACACCATGAGAACCACCGTACCTCCACTGTAGCCTTGTCGTTAGCCCGCCGTCGCGAGTCCACGCGTCTGGCATCGCACCGATCCCCTCCGGCGTGACCATGGGTCGTAGCAAAAACACCGGCGTCTCCATGGCTCCCCACCATGGTTGGCTTCCTCCGGTTGTCTCCTTCGGCGCGATCCCCTCCCGTCGTCTTCCTTTCCTTCGCCCGAAACACAGAAAACACCACGGACATCGTCGTCGTCACCGGCTGGGTGGTGGTTGGTCTGCAGCACCACCGTCTCCTTCTGTGAGCTCTCTCTCTCTCTCTGTGAGCTCTCTCTCTCTTCAAAGTTTTCTCTCCCTTTTTTTTCCTTTTGCGGCGCTGGGTTTGAAAGTGAAGGGAAACTCAGAGCTATGGTGGGTTAGGGTTCCTTGGTGGTGTGCATTATGGGCTTTTCAATATTTGTGTTTTTTTTTGTTAATTTTCGTTTTACTGGGCCACTAATCGCACCCCTGGTTTACGTCGCGCACCCCTTCCCTCTCTTTCTCAACCATATTAATCTTCACACCCCCTGTTTTACCGCGTACACATCCCTATACAGCCCATACGCCTTTTTAAAAAAGAAAACGCAGCCCAGTCTATAAAAACCAGCTGGGCTCACTGTTTACACCCCTTTTTTAAAATACAACATCTGTTGCTATTCACACCTCTTTTTGATAATGCAACACCCCTGTTAATTATATTTCTTTTATTACAATTCATTTTGTTTTTTTTATTATTACATCGTAATGCTTTCAAACCAATATTTTCACTAAAGATTTTCCTAAAGATTTTGCTTTTTAATGTTTTTATTATTACAATTCATTTTGTTTTTTTTTCCTAAAGATTTTCACTAAATCAAAAACCTTGTTAGTAGCCTTGCGAAGCCTTTGCTTGCTTGATTATTAACAATGGAGTGCTAATGGTGGTCACTTGGAGCCTTTGCTCAACTGATCATCATGAAAGCTCAATTTTCACAATTAAACAAGATAAAAAAAAACAAAAACCTTTTTCTAGACAACCAAGAACTACCTGTGATTTGATTCTCTACCAGGGGATACGTAGGAGCAGAGGGCGGCCGACCTCTGTCAATTGCATTAATAAAAAACCTTTTTTTTCTTTTGACTGATTTCTCTCCTATTTCTCAAAAAGTACACAAAATAACTAACTGTTTATTGAGTCTTTTTTATTAGTATTATTATAAGGGTAAAATCATTATTTTTGAATTAATAAACGTTTACACATTTAGTTAAAAGGTAACCTTCCTTAGGAAGGATGTCGTAGGGTGCTAATACCTTCCCTACACATAAACGACTCCCGAGCCTAAATCTGGTCCGCAAGACCCCTTTATCCACTCAATAGGGATTTTCCAATGTTTGCCCTTAAACTAAATCTTTGGTGGCGGCTTCATTTCAAGAACTTCGAAGAATCCCTCCTCCGGATTTTTCGGTCGCTACATTAGCCAACTATGTGATAAAGGAAACAGAGTAATATTTGATTCAGCTTCATGCATCATTGAGGATAAAATAAGTAAACAAGTTAAAATGATATGAAACAGAGTAGAAAACATATACATGATGAGTCTTGATAGTGTTTCATCTCATAATGCATGCTGTCTCATTAGTAAGGAAGAAAATTCTTGGTTATGGCATCGTAGAGCAGCTCATATTCATATGGATCATCTTAACAAGTTAGTGTCTATGGATCTAGTTAGTGGTCTTCCAAATATCAAGTTTGAAAAAAATAAACTGTGTGATGCATGCCAAAAAGGTAAACAGGTTAAAGTGTCTTTCAAATCAAATAATATTGTGTCTACTAACAAACCACTGCAGCTGTTACACATGGATTTATTCGGTCCCTCAAGGACAAAAAGTTATGGTGGAAACTACTATGCTCTCGTTATAGTAGATGATTATTCAAGGTTCACTTGGACACTCTTTCTCGCAAATAAGAGTGATGCATTTGGAGCTTTCAAGAAGCTTGCTCGTAGCATTCAAAATGAGAAAGAATTGAAAATCATCTCCATTCGATCCGATCACGTTGGAGAGTTTAAAAATGAAAAGTTTGAAAGCTTATGTGAAGAACTTGGTATAAATCACAACTTCTCCGCACCTAGAACTCCTCAACAAAATGGAGTCGTTGAAAGGAAGAATAGATCATCGGAAGAACTTGCCAGAACAATGCTAAATGTTCTTGTCGTCCCAAAATACGTGGATGTTGTAAGTACTGCTTGTTATGTTATGAATAGAGTTTTGATTAGGCCTATTTTAAAGAAAACCCCCTATGAACTTTACAATGGGAGAAAACCAAATATTGCACACTTACACACTTTTGGTTGCAAATGCTTTGTATTAAATAATGGAAAGGATAACTTAGGAAAATTCGATGCTAAGGCTGATGAAGGAATTTTTCTTGGTTACTCTTTATCTAGCAAGGCCTTTAGAATTTTCAGTAAAAGAAATAGAGTAATTGAGGAATCTGTGCATGTTACATTTGATAAGACTAACCCCAAAAGGCTTGGAAAGGTTATTGATAATGTTGCAGATGAACCGGAAGAATCAAGGTTAGATGAAAAGGAGAAAGATAAAGAGGAAGGGACTAAGTCCACTCCTCAAGAAAGAACTGAGGAAGAATCAAGCAGTGAGCTACCTAAGGAATGGAGAATTCCCAGGGACCACTCGCTTGAAAACATTTTAGGTGATGTATCAAAAGGGGTAACTACTCGAAACTCTCTTAGAAATGCATGTAATCATATAGCTTTTGAATCTCAAATGGAACCTAAAAACCTAGATGAAGCTATAGAAGATGAACATTGGACTATTGCTATGCAAGAAGAGTTAAACCAGTTTGAAAGAAACAAAGTATGAGATCTTGTCCCCAGGCCTGAAAAGAATCAAATAATAGGTACAAAATGGGTGTTTAGAAACAAACTAGATGAATCGGTCATAATTGTTAGAAACAAAGCTAGACTAGTTGCTAAAGGCCACAATCAAGAAGAAGGAATAGACTATGATGAAACATATGCTCCCGTAGCTAGTTTAGAAGCTATTCGCATGCTACTTGCTTTTGCATCAGTTATGGATTTTAAACTGTATCAAATGGATGTGAAAAGTGCACTTTTAAATGATTTTATTCAAGAAGAAGTGTACGTTGAACAACCACCAGGCTTTGAAAATTATGAAAAACCAGATCACATTTTTAAACTCAAAAAGGCTCTATATGGTCTGAAACGAGCTCCTAGAGCTTGGTACAAAAGATTGAGCAAGTTTATGTGGATGACATTATTTTCGGTGCTACTAATGAATTGCTTTGCAAAGAATTTTCTAGTATTATGCAGAGTGAGTTTGAAATGTCAATGATGGGAGAACTCAACTTCTTCCTTGGGCTTCAAATAAAACAAACAACCAATAGCATCTTCATCTCTCAATCAAAATATTGCAAAGAACTACTTAAGAGATTCGAAATGGATAAAGCAAGAGAAATGTCCACTCCAATGAGCACTTCATGCTACTTAGACAAAGATGAAGAAGGTAAACCGGTAGAACTAAGAAAATATCGAGGTATGATTGGCTCTCTTCTCTATCTAACTGCTAGTAGACCGGATATCATGTTTAGTGTTTGCATGTGTGCTAGATATCAAGCAAATCCAAAAGAGTTGCATTTAGTAGCTGTCAAAACAATAATGAGATATCTTGTAGGAACTCAAAATGTTGGTCTGTGGTACCCCAAAGGCGCCACATGCAGCCTTATAGGATATTCACACTCTGATTTTGCAGGTTGTAAGTTGGATAGAAAAATCACTAGTGGAACATGTCACATACTAGGTAGTGCATTAGTCTCTTGGCACAGTAAGAAACAAGTCAGTGTCGCACTGTCAACTGCTGAAGCAGAATATGTTGCAGCAGGAAGTTGCTGCGCACAAATCCTCTGGATGAAGCAACAACTTCTTGACTATGGCGTAGAACTAGATCACATTCCAATAAAATGCGACAACACCAGCGCTATCAATCTCTCAAAGAACCCTGTCCAACACTCTAGGACCAAGCATATAGAAATTAGACATCATTTTCTTAGAAATCATGTCCAAAAAGGCGATTGTGTGATTGAATTTGTTGAATCGTCAAAACAGCTAGCTGATATTTTCACGAAACCTTTACAAAAAGAAAGCTTCTTTTTCATTCGAAGAGAACTTGGAATCATTGATTCCTCTTCTATTTGAATGAAACAAATGCTGTTTCGGCTCGCAAACTTTATCATATGTCGACCCTTTTGATCATGACCAAAAGGGGGAGAAATATAGTGTTGCATTAAGCATATAGGATGAGCATATAAAATTGTCATAGCATTGTCACCGTGCATACTTTGCATCGAGTCAATAAAACAGGGGGAGCATCATGATAGGGGGAGTATCATATATATGCATTATCCGTTTGATGAACTAACCTCCCACCTTAAGATGAGTAAAGTTTTGTCATCATCAAAAAGGGGGAGAATGTGGATATCTTGTACTGCAGGTAACTGTATTGCAGGTTAGGTTTTGATGATGAAAAAGACAAAGCCAAAGTTGATGGCCAAAGTTGATGAGAGTGACCAATGGCAAAAGTTGATGAAAGTGAAAGTTGATGAAAGTGACAAAATATCAAAGTCACAATCCAAGGCAATCAAGACTAAAGAATCATGTCTCAAGAAGTAAGGGCAGTCCTCAGGGTTTGGGATTGTCTTAGGAAAAAGTGTAAGCTCTTCCGAGGGTCAGCTCATCTCTCAAAGTCCCATGATTTTCAAAATGCATGCAAGCACACGTAAACATAAAAAGCATTTTGAGAAACCATAAAATTGATTCACACAATTTTAATCTAAACATCAAAATCGATTTTCAACTCAATATAAAACGATATAATCGATTCATATTGTTTCTACTAAGTATAAAATCGATTCACAAGTATTTTCAAAAAGAAAGATCGATTCCTACTATTTTCCCTAAAACATAAAATCGATTTCCTTCCTGTTTTCTGAGCACACAATCGATTTGCTCTTCACTATAATCAGGCAAAGAATCGATCCTTCTCTTAATGCACTCAAGCATAAAATCGATTCCCTTCCTGTCTTTAAAGCTATAAATCGATTTGCATCTCACTTCAAACAAGACATAATCGATCATCATCCTAGATCTATTCAGGCATAAAATCGATTATCATCTTTTGTTAATTCAGGCATACAATCGATTTTGACATTTCCAAAATTGATTCAACGGTCATATTTTTCTATGCCTATAAATAGAAGGCTTTACAAATCATTTTTCACACAACCCATTTTCACGAGAAAATGCATCAAACGAAAACAACCCTTTTACATTTTCACTTCTGCTCTTCACGCACTATTCGTCCGTCAGAGCTGATCTCTCGCAAGGGTTAGTCGGGTTGGGGAAATTTCAAGTTGTAATATCTGCCTACACAAGAGGTATTTTGGTCTTTATATTTGTAATTGTTTTATTGTTGTATTTTGTACTAGGGAGTGGGGTATCTCTCTAGGGTAGCTATTTGTACTAGGAAGTGGGGTATCTTTCTGGGGCAGCTGGTTGTAACAGGGGTGGGGTATCTCTTGTTATTGTTGTAATAGATCTGAGGGCTCTTCATAGGTGGGGTATCCTAGGAGAAGAGTGCCTTAGTCTGTAAAGGTTTCCAAGGCACCCGTAAGCCTTGTTGTGTTAGTGGAAAATCTCACAAGGGTGTGAGGACTGGACGTAGGTCACTGGGAGGTGACCGAACCTGTAACACCCCGATAAATTCTAACATATAGAATCACCGAAATGCACTAAATGGCATACATCAGAGTAACTTCCTGTTATTGAAATATTGAACACAACTAAAACTTTCGATAGTATATATCAAATGGTTCTCTGAACCTCATACACTTCCTGTAAATGCTTAAGTTTCTATACTTAAGACTCGTACATAATCCTGGTGTTCAATACTCAAAACATAAAGTAGCGGAAACGATTTTACAACTTAAACAATGAAAGTTATACAATCGATAACATAGAAACAATAAATGGGACAAAGGTCTAAAACATGAAACTCGGTCTTCAATGACTCCAAGAGTCGCACTGGATAACCGTGCTTCGTCGCCTTTGCTTTCCCCTGTTTCTCTGTAAAAACCACAAATATGAAGGGTGAGATAAACATTATCTCAGTGAGTTCTATCGAGACCCCTTACTAACTCTAACGGTTCATTATGCTTTGCTTTGAACTCGTGGCCCTAAAAAGCAACCACGTGGAAATATATTACGTTCCTGTATCATTATGCTCATGGCCCTCCTAAGCGACACATGAAGCATACAATCTTTTGTTCCATGTTTTTAGCATAACACCTCAGTCTACCTACTTTATAGGTACTTCTTTGACTTTGGTGAACCCATCCCGCTATTTCTAGTGGGGGAAACATTCTTGAGTCTAGGTTTTGGGGTTCATGACTTCCCCTCCCCTAGTATGCTAACCTCTAAGGGTCGTCACCCTTTTTCCTCTTGTATTTATTATACATTATAGATCCATGTACCCGCAATGGGCTGTTAGTCAATTCAGTCAAGTACCATGTATAATATCAGCCAAGTACCGTGTATCATATCAGTCAAGTACCGTGTATCATATCAGTCAAGTACCGTGTATCATATCAGTCAAGTACCGTGTATTATTATTATTTCTTGACATATGTTCTCTTCCGTTCTCTAAGTACGGTCTTCCATTTTGTTAATATACACAAGTTTTCTAGTAAACATGTTCAATTTCATGACATCGGTATCTTTACATTGTTGGGGGACCTTGGGGAATGGATTAGAAGGGAATTGGAATCATTTGGAACGGATAAAAAGGTACTTTGAATTTGAAGATCAGAAGGTCTCACACGACCCGTGCGTGTAGGCGCACGACCCGTGCGCTGTTGAACAAAGATGTAAAAGATTTCCAGAAAGATACGCACGACCCGTGCGACTAGGCGCACGATCCGGGCGTTGTTGAATAAAAGTTCCAGAAGGATACACACGACCCGTGCGACTAGGCGCACGATCCGTGTGTGTTTAAAAACTCAGTTCGTGTAACATCATATGGGGGCGCACGACCCGTGCACAGAGGCACACGATCCGTGCGTCTCCATCCGTTTTCCATAAAACAGACTTTTCATGAGTAAATTCCATTCCGTTCCGATTCCAATTTCGTTCCGATCGATATCCAAACATAACAGTTATTATTCCAGCCCAGCGAAAGCGATTAAACAGTCAAATAATATATGTCATAAATCAACAATCCACTCAATTCGAGCAATTATGCAATTTACGGTTTTTTCGATAAAAACGTTTTCGTTAAGTTTTCACAAAGCGGATTGTCCATAATATCATTTCAGAAAATAACATGACTCGACAACAAAACGTCCCTAAGCGAGTATAGAACTCACCGATTTGACGACCTCGCGAGAAATCACGTCCTCACGAACCGTAACCTTTCGAACAATCCCCGTAATCACGTACTCGCACCGAACTCGTCCGATACTCGAAACTGAACTTCGGAACAGCAACCAATCACAAATCCAGCTACTGAACTTCCTCCTTGACTACGGATTTGGCGATTCGATCCGAAATTTGAGGAACCAACACTTCCAATTTCGCATCCGTTTTCCAGAATCAGTGAGCAGTTTCGTAACACGTGTATCTTGGTCAAGTCGTGGCCAAAACCCTTCAAACCAGTGCCCATTGTGTAGATAATCTTGTCTACTTTCTGATGGTCAAAGGATCATACACATGCATCCAGTAACTTGGGAGATACACCCGAAACAAGGTGACTGGTCCAGGACAGTGGCTGATTCACAACTGGAACTTGTGGATACAATATCTTCTTCATTTCTAATTGGAATCCGATGGTTCTTGTGCTCCTTTTGATTCATGTTGTGTCTAGTTTTCAGAGGGACAAGAATCACGATCATTGGAGTAGTGTACAGTGAGATACGATGAAAACAATGAAGCTAGGTCAATACTGGGCCTGATTTAAGGGTGCGACTTGTAATCGATGTTTCTCCCAAACTACTCAGTAGAACCAGGTCATTCTTGTGCGAAATATGGAGGGTTTTGAGTGTAGTTCCCGTACAACCAAAGATCACATTCAGAGGAGGTTTGTACAAAGAGATATCTCGAAAATACTGAAGGTATCACCTACGGGTTTCACCCAGGAATTCAGCTTAGCCTTGATCATCATCCTCACTCTCTTGCACCACGAATTTGATGTTTCCATCCTCTGCACCAGCAGCTACTCAATCCTTACAACTCTTCCCCAACTCGAAATGCAAGGTACAGATTTCATCTAGGACAGCCACAACTGAACATGCAACATTTTGGAAATTCAGAGTTACTCCATCTCCAACATTTGAGCTTCAACTGAAAACGTGATTGAGAGATAGAAGGAGAACCAGCTTCTGATAGTGGTTCCATTGAACTCAGAATAGAAAATGGAGTGAGGTGGAAGAGAGATCACTTACATGCAAGCTGATTGTGGAGTCTCCATCTTCTTCTTCCTGATTCTCTCTTCCTCTCATTCCTTCTCTCTAACCTTCTTTCTATTTTATTTTTCTTTTCAGCTGGAATGAAAAAATGACTAAGTGTAGTTGGGTGGGGGGTAACTCAGCTGGGGATGACTCATTAAGTGAGGGAAAAGACCAAAACGCCCCTCCTCTCTAATGCTCTTAATTTACCTCCAACCTCACCATAATTCTATGACCCATGAACTTGGCAACTTATCATAATCATCAAGCATAACATGAATCATTTGTAACTTGAAATAAACCTCTTGCTAAATTAATTAAATTAATTTAGGTAATTAGGGGATGTTACAGAACCAGTATAAATCTTCTATGTTCTTTATTGCTTTATTTTCTTTTTCCTTCGCTTCCATTAACCTGCGCGAAAATTAATCTAAGTCGTTAAAAAGAGGAGAAGTTTTTAAAATCTCAATTCACCCCCCTCTTGAGACTGAAGCCACTTGGTAACATCTCCCATCTAATTCTATACAGACCTGGGCAGACATGGAAAGGTGCTTCCATGACATATTTATTGGCCACAACCTGAAGTTACTGTGGCCGATCTCATGAATTTACGGCAGAAAGTGGATGAGGCAATGACCGACTTCAGTGAAAGATTCAGAAAGATGGCCGGAAAGTGCTCAGCACCCCTTCCAGAATCTCAACTTACTTCCATGGCCATCTCTGGAATGCACCCTCAATTGAAGGAGAAGCTTGTGGGACAAGCTTGTAGTGACCTTTGTGGCTTGGCTTCCAGGGCGGTACAGATTGAACAGTTTATACAAGAAAGAGAAAGGTAGAGGGCTACTAGGGGCCGAGGGCCTCAGTTAATATCAGTAGTTGACACAGTTGAGGACTCAGACTATGAGGAATCAAACGATTACACGGCAGACATCCTGGTGGCTAAAAGGTAAATCATACCTCTGTCCTGCTCTTAAAGCTACCATGGGAAAGGAGAGGGACGAGGCGGAGAACAAGGCTGAATACTCCTTTGACATTCTCAAGACTGATAAGATATTTGATTATCTCCTCAAAGACAAACAAATTAAGCTCCTCAACGGTCATAAGATTCCCCCTCCTGAAGAAATGAAAAGGAAGAAGTACTGTAAGTGGCACAATTCATTCAATCATGCCACCTCCAATTGCATTATCTTCCACAGAGCCATTCAAGAGGCTACAAAGAAAGAGAGATTCAATATGCGATAAGGGGACACAGGAGATGAGCATCGATACCGATCCTTTCCCCAACATGAACATCAACATGGTATCCTTCTCAGGGAGTGACCGAGGGAAAGGGAAGAAGAAGTATGCATGGGTTGCCAAGCAGGAGACTCCCCCATAAAAGAAGGTGTCTGTCTTCGACCGATTGGGGTCTTCTCCCAAAGGATCTACGGTGGCAGACTGCATGGCGCTCTTACAGGAGAAGCTGCAGTTGGGAGGGCCGAGCCAACCCCAAGGGACCCAAAAGAAACTCCCAAAGCCAGGGAAGCTTGTTCAGGATCTTAGAGAATTACATCTATCCCAGCTTAACCCTGGGAGTAGTTCTGGGAGAAGCGCACCTCGGTCTAGGGACGTGAGAGAAAGGTTCCAACATATCTCGCTTGGGGGCATGGTAGGCCTACTAGTGGTTCGATTGAGCAAGCCACCATGCCAAACCTAGGCGATGGATCTCGTCCCCAAGAGGAAAGAAGGGTGGCACAGGTCACCGAAGCTCAAGGCTCAACATTAGTAGATATCACTGTGCTAAATGAACGTGAGTTAAGGGCTGTCAGAACTGTGAAGCCACCATCAGAAGTGCCACAGGGTCAATGGATGACGCAAGCAGTAGTGGAAGCACCAGTGCCCGGGGTTGCCTCCAAGTCTCGTTCCTAGAAGAGGAGGCAACAAAGGGCATAGGGCCTACAACAGAATGAGGGAGACGCTTCAGATGCTCACCTCGGCCAGAGAAGGAAATACCCTGACAATTCCCGCAGCCGCTGTGGCTACGGCCCTGGAATAGACCTTCCCTAAATCGGCCGAGGAAAAAGCCTCAAAACCGCCAACCCGTGACGTAGCTGGCCCTAGTGCACCTGCTGCAACGGGGGAAGAACCAAATGCCATGATAGGAATGATGGAGGCCCCTCATAGCCCATTGACTGAGGCAGTGATAATGTGTTTATATGGACCCAACAACCCCATACCACCTCAGCCAGTCAATGCACCTCAACTCGAAAAGACTATGACAGAAGAAGAACTGGTAGAGGATGACCTCTTGGGAGAAGACGAAGAAAACCCCTTCGGCCCGTTGAATTTTGATGGAGACTCATTGACAGGGTCAATCTTGGATGACATCATGGATGAGGCCGATGGGGACTACTATGCTGATATAGAAATGGTGAGTCTTCTTCCACCAGAATTCTGGGGCAACTTAATTAAGTTATGGACAGATTGTTGGTGTTGTCAATGGAGTTTAAAAGAATTGTTTCCTCAATTGTACGGCAAATTGGCCAATCAGCAGGGGACAGTTGCGGTTTTTGGAAGCTGGACAACAGGTAATTGGGCTTGGAATTTAACTTGGACAGATGCAGATTTGCAGGAGGATGGCAAAGCAGTGTTGCTGTTGACAGATACGATCAGGCCGCTGCAACCAGTGCAGGAAATTGAAGACAACTGCTGCTGGTTACTGGATAAATCGAAAGGCTACAAAGTAAATTCAACGTACAAATGGTTGATCGATTAAAGCGAAGAAGACTGCCTTTAGCTGCCTTGGTGCCTTAGGTATCTATGAGTGGTTGGTAATGCATTTTGGCCACAAAAATGCAGGAGCCACGTACCAAAGAGCCATGAATGCTATTTTCCATGACCTCATTGGTAAAAGCATGGAAGTATATATTGACGATGTGGTGGTTAACTCCAAAAGTTTTGAGGCCCACCTAGTGGAGCTTGAACAAGCTCTGAAACGGATGAGACTCCACAATCTCAAAATGAACCCTGCTAAGTGTGCATTTTGCGTATCTGCAGGCAATTTTCTAGGTTTCTTAGTACACAACCAACGCATTGAAGTGGACAAGAACAAAGCTTGAGCTATTCTTGAGGCAAGACCCCCTGAAACAAGAAGGAGCTGCAGAGTTTAGTAGGCAAGATCAACTTCCTAAGAAGATTTATCTCCAACTCGGCAGGAAAGATGAAAGCTTTCTCACCCTTGTTGAGGATAAAGAACACTGAGGAAATGATATGGGGAGCCAAGCAACAGGAGGCCTTTGACCAGATCAAGGCTACCTTAACTAATCCTCCTGTCTTAGTAACTTCACAGCCTGGGAAGTCTTTGAAGCTATATATTGCGGCCGAAGATCAAGCCATCGGCTCCTTATTAGCCCAAGATGATGATAATGGCGCCGAGCGTGCTATCTATTATCTTAGCCAGATTCTCAATGATGCTGAGACTAGATATTCTCCTATTGAGAAGCTTTGTTTGTCTTTATTTAATTCTTGTACTAAACTGCAATATTACTTATTACCTAAGGAAGTTTTGGTTGTGTGCAAAGTGGATATTATCAGGTACCTTCTTAATAGGCCGGTCTTACACAGAAGACTTGTCAAGTGGGCCATTAAGTTAAATGCGTTTGCCTTGACATACATGCCAATAAGAGCTATCAAAGGGCAAGCTTTGGCCGATTTCCTGGCTCAACACCCATGTGTAGAGATACACGACACCCCAGCCGAGTCTATTAACTATCTGAGCCTAAAGCACCCAAACCAGGGCAG
Source organism: Astragalus membranaceus (assembly GCA_039519185.1). NCBI lineage: Eukaryota > Viridiplantae > Streptophyta > Magnoliopsida > Fabales > Fabaceae > Astragalus > Astragalus membranaceus. The sequence goes on from CM076849.1 coordinate 49,374,720, forward strand.
GCATTGGAGTAGTCAAGCACCCAAACCAGGGCAGGCATTGGAGTAGTCATCACCAGCCCCTATGGTCAAACATGGAGATTCATGTGCAGGATAAGGGATCAGGCCTCCAATAATCAGGCCGAATATGAAGCCTTGATCATGGGACTTGATAACCTGGCTGCCATAAAGGCTCAATATATAGAAATCAAGGGGGATTCACAACTGGTGATCAAACAAATCACTGGGGAATACAAGTGTTATAATACGAAACTTAAACAGTTGCGAGCCTCGGTGCATAGCTTGTTGAAGTTGTTCGCCGATGCAGTCATCATGTATGTCCCTAGAAGCAAAAACCAAGAGGCAAATGATCTAGCCCAACAAGCCTCGGGTTACAGAGAGTCGGTGGTCGAGATATTGCGACAAGATACCCATGTCACGGCCGAGAGGGACCCTGCCGATGCTTGGATTGAAGTGTTGACATAGTACCTCCGTAATCCAACGGCTGACACTGACTTCAAGATCAAGCAAAGGGTGTTGAAGTACATCTTTATAGAGGACGAACTATATAAAAGGAGCGCCAATGGGGTATTGTTACGATGCCTCAAGATAAAGGACACGTGTATGGTGATGGCACAAATCCATGCAGGGATTTGTGGTGCACATAGGTCTGGCCCCATCATGAAATGGCTGATAGACAGACACGGATACTATTGGCCGACAATCACGGCCGATTGCTTCCAGTTTGAAAGGGATGTGAAGCTTGCCAGCTGCACGGACCAATCCAGAGAGTGCCTGCCAATGATCTCCATCCCAATGTCAAACCTTGGCCATTTAGATGGTGGGCCATGGATTTAATTGGAAAGATATACCCTCCGAGCTCCAAGGGCCATGATTTTATTATTGTGGCCACCGATTACTTCACTAAAGCCAGGCTGCGGTGATTACGTTAATAGAAAACCAAATCATATACAGATTTTGCATCCCTAAAACCATCACGACCGATCAAGGCACAATGTTCACCGGGGAACAAGTGGTGGCCTTCGCCATGGAATATGGCATCAAGATGAGACACTCGTCACCTTATTATGCTCAAGCTAATGGATAGGCAGAGCCTACCAACAAAATCATCATCGAGCTTATCAGGAAAAAAAATATAGAGGACAAGCCTCGGCGGTGGCACGAGACCCTTAATGAGGTCTTATGGGGAATGGGGAATTCTAAGTCCACAGCCACGCGGGTAACTCCCTATCGTCTAGTGTATGGGCAGGATTCCGTGTTACCCTTGGAAATCAGTGTGGCGTCATTAAGGGTGGCTCGGCAGAATACTGTTGCGTTAAAACACACTTAGAGCAAGATTGTCTATTATTTAGACGAACTAGTAATTGAGTTGTAACGAAAACAAATAAAAAGAAAAAAATAACAATAATTAAAATACTAGATTTAATAAATGGAGAGAGGTCTAGGGTCACAGTTTCACTTGCAAGCTTAGATTCCCCTATGTCTAATTGCTACTTGAATTCCTTTATTTTATTTAATTACCAATCCCTTTACTAAAGCTATTAATCTGTTTGGTCATTCGCGATTAATATTCTGTTTGGTCATGCAAGAATTTTAATTTAAGAAAAGCATAAAGAGCAAAAAAGTTGAATGATTGGAAGACTAAATTAAAGTTTGGTCATGCATTAATTATAGCCCCAATTATCCTATAGGTCCACCAACTAATTGCAATACGGTCGCTGATCAACTAATTGATTATGAACATGCATAGGGTAGCTAATCCTACTTATGTGATAAAACCAATAGGACAATATTAATTGAAATAAAAATGGAATTCAAATAATAAACTATAACATAGAGGTCTCTAAACTGGCAAGATCCACCTAAGACCCTAGAAGAGGATTTAGCTATCCAAAGTCATAAAGAACAATAAAATAGGAATTAGAGTCATGAATTATAGAGATAAAAATAACCCGGAAGTTAGAGAAATTATTATTCTGAATCTCCAGTCTCCTTTTCCTGCTCCAAAGCTCTCTCACGGTGTCAAGAACGGGTACCCAAAACTCTTTTTCTCCTCTCCTGTGCGTTGCCATCACTACCACTTCCTTGTGTTATTGTGACTGTTGCGGCTCCTCTCCTTTGCGTGATTTCTGCCTAGGGTTGTGTGCATAATTTCTTTTTCTCTAAGTTTGTTGATCATGTGCTTCTTTTGTTTTTATAATGTAGGCATAGGTTATCATTCACAAATTGCTGGCTTCTTTCCCTCAGCCGTTTCCATTAACCGTGGGCCATTATTTCAATTCATGGATTGCACTTCTCATTTGGGCCACATGGGCCATGGCCCTTTTATTTTGATTTCCAATTCCTTTAATCGCGAAACTCATAATTTAATTTAGATTTTCAGTCTTTTATCTCTTTAGCATTTCTGCAAAATAAAGAGTAAATTAAGTCAGTGATTTATATAATTGATAATAATTGATCTAAAAAAATGGTCTGAAACTATCTCTAAAAATACACTAAATTAGAGTTTATCAATTCCCCCACACTTACCCTTTGCTAGTCCTCAAGCAAATTTTCTGGCTCAATAAAATTTTCAAATAAGTAACAGAGACAGCCAAATAAGGAACCAAAAGTTAGAAGTACAATGACAGACAGTAAATAATATAGCACATATGAGGTGTCAAAAGGTTGCCCAATTAGAGGCTCAAGTCCCCAAAGAATACATTCCTGTGAACAATGGCACTCACTCACAATCTCTCTAAGTGTTTAGGGACTAGGGAAAATATACACTCAAGTTTCCACAAAATGCCCATTACCATAAGCTTGTAATTTGACCAAATCTCCACTAAATAGTTCACATGCATGCAAAAGATGGGGTGTTATGGGTTGTAATGGGGCCATGGTGAATTCATGCAGGGTAGGAAATAAGAAGGAAGGGATAATCAAAGGGCTAAAAAAACAAGAAATAAATAGTAACCTTTGAGTCGACTCTTTTTGTCCAAACTCCAAATTAATTTCACTTCCATTCTTCACTCTTCTTTTTCCTATTGAGTCGACTCTTTTTGATTTGTTTTTTGCTCTTGAGTAGACTCTTTTTTTTATATGCCCTTTGGCTCTTTCATTCTTTTGATGTGCCTTTTCCTCCTTCTTGCTTTCTTTATTCTCTTTTTTTTTCAACTTTTCATTTTTCTATATTTTTCTTAGGAGGAAAAGGTACTTGTAACCACATTAGCCACTCCTATTTTGTTTTTATGTCCTGATGAGATAGTGTCATACCCTAATTTTGTCCGGCTTAGGGCAAAACCCTAATTTTCAATCAAAAATAAATAAATCAAGTCTTGGTATTCATCCTAGAGGTTAGGAAGAGCATCATGCTTGCATCTTAGAAGTTTCAGAATGCATTTTAGGGTTAGAAAAGCATTGCATGGCATTTTAGAGCACTTTAGAGCATTTCTAGGGTTTCTAGGGTTTTTCCTAGTTCAAGGGGTATTTTGGTAATTTCGCCAAAAAGACTTATTTTCTCATCATGCATGCATTTCTAGAGTTTCAGAGTCATCCAAAGGGTCTCAGGATCATTGTTAGAGTGGAAATGAAGTTTGGAGCAAAATTAGGGTTTTTGAGACCAAAAGGGCATTTTGGTCATTTCACTAAAATAAATAATTTCTCGGTAAAAACCATTATGCATCTCTTGAGGAATTTATGTGAGTCCAAGTGAGTGGAGTTGTGCATTTTTTTTATGCATCATAGGAGTATTTTTGGCATGAAATTCGGTTTTTGGAACAAAAGGGCAAAATGGTCATTTCCTTTGGAGTGGGGTCAATAAATCAATTTTGGGATTGGTGAGATCATAAAGTTCAGAGCCCAATCATTGAATCATGGGACATAGCCCAAAATGGCAAGAATTTAGAAGAATTATCTAGAAGGGAATAAGGAATATCCCTTTGAATTTTTGAAAGGTCAAGTGTAGTACAATAGTACAAGTTGCAATTCCACTCACTCTCTCTCCTTGGCTGCGAATTCCACCCCTTTTCTCCCCATTTTTGATTTATTTTATTGATTGCAAATTGTGTTTAAATCATGGCCTTCCATCCAAATGCTAAATGCAATCCTCACCCTTCATTTGAATTAAAATGGCACTCTTGTAATAAGCTTCATAGAAAAATACAATTTTGTAATTAAGCTTATCCTTCACCACCATCCTTAAGCTACACCCCTCAGCCCTCTCTCTCCTCACTTTGTGCTTTCTAATTGCCCCTAATCCATGTGACATTTGATCTTGACCCTTGGTTCAAAATTTAGATGCAATCCTAGAGCACAATGGAAATCAAAATGACCTAGAAGCCCTTAATGATAAGTGAGCACTATATATACCTTCATATGACCAGCCCACACCTCCTCTTAGGCTGATTCTCCATTCAAAAACCCTAGCTCCCCTCCTCCCTTCTCCAAGGCCGTAGCCCCCTCACTCTTTCTCCTCCATTTTTTTTCAACTTTCATCCACTAACTCACCTCAAACTCACTCCATATTCATATATCCTCTTCCTTTCATCTTTGATTCCACATTTACATCATCAAAGGGGCTGATCCTTCAAGGTTGCGTGTTTGTTGTTGTTGATTTTGAGGAGTGTTGGTGATTTGTTACTCTTGATCTTCATTTCTACTCTTGTTTAGCTTGGAACTAAGGTATAACCTAAAACCCTTTGCATTTTCATCCACTTTCTTGCATCAAAATCCTTTTTCAACTTATATTTGCATCTCATAACATCATCTAAATGTAGATTAGGGGCTGTTGTGGGTGAGAGTTGGCATCTCACCCACCAAATAAATTGTTCTTGTGACTATGTGTTGATTATGTATTGTTCTTGTGATTTTTTTTGCATTTGGTGAAATAAGATTGTGAATCTATGGCTATTTTGGTTCGCAAGTTGTATGAAATATATGTGTAATATAATTTTCTTGTTCATCCTTGCCTAATAATACTTGATCTAGCCATTGATGTTTGATTGTTGTGTTATTATGCTTGGAACCATGTTAAAACTTGCAAAAATAATTTTCCATCCATATGTATGTTTCGCAAGTTGCTAAAATAAATAGGGTTTTTGTTGCCTTTTGGTTCTTTGGTTTGTCTTTGTGCTTAAAAATGTTTTCTCAAGTTGTTTTAATGAAGTTTGCTTGCAAGTTTTTGTTGATGATTGACAAAAGGACTCTCACTCGTGCTTTGAGCACTATTTGTTAAGTGATGAGGATTGTTCAAGAGGATTCAACCACCTTTGAGTTATAATGTTATTTGTCCTTGTAAATTTGGATTACCATATTTGTTTCAAATGTTGATGATGTGTAAGATGACTCTCACTTGTGCTTTAGGCACTATTCTTTAAGTGATGAGGATTACTTCAAGTGATTCAACTCTCTTTAAGTCTTCAAATGAACAAGGTGTGAATTTATGATTCTTTGCTTGCTAATGGTTTAAGATAACTTGTGAACAATTTATTTTGGTCATTTTGAGCTTTGCAAATGTGTTGCTTATTTATATCATTAATTTGTTGATGATTGGTAAGAGGAATCAACATGTGTTTACAAGCACTATTCTAAATGTTGAGGATTACTTAAAAGGGATTCAACTCTTGCACATATCTTAGCATTAAAATTTGGTAAAATGACTAGACATTTATGCCTTTGTGCATTGTTAATAAGTGTCAAAGATTACCAAAAGGAGCTTAATTCTTGTGCTTTTATTGTTGATCTTTAAATGATTCAATGAATTACCCTTTTGCAATTGATTAATGTTTCACCTTTGTGTGACCATTTCTTATGGCGATTTGTAATTAGTTTTGACTATTACATATTTATGCATATTGCTTGTCTCTTAGATTTGTAATGCTTGCATGAATTGTAATTAAACGATTTGTATATTGGCTAGGGATTGGTATGTTGATTGAAATGTCCTACTTGCTTTCCAAAACCCCTTTTCCAAATCAAATTCTTTTTCTCAACTTGTTTCAAATCAAGAGTCAAATGTTTCCCAAACAAAAACCCTAAGGCATTTTTTTTTCTCTTAAATAAATCATTAGCCATCACTCGAAGCCTTTGCTTGTTTGATCGCTAATGAGGAGTTATTAGTGGTAGTCACTCGAAGCCTTTGCTTGTTTGACTATCATGAAAGCTCCCACACCTTAATTAAAAAATAAATAAATTTCAATTTTCAAAAACCTTTTGCATTCATAATTAAAAACAGTTTTTGCATTTGCACTCAATCAATTTCAAACTCATAAAAACAATGTGAGCAAGTAATGATCACCCATAGCCTTAGCTAGTTTGATCATGAAAGCTCTCCCTTTTTCAAAAGCCATGTGAACTAGTAAGGATCACTCATAGCCTTAGCTAGTTTGATCATGAAAGTTCCTTCCTTTTTCAAACACCTTCTTCAAGGCTTCTTTTTCTCACTGCAAGAACTACGTTGCTTTGATTCCCACTTGGGATACGTAGGAGCGAGACTTGTTCTCGTCAAGCACATCAAAAAAAAAAATCTTCACTTTCACAACAATAAAAAACCTCCATTTTCAAAACAAACAAAAAATGTTTTCAAACCCATTGTTGTTAGTAGCTAATCAGAACCGTAGTTCGTCTAGCTATTGACATCGATGTCCTTTCTCCAAAAAGAACAATAAGCGATGACCACCCATAGCCTTTGCTAGTTTGGTCATCAAACAAATCAATCCTTTTCAAAAAAGCTTTCAAAAAGAGAATAAAAACAAGTTGTTACCAACGGTCACCCAGAACCTTAGTTCGTTTGACTAGCGGTAGCGACTCCTTTTGAGTACTTAGCGGTGATTACCCATAGCCTTAGCTAGTTTAATCACTCGCTAGTACTCGTCCTATTTCGAAAACTCACCTAAAAAGTTAAAAAACAAAAACCAAAGAAGAACTACGTATTGTGATTCAATGTATTGTGATAACTAAAACGTGTGGTTCAATGTATTGTGATTTGATTAATATCTTGTTTGCCTTTCTTTCTTATAATTAATTGTAAGCATAGGTATTTGTCTTCTTCTACTCCTCTTCTTTTATTTGCTTATGCTCATGCATTCTCCCAATCCCCATGATCACTTTCTCTTCGCTCCCTTTCTTCGATAAGTTTATACATCTTTCCCCCTATTCTATTATGTTCCCTCTTCTTGGCTCCTCTTCTTAAGGTAAGTAATATCCTTGTTTGTAGATATTTTAGGAATGAAACCCTAGGGTAGACAACTTGATATTGATTGCTATTTGCTGGATTGGTCTGGTTTTCATTTGCAGGTGGGGTAGTGCTAGGGAAAGTGCCCTTGACACACACTACACTTGTACTTCATGATTACATATTCTGAGTGGGACCATAACCCAGGTCTGCAAATTAGGAGAGTGGATTCGAGTAGTGAGAGCCCATCAGGACCTTTGTCCGTTTGGCTACTTGCGAAAGTTTCAACCAGAGTTGTGCTCTTTCATGATGCCTCACACCTAGCAGTTTGCTGCATTTGTGGGGAGTTTTGTGAGAGGGACTGTAGCTCTGGTAGCCCTGTAAGGGAGTGAATAGAGCTACATGGGAGGAACCTTTGAAGTTGCCCTAGAATTTAGGATTCCCATCTTGGTAGGACACGAGGGCATACGAATTGAATGTTGCATTGTAGTTTAGGCATGTCTTTACTAGAATAAAATAAAAAAGAAATTTTCAAAAAAAAGAGAAAAGAGGAAAGGGTTGCCATTGTAGCCTTCCCTTTTGCCGGTCCGTACGAAGTAACATATGACCCACTTCATTTTCAAAAAAAAAAAAAAAGAAAGAAAGAGTTACCGCCGTAGCCTTTCTCATACCGGTCCATACGAAATGACGTACGGTCCTCATTTTCAAAAAAAATAATAATATATTTCCCTTCATCAAATAAACCAGTGCGTGAGGCGGCACGTAGCGTGGCTCCTCAATTTTTGAACTTCCGTCCATATGCATCGCCTTTATTTTTTCCACACGCATCATTCATATCATAATTGCATCATACCGCATTCATTTACTTGCATTCATGTTACATCTCATTTGCATTTTGCTTGCTGGGGATCACCAAATAGTGTACCGTCTTGTCATAGGTGCATCAGAATAGAATCGAATAGCAAGGCTTCACTTACTTCTCGCTTCCCAGTTACGAAGAAGGTTGAGTTGCTATTTCGATTCCTCGTTTTCTTCACTTCTTAAAATCAAAAAAAAAAAATCAAAAAAAAAAGAGTTTAGGCGTTTATGACAAGATAGGGCATACCTTGGTTCCCGGCACCAAGCAAACATTGTACATACATTCATACATCCATTCATACATTCATCTTGATTCTTATGTAATAAAATCTAAACAAACAGAAAAGGCAAGCTCGTTCATCCACATCGTTACTTCACCCGTTTGCAAGCGAAACTGATGGCGTCCAACAAAGGTAGTCTGGGTCAAGATAAAATGGTGATAGAGATCCTTAATCCTGAGCAGCTGGCTCAGGAGAACCAGGCTCTGAAAGCTAAGGTGGAGGCCATGGAAGCTCAGAGGGCCGAGATAATGAATATGCTGCGAAATCTGAGAAGTGGGACCGCTGCTGGGGCCGCCGCTGTTGTAAACCCTGAAGGGGTTGTTACTTCCGTTTCTCCTCCGGTGTCCGCTGAAGTTGCAACTACTCATGGACAAAGGGTCAGTCACTTCGCCCATTCTCCAGGGGCGAGCGGACAGGATCATCTGAATGCACAGGTATATCCTTGGGGAAGGCCAATGGGTCATATGCCGTCCGTTGCTGAAGCTATTCCTTTGGGGTCAGGTCAACCTGTCATAACTATGCCTAATGGATCTGTTATGGGACCACAAATTCATACTCCTAGTCCTGGTATTGTGCTGCCAAGAAGTTCACTTACTCCTACTCCGGGAGTTGTCGTGAACCCTCAGAATGCTGTCCGTCATATGGGAAACCCCGCTCAGTATGGGAGCTATTATCACAGTTCGGGGAACTATATATCAACAAGGTCATTTGTTTGAGAGCACCCAGCGTAGAGACAGATATCACTTGCTAGAAGAACGATTGAAGGCAATGGAGACCCAGATACATGAGATGATGGTCATATTGCAGAGCTTAAAGAGTGGGACGGCTGCTGAGGGTGTCACCGTTGTGGGTCCAGTTGGTGTCACTTCTTTCATTCCTCCTCCACCACAAACTGTTCCATTCCCTGCTCCTGTGCCATCCCAGCAAGGCGGTGATAGTCACAAGGCTCAAAGTTATCAGTACAAGAGACGAACCAGTTTTGATCCAATACCGATGACATGTACTGAATTGTTTAATCACCTGACTTCCAAGAACCTGATCAACACTCGGCCAATGAAGGCCCGTCAGCCGCCATTCTCCCGAAGTCACAATGCAAGTGCTACCTGCAGTTTCCACGAAAACGGGGTTGGTCACACTGTGGAGGAGTGCAGAGCCTTCAAGCATGCAGTGCAAGACCTGATGGATCGGTGTGTGGTTCAGATAGGAACCCCTGATATTGATGATGAAAAAGAAATCAATGAGGAAGTAACAGCGGTGCCTGTGGAAGAGGGATGTTGGGATACCCTAGGGGAGCCCAGTGGAAAGTTTGATTACTTGGTCAGATATGACGCTCCCGAGAGTGCTCAGATCCGAATGGAAGACATCCAGCCTACAGGATGGGATGAGGAAGAGGAACAATACGACCAAATTGCTGTCATCAATAATGATCCTAAGTCAGAAGAGGTTGGTGCAAACCTGGTTTGTCACTGCATTGATGGTGAAGAAGAAATCAATGAGGAAGTAACAGCGGTGCCTGTGAAAGAGGGATGTTGGGATACCCTAGGGGAGCCCAGTGGAAAGTTTGATTACTTGGTCAGGTATGACGTTCCTGAGAGTGCTCAAATCCGAATGGAGGACATCCAGCCCACAGGATGGGATGAGGAAGAGGAACAATACGACCAAATTGCTGTCATCAATAATGGTCCTAAGTCAGAGGAGGGATGTTGGGATACCCTAGGGGAGCCCAGTGGAAAGTTTGATTACTTGGTCAAGTATGACGTTCCCGAGAGTGCTCAAATCCGAATGGAAGACATCCAGCCTACAGGATGGGATGAGGAAAAGGAACAATACGACCAAATAGTTGTCATCAAAAATGGATCCGAAGCTGAAGAAAGTGAGACTGGTTTGGTTCGTCGCTGCCCTGCCAGAGGAAGTTGAAGAATGGGGAAGCCGCTGCCTTTCCTGTGACTTTTAATTCAATATGATCATTGTAATGCAACTCTGTGGCTCTGCCCAAGGTCATAGAGCAAGTTGTTAGGGGCAATCATGTTTTTATTTTCAGAATCATCATCATTAATAAAAACGTTGTTTTTGAATTTCAATCAATAAAAATCAATTCCTTTTCATTTCATGTGTCTTTTCCTTGCATTATTATTGCTTGTTTGTTTGTCTCGCCTTTCATTCTGCTTTTTCGCCTCGGCAAAAAGCAAATCCACAGCAATTGTCTCTCAAAATAACAGTGCCAACAGTCCATATTTTGACTTTGATCACCTTATCAATCAAGCAGAGGGGGATGTTGAGGAAGACCGGGAAAATCCTCCAGAAGGTTAATGATACAAGAAGAAAGAGTTATTCAGCATCACGGGGAATCCACTGAAGTGATCAACTTGGAGACCGCTGAGAACAAGAAAGAGGTCAAGATGGGTACTTCAATAAAGGGAAATTAGAGCGCAAAAAGGAAATAAAGAAGAAGGGCAAGTGCATGAAAATAAATGAATTATTGTCCCAGAGTTAATTTTTGAGGAAACGAGCAATCATGATTTGAAATGAAGTTGGACCATCCCTCCGTACCCTCAAAAACCTAAAATCCCAGAAAATCCATTTCCTACCCACCTTAAGCCAAGAAAATCCCAAAGAGAAAAACAAAATCCTCTCCTACCCACCGTAAGCCAAAAAAAAAAAAAAAAACCAAAAATCCAAAAGTCACCCTAGACAAGGATCACCAAAAAAAAAAAAAAAAAATTCAAAAAGGAAAATCCCAAAATCAAAAGAAAAATACAACAGAAATGTAAGTAGTGAGTTGATACGTGTTACCACAAAACCCAAGAGATCCTCGTCTCAATAAACCTTCAAACACTGTATCATTCCTATACCTCTCATAAACTGCAAACACTCTCCTTTTGACCGCGATAAACCGCCCTCCACAGACCCTTAGCCAGGAATAAAACTTCCTAATACCTCATCAAGCCGGTTAACCGTCATAAACCATCGATCATCAGCCAACGCTGAATAAGACCCATCTTCCCATCAACCCCAAACACTCCAACAAGCTCAGTCGTCCCTTCTCCACAAAACACCACAGTCCTGAAAGGTCCATTCCGATCAATGATTGATTGCTGTTGTTTTCTCAAAGTTTTAGCTCAAGGACAAATAAATTTGTTTATAATATGCCAAGTGGGGCAATCCTGTCGCTCTTCACCCCTCCTACAACTGGGGGAAATTGACCCTACACCTATCTCATCCCTTGTCGCACTCACATTCATGAAATCATGCAGGGGCACCCCTTTCTTCTCTAGTGTATGGGTCAGAAGTAGTTCTTCTCATCAAGGTTGAAATACCCTCCCTACGAGTGGTCATGGAGGCCAGGTTAGAAGAAGCAAAATGGATCCAAGCTCGTCTAGATCAACTGAATCTCATTAAAGAGAAAAGAATTGCTGCCCTGCGCCATGGCCAGTTGTACCAACAAGAGATGAAGGCAGCTTTCGACAGGAGAGTCCGTCTTCGAGAATTCGGCGAAGGAGACCTTGTACTCAAAAAGATCCTACCTATCCAGACTGACTCCGTGGGAAGTTGATGCCCATTTATGACGGTCCATATGAAGTCAAGAAAGCTTTTTCCAAAGGAGCGCCGATACTCATAAACATAGACGGCGAAGATCTCAGGAATCCAGTCAATCCAGATCAAGTGAAGAAGTATTATGCCTAAAAGAACTAGATGAAAAAAGAGAAAGACAAGCCAAGTAAGAATTAGCTCGCTAGGTTGAAAACCCGCAAAGGGCGGCCTAGGCAAAATCAGAGCGACCCGGTGGATTGAAAACCCGCAAAGGGCGATCCAGGCAAAAATTAGGGTCTGAAAACTTAGGCATGAAAAGTAAAGAAAGGCATACAACTCTCCTACAAGCTTGGATGAAGGAGTGATCAAGGTCAAGGACATAGATGTTTGGCACTGTTCCACAGAGACGGACAGTCAGAATTCAGTTTCTCTCTTTTTCGTGTCTTTTTATAGTTTAGACTTTCAAATGCAATAAACAATCGGCGTAACTTCTTGTGCGACCGGTTTCCGCATTAATAAAGTTCAAATTTCTCGCATCTGTTCACTCTTTTATTTTCTGCCTTTTTTGCTCAAAATAAACGTTTTATGATGATGATGGTCCTGAACTGTAAAACATGTGCATAAATCATGGAGCATTACAATGATTACGAGATTCTTAAGAGTCCCGAGAGAAAGCACATCCTCAAAATCAGTCAATCATGCAAGAGAGAGCAACTACATCCACGATTGCTTCAAACCAGCAAAGTCAAAACCAACATGCACTCGGCCCATGAGCCCCGCAAGTCCAACAGGTTCCTCAGTCTCTTGTAAGGGGTGTCGCGGGTTGGCTGGACCAGCAAAAATAAAAACAATATAATAAGCAAAAAAGCAATAAGCAAACACAGTCATGCATTACATTCATCATGCATAAAATCATGCATTCCTCAGACATAGGAAATAATAATAAGAAAAGAGAAATTCAGACATTTGCATTCACATTTCATGCATTCATCGCTTGCCATCCAAAATCCTAATGTTTCCCAATCAACCATTTCATATTATTGCTACATGTACCATAGAAGTTGGACTCAAACATTTCATTCGCATCATCTTAATGTTTGCATCTCATAAAAGGAAAAGAACAACAAAAAATCTTGCATCAAAGCATTGCATTTGCATCATACTTGCATATCATAATTTGTTCATTCATTCATTGCATAAAATAAGAGTTGCAATGAGAAGCGAGACGTTCTTGCGAAACAATCATCCTTTTTGAAAAAGTTTATCAAGGTGTTCCAAGGCACTCAGTTTTTCAAATCAATAGCTCATTTGCATTTCTTTCAAAAGCACTGCATCCCATACATTCTATGACAAAAGACTGAAATAGTGTGTCAAAGAAAAAAAAAATTGTTAACTGATGCTAACTCTCTGTGAAGCATTCTTCTAATGAGCGTGCATGCTATGAGTACATTCTCTTGTTTGAGTCCGTTGGTTTTCCTCCCTTACCACAGTTTCCCGTCCAAGTCTAACCCCGCCCCGTCCACCCATAAAGTGCATATTCTCCCCATCAGTGCGTATTTGACTTTTGGTTCAAGTCCTCCATGCTGAGGCAAGTCTGTGATCATTAATTCCCCTTGATATTAAAATAGGGTTTAGTGATCACCAGGTAAGGATTCTTTCGCACCAAAAGTCAAGACACCAGTAGAGAACCAAAGATTTGCGCTGAGAATACCACTCGGACCCAAAAGTTGGGGCATTCTCTTCACCACCCACACACCCTAGTCTTGGGAAAGTCTGTTCAAGGCCCATCCCATGTCACCCCAGTTGTCAACGTCATTCCAAAGCGGGGCAAGTGCATCCCCATTCCTTCATCTCATTCATTCCCACAAAAAAAAAAAACCTCACCGGGGCAATTTCTCAACTCACCATCCTAAACAAGACCTTGTCATTCTAATTGGGGGCAGCTTTGTCCTTGTTATGACTGGGGGCAACATCAAACTTTATGGGTTGGGACAAAATCTCTTTGGATCCACCTTCCCTTTCAAAAGCCGAAGCATTCCCAATTCATCATCTTCTGCGCCCCTAGTTGTTGTCACCACAAGACAGGGGCAAACTATTCACTCATCAAAAACCTGAATTGGGGCAATCTTGTATCTCTTGGTCCCTCATAAGCTTCGGCAATAGCCATGTCGGTCATTCCTTCACTTGCCATAAAAGTCCATTCCAAGTTAACTGACTCACTCATTCACATTTGCGCCCCTATGCGTGCTTACTAGATAATGCTTCAAAGAGGGAGAACACAAGTTAGTCCTGCGATATTTAAGATTCAGTCGTCATTGGAAGGAAGAGAAAACAAGTGAGTTTGTTTGCAAATAAAATCTAGAGAACACCGGAGTTTGAATCAAATCCCATTTTTTCTCAACAAAATGGTCAATAATCATCTCAATCCCTTGCATTCAAAGTCTCGCATCTCATCATCACAAAAAATGTTTAATCATTCATATCCTCATGCATTTAGGCGTTCCATTTTGCATTGTGCCAACATCATCATTTCATGAAAAGCAACAAAAAAAAGAAGCAGCGGATAAAAGTAAAAATCTTCCATCTCATTCCATCAAGCATCAAAGCATTGCATCATAAAAGCAAAAACACGTCATCCCATGTCATAACATTTGCATCCAAGCATTTCATTCGCATCATATTCACATTCGCATTTCATGCTTTCATTGCATGTCATCCAAAATGCCTGTGTTTCCCAATCAATCATTTCATATCATTACACTATGCACCATAACATTAGCATCCAAACATTTCATTTGCATTCGCATTTCATGCATTCATCCAAAATGCCTATGTTTCCCAATCAAATATTTCATATCATGCATCAAAGTACTGCATTTGCATCCTCACATAGCAAAAAGAGCAAAAGGAAAAACAAACGATCAGAAAAAAGAAAAGCTGATCAAAGAATGAAAAAAAACAAAGAAAAAGCAAACAGTCAAAAAAAAAGCTGACAAAAGAAACGAAGAATCAAGAATAGCATCCCATTGCATTCATCATTCCACTAAATCATTACATCGCATGCACTCACATTGCACGCACATGCATAACATGCCCTTGCATGATAGGCCTGTGCATAACATGCATCCACACTTCATGCGCCATACATTGCATCAGCTGACGTATGCAGGTACCTCAATCAACCAATCAACAGGATTAGTGAATCCCTTCAGGACCCAGTGTCCCTTCAGGCCAGGTGCCAATCAATCAACAGGATTAGTGAATCCCTTCAGGACCCAGTGTCCCTTCAGGCCAGGTGCCAATCAATCAACAGGATTAGTGAATCCCTTCAGGACCCAGTGTCCCTTCAGGCCAGGTGCCAATCAATCAACAGGATTAGTGAATCCCTTCAGGACCCAGTGTCCCTTCAGGCCAAGTGCCAATCAACCAACAGGATTAGTGAATCCCTTCAGACTTCTCCCTGTATTCGAGCTACAGGTAAGTCCTTCAGACCTCGTTAGGTCCAGACGAAAAGGATAGTTGTGTCAGCCTAAGACATGGCGCAGTCCTAGGGAAATATCGAGATCGCGACTTGATAAAGTACCCTCCCCGGTCGCTCGCAAGACCACCTCATGCCCGAGGGCAAGCTCGGATCGTTCGCGATCCGTTAAAAGGCTTTAGGCAGCCTCAGGTGTCGGCTTACTGTGAGCCGATACCTTCTTTTTTTTGCTTTTGCCGCCTGAGGGCTGGCACCAATTTATTTCCTGCTTTTATTTTTTTCTGCTTTTGCCGCCTGAGGGTTGGCACCAATTTATTTTTTTCTGCTTTTGCCGCCTGAGGGTTGGCACCAATTTATTTTTTTCTGCTTTTGCCGCCTGAGGGTTGGCACCAATTTATTTCCTGCTTTTGCCGCCTGAGGGTTGGCACCAATTTATTTTTTTTGCTTTTGCCGCCTGAGGGTTGGCACCAATTTATTTTTTTGCTTTTGCCGCCTGAGGGTTGGCACCGATTTATTTCTTGCTTTTGCCGCCTGAGGGTTGGCACCAATTTATTTCCTGCTTTTGCCGCCTGAGGGTTGGCATCAACTTATTTCCTGCTTTCGGCGCCTGAGGGCTGGCGATTCATCCAAAAATAAGAAAAGGAAAATTCGGGTTTCCCTAAGCAGACAAATCGGTATAATTTCTGAATTCTTTATCTTTATTTTGCCTCGGAATATGTTTCGGCCAATTCATATTCCTCGATAAAATCTAGATAAAGAGGGGCAGCTGTCATACCCTAATTTTGTCCGGCTTAGGGCAAAACCCTAATTTTCAATCAAAAATAAATAAATCAAGTCTTGGTATTCATCCTAGAGGTTAGGAAGAGCATCATGCTTGCATCTTAGAAGTTTCAGAATGCATTTTAGGGTTAGAAAAGCATTGCATGGCATTTTAGAGCACTTTAGAGCATTTCTAGGGTTTCTAGGGTTTTTCCTAGTTCAAGGGGTATTTTGGTAATTTCGCCAAAAAGACTTATTTTCTCATCATGCATGCATTTCTAGAGTTTCAGAGTCATCCAAAGGGTCTCATGATCATTGTTAGAGTGGAAATGAAGTTTGGAGCAAAATTAGGGTTTTTGAGACCAAAAGGGCATTTTGGTCATTTCACTAAAATAAATAATTTCTCGGTAAAAACCATTATGCATCTCTTGAGGAATTTATGTGAGTCCAAGTGAGTGGAGTTGTGCATTTTTTTATGCATCATAGGAGTATTTTTGGCATGAAATTCGGTTTTTTGAACAAAAGGGCAAAATGGTCATTTCCTTTGGAGTGGGGTCAATAAATCAATTTTGGGATTGGTGAGATCATAAAGTTCAGAGCCCAATCATTGAATCATGGGACATAGCCCAAAATGGCAAGAATTTAGAAGAATTATCTAGAAGGGAATAAGGAATATCCCTTTGAATTTTTGAAAGGTCAAGTGTAGTACAATAGTAAAAGTTGCAATTCCACTCACTCTCTCTCCTTGGCTGCGAATTCCACCCCTTTTCTCCCCATTTTTGATTTATTTTATTGATTGCAAATTGTGTTTAAATCATGGCCTTCCATCCAAATGCTAAATGCAATCCTCACCCTTCATTTGAATTAAAATGGCACTCTTGTAATAAGCTTCATAGAAAAATACAATTTTGTAATTAAGCTTATCCTTCACCACCATCCTTAAGCTACACCCCTCAGCCCTCTCTCTCCTCACTTTGTGCTTTCTAATTGCCCCTAATCCATGTGACATTTGATCTTGACCCTTGGTTCAAAATTTAGATGCAATCCTAGAGCACAATGGAAATCAAAATGACCTAGAAGCCCTTAATGATAAGTGAGCACTATATATACCTTCATATGACCAGCCCACACCTCCTCTTAGGCTGATTCTCCATTCAAAAACCCTAGCTCCCCTCCTCCCTTCTCCAAGGCCGTAGCCCCCTCACTCTTTCTCCTCCATTTTTTTTCAACTTTCATCCACTAACTCACCTCAAACTCACTCCATATTCATATATCCTCTTCCTTTCATCTTTGATTCCACATTTACATCATCAAAGGGGCTGATCCTTCAAGGTTGCGTGTTTGTTGTTGTTAATTTTGAGGAGTGTTGGTGATTTGTTACTCTTGATCTTCATTTCTACTCTTGTTTAGCTTGGAACTAAGGTATAACCTAAAACCCTTTGCATTTTCATCCACTTTCTTGCATCAAAATCCTTTTTCAACTTATATTTGCATCTCATAACATCATCTAAATGTAGATTAGGGGCTGTTGTGGGTGAGAGTTGGCATCTCACCCACCAAATAAATTGTTCTTGTGACTATGTGTTGATTATGTATTGTTCTTGTGATTTTTTTTGCATTTGGTGAAATAAGATTGTGAATCTATGGCTATTTTGGTTCGCAAGTTGTATGAAATATATGTGTAATATAATTTTCTTGTTCATCCTTGCCTAATAATACTTGATCTAGCCATTGATGTTTGATTGTTGTGTTATTATGCTTGGAACCATGTTAAAACTTGCAAAAATAATTTTCCATCCATATGTATGTTTCGCAAGTTGCTAAAATAAATAGGGTTTTTGTTGCCTTTTGGTTCTTTGGTTTGTCTTTGTGCTTAAAAATGTTTTCTCAAGTTGTTTTAATGAAGTTTGCTTGCAAGTTTTTGTTGATGATTGACAAAAGGACTCTCACTCGTGCTTTGAGCACTATTTGTTAAGTGATGAGGATTGTTCAAGAGGATTCAACCACCTTTGAGTTATAATGTTATTTGTCCTTGTAAATTTGGATTACCATATTTGTTTCAAATGTTGATGATGTGTAAGATGACTCTCACTTGTGCTTTAGGCACTATTCTTTAAGTGATGAGGATTACTTCAAGTGATTCAACTCTCTTTAAGTCTTCAAATGAACAAGGTGTGAATTTATGATTCTTTGCTTGCTAATGGTTTAAGATAACTTGTGAACAATTTATTTTGGTCATTTTGAGCTTTGCAAATGTGTTGCTTATTTAGATCATTAATTTGTTGATGATTGGTAAGAGGAATCAACATGTGTTTACAAGCACTATTCTAAATGTTGAGGATTACTTAAAAGGGATTCAACTCTTGCACATATCTTAGCATTAAAATTTGGTAAAATGACTAGACATTTATGCCTTTGTGCATTGTTAATAAGTGTCAAAGATTACCAAAAGGAGCTTAATTCTTGTGCTTTTATTGTTGATCTTTAAATGATTCAATGAATTACCCTTTTGCAATTGATTAATGTTTCACCTTTGTGTGACCATTTCTTATGGCGATTTGTAATTAGTTTTGACTATTACATATTTATGCATATTGCTTGTCTCTTAGATTTGTAATGCTTGCATGAATTGTAATTAAACGATTTGTATATTGGCTAGGGATTGGTATGTTGATTGAAATGTCCTACTTGCTTTCCAAAACCCCTTTTCCAAATCAAATTCTTTTTCTCAACTTGTTTCAAATCAAGAGTCAAATGTTTCCCAAACAAAAACCCTAAGGCATTTTTTTTTCTCTTAAATAAATCATTAGCCATCACTCGAAGCCTTTGCTTGTTTGATCGCTAATGAGGAGTTATTAGTGGTAGTCACTCGAAGCCTTTGCTTGTTTGACTATCATGAAAGCTCCCACACCTTAATTAAAAAATAAATAAATTTCAATTTTCAAAAACCTTTTGCATTCATAATTAAAAACAGTTTTTGCATTTGCACTCAATCAATTTCAAACTCATAAAAACAATGTGAGCAAGTAATGATCACCCATAGCCTTAGCTAGTTTGATCATGAAAGCTCTCCCTTTTTCAAAAGCCATGTGAACTAGTAAGGATCACTCATAGCCTTAGCTAGTTTGATCATGAAAGTTCCTTCCTTTTTCAAACACCTTCTTCAAGGCTTCTTTTTCTCACTGCAAGAACTACGTTGCTTTGATTCCCACTTGGGATACGTAGGAGCGAGACTTGTTCTCGTCAAGCACATCAAAAAAAAAAATCTTCACTTTCACAACAATAAAAAACCTCCATTTTCAAAACAAACAAAAAATGTTTTCAAACCCATTGTTGTTAGTAGCTAATCAGAACCGTAGTTCGTCTAGCTATTGACATCGATGTCCTTTCTCCAAAAAGAACAATAAGCGATGACCACCCATAGCCTTTGCTAGTTTGGTCATCAAACAAATCAATCCTTTTCAAAAAAGCTTTCAAAAAGAGAATAAAAACAAGTTGTTACCAACGGTCACCCAGAACCTTAGTTCGTTTGACTAGCGGTAGCGACTCCTTTTGAGTACTTAGCGGTGATTACCCATAGCCTTAGCTAGTTTAATCACTCGCTAGTACTCGTCCTATTTCGAAAACTCACCTAAAAAGTTAAAAAACAAAAACCAAAGAAGAACTACGTAGCTTTGAGTTCTCCATCGCACCGGGAGATACGTAGGAGCGGGCCATGTCCCGTCAAGCACTTTTTCTAAAAAACTTTTTTTTCCTTTCTCTATAATAAACAAAATTTTCATTAAGTCCTTTTTCAATGCATTTTTTTTAAGAAATGAATAGGCAAATTTAGGTATATTTTCCAAATCAAACGTTGAAACCACACATTTTAGTTAGAGGTTCCCTTTCGGTAGAAAGGACATGTGAGGTGCTAATACCTTCCTCACGTGTAATCGACCCCCGAACCTATGTCTCTAGTTTTCAAAGACCACCCGCCTTTTCTTTGAAAAGACTTTTTTTCAATGTTTTGGTCTTAAAACTAAAATATTGGTGGCGGCTCCAAACCTTTCCCATGTTGTACATCGAGAAACCTAAACCGGGATTTTTCGGGGTGCAACAGCTGGCGACTCCACTGGGGATCTTTTTTTTTTTTTTTAAAAAAAAAAAAAAGACGAGGGTCAAGCCTAACTAACTAAAACGTGTGGTTCAATGTATTGTGATTTGATTAATATCTTGTTTGCCTTTCTTTCTTATAATTAATTGTAAGCATAGGTATTTGTCTTCTTCTACTCCTCTTCTTTTATTTGCTTATGCTCATGCATTCTCCCAATCCCCATGATCACTTTCTCTTCGCTCCCTTTCTTCGATAAGTTTATACATCTTTCCCCCTATTCTATTATGTTCCCTCTTCTTGGCTCCTCTTCTTAAGGTAAGTAATATCCTTGTTTGTAGATATCTTAGGAATGAAACCCTAGGGTAGACAACTTGATATTGATTGCTATTTGCTGGATTGGTCTGGTTTTCATTTGCAGGTGGGGTAGTGCTAGGGAAAGTGCCCTTGACACACACTACACTTGTACTTCATGATTACATATTCTGAGTGGGACCATAACCCAGGTCTGCAAATTAGGAGAGTGGATTCGAGTAGTGAGAGCCCATCAGGACCTTTGTCCGTTTGGCTACTTGCGAAAGTTTCAACCAGAGTTGTGCTCTTTCATGATGCCTCACACCTAGCAGTTTGCTGCATTTGTGGGGAGTTTTGTGAAAGGGACTGTAGCTCTGGTAGCCCTGTAAGGGAGTGAATAGAGCTACATGGGAGGAACCTTTGAAGTTGCCCTAGAATTTAGGATTCCCATCTTGGTAGGACACGAGGGCATACGAATTGAATGTTGCATTGTAGTTTAGGCATGTCTTTACTAGAATAAATTAAAAAAGAAATTTTCAAAAAAAAGAGAAAAAAGGAAAGGGTTGCCATTGTAGCCTTCCCTTTTGCCGGTCCGTACGAAGTAACATATGACCCACTTCATTTTCAAAAAAAAAAAAAAAGAAAGAAAGAGTTACCGCTGTAGCCTTTCTCATACCGGTCCATACGAAATGACGTACGGTCCTCATTTTCAAAAAAAATAATAATATATTTCCCTTCATCAAATAAACCAGTGCGTGAGGCGGCACGTAGCGTGGCTCCTCAATTTTTGAACTTCCGTCCATATGCATCGCCTTTATTTTTTCCACACGCATCATTCATATCATAATTGCATCATACCGCATTCATTTACTTGCATTCATGTTACATCTCATTTGCATTTTGCTTGCTGGGGATCACCAAATAGTGTACCGTCTTGTCATAGGTGCATCAGAATAGAATCGAATAGCAAGGCTTCACTTACTTCTCGCTTCCCAGTTACGAAGAAGGTTGAGTTGCTATTTCGATTCCTCGTTTTCTTCACTTCTTAAAATCAAAAAAAAAAATCAAAAAAAAAAGAGTTTAGGCGTTTATGACAAGATAGGGCATACCTTGGTTCCCGGCACCAAGCAAACATTGTACATACATTCATACATCCATTCATACATTCATCTTGATTCTTATGTAATAAAATCTAAACAAACAGAAAAGGCAAGCTCGTTCATCCACATCGTTACTTCACCCGTTTGCAAGCGAAACTGATGGCGTCCAACAAAGGCAGTCTGGGTCAAGATAAAATGGTGATAGAGATCCTTAATCCTGAGCAGCTGGCTCAGGAGAACCAGGCTCTGAAAGCTAAGGTGGAGGCCATGGAAGCTCAGAGGGCCGAGATAATGAATATGCTGCGAAATCTGAGAAGTGGGACCGCTGCTGGGGCCGCCGCTGTTGTAAACCCTGAAGGGGTTGTTACTTCCGTTTCTCCTCCGGTGTCCGCTGAAGTTGCAACTACTCATGGACAAAGGGTCAGTCACTTCGCCCATTCTCCAGGGGCGAGCGGACAGGATCATCTGAATGCACAGGTATATCCTTGGGGAAGGCCAATGGGTCATATGCCGTCCGTTGCTGAAGCTATTCCTTTGGGGTCAGGTCAACCTGTCATAACTATGCCTAATGGATCTGTTATGGGACCACAAATTCATACTCTTAGTCCTGGTATTGTGCTGCCAAGAAGTTCACTTACTCCTACTCCGGGAGTTGTCGTGAACCCTCAGAATGCTGTCCGTCATATGGGAAACCCCGCTCAGTATGGGAGCTATTATCACAGTTCGGGGAACTATATATCAACAAGGTCATTTGTTTGAGAGCACCCAGCGTAGAGACAGATATCACTTGCTAGAAGAACGATTGAAGGCAATGGAGACCCAGATACATGAGATGATGGTCATATTGCAGAGCTTAAAGAGTGGGACGGCTGCTGAGGGTGTCACCGTTGTGGGTCCAGTTGGTGTCACTTCTTTCATTCCTCCTCCACCACAAACTGTTCCATTCCCTGCTCCTGTGCCATCCCAGCAAGGCGGTGATAGTCACAAGGCTCAAAGTTATCAGTACAAGAGACGAACCAGTTTTGATCCAATACCGATGACATGTACTGAATTGTTTAATCACCTGACTTCCAAGAACCTGATCAACACTCGGCCAATGAAGGCCCGTCAGCCGCCATTCTCCCGAAGTCACAATGCAAGTGCTACCTGCAGTTTCCACGAAAACGGGGTTGGTCACACTGTGGAGGAGTGCAGAGCCTTCAAGCATGCAGTGCAAGACCTGATGGATCGGTGTGTGGTTCAGATAGGAACCCCTGATATTGATGATGAAAAAGAAATCAATGAGGAAGTAACAGCGGTGCCTGTGGAAGAGGGATGTTGGGATACCCTAGGGGAGCCCAGTGGAAAGTTTGATTACTTGGTCAGATATGACGCTCCCGAGAGTGCTCAGATCCGAATGGAAGACATCCAGCCTACAGGATGGGATGAGGAAGAGGAACAATACGACCAAATTGCTGTCATCAATAATGATCCTAAGTCAGAAGAGGTTGGTGCAAACCTGGTTTGTCACTGCATTGATGGTGAAGAAGAAATCAATGAGGAAGTAACAGCGGTGCCTGTGAAAGAGGGATGTTGGGATACCCTAGGGGAGCCCAGTGGAAAGTTTGATTACTTGGTCAGGTATGACGTTCCTGAGAGTGCTCAAATCCGAATGGAGGACATCCAGCCCACAGGATGGGATGAGGAAGAGGAACAATACGACCAAATTGCTGTCATCAATAATGGTCCTAAGTCAGAGGAGGGATGTTGGGATACCCTAGGGGAGCCCAGTGGAAAGTTTGATTACTTGGTCAAGTATGACGTTCCCGAGAGTGCTCAAATCCGAATGGAAGACATCCAGCCTACAGGATGGGATGAGGAAAAGGAACAATACGACCAAATAGTTGTCATCAAAAATGGATCCGAAGCTGAAGAAAGTGAGACTGGTTTGGTTCGTCGCTGCCCTGCCAGAGGAAGTTGAAGAATGGGGAAGCCGCTGCCTTTCCTGTGACTTTTAATTCAATATGATCATTGTAATGCAACTCTGTGGCTCTGCCCAAGGTCATAGAGCAAGTTGTTAGGGGCAATCATGTTTTTATTTTCAGAATCATCATCATTAATAAAAACGTTGTTTTTGAATTTCAATCAATAAAAATCAATTCCTTTTCATTTCATGTGTCTTTTCCTTGCATTATTATTGCTTGTTTGTTTGTCTCGCCTTTCATTCTGCTTTTTCGCCTCGGCAAAAAGCAAATCCACAGCAATTGTCTCTCAAAATAACAGTGCCAACAGTCCATATTTTGACTTTGATCACCTTATCAATCAAGCAGAGGGGGATGTTGAGGAAGACCGGGAAAATCCTCCAGAAGGTTAATGATACAAGAAGAAAGAGTTATTCAGCATCACGGGGAATCCACTGAAGTGATCAACTTGGAGACCGCTGAGAACAAGAAAGAGGTCAAGATGGGTACTTCAATAAAGGGAAATTAGAGCGCAAAAAGGAAATAAAGAAGAAGGGCAAGTGCATGAAAATAAATGAATTATTGTCCCAGAGTTAATTTTTGAGGAAACGAGCAATCATGATTTGAAATGAAGTTGGACCATCCCTCCGTACCCTCAAAAACCTAAAATCCCAGAAAATCCATTTCCTACCCACCTTAAGCCAAGAAAATCCCAAAGAGAAAAACAAAATCCTCTCCTACCCACCGTAAGCCAAAAAAAAAAAAAAACCAAAAATCCAAAAGTCACCCTAGACAAGGATCACCAAAAAAAAAAAAAAAAAAAATTCAAAGAGGAAAATCCCAAAATCAAAAGAAAAATACAACAGAAATGTAAGTAGTGAGTTGATACGTGTTACCACAAAACCCAAGAGATCCTCGTCTCAATAAACCTTCAAACACTGTATCATTCCTATACCTCTCATAAACTGCAAACACTCTCCTTTTGACCGCGATAAACCGCCCTCCACAGACCCTTAGCCAGGAATAAAACTTCCTAATACCTCATCAAGCCGGTTAACCGTCATAAACCATCGATCATCAGCCAACGCTGAATAAGACCCATCTTCCCATCAACCCCAAACACTCCAACAAGCTCAGTCGTCCCTTCTCCACAAAACACCACAGTCCTGAAAGGTCCATTCCGATCAATGATTGATTGCTGTTGTTTTCTCAAAGTTTTAGCTCAAGGACAAATAAATTTGTTTATAATATGCCAAGTGGGGCAATCCTGTCGCTCTTCACCCCTCCTACAACTGGGGGAAATTGACCCTACACCTATCTCATCCCTTGTCGCACTCACATTCATGAAATCATGCAGGGGCACCCCTTTCTTCTCTAGTGTATGGGTCAGAAGTAGTTCTTCTCATCAAGGTTGAAATACCCTCCCTACGAGTGGTCATGGAGGCCAGGTTAGAAGAAGCAAAATGGATCCAAGCTCGTCTAGATCAACTGAATCTCATTAAAGAGAAAAGAATTGCTGCCCTGCGCCATGGCCAGTTGTACCAACAAGAGATGAAGGCAGCTTTCGACAGGAGAGTCCGTCTTCGAGAATTCGGCGAAGGAGACCTTGTACTCAAAAAGATCCTACCTATCCAGACTGACTCCGTGGGAAGTTGATGCCCATTTATGACGGTCCATATGAAGTCAAGAAAGCTTTTTCCAAAGGAGCGCCGATACTCATAAACATAGACGGCGAAGATCTCAGGAATCCAGTCAATCCAGATCAAGTGAAGAAGTATTATGCCTAAAAGAACTAGATGAAAAAAGAGAAAGACAAGCCA
This sequence comes from Astragalus membranaceus, assembly GCA_039519185.1. Lineage (NCBI taxonomy): Eukaryota > Viridiplantae > Streptophyta > Magnoliopsida > Fabales > Fabaceae > Astragalus > Astragalus membranaceus. Next base: position 49,400,021 of record CM076849.1, read on the forward strand.
AGTAAGAATTAGCTCGCTAGGTTGAAAACCCGCAAAGGGCGGCCTAGGCAAAATCAGAGCGACCCGGTGGATTGAAAACCCGCAAAGGGCGATCCAGGCAAAAATTAGGGTCTGAAAACTTAGGCATGAAAAGTAAAGAAAGGCATACAACTCTCCTACAAGCTTGGATGAAGGAGTGATCAAGGTCAAGGACATAGATGTTTGGCACTGTTCCACAGAGACGGACAGTCAGAATTCAGTTTCTCTCTTTTTCGTGTCTTTTTATAGTTTAGACTTTCAAATGCAATAAACAATCGGCGTAACTTCTTGTGCGACCGGTTTCCGCATTAATAAAGTTCAAATTTCTCGCATCTGTTCACTCTTTTATTTTCTGCCTTTTTTGCTCAAAATAAACGTTTTATGATGATGATGGTCCTGAACTGTAAAACATGTGCATAAATCATGGAGCATTACAATGATTACGAGATTCTTAAGAGTCCCGAGAGAAAGCACATCCTCAAAATCAGTCAATCATGCAAGAGAGAGCAACTACATCCACGATTGCTTCAAACCAGCAAAGTCAAAGCCAACATGCACTCGGCCCATGAGCCCCGCAAGTCCAACAGGTTCCTCAGTCTCTTGTAAGGGGTGTCGCGGGTTGGCTGGACCAGCAAAAATAAAAACAATATAATAAGCAAAAAAGCAATAAGCAAACACAGTCATGCATTACATTCATCATGCATAAAATCATGCATTCCTCAGACATAGGAAATAATAATAAGAAAAGAGAAATTCAGACATTTGCATTCACATTTCATGCATTCATCGCTTGCCATCCAAAATCCTAATGTTTCCCAATCAACCATTTCATATTATTGCTACATGTACCATAGAAGTTGGACTCAAACATTTCATTCGCATCATCTTAATGTTTGCATCTCATAAAAGGAAAAGAACAACAAAAAATCTTGCATCAAAGCATTGCATTTGCATCATACTTGCATATCATAATTTGTTCATTCATTCATTGCATAAAATAAGAGTTGCAATGAGAAGCGAGACGTTCTTGCGAAACAATCATCCTTTTTGAAAAAGTTTATCAAGGTGTTCCAAGGCACTCAGTTTTTCAAATCAATAGCTCATTTGCATTTCTTTCAAAAGCACTGCATCCCATACATTCTATGACAAAAGACTGAAATAGTGTGTCAAAGAAAAAAAAAAAAATTGTTAACTGATGCTAACTCTCTGTGAAGCATTCTTCTAATGAGCGTGCATGCTATGAGTACATTCTCTTGTTTGAGTCCGTTGGTTTTCCTCCCTTACCACAGTTTCCCGTCCAAGTCTAACCCCGCCCCGTCCACCCATAAAGTGCATATTCTCCCCATCAGTGCGTATTTGACTTTTGGTTCAAGTCCTCCATGCTGAGGCAAGTCTGTGATCATTAATTCCCCTTGATATTAAAATAGGGTTTAGTGATCACCAGGTAAGGATTCTTTCGCACCAAAAGTCAAGACACCAGTAGAGAACCAAAGATTTGCGCTGAGAATACCACTCGGACCCAAAAGTTGGGGCATTCTCTTCACCACCCACACACCCTAGTCTTGGGAAAGTCTGTTCAAGGCCCATCCCATGTCACCCCAGTTGTCAACGTCATTCCAAAGCGGGGCAAGTGCATCCCCATTCCTTCATCTCATTCATTCCCATAAAAAAAAAAAAAAAAAACCTCACCGGGGCAATTTCTCAACTCACCATCCTAAACAAGACCTTGTCATTCTAATTGGGGGCAGCTTTGTCCTTGTTATGACTGGGGGCAACATCAAACTTTATGGGTTGGGACAAAATCTCTTTGGATCCACCTTCCCTTTCAAAAGCCGAAGCATTCCCAATTCATCATCTTCTGCGCCCCTAGTTGTTGTCACCACAAGACAGGGGCAAACTATTCACTCATCAAAAACCTGAATTGGGGCAATCTTGTATCTCTTGGTCCCTCATAAGCTTCGGCAATAGCCATGTCGGTCATTCCTTCACTTGCCATAAAAGTCCATTCCAAGTTAACTGACTCACTCATTCACATTTGCGCCCCTATGCGTGCTTACTAGATAATGCTTCAAAGAGGGAGAACACAAGTTAGTCCTGCGATATTTAAGATTCAGTCGTCATTGGAAGGAAGAGAAAACAAGTGAGTTTGTTTGCAAATAAAATCTAGAGAACACCGGAGTTTGAATCAAATCCCATTTTTTCTCAACAAAATGGTCAATAATCATCTCAATCCCTTGCATTCAAAGTCTCGCATCTCATCATCACAAAAAATGTTTAATCATTCATATCCTCATGCATTTAGGCGTTCCATTTTGCATCGTGCCAACATCATCATTTCATGAAAAGCAACAAAAAAAAGAAGCAGCGGATAAAAGTAAAAATCTTCCATCTCATTCCATCAAGCATCAAAGCATTGCATCATAAAAGCAAAAACACGTCATCCCATGTCATAACATTTGCATCCAAGCATTTCATTCGCATCATATTCACATTCGCATTTCATGCTTTCATTGCATGTCATCCAAAATGCCTGTGTTTCCCAATCAATCATTTCATATCATTACACTATGCACCATAACATTAGCATCCAAACATTTCATTTGCATTCGCATTTCATGCATTCATCCAAAATGCCTATGTTTCCCAATCAAATATTTCATATCATGCATCAAAGTACTGCATTTGCATCCTCACATAGCAAAAAGAGCAAAAGGAAAAACAAACGATCAGAAAAAAGAAAAGCTGATCAAAGAATGAAAAAAAACAAAGAAAAAGCAAACAGTCAAAAAAAAAGCTGACAAAAGAAACGAAGAATCAAGAATAGCATCCCATTGCATTCATCATTCCACTAAATCATTACATCGCATGCACTCACATTGCACGCACATGCATAACATGCCCTTGCATGATAGGCCTGTGCATAACATGCATCCACACTTCATGCGCCATACATTGCATCAGCTGACGTATGCAGGTACCTCAATCAACCAATCAACAGGATTAGTGAATCCCTTCAGGACCCAGTGTCCCTTCAGGCCAGGTGCCAATCAATCAACAGGATTAGTGAATCCCTTCAGGACCCAGTGTCCCTTCAGGCCAGGTGCCAATCAATCAACAGGATTAGTGAATCCCTTCAGGACCCAGTGTCCCTTCAGGCCAAGTGCCAATCAACCAACAGGATTAGTGAATCCCTTCAGACTTCTCCCTGTATTCGAGCTACAGGTAAGTCCTTCAGACCTCGTTAGGTCCAGACGAAAAGGATAGTTGTGTCAGCCTAAGACATGGCGCAGTCCTAGGGAAATATCGAGATCGCGACTTGATAAAGTACCCTCCCCGGTCGCTCGCAAGACCACCTCATGCCCGAGGGCAAGCTCGGATCGTTCGCGGTCCGTTAAAAGGCTTTAGGCAGCCTCAGGTGTCGGCTTACTGTGAGCCGATACCTTCTTTTTTTTGCTTTTGCCGCCTGAGGGCTGGCACCAATTTATTTCCTGCTTTTGCCGCCTGAGGGTTGGCACCAATTTATTTTTTTCTGCTTTTGCCGCCTGAGGGTTGGCACCAATTTATTTTTTTCTTCTTTTGCCGCCTGAGGGTTGGCACCAATTTATTTTTTTCTGCTTTTGCCGCCTGAGGGTTGGCACCAATTTATTTCCTGCTTTTGCCGCCTGAGGGTTGGCACCAATTTATTTTTTTTGCTTTTGCCGCCTGAGGGTTGGCACCAATTTATTTTTTTGCTTTTGCCGCCTGAGGGTTGGCACCGATTTATTTCTTGCTTTTGCCGCCTGAGGGTTGGCACCAATTTATTTCCTGCTTTTGCCGCCTGAGGGTTGGCATCAATTTATTTCCTGCTTTCGGCGCCTGAGGGCTGGCGATTCATCCAAAAATAAGAAAAGGAAAATTCGGGTTTCCCTAAGCAGACAAATCGGTATAATTTCTGAATTCTTTATCTTTATTTTGCCTCGGAATATGTTTCGGCCAATTCATATTCCTCGATAAAATCTAGATAAAGAGGGGCAGCTGTCATACCCTAATTTTGTCCGGCTTAGGGCAAAACCCTAATTTTCAATCAAAAATAAATAAATCAAGTCTTGGTATTCATCCTAGAGGTTAGGAAGAGCATCATGCTTGCATCTTAGAAGTTTCAGAATGCATTTTAGGGTTAGAAAAGCATTGCATGGCATTTTAGAGCACTTTAGAGCATTTCTAGGGTTTCTAGGGTTTTTCCTAGTTCAAGGGGTATTTTGGTAATTTCGCCAAAAAGACTTATTTTCTCATCATGCATGCATTTCTAGAGTTTCAGAGTCATCCAAAGGGTCTCAGGATCATTGTTAGAGTGGAAATGAAGTTTGGAGCAAAATTAGGGTTTTTGAGACCAAAAGGGCATTTTGGTCATTTCACTAAAATAAATAATTTCTCGGTAAAAACCATTATGCATCTCTTGAGGAATTTATGTGAGTCCAAGTGAGTGGAGTTGTGCATTTTTTTATGCATCATAGGAGTATTTTTGGCATGAAATTCGGTTTTTTGAACAAAAGGGCAAAATGGTCATTTCCTTTGGAGTGGGGTCAATAAATCAATTTTGGGATTGGTGAGATCATAAAGTTCAGAGCCCAATCATTGAATCATGGGACATAGCCCAAAATGGCAAGAATTTAGAAGAATTATCTAGAAGGGAATAAGGAATATCCCTTTGAATTTTTGAAAGGTCAAGTGTAGTACAATAGTAAAAGTTGCAATTCCACTCACTCTCTCTCCTTGGCTGCGAATTCCACCCCTTTTCTCCCCATTTTTGATTTATTTTATTGATTGCAAATTGTGTTTAAATCATGGCCTTCCATCCAAATGCTAAATGCAATCCTCACCCTTCATTTGAATTAAAATGGCACTCTTGTAATAAGCTTCATAGAAAAATACAATTTTGTAATTAAGCTTATCCTTCACCACCATCCTTAAGCTACACCCCTCAGCCCTCTCTCTCCTCACTTTGTGCTTTCTAATTGCCCCTAATCCATGTGACATTTGATCTTGACCCTTGGTTCAAAATTTAGATGCAATCCTAGAGCACAATGGAAATCAAAATGACCTAGAAGCCCTTAATGATAAGTGAGCACTATATATACCTTCATATGACCAGCCCACACCTCCTCTTAGGCTGATTCTCCATTCAAAAACCCTAGCTCCCCTCCTCCCTTCTCCAAGGCCGTAGCCCCCTCACTCTTTCTCCTCCATTTTTTTTCAACTTTCATCCACTAACTCACCTCAAACTCACTCCATATTCATATATCCTCTTCCTTTCATCTTTGATTCCACATTTACATCATCAAAGGGGCTGATCCTTCAAGGTTGCGTGTTTGTTGTTGTTGATTTTGAGGAGTGTTGGTGATTTGTTACTCTTGATCTTCATTTCTACTCTTGTTTAGCTTGGAACTAAGGTATAACCTAAAACCCTTTGCATTTTCATCCACTTTCTTGCATCAAAATCCTTTTTCAACTTATATTTGCATCTCATAACATCATCTAAATGTAGATTAGGGGCTGTTGTGGGTGAGAGTTGGCATCTCACCCACCAAATAAATTGTTCTTGTGACTATGTGTTGATTATGTATTGTTCTTGTGATTTTTTTTGCATTTGGTGAAATAAGATTGTGAATCTATGGCTATTTTGGTTCGCAAGTTGTATGAAATATATGTGTAATATAATTTTCTTGTTCATCCTTGCCTAATAATACTTGATCTAGCCATTGATGTTTGATTGTTGTGTTATTATGCTTGGAACCATGTTAAAACTTGCAAAAATAATTTTCCATCCATATGTATGTTTCGCAAGTTGCTAAAATAAATAGGGTTTTTGTTGCCTTTTGGTTCTTTGGTTTGTCTTTGTGCTTAAAAATGTTTTCTCAAGTTGTTTTAATGAAGTTTGCTTGCAAGTTTTTGTTGATGATTGACAAAAGGACTCTCACTCGTGCTTTGAGCACTATTTGTTAAGTGATGAGGATTGTTCAAGAGGATTCAACCACCTTTGAGTTATAATGTTATTTGTCCTTGTAAATTTGGATTACCATATTTGTTTCAAATGTTGATGATGTGTAAGATGACTCTCACTTGTGCTTTAGGCACTATTCTTTAAGTGATGAGGATTACTTCAAGTGATTCAACTCTCTTTAAGTCTTCAAATGAACAAGGTGTGAATTTATGATTCTTTGCTTGCTAATGGTTTAAGATAACTTGTGAACAATTTATTTTGGTCATTTTGAGCTTTGCAAATGTGTTGCTTATTTAGATCATTAATTTGTTGATGATTGGTAAGAGGAATCAACATGTGTTTACAAGCACTATTCTAAATGTTGAGGATTACTTAAAAGGGATTCAACTCTTGCACATATCTTAGCATTAAAATTTGGTAAAATGACTAGACATTTATGCCTTTGTGCATTGTTAATAAGTGTCAAAGATTACCAAAAGGAGCTTAATTCTTGTGCTTTTATTGTTGATCTTTAAATGATTCAATGAATTACCCTTTTGCAATTGATTAATGTTTCACCTTTGTGTGACCATTTCTTATGGCGATTTGTAATTAGTTTTGACTATTACATATTTATGCATATTGCTTGTCTCTTAGATTTGTAATGCTTGCATGAATTGTAATTAAACGATTTGTATATTGGCTAGGGATTGGTATGTTGATTGAAATGTCCTACTTGCTTTCCAAAACCCCTTTTCCAAATCAAATTCTTTTTCTCAACTTGTTTCAAATCAAGAGTCAAATGTTTCCCAAACAAAAACCCTAAGGCATTTTTTTTTCTCTTAAATAAATCATTAGCCATCACTCGAAGCCTTTGCTTGTTTGATCGCTAATGAGGAGTTATTAGTGGTAGTCACTCGAAGCCTTTGCTTGTTTGACTATCATGAAAGCTCCCACACCTTAATTAAAAAATAAATAAATTTCAATTTTCAAAAACCTTTTGCATTCATAATTAAAAACAGTTTTTGCATTTGCACTCAATCAATTTCAAACTCATAAAAACAATGTGAGCAAGTAATGATCACCCATAGCCTTAGCTAGTTTGATCATGAAAGCTCTCCCTTTTTCAAAAGCCATGTGAACTAGTAAGGATCACTCATAGCCTTAGCTAGTTTGATCATGAAAGTTCCTTCCTTTTTCAAACACCTTCTTCAAGGCTTCTTTTTCTCGCTGCAAGAACTACGTTGCTTTGATTCCCACTTGGGATACGTAGGAGCGAGACTTGTTCTCGTCAAGCACATCAAAAAAAAAAATCTTCACTTTCACAACAATAAAAAACCTCCATTTTCAAAACAAACAAAAAATGTTTTCAAACCCATTGTTGTTAGTAGCTAATCAGAACCGTAGTTCGTCTAGCTATTGACATCGATGTCCTTTCTCCAAAAAGAACAATAAGCGATGACCACCCATAGCCTTTGCTAGTTTGGTCATCAAACAAATCAATCCTTTTCAAAAAAGCTTTCAAAAAGAGAATAAAAACAAGTTGTTACCAACGGTCACCCAGAACCTTAGTTCGTTTGACTAGCGGTAGCGACTCCTTTTGAGTACTTAGCGGTGATTACCCATAGCCTTAGCTAGTTTAATCACTCGCTAGTACTCGTCCTATTTCGAAAACTCACCTAAAAAGTTAAAAAACAAAAACCAAAGAAGAACTACGTAGCTTTGAGTTCTCCATCGCACCGGGAGATACGTAGGAGCGGGCCATGTCCCGTCAAGCACTTTTTCTAAAAAACTTTTTTTTCCTTTCTCTATAATAAACAAAATTTTCATTAAGTCCTTTTTCAATGCATTTTTTTTAAGAAATGAATAGGCAAATTTAGGTATATTTTCCAAATCAAACGTTGAAACCACACCTTTTAGTTAGAGGTTCCCTTTCGGTAGAAAGGACATGTGAGGTGCTAATACCTTCCTCACGTGTAATCGACCCCCGAACCTATGTCTCTAGTTTTCAAAGACCACCCGCCTTTTCTTTGAAAAGACTTTTTTTCAATGTTTTGGTCTTAAAACTAAAATATTGGTGGCGGCTCCAAACCTTTCCCATGTTGTACATCGAGAAACCTAAACCGGGATTTTTCGGGGTGCAACAGCTGGCGACTCCACTGAGGATCTTTTTTTTTTTTTTTTTTTAAAAAAAAAAAGACGAGGGTCAAGCCTAACTAACTAAAACGTGTGGTTCAATGTATTGTGATTTGATTAATATCTTGTTTGCCTTTCTTTCTTATAATTAATTGTAAGCATAGGTATTTGTCTTCTTCTACTCCTCTTCTTTTATTTGCTTATGCTCATGCATTCTCCCAATCCCCATGATCACTTTCTCTTCGCTCCCTTTCTTCGATAAGTTTATACATCTTTCCCCCTATTCTATTATGTTCCCTCTTCTTGGCTCCTCTTCTTAAGGTAAGTAATATCCTTGTTTGTAGATATCTTAGGAATGAAACCCTAGGGTAGACAACTTGATATTGATTGCTATTTGCTGGATTGGTCTGGTTTTCATTTGCAGGTGGGGTAGTGCTAGGGAAAGTGCCCTTGACACACACTACACTTGTACTTGAAGCATAAGTCACTAAAATAAGCCAGAAAAAATGCTATCAACATATACGGTGGGTATGTGCATTAATAAAGATCAAGTGACAAAATGACTCTCCTCCCCCACACTAGCATGAAGCATGGTCCTCAATGCAAAATGATCAAATAGAAACCCAAAGAAATAAATGAGAGAGAGAGTAATAGTGACTTCCCTGAGAGAGCTTGTAGTCCGAGCTTATTCCTAAAAACAAAATGAAACAAATTAAAAGTAAAAATAACTGAAAATAAAACACAGGTTGCCTCTTGCGAAGCGCTTGTTTAACGCCGTGAGCCTGACGATAGTAAGTGCTTAATTAGGTGGCTCTCCAAGAGAAAATTTAACATCTAACGCTGTGCACCTTCTTAGCTTTCTAACCATGTGGTTCACATCACTACAACAGAATTGTTAAAAAAGGGCGCCATCATCAGGGGCGCTTTCTAAAAAGCGCCCCGGATGTCCAAAATACGGAGGGCCATCAGGGGCGCTTTTTAAAAGCGCCCCTGAAGGCCCTCCGTATTTTGGTCATCAGGGGCGCTTTCTAAAAAGCGCCCCTGAAGGCCCTGCGTGTTTTGGCCTTCAGGGGCGTTTTTTTAGAAAAGCGCCCCTGAAGGCCAAAACACGCAGGGCCTTTAGGAGCGCTTTTTAGAAGCGCCCCTGATGCCTTATATTAAAATTTCTTAATTCCCCATCTCCCTCTCATCAGATCTCACTCCCTCCACGACTCACTCTCCCTCTCCAAACCTAAACACTCTAACCATTTAGATTAGAGTGTTACACATACGACGACCGCTCTCATTCTTTGTTCCAAACGGTGTCCGGCCACAGCGCACCGCCAGCACCCCCTATTGTTTAGACGAACTAGTAATCGAGTTGTAACGAAAACAAATAAAAATAAATAAATAACAATAATTAAAATACTAGATTTAATAAATGGAGAGAGGTCTAGTGTCACAGTTTCACTTGCAAGCTTCGATTCCCCTATGTCTAATTCCTACTTGAATTCCTTTATTTTATTTAATTACCAATCCCTTTACTTAAAGCTATTAATCTGTTTGGTCATTCGCGATTAATATTGTTTTTCCTAAACTAACCATTGTTTGGTCATGAAAGAATTTAAATTTAAGAAAAGCATAAAGAGCAATAAGGTTGAATGATTGGAAGACTAAATTAAAGTTTGGTCATGCATTAATTATAGCCCCAATTATCCTATAGGTCCACCAACTAATTGCAGTACGGTCGCTGATCAACTAATTGGTTATGAACATGCATAGGGTAGCTAATCCTACTTATGTGATAAAAACAATAGGACAATATTAATTGAAATAAAACTAGAATTCAAATAATAAACTATAACATAGAGGTCTCTAAACTGGCAAGTTCCACCAAAGACCCTAGAAGAGGATTTAGCTATCCAAAGTCATAAAGAACAATAAAATAGGAATTAGAGTCATGAATTACAGAGATAAAAATAACCCGGAAGTTAGAGAAATTCTTATTCTGAATCTCCAGTCTCCTTTTCCTGCTCCAAAGCTCTCTCACGGTGTCAAGAACGGGTACCCAAAACTCTTTTTCTCCTCTCCTGTGCGTTGCCGTCACTACCGCTTCCTTGTGTTATTGTTACTGTTACGGCTCCTCTCCTTTGCGTTATTGCTGCCTAGGGTTGTGTGCATAATTTCTTTTTCTCCAAGTTTGTTGATCATGTGCTTCTTTTGTTTTTATAATGTAGGCCTAGGTTATCATTCACAAATTGCTGGCTTCTTTCCCTCATTCGTTTCCATTAACCGTGGGCCATTATTTCAATTCATGGATTGCACTTCTCATTTGGGCCACATGGGCCATGGCCCTTTTATTTTGATTTCCAATTCCTTTAATCGCCAAACTCATAATTTAATTGAGATTTTCAGTCTTTTATCTCTTTAGCATTTCTGCAAAATAAAGAGCAAATTAAGTCAGTGATTTATATAATTGATAATAATTGCTCTAAAAAATGGTCTGAAACTATCTCTAAAAATACACTAAATTGGAGTTTATCAAATACCAACAAGCCATGTTAATGAAGTTGGACTCGGTAGACGATGACAGACTAGCTGCCCTCGGCAAAATTGAAATGAATAAAGCTAAAACGGCCCTAGCCAACAACAAACACGTCAAGCCAAAGAAGTTTGTTGAGGGTGACCTAGTGTGGAAGGCTATTCTTCCACTTGGGAGGAAAGATCCCCAGTTTGGCAAGTGGTCCCCGATTTGGGACGAGTCCTACATTGTAAGTGAAGTGTACAACGGTGGGGCGTACCGTTTGATAACGTTCGATGGCGAAGAGTTCGAAACGAAAATGAATGGAAAATATCTCAAGGCGTATTATCCTACTCTATGGGAGAATATGCAAGGGAAAGAAATTTGGTAACCATATAAAAGAAAATTGCATTGGTAGCTCGCCACACACCGGCGGCCTAGTGGGAAAACAAATTAAGTGATGGGGCAGGCTATCTCTTCACTGCGGAAGAGCTTTCCCCCTCCACGAATTCGGACGCCTTCTGACTAGAAGGGAGGACAGTTGAAGTGGGGACGATGGTGGACGAGTTTGTCAGGCGGATGCAGAGTTCTTCCCAAGAAGCTATTGCAGATAGCACTTCGCTGTGACCACGCTCCTTGTCATTGAGGAAGACCCCTTTCTGAGACTCTATCTTCTTGATGAGTTGATCTAAAGGTATACTCTGGTTATACAAGCGAGCTTGTTCTGCTGTGACCAAGGCCAGGCTTTTGGCCGCCTCTTCCTGCTTAGGGCGCAAAGCCTGCAACTCTAATTGGAGCCCTATCATAAGAGATTCAATTTCTTCAATTCGGCGTCTGGTAATCTCCTCCTTAGCTAGCACCGATCGGCATTCCGCTTTCCTCTCACCATAGGCTGAGAGATATATCTTCTTTTCTTCCAGTAGGGAATTCAGGCGATCCAGTGCTTGCTGAGCAGCGTAGGATGTCGAATAGGCCCGAGAGATCTCCGGAAGCCGATAGGCTATGTCCCTGAGGGTTTCTCTCCTCTGCATTGACATATCATCCGAGGAAGACAGCCTGAAAGCCAGAGACCGCAGGTCTGAAAGCTGGGTAGGATCAATGACAATTCTTCCCCAGAGGGCATCCTCTAATCTCTGTATTTCTTCTCCCGAAGGAGGGACTACCTGAGGCTGACTCTGGGAAGCAAAGTATTGGGCCACCTCCGCTTCAGTCACTGGCTCGAAACTTGGTTGAGGGGGAGGAGAATTCACTGGAGGAGGAGAGTGATGAGTTGCAACCAAAGGTGCATCCGGAACTGAGGGATCGGTCGCCTGCAGGCAAAATAACTATGAGAAAAACTAAACCACCAACAAACAAGAAGAGGTAAAGGTGATAGGAGCATCATCGTCTTCTCCCAGATTGTGGTCAGTAGAGGGCCCTGCGGTTAGAAAGGAGACGAAAATGAGAAAGGAAAAAGCAGGAACAGCGAATATGTCACAAAAAAACAGAAGACTTACTCGTGATTGGTTGAGACCGAGTGGATGGCCGCCGAGAGGAAGTTGGAGGACTGGGTATTTTCTCAACAAGAGAGGGGTGCTGAAGAGAGAGGCGGAGCTGTGCGAGAGCGGCCGAGGTATATATATATATATATATATATATATATATATATATATATATATATATATATATATATATATATATAGAGAGAGAGAGAGAGAGAGAGAGAGAGAGAGAGAGAGAGAGAGAGAGAGAGAGAGAGTGGAACACGTAAAATGTGAGTTTGAACTCAATCTATTTATAGAGGTGAATAATGTCATGATTTTAATTCCCAAACTTTTTTTCCACGATTTTAAGCCCCCAAATTTCCCAATTTCTTAAATCCTTACGCCTCTCAAATTTGGTCAACCATCTTACAAACATGATACTCACTTATCTTACGTGACATGCCACACTGGACTGCCACATGAGATTTTAAATTAAAAAGATATTAGTTTAATCAAAAAAGTAGTTTTTAGTTTTTAAAAAATGTAATTGTTAATTAAAAATTAAAAAACACACACACTTTGAATTTATTCATCTCCTTCTCCAGATCTCTTTTTCCTCTAGCCTCTCCAAATAACTTTTTCCTCTCGGATATGTTTTTCTTCACCTTATCTAAACCAATTTAAACCCCATCATCTTTAGTTCATGCACTCAGACTTCAAACCTCTTCATCTTGAACAAACAAATCCTCAACATAAAACCCATCTTTCCCCAAAAAAAGTTGAATAATAAAGGAAAAACAAAACAAATCCTATTGATATTGGTGTCTGTGAAGGGGTTGGAGGAAACTTCGAGAATGAAAACAGTGAAGGTATGGAAGGGTTGGGTGGTCGGAGAAAAGAGAGTGGAGGAGAGGGAGGATTCAGTGGCGGAGACGATGTGGAAATTTGAGAATGTTTTTATTTGCGGATTGTGCAACGTTAACACTCTGATGCAAGAAGTATCTGCTTCGTTACTTATGGAGTTTGAGAAGTGGGTGCTTCAGGCATAATCTTTGGGTCGAAAGGGGTGTTGGGTCACAAATTCAAAGAGGGCTTCTGGTTTTTAGTAGCTAGGGTTCTTGGAAGCTTGGTATCATGGAAGAAGAAGATGAATATGTTTTTTCTAATTTAACCAAAAATAATAATATGCTACATTGTAGAAATTATTCCACTCCATTGCAACCTGTTCTACCTTAATAAAGAAGATGAATAATAATATTCTACCTTACATAGACATAACAAAGTATATGATAAGTGAGGAACATGTTAGCTAAAGAAGATGAATAATATTTTTTAATTTAAAATTCAACACGGGCAATCCATCGTGGCATTCCAAGTAGGATGTGAGTAACATGTCAGCAAAATGTTTGATTAAATTTAGGAGGGGCAATGATTTTTTAAATTAAGAAAACGGGTGGACTAAAATCGTGGAATAAAAGTTTGGGGACTAAAATCGGGAGAGGGTGATAATAGGCGGACCAAAAGTGTAATTAAGCATTTTTATTTCATCCTCATCCCTCTCTCTCTCTCTCTCTCTCTCTCTCTCTCTCTCTCTCTCTCTCTCTCTCTCTCTCTCTCTCTCTCTCTCTCTCTCTCTCTCTCTCTCTCTCTCTCTCTCTCTCTCTCTCTCTCTCTCTCTCTCTCTCTCTCTCTCTCTCCCTCTCTCTCTCTCTCTCGTTTTCCTTCAGCTTCTCTCTTTAATTGCTCCGTTTTCCTCCCTTCTTTCTTTTTTTCTTCTCTCTCTATTTCACTTTTTCGTACACATTTACTTCTTCTATTATTGAATCTCAATGGGCAACAATTGCATGTTATGGATATAAATTTTTTTATATTTTTGTATATACAATATATTTATTTTTATAAATGAATATTTTTTGATTCTGGTCTATAAATGAATATTTAGCTTTTGATTCTTGTTGTTATAATCATTTTTTATATTTTGCTTTCATGAATGTTTTTATTTGTTTAATAATTGAACATTTTACTTTGGAGGCTCAACAAGAAAACATTAGAGGTGTTGTAAAATTAATTCTTTTTATATTTTAATTTAGTTTTGAGTTCCAACTGGGAAGTGTTAGACGATGTTGTTAAATTTTCTTATTTTTGATTTCCAATGGCAAAACATTATTACATGGGGTTGGAATACAAATAATATATATTTTATTTTCACAAATATTTTATTTTTTTATAAATTATTATTTTACTTTTAAGTTTTGACAGGAAACAATTATATATTACTAATATAACAATTTTTGTACTATGTTTTTATAAATATCTTTCATGTTTTATATTATGCTTTCATGAATATTTTTATCTTTTAAAAATGAACATTTTTATTTTGCATCATGACAAGATATTTATTTTTACATTTTTCTTTTGAGTTGTAGCGTTGAAACATTCGATATTGTTGTTAAATCTCCCTACTTTTGATTTCCGATGGCAAATCATTACATGTCGGAAACACAAATAGTTTACATTTTATTTTCACAAATGACTTTATTTTTTATAAATGATTATTTCACTTTTGAGTCTCAACGAGAAATAATTAATCAAAATAATTTCCTAATTTTTCAATTATCAGTATTTAAACTATTTGCTTGGGTGCAAGTGGTTAATGCACTCTATCTAAAGGGGTGGACTCGGCTAGTACCCGAGTTCGATCCTCAGCGATGGAACAAATTGGAGCCAGACTTTACTTATCTCCCGGCCGAACTTTGGATTCAGGACCCCTTTTCCCTGGACACCGGAGCGGAGTTAAAGACCCCTAAACCAAAAAAAAAGTATAACTATTTATTTAATCATCAAACTATAGAAAATATCTGTACCCATGCGGCGCGACCCATGTGGATGCACATGTATACTGCTAGTAAATAGAAGAAGATAGTAGAATGAAATTTGACGTAGGAATTGGACTGCATCCGAAGAAAGAGGAGTTTGCATTGGTGTTTTAAAATATTTTCTAAAATTAGGTTTTCATGAATTCTATTTAAAATAATGTTTGATCAAATATTAACAAGTAAGGTTGAAAGCAAAGAACACAAGTATGTATCCTGGTCCACTACCACCTTTTAGCTATGTTTAGTCCCTTTAACTCACTAAAAGGGTATAATCAATAAGATTACAAAAACCTTAAGAGTATCTTCTGCTAAACTAGGCTTTAACTCTTAACTTCTTAGAATGACTAAATACAATTTAGCTTTTGAGGATTAAGCTACTACTGGAATGAAATTTCAAAGATTTTTAAAATACTAAAAACTACTTCCCTTTACGAGAGGTTTAGAAAGAAAGTCAAAATCTTTATAAAGAGTTATACAGTAAAGCACAACTCTCTGGGTTTCTTTGATCTGTTGGGTATTCACATTACTTGTCGTTCTTGGCTTCTTTTAATTATATTATGCACACTAGACAAGAAATTAGAACTCAAATTGTTCTCTTAGATTATTAGTTATCAACAAAAAAATTAATTAAGGTTTATTGTTTCTCAATCCACGTGGTTCCAACATTAATTAGCGTCCAAATTAATACACATACACAACACCTACAATGGCAAGTTGTGTTCTACCCCTTCGTTTTTTCCTCTAGTCTATTTGTGTATAGCCTATTTGTTGGATTAGTATGGACTTCTATTAAGCATTTCGCAGAGAAGAAATGAAAACATGAAAGAACTTCATTGATTTAGAAAAATGAATTAAATTGGTACAACAGATGAGTGGAGTGATATATACACTCAATGAAAACAAGAAGAAGGTAAAGACTCTCTAACGGCAATGCTAACAAACACTAGAACTAATCTAACAAACTTAACCAGTGTAATGAGTAAAACTAACTAGACTCCAACTATGGTAACCTGATTTACAATTATGGTAAAGAGGTAAAAGTAAAAGAGTAAAAAAGGTGAAACTAATCTCTAATACTTCCCCTCAAGTTGGGAGATACATATTATGGAGTCCCAACTTGGAGATGAGAGACTGAAACAGCGTCGCGGAAGAGCTTTAGTGAGAGGATCAGCCAGTTTTTGATGAGAGGCAACATGAACCAATTTGATAAAGTTGGAGTGGATGTGTTCCCGGATGAAATGGCTGTCGATGTCAATGTGTTTTGACCGTTCGTTGCAAGTGGGATTGCTGGCAAGCTGTATTGCAGAGTTGCTGTCACAGTATACTGTTGCAGAGGCAACTGGGATATCTAGAGACCGAAGCAGTTGTCGTAACCAAAGTAACTCAGAAGTAAGGGTTGCAAGAGAGCGGTATTCCACTTCAGCAGAGGATTTGGCAATAGTGAGTTGCTTTTTAGACTTCCAGCTAATAAGAGCAGAGCCTAAGAACACGCAGAAATATGTAGTAGAGCGGCAAGAAGTGGTGCAGCTATCCCAATCTGCGTCAGAGAAGACAGAAACACGCAAAGAAGAGGTTGCAGGAAACAAAATGCCTTGGCCAGGTGCTGCTTTCAAGTACTGCAACAGGTGATGTATTGCATTCAAATGTGTAGATCTAGGTTTGGTCATGAATTGACTCAAACGATTGACTGCATATGCAATGTCAGGGCGGGGGATAGTCAAGTAGATTAGGCGCCCAATAAGTCTTCTGTACACGGATGGGTCAGATAGAGGGGTACCATCAATGTCATTTAGAATGATAGCTGAGTCCATAGGGGTGGGGAGAGGCTTTGAACCCAGAAAACTAGTATCATGAAAGAGTTGGAGGGTGTATTTTTGTTGGCAGAGGGAAATACCTTGAGGGGAGTGAGCAATTTCAAGGCCCAAGAAGTAGTGCAAGTCACCTATAACACGTAAGTTGAAGTTGTCCTCTAATAATTGTCTGCTTTGGTCAATAAGAATAGAGTTAGAGCAATCTGCACCAGATCCTTTTGTGAACAAAGAATTATCAGGTGTACTCAAGGTAAATCCATGTTGAATCATAACAGTTGAAAATTTCATGTACCACTGTCGAGAAGCCTATCGAAGACCATACAAAGACTTATTAAGTTTACAAACCAAGTTCTCCCCCTTGGTGGGATAACCCAAAGGAAGGTGCAGGTAGATCTCCTAATCCAGATCTCCATTTAAAAAAGCATTGTTGTTGTCCAATTGAAGCATGGACCAGTGTTTTTGAGCAGCAACGGCCAACAATATGCGGGCAGTGCCCAGCTTAGCAACCGGAGAGAATGTTTCGGTGAAGTCTACTCCTGCTTGTTGAGTAACTACCAAGCGAGCTTTGTACTTGTCAAGGCTACCATCTGCCCTATACTTCACTTTGTAGAGCCATCTGCACTCAATTGCCTTTTTAACAGGAGGGAGAGGTTGCACAGTCCAAGCGTTGTTGATTTCAAGTGTTGTTATCTCAACAGCCATGGCAGCACGCCATTCAGGAACCTTGACTGCTTGATGGTAGTATGCAGGTTCATATATGGCAATGATTTGCATTACAAAGTTGTGATAACTTGAAGACAAATGATCATAGGAGAGGTACTGCTGTATAGGGTAGGCGATGTTGCAATGATACTCCTGAAGGTAAGCAGGGGGATGGTGAGGTCTTGATGATCTGCGAAGGGGAGATTCAGCCAGAACATTGTGGTCAGAAGCAATGGAGATAGCAGTGTCAGGTGTCTCATGAGGTAACTACTCAGGGGAGTCTTCTGGTGTGGTTGAAGATATATCAGTGAGATCTGGTGTGGCAAAATTTTCTGCTGTATTAGTGAGATCTTGTGTAGCAAAATGTTCTGGTGTAACAGGTGTTTATGGTGTAGGAGGGTAGTCTAGGGGGACAGTGAGGGATGAAGGGTTTGGCAGGCTAGGAGTATTAGATGTGTGATTTGGTAACCCATATGATGCACAATTTTTGAAAAGAAAGACTGTTTCTTGAAAGGTAACATCCCTAGAAATAATAAACTTTTGGTGATGTACGTCAAAAAGTTTGTACCCTTTATATCCTTGAGGGTAACCCATGAAAAATGCAAGGGGTTGCCCTAGGGATGAACTTGTGTCTATAGGACAAAATGGTTGGGGCATGACAGAGACATCCAAAGACACGAATTTGGGTGTAATCAAGAAGTTTGGAATAGAGAACCTCATATGGACTTTTGTCTGCTAGGTTGGGGGAAGGTTCTGTTGATCAAATAAGTAGCTGCTGACACATTCTCCCCAGTATTGAAGGGGAATGGCTGCCAGAAACATCAGAGATCTTGCCACATTTAACAAATGCTGGTGTTTTCTCTCAACAACAGCATGTTGTTGTGGCCTGTATGGACATGAAAACTGGTGAATGGAACCCAAATGCTGCAAAAAATCTGTTAGTGTAAACTCCCTAGCATTATCAGTTCTAATCATTTTGATATGTTTGCCAAATTGTGTCTCAACATATGTAAAAAAAGATTTTGATCAGTTGAGGAGCATCATATTTATGTTTCATAAAGTGCACCCATGTAAATCTAGAGTGATCATCTTCAATTGTGAGGAAATATTGGTAGCCATCGTGAGTTTGTTTAGCAAAGGGGCCCAATGTGTCACAATGTATGAGATCAAAGATATTGGTTGAAAAATTATAAGATGCAGAGAAGGGAAAACGTTTTTGTTTAGCAAGAGGGCATACAGTGCAGTTTTCTTAATTAAATTTGTCATTAATAGGAAAAGGAATTTTATTGCTTAGGGAATGTAATACATAATCTGATAAATGTCCCATGCGGCTATGCCAAAGGGTGGCTAAATCAAAGACATGTGTGCTAGCATTACAAGAAATGGAATCTCCTAAAACAAAAGAATTACAAGAAAAATAAACATCTATGGCAGGTGTAGTGTGTCAATTTGGACAAGCATTAAAAGGAAAAAGACCATTGATCAATTCACATCTTCCAATCACCTCTTGTGTGGACGATCCTGTATTATGCTATAGTTGTTAAGGAAGAAAACATGAAACAATTGAGTATACAGTAATGCACCCACAGAAATGAGATTGACATTAAACCCATGAATATGCAGCACATTAGTGATTGTTAAATAAGGGCTTAAAGCAATGGAAACAATGCTAGCTACTCTAACTTTTTGATTATTAGGCAAGGTGACAAATGTGTGTGGTAGTGTTATGTAGTGATTGAAAAGGGTATATATGTGTGTGTGTGTGTGTGTGTGTGTGTGTGTGTGTGTGTGTGTGTGTGTGTGTGTGTGTGTGTGTGCAGCGGCACCCGAGTCAACAAGCCATAAAAGAACATCAGACTTTGCCAGAGAGACTAATACCAATACACATGATACCTGGTTTGTCACTGTCTGTTACATAGGACTTTGCCATCTGATCTTAGATGTAACTCATCATTTGCTGGTACTGCTCAGTTGAAGGGGTAGAAGCCTGGATGTTGTGGGCAGTGCCTTTAAACTTCTTGTGACCGGGACGGTATCCGTGAAGTTTGAAGCATTTTTCTTTCACATATCCAAGAATCCCGCAATGGCTACACAGAGGACGATCTTTCTTGTGTGTGGTAGGAGAAGGGGCTGTGGATGACTGAACAGCACAAGCGAGAGGAGTGGTGCTAAGTAGGGTTAGGGTTCCCCACCTCACGCTGAGTTTCTTCTTGAATCACCAAGGCAAAGACTTGAGCAATGGTAGGGATAGGGTTCATTTGAAGAATTTGACCACGGATTTGGCTGTAGCTCTCACTCAATCCCATAAGAAAGGTAAGAACGTATTCAGAATTGATGTGACTCGCCATGGGTAAGGCGTCGCCGCAATTGCATTCACTGGGCGGAACAAGTTCGCTGAGTTGCTCCAAAGTAAAACTAACTAGACTCCAACTATGGTAACCTGATTTACAATTATGGTAAAGAGGTAAAAGTAAAAGAGTAAAAAAGGTGAAACTAATCTCTAATAACTTCTACCTATCTATATATATATATATATATATATATATATATGTGTGTGTGTGTGTGTGTGTGTGTGTGTGTGTGTGTGTGTGTGTGTGTGTGTGTGTGTGTGTGTGTGATTTCTTGAACAATATATATCTTTTATACTCTTGATTTTAGACATTACGTACATGAGACTGCCCACTTAAAAAATATGTTAAATAACCTGTACATAAATTGTTCTATTTACCTTGTTATCATCAAAGTTTTTGAGAGACAAAACTTATTGTTTTGGTTCTAATAACATGTTTTTCGTGCATAAAACACCAATAAACTCCTTCAAAAAAAAAACACCAATAAACTAAATAATTTTCCTTGACATAATTGCAATTCTTTTTTGGTAAGTCGAAATATTTTTAAAATAAAATTTTATTTAGACCAAAAAAATGTATCAAAATCCGAATACATAAGAAATACGGAGAAAATATTGGTATAATACATTTATTTTTTTATTTTAAATTAAATTTAGTGTTAAACGTGTATAATATATTTAATTTAAAATAAAAAAAATAAATGTATTCTACAGTATTCCTTCTATATCTCATATGTATTCGTATTTTCGTACACTTTTTGATACATTTCTTTTGGCATAAATAACATTTCTGTATTTTTAATGATAAGCACAAACTCAAGTCACAAAAGAGAGAAAAGAGATCATAAGTACTGAAAGAAACACAAATTTTACACTACCCAAAAAGAAACAACATCATTTTTTCTCCATAAAATTAGGCATGTAAAAGCATCAGAAAAGGGGAGTGACATCCCAATTATATTGGCACTCCAAATTCTAAAAATCATCTGCAGCACAGAAATGTAACATTATCTAAAAAAAGACAAAAAAAAGGAAATTCAAAAAGCACATGTAGACTTGGCCAAAATCCATGAAGAAAGAGGATCAACAAAAACAGAAACAAGGTATAAGCTAGCCTTCTATAAATTTTATTTTTGAAAAGCAAATTATATTATATATATATATATATATATATATATATATGTGTGTGTGTGTGTGATAAATGAAAATTGTGAATTCAATGAACGCAAAACCAATTTACAAACCTCCACACTCAACAAAACAGAAGGAGGTTCAGTGTTGGATTCCTAGAAACTAACATTCCTCCACCCCACTAACATTTGCCTATAAAAAAAAACTAAAACGGAAGGTAACGTCAAAGCACCAAAACTAAAGAAACAAAACCAACAATCCTTAAAACGGTACAACCAGGCCATCCAAATGAGAATTGGTAAACCTACACAAACCAAAATTACCTGACGAAAGTCACGGATTGAGTCCCAAAGAAGGCTAATTCGTCGGCACAATTGTTACCATCCTTGTAAATATGAGAATAAATGAATAACATTTGATTAGTGATATTCATATATTTTTTTCATTTACCTCTCATAGATCAAGGGACCAAATCACTAGATTTCAAAGCAGCTACAGTTAAAATGGAATCACACTCGAACTATTTTTTTAACCCTTCTGATAAGCCAATTCAATAACTATATATCTAGCAGATCAATACACAATAATCCGTATGTATGATCAGAAAACATCGACCCTACCATAAATCCCTATACATAGGCATTAATTAAAACCAAGTATATTGCATCGCTGTTAATGAATTTTCAGGTCTTTGATCCAAATGTAACAACCTAGACGGCTAGACCTATATATAACAATAGGCCCATATATATTCATGGGTTTACTAATCATTAATCAATTAATGCAAGTTTATTTATTCCTGAACTAATCTACATAAAGACCTAGTTTAATTAAAAAAAATATCATCAAATATTTTGACATACAATGGAATCAGATCAGAAATTAAAGGTAGAAACAGCTAACATATAGCAACATGATAATCAAATCGCAAAATGGTTTGATGAAAAAATAATTAAATTGCGAAATGGAAAAATGAGACGAAACCTGCAGTTTACTTGATCATGAATAAACACATGTCAAATATTTGCCATGTTTGGGAATTACATAAATTTGGTACATTTTCTGCATGCAATGTTGGTGGAATCAAGGAGTTCCCCCAAACACTTCATCAACGATGGACTATTTTTTTCTCCCTTATAAACTGTTGTTTAATTATACTATATAGCTAGACTCTCGGATGAAGCGTTCAGAGGAACTCCAAGAGACACCCAACAGATAATCTCTTAAACATATTACACAGAAGCACAGAAATGAGCGTGCTATTTATTGAGGAGGATTATATGTTCAAAGAACAAAAAAAGGTGAATTTTATGTGGACATGGAAAAACATACGTAATAAAGATACTTTCTTGCTTTGAACCTGGTCACGATATTGGGCAAGAAGAGGAGACACAAGAGAGGTTCCTGCTGCATTCAGTAATGAAAATGATTCGTTGGTGGTAAAGTGATTCACAGCATATGGCTAAAGTGTACAATAAGCTTTTTTGTTGCCCTTCCTGTCATTTTCATGACTTAAAGCTTTCTAGGGCAAATATATATCAGAGGTAATCTTCCAATGCGTATTTGTTACAACAGAAAAAAAAAATGTATGCTTTTTTCACCCTTAAAATCATTCTGCAAAATAATAGATAATAAATTTATACGTTAATGCTGATTTTTCATAGCAACAACCGGAATTTGAAATAGTATAGGCCAAAATGCAGTTTTGGTCATCTATCTTTCACCATATTTAAATTTGGTCATTTATCTTTTTTTTCATTCATTTTGGTGATCATTTTTATATTTCAAATATGTGTCAATGTGGTCTTTTTTTAACATTTTTGTCACTACAAAAAAATTGGTCATTAGCGACGGAAATTTCCCTCGCAAAATGACGAAATTCCGTCGCTAATGACCGTTAGTGAGGGAATTAGCGAGGGACAAGTTGCGAGGGAATCTGAGTCCGTCGCTAATTAGCGATGGTACATTCTGTCGCTAATTCCCTCACTAATGGCAGCCACGTGGGAAAATTCAGACAGCCACGCGTCCACTTTCCCTCGCTAATTCCCTCGCTAATGCCTAGCCACGCGTCCACTTTCCCTCGCTAATTCCCTCGCTAATGCCTAGCCACGCGTCCACTTTCCCTCGCTAATTCCCTCGCTAATGCCTAGCCACGCGTCCAATTTCCCTCGCTAATTCCCTCGCTAAAGCCCATCTGATTGTATTTTTTTTTAATAATCTGCTTTTATACCTGTTTATTTTATTAATAAATAATAAAATCTAAACTATATAAAACAGTTAAATTTTGAAATGTTATAACATAAACGTTAATCAACAACACTTCAATAAATAAAAATTACGAGAATGAAATTTTAATCAACAACACTTAATCTGAAATGTTATAACAAAAACGTTAATCAACAACACTAAAAGCTGCCACCATCAGACTCCTCAGCTTGTTCCTTATCTTGCTCATCATCTTCCTCCTCATCTTCCTCCTCATCTTGCTGCTGATTTTGCTGCATATTCTTAAAATACTTTAACATCATCGCCTGCCTACGGCTCACCTTCTTAAAGTTTTGCTGCATCTTTTTCACTGCCTCAGAAGAGGTCCTGACCTCCTGTCGAGTATCGTGCAGCTCATGTCGAGTATCGTGCAGCTCCTGTCGAGTATCGTGCAGCTCCTGTCGAGTAGACTGCAGCTCCTGTTCCATCTGCCTCACATGCTCTGTATCTGCAGGAGCAGAAGCTAGTCGACTGCGTCTTCTGCTGCTCCCGGCCCCAGACTGGCCCATACATGGAGCCAAGGGCCCCGTACCATACAGGTGACCCTTAGACCAACCAACTGTCTTCTCCCAATGTTGATTTGCTAGATCTATCATCTCAGGAGTAAGTTTGCTAAGTGCTTCAGGGTCCCAGCTCCCCTGAGTTAACTGAGTCATGAACTCATTTACTTGCTCCTGTTTTGAATAACCACAAATTAGCGCTCCATTCTGACAAAGCAACATTATATATAATACAAATCAATTTGTATATTTACCTGAGTCATCTTGGAGCGCTCATCAACATACTCGCCAGTGCCTTTCCTCACATGGGTGGCTCTATGCAGCTCAGGAGCAGTGATAGGGCGTCCTGCCTTTTTACTCTGTAAAATGAAACACATTGTCAAAAATTGCTAACTAATTAAATAATGTAAATGATACACACAGATTTGTAAAATAATTTACCAATCTAGCAGCATGCTGAGCTTGGTTGATGGACCCGCCGCAGTGAAGCGAGCCACCCTTTTCTGAGTTTCTATTGTTTTTGGCGCTTGCAGCATTTTTCTTGAAAGTCTCAGTAGCCCAATGGCTCTTGAAGGCATTCCAAATATCATCACCCATGAAGTCAGGCTTTTTATCTTTACAGCGGAGCTTATAAAGCAAATCTGAAATTTGAGCGCCCATCCTTTTGAAAAAAAGTCTCCGCACATTGTCATCTTCTTCTATGTCCCAAGTTACCTTGGTCTGTATTAAGTAAAATGAAAATATCTATTAGTAATTATATTAAACGTTATTAAACATAAAATTTAAACAAACAATATAAGTAATGACAAAATAATTGACACTTACCCTAAAGAAGTCAAGCAGATCCTTCCTGTCATCTTCTTCGACTTTGCTCCACTTTTTATGGAACTTTTGAAAATATTTTTTCCGGATGACATAGGTGATGCTTGATGAAGCTACCTTTGCAGGAAGAAGCCTGCATAATGAAAGATATATCGATCAATCAAATATATATAAGTCGTTGCATAATTAACTTTAAAAAAACAAACAATATAATACTTACGCGTTACCACGGCTATAAATGACTTTGAGTCTAATACCATTAATAACAACCACCTCCACTCTCTCGTCATCGGTGGATGAATCACCTTCAACATTACCAACACCAACCTCATGCTGAATATCATCCTGGGGCTCTGGTGTAGGCATAGATAACCCAGCTGAGGCGCCCATATGTCCAGCTGATGGGCCCGTATGTCCAGTTGATGGGCCCATATGTCCAGATGATGAGCCTATATGTCCAACTGGTGTGCCATACCCAACTGGTGTGCCATACCCAGCTGGTGGGCCCATATGTCTAGCTGATGGGCCCATATGTCCAGCTGGTGTGCCATACCCAGCTGGTGGGCCATACCCAGCTGGTGGGCCATACCCTGCATACGCATCTGCTGGGCCCATATAATGCCCATGTGATGGTAAATGATACCATCCGGGGCCAGATGGAGGCGGAGGTTGTGGGGCGGTAGCTGGTGGGCCCATAAAGTTTATACCCCTCATATTCCCAATATTAAGTTCCACCTCACGAGTACGCCTTCTTCTAGGAGGTTCATCGGTCATAGTCTTCTTCCCTTTATTATTACGTCTCGGTGGGTCAGAACCTCCTCCTGGATCCATATCTATGAAAAAATAGAAACGAAATGTGATACCAACAACATTAATTATATATATTTATAAATAATTTAAATAAAGTAAATTAACAAGAACAATATTGATATATTAATGATTCTAATAAATTTAAAGACAACATAAGGAGTCAACATAAGTAGACAATATATATAAGATTAATCAAATACAACATTCTCTTCTTCATCTTCATTCTGTTCTTCATCTTCATTCTCTTCTTCATCTTCATTGTGTTCTTCATCTTCATCAACTTCTTCAACTAGTCGTCGATCATCACATAATGAGTCAATCGGTTCAAATTCAATTACCTCATCTACTCCTGAAATTTC
Organism: Astragalus membranaceus; assembly: GCA_039519185.1. Classification (NCBI taxonomy): domain Eukaryota; kingdom Viridiplantae; phylum Streptophyta; class Magnoliopsida; order Fabales; family Fabaceae; genus Astragalus; species Astragalus membranaceus. Next base: position 49,425,723 of record CM076849.1, read on the forward strand.
ATCCACCTGATAAGGAACCTCATCCTTCGCATCAATGGCTTCAATGCGACCCTGTGGTTTTGTCTTAATTGCAACACACCATCCTCTCTGAGTTGATGGATATGGAACATAATACACCTGCCTCACATTTTCTGCCATGATAAACGGATCATAAAGTTTATACCTTCCATTCATTCGAATGTCCACGGTATTACATTTTGGATTCAATTTCATTCCTCTAACCGATGGATCAAACCATCTACAAAAAAACAAAACTATTCTCTTTTCATAGTCTAACGGTGGGTATTCAAATTCATATATTTGTTCGATCACACCGTAGTAGTCATTTTCACCTCCTCCTGTTTCACCTTTAACATATACCCCACTCTTAATTGTTTTTTCCCTCACTCCATGATTGGGTGTCAAATTTATAACCGTTAACTAGGTACGTGTGCCACTCGGTCACCTCAAGAAAAGGACCATCGGCTAAGTTCCTCAAGTGTCGGATTTGGGGAGTTGGTTCTGCTTCATACACCTAAGTAAACAACATATGGAAAAATAAGTCATGTCTCATATCTACTTTAAAGAATTATTCAGCGCCTTGGGGATTTGGTTACTTACTCTAGTCTTAAACCAGGATGGAAAACTTTCATGTATACGAATAGAAGATTCTTCAGCGCCTATACCCTCAATTCGTAAGAATGCACTGAAAAAGATTGAAAGTTGATCAAAATCTGATTTAACATCATACAGTATAGATTAACAACTGAATTGGAGCATACTTACTCAAGATATGGTTTAACTTCAGTGCAATTGATCAAGACATGAACATGTGCTGATTTATGCTCTTTATCTGATAAGTAGTTGGTTGACTTCTTTCCCGAAGGGCGACCAGGTTTGATAAACACAGATAAAGTGAGCGGGCGTCTTTCTTGTTCAATCTCCATTTCATTTCTATTATTTGTTGACAACATAAAGTTGTTGAAATAATGTGAACAAAAATAAATTGTTTCACGGTGTAGATAAGCTGTGCAGATCGATCCTTCAACTCTAGCTTTATTTTTCACCGATCGTTTATAATCACCCATTAATCTATTTGTTGAACGAAAAATACTTCATTAAACTAATAATCATACTAATTAAGATATTTTTAATAAAATGTTGAAATAGATAATTACCTCTCAAATGGATACATCCACCTATAATGAACTGGTCCACCAAGTCTTGCTTCATACGCAAGGTGAACCGGTAGATGCTCCATGGAATCAAAGAAACCGGGAGGAAATATTCTCTCCAACTTACAAATAATGAAAGGAATATTCTGCTCCATCTTAATAAGATCAACCCTTCTCAATGTTGAAGAGCACATATTTTTAAAATATTGACTCACTTCAATAAGTGGTTCCAAAACACACTTTGGTAATGAATTAAAAGCAATTGGAAGCAAACACTCCATGAATACATGACAATCATGACTTTTCATCGCATACATCTTCCCGGTGTTCACATCAGCACATCTTGCAAGGTTAGAAGAATAACCATCTGGCATCCTCAATTCTTTCAACCATCGAGAAACATCTTTCGCTTCATCTGGTGTTAGGCAGTATTTGGCTTTGGGTTTTAACATCTTCCCATTAGGCATTTCCACCAAATTCAAATCAGATCGATGTTTGCTACAATAAAGAGCAGAATCCAATCTAGCCTTATTATTGTCTTTGGTTTTATCTTTCACATTCATCACAGTGAAAAATATGTTGTCAAAGAAATTTTTCTCGATGTGCATAACATCAAGATTGTGCCTCAACAAATTATCTTTCCAATATGGGAGATTCCAAAATATGCTTTTTTTTGTCCAATTGTGCACCTGTCCATAACCATCCAGGCGGGTGAGCTCCCCTACCTCTGTGGCTTGTGGAAAATCGATAACTCTGCTCCAGATTTCACCTGATGTCAACAAAGGCGGTGGTCCATCTGTTTCAACTGCCCCTTTCTTGAAGGCCTTCTTGTTCTTTCTAAATTTATGATCTTGCGATAAGAATCTGCGATGCGAGTCAAACCAAGAACTCTTGCCCCCGTACTTTAGCGTAAACGCCTTTGTGTGTTCCATACAGTGGGGACATGCCAATTTACCGTGAGTCCCCCAACCAGACAACATACCATAAGCAGGAAAGTCGTTAATTGTCCACATCAATGCCGCTCTCATCATAAAAATTTTCTTTCGTGCTGCATCATATGTCAAAACACCCCCCCCACAATCTCTTAAGATCATCAATCAGAGGTTCCAAAAAGATATCAATGTTAGCTTTTGGATTGGATGGACCAGGTATCAGACAAGTCAAAAACATATACGGTTTAGTCATGCACATCTCAGGAGGAAGATTTTAAGGGGTAACAATGACTGGCCAACAAGAGTAGGGTGACGCCGATGCTTGGATATATGGAGTAAACTCATCAGAGCACAAGCCAAGCCGAACATTCCGTGGGTCTGAGGCAAAATCTGAATGCACTTGATCAAAGTGCTTCCACGCTTCACCGTCGGATGGGTGGCCTAAAATGTCATCTGAGGTACGCCTATTGTCATAATGCCAAGTCATTTTCTGCGCAATTTCGGTCGATGCAAACATTCTTTGCAACCTTGGAACTATAGGCAAATAGAACATCGACTTTACAGGGATAGGTTTATAATTACATTTTGCCCCTTTACGATCATGATACCTTGGCTTTCCACAGAATTTGCATTCAAGTAGCTCACCATCATTTTTACCAAATTCGTTGTTGTAAAACAACATGTGCCCTTTCTCACAACTATCAATCTTCTTAAATTTCAATCCCAGCTTTGAAACTAACTTCTTTGCTTCATAATAACTTTTTGGCAAATTATCCTTATTAGGTGTCGCTTCCAACATCATTTCAGTCACATAGTCTAAACTCATCTCAGAAATATTACTCATGGACTTGAGAGCTAAAAGTTTCACACACATAGATAATTTTGACTGTGGCGAGCCTTCAAACAACGGTTTGTTTGAATCTCTTAACAAATTATAAAATTTTTGTGCTTCTTCATTTGGAAGTTCATCATGATCGTCATATTGAGGCTCATCAAATGGCACATTCACCCTGAGACCATCACAAATCATGTTTTCCATCGACTCAAAAATTTCATTACGTGGAACACCAACACCAGAACTGCTTGAAGCCCCTACCTCAAAATTTTAACGTCGTTGTTCTCCATGGTCCACCCAAATCCAATAATTAGGCCTAAACCCCCATTGATACAAGTGCTCCCTGATTTCATTATCGGTCCTAATAGGTACACCGTCGCATTTTAAGCATGGACATCTAACCCCCTTTTCCCGTTTAGCCAATTCATGTCGCCACGCTACCACAAGAAACTGTTCAACCCCAATTACAAAAGATTCCTTCAAACCCGCTCTTCTCGGATATAACCGATCATACACCCATTCACGATTAAATTCATACAAATTCATCTACACACATTTAAAAAAACGTGTTAACATTCCCAATAATCTATCAAGTTAGTGGCATCGATATGATCTCAGTGGAGATGATTCCGAGCCGAGTATGGGGGTCAAGGACAGCACAAAACCCTTTTCCATCCAAGTAGTGAAGAAAGTTATTTCGTATAACTCCCAACCTTACTGTTGTTAGTATCGCCTCGCATTATCTCAATGGAGATGATTTCGAGCAAAATATGGGGGTTATATAAATGAAGCTTCCATCAACAACACACAGTCATCTAACCTAGGGTTCATGAAAACAACAATTAATTTATTTTGGAAACTAACCGTTATGAGATTGAGGTCTGGTGCGGTACGTGGTTCGGTGACGGTGCGCACTCCGGTGCGGTTGTGAGACTTCAAACACCAACAATTTCAATCCTAAACAATTTCAACTTCAATTTCAATAACTAACTTCAATTTCAACTATTAATTTCAACAACAACTTCAATATCAACTTCAATTTCAACTATTAATTTCAATTTCAAGCAAAAAACATAAATCAATTCACTATTAATTTCAGTTTCAATAAAACAACTTCTTCAATTTCAACAAACAATTTTTATCCTACACAATTTCTATAAATCCTAAACTTAATCCTAAAACCTAAAACACAATTTAAATTTCTACCCAATTTCAATTTCTAATCCTAAACACAATTTCACTAAAACAATATCAAAAATTAATTTTACAATATCACAAAACTAAATTCACTAAAATTACCAAACAACAATAATATCACAAAATTAATTTTACAAATCCTAACAAAACAATATCAAATAAAATCAGTTGGTAAAAAAAAATTAAAATCAGTAAAAAAAACCTCCAAAGTAGAGCTCCGGTGGTGAGGAGGGCGACCTCCGGTGGTGGTGGGGAGGGCGAGCTCCGGTGGTGGCGAAAACGGAGAGCTCCGGTGAGAGAAGTGTTCGCGTAGGAGAGAGAGGAGAGAGAGCGAAGTCGCGTAGGAGAGAGAGAGAGAGGGGAACGACGGTTGAGCGGTGGTGTGGTGGTGGTGGTGCGGTGGTCGTGGTCTGGTGAGCGGCGGTGCGGTGGGGTTGGGGGGTCGTGAGAGAAGAGTGAGGGAGTGAGAGGAAACAGAAGAGGAAAGAGGAAACAGAAGAGGAAAGAGGAAACAGAAGAGGAAAAGGGATCTGATTCTAATTTTAATTGGGGTTAGCGACGGAATTTGCGAGGGACTATTCCGTCGCTAATCCCTTCATGCTAACCAAGGTGGAACGGTAAAAAAACATTAGCGAGGGACTACTAATTCCGTCGCTAATCGCTTCGGTTTCCGTGCGGTTCAGATTTCAGTTTCCCTCCAAACAATTAGCGACGGACAGTTCCGTCGCTAATGCACTAACTTCCGTCGCTAATGTTCAAAAATCCGAAGACCCTTATTCCCTCGCAAAGTCCGTCGCTAATGTCAATTTTAGCGAGGGAAACACATTCCGTCGCTAATGGCCGTCGCAAATAACGTTTTTTTTTTGTAGTGTGTCCACTGACTTTAACGGACGCCATCCTAGTCGTTAACGAGCGACATGTTCGCTTTGTTGACATTAGTAACTGTCTAACTGGGCAAAAAAATAAATAAATAAACAAAGTGATAGTTTGTTGAAACACAAAGGATCAAAATGAACTTTTGCAAAAAAATTCATCTTCTTCTTCATCCCCAATCACCACCACCCTCTCATTTCTCTCCACCGCACCACCTTCACCACCACTAGGACCTCTCTCTCTCTCTCTCTCTCTCTCTCTCTCTTGTCCATCTATATCCTTTAGCCCCGCCTCTCTCTCTCACCTCTATTGAGGATAAACATGAAGTGGGGAAGGGAAAAGAGGAGAGAGATCGAGGGAGAAGTGGGAAAGAGAGAGAGCGAAAGGAGAGCGGTAGACAGTGAGGAGAGAGAGGTTGCAATGGTGGTGCCATGGAAACAGAGTGAGAGGGTGGTGGTGATTGGGAATGAAGATATAGTTTTTTTTTTGGCAAAAATTCACTTTGGTCCTTTTTGTTTCACTAAGATTTTAGATTAGTCCTTTATGTTTCACCAAGATTTTCGTCTGGTCTTTTATTCTTTTTTTGCCCAATCACTAATGCCAACGAAGCAAACCATGTCACCTATTAATGCCAGCGTGATGTCTGTTAAAGTCAATAGACAAAACTGTTTAAACAAGACCACTTTGATACAAATTTGGAATATAAAAGACCAAAGTAAAAGATAAAGGACCAAAAATGCATTTTGTCCAATAATGTAACACCCAATGCTAGTATCTAGAATTAGCATATGACATTAACATGATAAATCACGATAAATTAAACATAAACAGATGGTCCACATCCTTTTTACATAACAAGTTTTGATGTTTAGTTAATTAAAAAATTACATAAACTTATTTGAATATAATTAGTAGATGACATTTGAAACATATAATTTCAAAATTTAAAAACCCTAGAGCGTTTGGATGTGATAATTTGGATCTCTTCCAGTTTAATCAAGGTCTTGGGTTCGAATCCAACCTTTGGAATGTACAAACAAGTTGTTTAATATATGTTCTGTACCGTATCTCTTGACGTGATGGCTGATCCGAGATAGTTGGTAGATGTTGGTCTTAATCAACCGAGCGTGTCCGATCCGAGATGGGGTGGTACCTGCAATGACACTCTGATGCTCAAGTCAGCAAGTGAGTCAGTTGCAGACAAGAATATGGGAAAGTGTGTGTACCTTTAATGCTTGCAATGAATGCTTATTTGTAGGCTTTGGAAATCAGTGAGAACCGTTAGATTTAGGGCTTTGATCTCAACTATTGATTAATGGATCTGTCTTTGGCATTGGGCCTTAGTGAATAGAATGGTTGTGGCCCAATCCATAACTGTTGCCCCCCAAGTCAGGTCGCCTTGGGGAGAGCTTGACTTGAAATCTTATCTGAGTTTGAGGTACCCTCTGAGGCCGGGTTTGCACTTGTGTGAGTGTTTTGCCCCCAGCCTCGGAACGTCTGAGATTCAGGTCTTGTGTAAGTTCGAAAAATGAGCTTTACAATGCTCTGTGCGAGCTTGAATTTGGGTGCTTGACAAAATGTGGCGACCTTCCGAGGCCGGGCTTGTACTCTCCTGGGGGGGATCCGATCCTTATATAAGGCCAGAGATTATATGAGCCATATTGTTAACCGGATTTCATGGAGGAGAGATCGGATATGGAATGTGGACGGTATGGGAGAAAATTAACACGTCGCCGTTTGGGCGCAAGCTCACAAGTTCGTCATTTATGAAGTAACGATCTCCACCATGACGATCTCCCATTGTGGTTGCCAATGTTCTGTACCGTATCTCTTGACGTGATGTCTGATCCGAGATAGTTGGTAAATGTTGGTCTTGATCAACCGAGCTCCGTATCCGATCCGAGATGGGGTGGTACCTGCAATGACACTCCGGCGCTCAAGTCAGCAAGTGAGTCAGTTGTAGACAAGAATATGGGAAAGTGTGTGTACCTTTATTGCTTGCATTGAATGCTTATTTATAGGTTTTGGAAATCAGTGAGAACCGTTAGATCTTGGGCTTTGATCTCAACCATTGATTAATGGATTTGCCTTTGGCATTGGGCCTTAGAAAATAGAATGGTTGTGGCCCAATCCATAACAATATATAATAGGGTTAAATATGTTTTTGTCTCTACAAATTTTGGTTTTTTTGGTTTTACTTCCTAAAAAATATGTTTTTTTCTCCACAAAATTTGGGCATTGGGCCTTATTTTTGGTTTCATCAGTTTTAGTCATTCATGATTTGTAATAGTGTTTATAAAAGGTCTAAAAAAACGCTATTAAAAGTCATTGAGCGTTATTAAATGTTATGAGAAACTAAAACTGATGAAAAAAATAAATCGTAGTGACCATAAGTAAGTGAAACTTTTTTGAGAGATTAAAAAAAAAGTGACCATAAGTAAGTGAAACTTTTTTGAGAGATTAAAAAAAAAAACCAAATTTATAGTTACTAACTAGATATTTAACCCCACATAATATACTTCAAATCACCACAATTCAAACAAAGCGTAATATCCTTACTCTTGAAAAGCTGCTTCTCGTAAAATCTTGGTGAGTCATACTTTGTTTTTTGCTCAAGGTGAGTCACACTTAGGGGACAATGATTAATGGGTATGGATTGGGCTTCACAACTCTTATGACAGAATCTAGGCGACCCTGTAGTTTTTATTTACCCAATTTCTTACTATAATTACACTAATGACATTAGTTATTCTATTTTTTTTAATGCCAAAAATATATTATAAAAATATAAGGGTACAAGGGTTACTGAATCCATACAAAAGAGTAGGGATCTCAAAATGGGCTTGGCCCGCCGGGCCGGCCCATTGGCCCACAAAAAAAGGCGGGCAGGGCTAAGGTATTGATGCCCGCTAGCCCGCGTTGCCCGGCCCGCCAACCCGCGGGCTAAACTCTGTGACGGGCCAAATCGCCCGTTAGCGTTTTTTTTTTAAATTCAGTGTAAATTGACGGGCCAGCCCGCCAGCCCGCCACTTCGCGGGCAGGGCATGAATTTTGCGCCCGCGTTCTGTTAACGGGCCGGGCCGCCCGATTTCTCGCGGGCATAACGCTTAACGGGCCGGGCCGGGCCTCCCATTTTGACATCCCTACAAAAGAGTCCGAATATAGAAGAAAATTCGAAAAGGCAAATTAAAAGGAATGAGAACTAATTATTCTATTTGAGTGTAGTTTTTTTGCATTTTTTGGTAACACTTGTGAATCTAATATATACTTCAATAATTGTAGGGATACTTGTAAGTCGTATATTTCTTTCGAAATTTATGCTCGGGCTTGTAATACTCAGTCTCGCTCCTTGTTTTTTTATTTTGTTTACTTAAATGAAATGTCAAATAAATATCACGTACACACACACTACCGCCACTCACACTCAGGTTCGAATTCGGGAGACAACGTCTCTATGTCGCTGAAATTGTCAAGGCAACCAACAGTGAGAGACCGTCTCGCTCCTAGTACTCGTGCTTAGCACCATATTAATATATTAATAAATTTTTATATTTTTCTTTATAAAAACACATTTAACATGCCTATAATTTGAGAGTGATTTTTGTACTTGGACAGGATAGTGTTTGTGTTGTGATCTTGTTTGTAACATGAGGAATATGAAACAAGCAATTTTTTTTCTAAAAAAAAAAACTTCTTGACCTCGGTTTTGTACATATTCAATGTTAAAAAAACTACTTTTAACATCGGTTGTTTACATAACCGATGTTAAAAAGCTAATATTAACCTTGGTTATGACAGAAAAGCTACAAATGATATTACAAATTAGCAATCTCCTACAAAGTGAGTATTTTAACGTCGGTTATTGCAAGAACCTATATGTAAGCATATTATTTTCATTGGTTCAAAGTCCGATGTAAAAGGTTTTGACTTTTAATATCACCTGAATTAACAACGGGTGAAGAACAGATGTTAAAAGTTTTTTTTTTGGTAATAAAAAAAAGTTATTTTTAACTGATGTAAAATGTATAAATTGAAGTAGTGTTGTTATAGTAGAATTTCGAAATTGACTATTTAGACATGTCAGCAAAGAAATAGGAGTTTCGAGACACGGTCAAGGTACGAAGCAATGCAATGATTAGTTTCTGAGGCAGTTTCAAGGCGGATTCGAGATGAAAGTGGGGAACAATTTCTATTAGTTTCTGAGGAATTCCTGTAGGCGCGAAGACAGGTGTACGACATCTAATGAGCCATAACTTATGTGGCAGCCTACGATCAACAATCATTGGATAGTTATTAGTTAGGCTAAATTTCGAGTTGGACATGTGTCCACCATGCAAGTAGAAAGTTATTTCTTGTAAACTCTATATATAATTGTTTGTAAATAGTTCTAGGGGCAATATTCATAACACTCAGTAACTCATACACGCCTAACACATCCATTTACACAGGATCTATGACAAGTTGTGGTTAAAAATGTATGTTTGAGCCATTTCTTTGTATTTCGATTTTTACTTCATTGAATGTTTTACTTTGACAATTGAGTGCTTCGCTCTTGTCTTTTCTTTTACTTTACTTCTGCAACTTACTGAACCCTTTTGACTTGGATGCTTAAAGGATTCATGATATTCAATCCCTCTTGGGTTTGATTCCCGTGTTTTGTTTAAGTCACTTTTTATTGATTTAGACTTCAAATTTTGTTCGTATTATTGATCTTGAGTCAAGTTGTTGATTCAATTTGTAATATATAATTGAATTCCCTCGAGAAAATCCCATTTTACTCTTTGAAAATATGCTTAATCAATTTTGTACTTAAACCTGTCAACAGGTGACCCAATATCTAATTTGAGTCCTCTTTATTTTATCTCTTTCGAATCCATTTGTTTGACAGCGAACAATACTTGAAAAGAAGTGTGTAGTCCTCCACATACTTGAAAAGAAGTGTGTAGTCCTCCACAAGATGCAATGACGGAGGTCAACTGCACTAGTAAGAGTGGACTCAAAAGCGGTCAATTGCAGAGTCAAGTTCTAGTACCATTCACTGTCTAGTTAGACCAGATGAAGATAATCAGAATGTGACATCATCATAAGGTCAATCTACTTCAGGAGTTAGTTCATTTACGTACCATTCACTGTATAGTAAATTTTTCTTTCTATATTTTTTGTTATCTTCAAAATAATTAAGGGTCATTATTTCTGGGCTCAGTGGATTCCAACAATAGCAAGAAATGTATTAAGTCTTAAAAACATAAGTACTTAGTTAAAATTTGTCATGGTAATATCATTTTTTTCCGATAATTATATTAATCTCAAAATTATCCTCTCCCCAATCTCCATTCCATTCTTCATCATCACTATAATGATCTTTTTCTAGATCTCCACCTTCATCTCCATCCTCTCCACCATCTCCATCTTCTCCCGCATCTTCATCATGAAGTGTTGGTGCATAATCAAAAATAAGAATTTAGTCCAAACCATACAAAATAGAATAACCATCATCTCACCACCTTGGTTGAGTGCTTCCAAATCTACACATACTTCAACATTATCTACATCTCTAGTGCTTCATCTTCTTCACCATCAACCCATTCAGTATCAGATCCACTATGTATCTTCAAATTCGCGTGCTTTTCTAAATTTCTTCCTTTTGGACAATTTCGAGTTAGCCATGATAAAGATAACATCGTTCATTGCCTTTACCTTCAATCTCGGTTTCTTCTTTTTGTGTGGACCTAAATAAAAGCCAAATACAATTAATATGTAATTTTCATGAACACATAATTTAAGATGAATATGATTTGTAGTGTTGGTTGAACCCAAGAGTTCCCCCAAACACTTCATGGATGAAGGAAACACTATCCTTTCTGATTATGAAGAGTTCAGAGGAACTTTAAGGGACAGTCAACAAATAATTGATCTCCTAAACATGCTTCACTCATTACTGCCTTGTTGTCTTGTGTTGGCTAAACAAAACATATAGAGTGCTCTATATATAGTAAAGGAACAAATATTAAGGTGAAATTCGTGTGGCCAAGCATGTTGCGAGTCTTCTGAAACTGAATATAGTCATGATTTTGGCAGTGCGGGATGAAAAAAAAATTCTTTTGAAACCATAAAAAAGGAAAGATTCGGATTGTTGTGGCATAGCGATAAAGCGATTAAAATCATCAAGATCTTACAAAAGGTCCTTCCTCAATATGTTTTGGTCCTTGTCACTGATGAATTTTGAAATTTTAAAAAGGGAGAATGTGAAAATTATAATCATTTCTAGGCCTTTAGATGTGTTCCATGTTATATAGATCTTTTCATTGACGGACTAAGAACATGGACTCAGAGAATTATCCTTTTTTTTTGACAAAAGAGAATTATCCTTTTGTTTTTGTCAAATTGTGCCATTACGCACATTTTCTATGATCAAAAAAGTCATCTATTTAGTCCTCAAACTATCTATCTATATATATATATATATATATATATATATATATATATATATATATATATATATATATATATATATATATATATATATATATATATATATATAAAAGGAGACCCCAATGGAGCATCCATAATGAATCTCAATATTTTTGTGTATTAAAATATTTATTTATAATTTATATATGAAGAGGAATTTAATTTTAATGAAAGCTAATAATTGCCACTAACTTATTAAATGATTATCTTAGTGAAATATCAAATAAATATTTTATATTTACATTAAAATGATGATTTTTTCAAATTAAAATAGAAGTTGATAATAACAACTAAAAATAGTTCAAGTATTATATAATATAATATAATATAATATAATATATCTATATAAATATATATATATATATATATATATATATATATATTTGATCAAATATATTAGTATTTTTTATCAGGTTATTATTAGTGTTTAATTTTATTATATATTTAATTGATTTATTTGTATTACATATACATCATATTAATGGTATAATATAATTGTAAATTTTTATTTTAACCGTAATTGATAATATTAATTTTTTAAAAATATTATTACTGTAAAACTTATTAGTTTTAATATATTAAAAATAATTATTACATTTTTAACGGAACTAATATTATTATTTATATTATAAACATGTTGCAACATTAATATTAATTTTTATAAAAGAAGCTTGACTCTTGAATTGTGAGTTTTCCTCCTTTTTTTTTTAATTTTACAAAACTTCCTCTCTTATTGATTACTCTTAATTCATTACTTGATGTTTTGATTTTGGTTGTCTTTTAGTGTCTCTAAATTATTATTATAATTAGTCCTAATTATTATAGTTGGTTTTTAATAGAGATATAGTTACAATCTTTTCATTTTTCTTCACTTTAGGTCTTCTTTAAGAAATACTATAAATACTTAAGAAGGGTGGTCTAAAAATTATTAAAAAATTAATAACAATATATATACTCCATAGAGTAGGAAGAAAATAAGATCTTATTATTTTATATCAATTTTTTAACGAAAATTAATTTTATAGGTGTCAATAAAACTTAAAAAAAAAACAAAATTAAGACTTATTAATATTGTCTAAACATGCATCTTTTCATATCCATTTAATTATGAACCATAAAGTAGCCACAATGAATAATAGTAAGACAAAAAGGCAAACACATTGAAAAAAATAAAATGAATGTTACATTTTTTAAATGGTAAAAAGGAATGTTACATTGATCATTTAAGTAAATAGTGGCTATATAAACAACAAAGTCTTGAACATTGTTGTCAATTGGACTCATTAGCACATAGCTACAATGGGTTGTGATTTGTATTTCCATAAGCAAATGATGCAGGGAAAGTATTTGGTGTATGAGGCTTATGAGATTTGGAGGTTTTAATTTGTAGAATATAGGGGTATGTATGGAATTGGAGATTAGAGCTATTACATGCAGTAGCTTGAAGTTTGATTAGTAAATAGGTGAAAATTTAGGATATAATTTTGAGGTTGTCACTCATATGGTCTGGTTGTTGTAATTGTAACATATATGAAAAGATTATTGATGTAACTTAGATTATAGGATGTTCAAATTCTTCTTCGGTTCTCTTCCTATCTTTTATTTTGCCTAGCTGTGTGTAATGATTGGCATAAAATATTATCATCTCATTTTTTTTTTGTGTAGGAACCCCTCCATCTAATGCTATTTTCTTTTATTTCTTTGGTTACCTTAAGATGATTTAATATATATATATATATATATATATATATAATGCTTATGATTATCTTTCATGTAATCTAATATTTTGTTTATAATTTACACATAAAGAAGATTTTGGTTATAACACTCCTCATTATTTTTACCTATATTTATTTATTGTAATTTTTATATAAATGAAGCTTCCATTTTTATTCAAAATATACAATTAAATATATATATATATATATATATATAAGAAAAAGGTTTTATTTATAGTAAATTCATGACGCTTATGAGATAACGTTTTTATTTATTGTTTTCATTCCATTTTTAAAGCGTGTATATATATATATATATATATATATATATATATATATATATATATATATATATATATAAACCTTAACGTATTTTTGAAATTATGTCTTTATTTACAAATAAATTATATTATTATGAGAATTTGTAAAAATATAAATTAGTTGAATAAAAATATTTACCAATTATAATAGTATAGATGAATAAAAATATTGCAATACACATGTATTTATTTTTTTAATCAAAATTAATATAAGTTGTTCTTGAAATAAGAAATAATTAGTTGACTTTAAAATTTACCATAAAATTTTTCTTTCAATTGACACAAGACTTATGAGATGATACTTTTATTTATTGATTTCTTTTATATATATTCAAAACACACACACACACACACACACACACACACACACACACACACACACACACACACACACACACACACACACACACACACACACACACACACACACACACACACACACACACACACACAGAGAGAGAGAGAGAGAGAGAGAGAGAGAGAGAGAGAGAGAGAGAGAGAGAGAGAGAGAGAGAGAGAGAGAGAGAGAGAGAGAGAGAGAGAGAGAGAGAGAGAGAGAGAGAGAGAGAGAGAGAGAGAGAGAGAGAGAGAGAGAGAGAGAGAGAGAGAGAGGGGAGGGAGGGAGGGAGGGAGGGAGGGAAAGATAAATCTCAACATAGTTTTTGAAGTTATATATATATTTTTTTTGAGATTCGAAGTTATATATATATTTATTCACAAAGAAATTATAATGTTATTAAAATTTGTAAAAATCTAATTAATTATTTGAAAAATATATTTATATATTATAATTATTTAGATGAAATAAAAATATTACAATACCATGTATTTCTCTTTTTCATCAAAATTCATATAAGTTGTTTTTGAAAGAGAGGGGGTTCACTTTCATATAAATTATTTCTTTAGTTTACAATATTATCATAAGTTAGTAGAATATGAGAGGAAGAGGTAGAGTTTTAGTCAATTATAGCAAGAAATAACTATTTAAGAGAGACAATTTTGGATGGTCATGGAAGAGATTTTGCCAAACAAATATTCATAATGAAAAATAAGAAGTAGGAGAAAGGAGCGAGTTTTGCGAAAAAATGTATAATACACAAAAAGATAAAGAGTTTCATGTTCTTGACAGCTTTGAAGTGGACAAAGAGGCAGAAAAATAAATTTGGATCACTTAGTGATTCATGCAACAATTTATGTGTAAAGTTATAGGCATTGAGAAATTATGTAATTTTAATATTGTTCGTTAAAGTTATGAGCATAAAGAAGTCATGATTTCGTTTTCATATCATTATAAAAAGTAAAAATAAAAGATAAATTTTTATTTTGATTATTTTTCTTCTTATAAATTAAAATTAAAATAAATTTATTTAAACTTTTATTTTAATTTTGTTAATTGTTTTACTTTCAATTTATGATTTATTAATTGGTGCTAAAAATCAAAGAAAGAAAATAATAAAGATCAATATATTTTTGTTTACTATGATATATGTTTTGCCATACTCATCTGTCTTTACTATTAAAATTTGTGCACATAAACTTACATATAAAATAGAATTACAATTACTATTTCTAAGTCTAATGAAGTTTAATAAAATTCTTTTTCAACAATTAAGCTCATAAAAATATTGTCAGTTATTTATATTTATAAAAATAATACACTATATAAGATTTTTACTCAAAATAAATGATTTTTGAATATAAAAATCAACAATATATTTATGAAATACTATATTTTTAAAATACATCATTTATATCAACAACTTATATATCTTTATATAAAAGCTTTATAAATTTTAAAAAAAATTAATATATCAACCCGTGCAACGCACGGGCATTCTCCTAGTTACTTTGTATTCGAGGAACTTTTTATACCCATAAATAAAATTTTAAATATGCGTAATAAACATGACAATAAACATTTTCTATTGATATTGTCTTGTGAATCTTCTACGACTTAAACAAACACATCCTAAGTGCGAAAAATTTTGCAAGAAATGCCGTATTAGGGTCTTCTCCAAAGCCCTCTCCTCTCCTCTCCTCTCCTCTGAACTCCCAAATTGGCCCTAAAAGATTGAAAGAAGTGCACATGGTCTATGTTGATTATGTAGGGATGTGTCATGAAAACAAAATAAATATGTTAGTGGATATGTTTATTTGCTAAATTTTATGTTTACATTGTCATCTTCAAGATTTGCGAGATCCACAGAGAGAGAAAAATTACGCACACTTGAGATTATAGATAGAACTTGGATGGGGAAACATCAGAGCGAGTAAGTACTCCTCACCTCTACTTTGCTCCATTGGCATCCCAGAATTTGAAGTCATGAGAATCTTTTTGCATATTACTCCCTTCGCTTCTTTTTTCACTTATTGATTTTTTAATAAAAAAGTCGTTTCTTCTTATTTGTCATTCTGATAATTTAATGTTAAATTAATTACTTATTTCTCAATTATATATAGCCTTAATTATTTATTGTAGATAGAAAAATAAGTGTGACGAGGAATAAACAATCAAATGTATCATAAAAAAGAAGAAACGACTTTTTTATTAATAATTAAGGCTATATATAGTTAAAAACCTTTAAAAGATTTATTTTCTTATTTTGCGTAAAACAACCTTTAAAAAACAAGTATAGAGGAAATGTAGTTGTATCGGGGTGTTCGGACCGAATGACGACGAGGGGGTCTTAAAGATCAAGGAGAGCTCCTGCTGACCGATAAGGGACATTGGAGGAGTGCAATGGACACCGAAAGAAGCACAAATAGTACTGACAGAGGAAACTGTACCGCATGTGCCGCTGTACGGACCATGCATAGACCAAGACGCGTCTGACTAGACGAAAAGCAAGGAGGACGTGACAAGCCACCATTTGCATGTACCGAGGTAGTGGCCATCCCACCACCACGTTGGAAGTTGACAAACAATGTTATCCTATAGTGTAGAACACCGTAGGGATCTTTAATATTTGGGAGGTCTCTCTTAATAAGGCTATCTAAGAAAATACCATCCATATTTTGTATACGAGAAGTGTAATATAAACAATCATCTCCACTTTAACCTTTCTATATATTTTTAATGACTTCATTTATAAAATATATTATATTTGCAAATAGTGAACGCATCTAAAGCATGTTGCAAGATGGTTATGAAAGGTTTTTCCAACCACGTAGGAGAAGATTATTCAAAGAAAAGCTTCGAAAAATTCATATATTACCTATATTGCAAATAAAAAACGGCTAAATTATTCTCCTAGAAAAGTTATTATCTATTATAGGTAGAGTTCAACTTGTAACTTCTATCATTCTTAGCATGTTGATTTATAGCTTTGCCATTTAAGCTTGGCCTATTAAGTTTTTCAAGACTCTTGATATCTGGATTAGAAATTATGTGTGGTTAAGTGATATTAATACAAGGAAAATTATTATTGTTGTTTGGGTAAGGTGCGCAAACTCTTTCAAGTTAGTGGACTGGGTCTGGGTCTGCGGTCTATCAAAACTATTAATAGTGTTGGCTTGCTAAAGCTTTGGTGGAATTTCATTTCTACCAACTCACAATGACACTTCTTTTAAAAGCTAGAGTCTATAAAATGATAAGCTAGTGAATTATCGTGTATCATCTTCTACTTGGCTTGGATTTAAATCTTGTATTTATGTAATTTTTAGCACTCAACTTGGAAAGCATGGGAATGGTGATAGGATCAATTTTTGGACTGATACTTGGCTTTCTAAGCCTATGGATCTTACTGATATACCTTCTAATTTGCAAAGGGATTTGAAAGCTACTCTGAGTGATTTTATTGTGAATGGTAGATGGTCCATCCCTACGGAACATATCACTCGTTCCCCTAGCTTCATTATGAAATTCGAGAAATAGTTACTCCCTCTGTTTCAGTGGTGGATCAATTGATGTCGAATTATTCTATTTCAGGTGACTTGACTTTTAAGAATTCTTTTATTTTCCATAACCCTGCAGGGTAGGTGGTTCCTTGGGCCAATACAGGTTGGAAATTTTTTATCCCTCCTTCTAAATCCTTTATTCTTTGGAGAATTCTTCAAAATAAGATGCCAACATATGATCAATTTTAGATTAGAGGATGCACTCTATTTGTATTTTATGTGGTAATATTTTAGAGACTTCTCAACATCTCTTCGTTGCCTGCCCTTTTACCCAGTATATTTGGAGTTGGCTTGGAGGTATCCTGAACATCCATATTGATATACCTTCGTTTCAGAACATTTTAGCTTTGACTTCTCAAGGTTGGAGGCTTCAATTATGTGATATTAATTGTCTCTACTGCTATCGTTTGTATTTTTTGGGCTATTTGGTACTGCATGAACTTTGTTTGCACTCACATTTATAGAGATACAAATGCTTGTGCTAATAAGATTGCTAGTTGTTTGATGGGATTCAATTCCTATTTTCATTGCTGATGATTTTTCCAAGAATAGATAGGTTTGCAAAGCTATAGATTCTACTGACACTAGTGCAGAAAAGACATTTAGCATCAGTTATTTTGATAGGTGATATTCTTCTTTCTGGAGCCAAAGGGCTAGTGCTTCGAGTTCAGGTGTGACTTCGTGATTAAAGGAAATTGGCGATCTATTATTCTTGCTCGATCTAAGCCCGTTTTTTCCTCCCTCTATTGATAGATCAAGGCCCCCCTGTCGTCATTTCAGTGACTCTGGTTATTTGCCGATGCTAAATCTCGCGATGCTAAAAGTGAGACATTTAGCATCGACTAAATAACCGATGTTAAATGTCACTTTTAACATCGGGTGTTTAAAAACCCGATGCTAAATGGTTTTTCATCACTGTTTTTGATGTCTGAAAAATGACATTTAGCACCGGTTGTTTAAACAGTCGATGCTAAATGTCTCTAAAAAAGACATTTAGCATCGATTGTTTAAATGCTAAATGTCCTGAAAAATGACATTTAGCACCGGTTGTTTAAACACCCGATGCTAAATGTCTCTAAAAATGACATTTAACATCGGTTGTTTAAACAACCGATACTGAATGTCTATTTTTGAAAAAATAATTAATTGGCACTAATAATGTACACCCATAATCAATATTTTCATTATAATGTACCAAATGGTTTAGCTCCACAACTAAACATCGATCCTATATACATCTTTTGATTTCAAGAGAAAACATGGATACTGCAAACTAGAACACCGGTGCTTATAAAAAAAAAACTAAAACCGGTAGGACCAAAGTATGCTCCCTCAACCAATGAACACCATAATCAGAGAGAGGAGGAGATCACTAAATTGATAAGATCAATCATTATCTATTAAATTGTTAATATAAATAATGCAGATAGAGGAACTATAAACCTCATGAGAGAAAATCATCAATCCTCCCGATCAGTGTTGTTAAACCCGGACCGACCCAGCCGGTCGGACCATGAAACGGTACTTTGACCAGTTCGAGTCACTAATCGGACCGTGCATGTTTCAGACCCGGTTTGACCCGATGAGACCCGTGCGGTTTAGGCGTTGACCCGGTGACCCGGTTTTGTTACTTGACCCGGATGACCTGTGCAATTTTTTTTTAAAATGCAAAAACAATGTAAAACGACACCGTTTTGTGTAATTTCAGTTTTTCCTATCAACATGGAAACAATTCATTTGAGGAGAACCCACCATTATGATCCTATCAATATGGAAACAATTCATGATCACTAATTTGGGTGCTTTTGTTATGTTATGCATTTTTATGGTATGGTAAAAAAATTCACAATTCTGCAATATGTGAATTTATACACAAGATGCCTAATTTTATCAAATTTTAGTAGGGTCACGGGTCATGCGAGTCAACTAGTGACCCCCCGGTCGGTTTTAATAACATTGCTCCCAATGCTTTCTTCTATACTTGATAATATGCTCCAAGTTTGCCCACCATACGGAAAATCAATATCCTCTTGATCATCACTGTTGCTGCTCTCATTGGAAGTCTCCCGGTCTGAATAAGTGTTAAACCACAAGATTTACCAAGGGATGTGTTTAAGACAGAGTGTAGCAAAATTGAGTCAACAAGACTTTGCCAGAGGGGTACCTGTCAATACAACTTGGTGACTAACATTTATTCCAACTGCCAATATATCTGCACCAACTTATAAAAAAGAAAATATCTGCACCACTCGTGAATACAACATCTGCAGCATCTGGTTCACCAAAAATCTGGAACCAAATCCAGTCAAAGAGTTTGATAGATCGAACAGCGAATACTATAGTATCTTTATGGGCTATATATTAATAATGCAAAATAGATATTATACCACTGCAAACACATAATTGAGGCCCAGGGCAATGACACAAAATCTGTAGTATTTAATGCTAAATGTCTCTAAAATTGGAATTCTGATTTGAAGCGAGTGCAGACAAAGTCCAGAATTTGATCATTGCTTCCACGTTCTTCCTCACCAAATTGATTACATGGAAATGCCAGATTCTCCAGGCCTAATTAAGCTACCAAACTCAGTCATTTATATCAATTAACTAAACATATATTTGGAAGAATAATAGAAAGAAACACAGTATATCGCATCCAATATCCCTCTCTAAAACAAGGTTCCCTCTCTAAAACAAGGCATCCAATATCTATCTTATAATTAATTAATTACAAACCTTTGTCTTTGTATTTCTGATAAAGTTGATTCAACTCCACATAATTTGAGTTGGTCATGCCACTGCCTCGATCCAAAACAAACAAGAACAATAAATAAATATTTTTTGCGTGTTGCAAATAATTGTTATTGTTTGATGGTGCTTTCTTTGGATAGTGCTTTCCTTGTTTGATGGATTGGGTATCCCCTTGGATTTATGTTTTTTGCGTGTTGCAAATAGTTGTTATTGTTTTTTACGGCAACCTAGTTGGGACAGAGTCATTATAGTGATCTTATTGCATGCCATGATAGAAATTCTTTGAAATAGTTTCTTTTTAATATGATTGCTTTTACTTCTTTTTGGTTATAATGTTTTTGTTCATTGGTATTGCCCTAGTCCCCAATATTTTCTTTTGTCTCTCTTTCCTTTCTTATAAATAAAATTTCAGGGGGGGCACTAGGGGAGTACTCTTTCCTTATCGATGTTTTTTCCCCTAAAAACGATTTTGCAAAGAAAGATTTTAATGATGCTCCCTATCTCAAATGAAATGTGCTGAGTAATAATGATGAGTTGATGACCCTAGAATACACCATTTCCCATTCTCTAAATTGTTCTAATAAAAAATGTAAAGTTAAGCATTAGTGAATATAAATGAAGAATTTTTTTTTACTTGTATATTTTATCCTTTCATAATTAACATTTGAGATAAAAGCAAACAGGTCAACAAATATAGTTAATTATTTTTTTTATTTTAAACCATTTAGATGATTTCGTAATATGCTTTATTTTTATATTATATGTTATTTATTAACAATTATTTTTCTTGTTTTTGACAATAATTATTTTTCTTGTTAATTAATTAGGAAAAAGTAAAAATAATAATTCATATTACATTGAATGTACAATAATAAATAATAAATAAATAATTAATTTTTTTTATAGAAAAACGACATACATAAAAACATAAAGGAAGCTGAATAAAGTTTCAAAGTACAGAGGAAAAGAAAAAAGTTAAGAGTATATTCCTATTGCATCAGCATCAAATCTGGAAGAAACCAAGTTGCAATTTCGAATTTGAGGTCACACAGTTTCACCGCGTATTAGATTCCATTTAACACTTGTATCTTTGTATCAGAAAAGCTTATAGCAAAAACATGCAGAATAGAATATGGCTAATCGATCGTCTGTCTTTGAAAAATATTCTCCTCATGCTCTCTCTCTTTTTTGTTCAATCTTTCGTCCAGGTTCACTTGCTTTTCAATTCACACATCTATATCTACACTTTTGCAAGAACAAGGATCAAATTTATTAGTCAACTACTAGGATACCCGTGCATACGCACGGGTGCTGTCATGTTATTTTTATGAATGAACTTAGACAGTATTTAAATAGTTTGAACATTACCCCGTGAAAATAAAGACAAATTTAAAGTAAATGAAAAATAGATAAATATTAAAATCTAAAAATGTAAAAGTATCATTTAAAACCAATATGTGCATTTATCCCTTGTTTTTTTATATATCAGTCCAGTGTTCTTTAATATATCAATGTTGTTATCCCGTGTTTTTTTATATATTTGTGCAGCTATCCTGTGTTTTTATATATATGATTGCAGTTATACCCGTATTTTTTTATATATCAGTGCAGTTATCTCGTGTTTTACTATGTATCAGTGCAATTATCTCATAGTTTCAATTGATTATTTGAGTTGATTAGTAGATTATAGTAGATAGTAAAAGATAGATAGTAGATTATCAATAAGAAATATTTATCCCGTGTTTTTTTATATATCAGTAACAATTATTTGTCTTTTTTTAGGTATTAGTGACAAATATTTGTCGCGTGTGTTTTAAATATTAATCAGTTTAAATAGTCATTCAGTTTTCTTGTTTTTTAGATAGTAGGTTTATAGTAGTTTTCAAAAATTACAATTATCAATATCAAATATTAATCCCGTGTTTTTTTATGTTTTTTATCACTACAGTTATCCCGTGTTTTTTATATATCAGTGCAGTTATCTGGTAGTTTCAATTGATTATTTGAGTTGATTAGTAGATTATAGTAGATAGTAAAAGAGAGATAGTAGACTATCAATAAGAAATATCTGTTTTAAATATTAATCAGTAGTTTAAATAATCCTTAAATATTATTTGTTTTTTAGATAAGAGGTTTATAGTAGTGTTAGATTCCATTTAACACTTGTATCTTTGCATAAGAAAAGCTTATAGCAAAAACATGCAGAATAGAATGTTCGATCGTCTTTCTTTGAAAAAATATTCTCCTCATGCTCTCTCTCTCTCTTGTTCAATCTTTCGTCCAGGTTCACTTGCTTTTCAATTCACACATCTATATCTACACTTTTGCAAGAACAAGGATCAAATTTATTAGGCAATGCAAAGAGCATAACTCAATGTAAATGGTGAGTTTGGACACACAGAGTAGGATCGATATTGAAAGTCAAACCAATAAAATATAATTTAAAGACTAACAAAAAATATCTAAAGAATATAAACTTTGTGGGGTCTCCTAGTCAGCATTCCCGCCATTTTTTCCGGCCCCACCTCCAGCAGCTGCGACCCGTAGAATGCGGCCGTGTGTGGCCACGGTGGATGGGTATTGTCAGTGTGTTCCAATTCAGATAGACATGGCAACGGGGCGGGTCGGGGACGGGCTTGATAAGCGGGTTGTCAAATATAAAAAGCATGTTAGTAACGGGTGTTTACAGTTGAAATTGGACTTGGGTAACTCAACCCAAATAAAACCGAATCCGACCGAAGTTGTGAATGTATGTAAGTATCGGTGGTTAGAATTGGAAAAAACAAGTCAGAATATGCTGCCATCCGTGACAAGAGGCCTCAAGTCACTGAAACACATCATATCTCCCTATCAATTTATATAGTACTATCATTTAGATTTTAGAAAATGGTTGTTGATGTTTATCTTTTAGATATATAAAATAATAAAACTAATTTCTATGTCAGTATCTTTATCTTTTATATTACTTTTTCTGAGGGAAAGTAGCATCTCCATTGTCCCTTTGCACTTGCAGCACTTCAGTCTCTTTACAACGCCAACTTCGTCATTTTTCATCCTCTCTGCTCAAGTTCATATTTTCGGGAGAAGAAACATGATCGAAGAACATGGTTATTGGTGATCTTCTCCTTTCCATTTTTAAAATCTTGTTCTACTGTAATACTATATACTACCCACACCAATCCGCCCGGAAACCCGTCAGTCGTCACAACCCGGGCGCATTCCATCTGTGTTTTCCATTAATTAGAAATTCTTCTCTTTATCGCGGGGTAGAGCAACTTGGTAGCTCGCAAGGCTCATAACCATGTGGTCACGGGTTGTTCACCCGATAGTTAAAATGGTCGGAAGTGGGTCTTAGTTTAGTCTCATCGGTTTTCTTTGGATGGCCTCTCTTCTACCCGAACCCGCTGAAACAGACCGGTTGTCCAGCTCTAAGTTTACTTGTCTAAGAAGAATGTGGAGCTGGTTACCATCTGTCACACTCAAAGCTGCTGGAACTGTGCTTTTTTCTGAAAAGACTGGCTTACACACGCATACCAATATCTCTCTCTCAAAAAAACAAACCACACTCAAATTTCATTTCTTTCTTCCTCTCTGGGCATATCTATTTCTTCTTCTTCTTCCTTCATCCACTATTTCTTCCTTCTCTTTCCATTGCCACCATTGATTGCTCCCTCGATCTATGTAAACCTCCCTTCCATTCTTCTCAACTTCCTTGCTTTTCCCTTTCTAGGTTTTAGGTTTTCTTTCCTTTTTTCCTCTTACACAATCCCTCAATCCTCCTCTGCAACCACTCCTCATCCTCTCTTTTTTATGTCTTCTTTCTTTACCTACAACATCTGCTAGCGCGAGAGAAGAAAGGAAGGATAACTGCTTCGAGGTCAGTGAAGACAGCGAGAAGATCGTGGATCTGACGCAGGACGAGAAGGAATCGAGGAGAGAGGACGACGAGCGGCCATGGCTGACCGGATGAAGGTTGCCGCAACAGGGAGCTCACTTGAAATTGCCTGTCTATTGGATGAGAAAGGTATAATACTTTGTTCTCAATACCTTTCATGTCTTCTTCTTTTTTTTTTTGTAGACATGAATTAAAATGATATGGGTCGTTGCTGGAAAAAAGGAGAAAAAATATCTTCCTCTGTGTTAATTAAGTTGCGGTTCTTGTGGTAGTGATGAGTGACTGTGTTGGACTGTTAATTGCCCCTCTTTTTGAACAAGTTGCTTTTACCTTTCCTGTAGGTGACGACGGTGCAAACAAAGCTCGGAAGCGGCGGTGCAAACAGTGCAGACAATGCCTGCGGTGATCGAATCGGCGTTCACGACGGTAGGTATGGGTGGTCCCTCTTCTTTCCTCACTCTTATTCTTTTGCTCTCTTAATTGTTCGCCTTTATTTTTTTGGTCTTTTATATGAAACGGGGAAGGTCTCCGCTTTGTGTTGCTGCCATGGTATTTGATGAAATGCCTAAGCTTGGTTTAGGGAGTTGTTTTTGTTGATTAACTGAAAACTTCTCACTTTGTTGATGACTCAAGCTTATGATGTTATTAGATGTTTGTTCTATTTGTTGGCTAATGTTGTTTAAGTTGGGTGACTTGAAGTTTGTGGTCAATATTTAAGCTCACTTGAAAGTTGTAAGAACAATTGATGAGCTTATGATGTTATTAGATGTTTATGCTATTTGTTGGTTCATTCCTTCATTTACAACTTTCAATTTTATGTTACATCTATACCTTCGCATAGTCATGGTTTTGATTTTGTTTATCTTATTGGGGATTCTGTATATTGAGTATTTAGGCCTAATTGGCACTCCATCAATCTTGGTCACTATATGGTGGTGGTTTTGAAGTGCATGTGTAAGCACTTTAATCTGATTGGCTATATCTCATGGTTTCTTGTATATCATTCTTTATATCATTCTTTGGTTGTTTTCAATCTTTAGCTTAAACCCATCTATTTAAGAACCCTATCATAATTCAATTTGTTGAATTGTTTTGGTGGGTTGCTAGATTTTGCTAATAGTTTTATCTTTCGGGAAGTGACTTGAAAGAAACTACATTGTTAAAATTTGTGGATAATTCTTTCAGTGATTATCTAAGGTTTTGTTCTTCTTTTTTATTTTATTTTTCTCTTTAATTATTTTTATGTGTTGGGGTTTTGGCTTCTTAATCAAGCATTTAATGTTTCTTGCCTTAGTTGCCTAAGAATATGGGGTTATGGCTTTTACATCCTTCATATTTTGAAAGTTTCCTAGCCTCTATAAAAGTGGTACTTATTTTTTTATGTGAACTCCATTGCGTTCAATCCACTTGCTGCAATGGACAAGAGTTATTTATTAGTTATTTTGAAAGTTTCCTAGCCTCTATAAAAGTGTATTTCTTTGATCGGGTTCCCTTCACATGATTAGCACTTAATTGCTTTACTAGAAAAATACCACAAATATCATAGGTATCTCTTTTTGTAATTCTTTGTTACTATCATGTATTTGTGATAATTGTTTTGATTTTTATCAAGATGAGAGAATGATTTTGAATTTTTTCTAGGTGAAAAGCAAGTAATGAGAAATGTGTTTGTTAGTTTGTCTTATTGATTCTTGATAAAGCCAATACCAGACGCTATACATTTTTCGATGATGTAAACTATTGGAGCAATGGAAGAGACTGTTACAAATAAACTGGAGGAAATTGGTTTGCATATTCTCAGTCTCAATATGTGCAGTCTAATATTTTGTGCAGGAACTTGTGCAGGAACAATTCAATTGAGAACCAGAGCTGGAATATTACCTTCGGTACTATCCTTGATGGCTATTGGAGAGCTCGAAACGATGCGGTGTTCAACGGCAAAGGAATGAGCTTTCGTTCCATTCTTCTTCGGGCTCAAGATCAGGCGCATGCAATTCAGAAAAGCAGAGCTCTGTTCTGAAATGTAGCGCCTCTGCTCCTTAATTGTCCTGTTCTTCCTCCGGCGATGTGGTGCTCCCCTCCTTGTGACTTCGTCAAGCTGAACGTGGGCAGATCTGTGACTGAATCGGGGTGGAAAGTAGGTTGCGATGGAATTGCGAGAGACCACCATGGGGATTTTGTTTTCGGTTTCTCTCAACAGCTTGAACCATGCTCTGTGCTTGAATCTGAATTATGGGCAATTTTTCACGGTTTATCCCTGTCCGTTGGAAGAGGTGACCGAAGAATAGTGGTGGAAACAAATTCTCAGGATGCGATTAAGTTACTGATGACTGGTCCCAATCCCACTCATTCTCTCTCTCACATTATTGAAAGGATACTTGGCTTCTTTAATGATGAAAGTTTTGTTAGTTGGTCAAATGTTCCTAGGGAACTTAATAAGGTGGCTGATGTTTTGACCAAGCATAGTTTAATTTCTTCATCTTTCCCAACTTAATAAGGTGGCTGATGTTTTGCATATTTATGTATTATTATAGAACAATTAGTTTAATCACCCTTGATTGCTAACTTACAAAGCCAAAAAGATATTGATGAGTGATTGCAATAAATAAATCCTAACATTGGAGGGAAATAATGATTCCATTGGCTTTCTTTAACCCCTCTTCTAATTCCCACATGAATTGGTATGTTGGTTTTAGAGTAAGAATACAACTTATCATTTCCCAGCTTATCCATTCTTGTGCAATTCAAAATTTTCTGGCCAAGAATTGAGAAAGACACATCAATGAGGCCTTTTTATCCCTTAATGACTCATGTTTTTTATCTGCATGGTTTATGAATTCATTGACAAAATATGTTTCGTTCCTTCTATAATTATTGGCCTCTCTTGAACTTGAAAATGGACTAAAACTCAGCTATTTTGGTGAATTTGTCTGGCTAGGTGAATATGTGAAGCAAAGGAGTGACTTTCCTTTAAAATATCCATTTTCGACTTTTCATTCGGAGTTAAAGATACAATTATGTTATTGATTTCATATATTGCTACAATACTCTCATTCAGCTTTACATTCTTCCTTAACATGTATAATAAAGGTCCTAACTATGCCCTTTTTGACACTTGGTTACTATCTATGCCTTTTAATTCGAGAATCTTTTGGTTCTTAATCTCTCTTTTATATTATATGATATACGTTTTTTTATACATCAGTTGCTAGAACAGATTCATTAATAATGATGTCTTATTTGTTAACTCAATTTAGTAAATAATAAAGGCATGAGTAGTGTAAAAGAAGATGCATATGTTTATCTTCATGTTATGTTACTCATTGATATGTTTGTACTGTAAAATAAGATGCATTTTTTCCATACAACAAATATTCCTGAACTTGACTGTGTTTTCTTTTATGCAGTGCTTGGAAATCTTGAAATCCATTCAAATCATTTATCTATGATGTAGCTTCTATGGAAATGAAAGGCTGTGTTTATAAAAGAGCAACTATGGTGAAAGTGTAAATTGTTGAAGATACTCCAAGGATTTGTTATTAGTTAAGATCATTTTAGTATTTATTTAGAATCATGTAGTTAAAGGTGATTGAGTGGATTTTGCACTTTTGCTTGAGTTGAATAGAAAAGTTTAGATGTTGACGGGAATTCAAATATCTGTAAATTATGCTTCCATGTTTTAATGTTTATGGATTATGTTCCTGTTTTGTCTATATTTAAACAAGGTATTTTAAACAAGGTATATATACTGTTGGTCTTTGTGATAATGGATCAAATTTTAGACATTAGTTATTTTCGTGTATCACTATTGAAACCCATTACTATTTGCACCTATTCTGTTTATTTTTGTTGCCGCAAATTTATTAAACTTATGTTTCTTGGTTGTGTTTCATTAGTTTTTTTTTATGTCTTTTACTACTTTGCAAATATTTAGGTTCATAAGTAATTAGTCAATAAACAAATTTTTCTTATATATCTCACTATTCCAATAAATAATCCCATTAGAACACACTGTGTATTACTTTTGGTTCAATTAATCTTAAAACTCCTCAAGATACCAACATTAATACACACATGTTCAAATGGTCAATTTAAGATACATTTCAAAAGTCCTTTTAATTTCTTTGTATTTTTACAAAATTTCTTTCATATTTTAATCTAAACGACAAATTTTGGTACCCACGATAATTTTGTGATAATTAAAACATTGGCCCCGTGCAGAGCACGGGTCAAAACGCTCGTATGGAGTAAATATATGTGTCACCAAGAGTTCCCTCCAATTCTTCATAGATTACCTATTTTCTAATTCCCTGGTGGTGTTTGTTAAGGATAATGATATTTGTAGAGAAAATACCTCTGATTTATTTGCACAAAAAAGAAGTTCAACATTCAAATCCTAGAAACTAATATTTTTCCTTCCCACTAAAATTTACTTATTAAAAAAATCTTGCGAACTACTAAACGTATTACCCTTTTTTGATAAAAATATTAACCTTACATCATCAAATAGATTAAAGACTTACCTTGATTGCAAGGAAATGCAGAGAGGGCAGAAGACGGAAGTAGGACCAGAAGCGATTGCAGAGAGGAGAGAGCATCATGGTAGAGAATAGAAGAGGGAACAAAATACGACAAAGGGAAGGAGAAGCATCGGTGAAGAAGTTAAGCAATTGAGATGAAAAGAAATAAGGTTACAAAAATTAGGATTAAAAACTGACTATTGTTAAATGAGTTGGCAAGATTTAAACACATATACTTTTACGGTTGTGACACATCGTCCAAGTGTTGGTACTCACAATTTTTAGGTGGGTGGCATAGTTGCCACCAATAATATATGTACATGCAACTATAGCAAAATTGACAAGCCATTTCAAATCGAAAATGCTGATTGATCATTTCATTTTCAACAATGTAACTTCATTTCAAACCACCATTTCAGCTTCTTTAAGAGTTGACGGGATCCCTACATCAAGGCGCATAGTGGATTTATATTGTTCAGGTAAAGCAGCACCAGCCTGAATGCACATCTCCACCACAGCTGGAGCCTGCCCATAGAAATTCCTAAGCTCCGGTTCAAGGGGTGGCCCATTTACATCAGGAACATGCCACACAAATCTTGGTGGTATCAAGTCATCCAGCACTGCAGATTGCCAACCATGTTGCCCATTGCGTTGTTGGTGTTTATGAGCTCCACAATTTTGAGCTTTGTGCCCACTGGGACCAACATGAATTTCAGGGCAATATCCACACACCCTCACATGGTACATCCTCATTACTCTCTTAGCACCTCTCCTCATTTGTTCCCATGCTTGCAGTGTTTCCTCAGCAAGGCTGACTATTTCTTCCTTGTCTATTGGAGCTACTATTTCAGAATCAGGTATTTCATCTAGTAGTGGTCTTACATGGTTATCGGCGACATTATCTGGAAGTTCACTTTCATCAGCATCCAAAAATTCTTTCCTCCCTATGCGGATTATAGGCTTTCTTCTCCTTTTCGTCGGAAACTCGAGAATTTCAACACCAGCTTGAATGCAGAGCTCAACAACCGCTGGAATCCGTGGGATGGAAAACCTCTCTTCATGAGTAATCCTCCTTCCAAGACGATCGTTGAGGTGATAGGCTTCAACTGGTATTAATATGTCTTCAACATGTGCATTTGTCCATTCATGAAGCCCCTTGCGGAGGTTTGCTTGTGTGCCTTTACACGACCTGAATGGATGTCCAACAGGGCCTACATGGATTTCACTGCACCACCTGCACGAATTTTCCAACAGTGACATGTCAGATCCCTATTTAATTACACACAATATCAATTTTTGGTTGGAAGACATTAAATTGCGTTTATTTGTAAAAATAATGTACAGGAGTTAAATGAAATAAAGAAACTTCATTAGTGGATTCGAACTTTTGTCTATTACATTAGAATATAAGCTGGTAAGAAAAATCACTAAAATTGGGTAATGGCAAAGGTAGAGCTGCTAGAATTCCTCCCTAATAATTTTTGTGTCCAGTTGGAAATGCAAATAATGAGGTCTGTAAGTACTACCACGGTTACTCAATCAGATTAAAAACACAAAATTTATATAATTTGCTAATATTTCACATAAACCCTACATTTACAAAAAGTATGCAATATGAGGAATTCAATCAGACTAAAAACACGAAATTTACATAATTTGCCAATAATTCACATAAGCCTAACATTTACCCAAAGTATGCAAGAGGATATGATGGAATATATTTACCCACAAGCATGCACAGGTACAACTTTGAGCAGCTTCTTCAAATTATTAATCAAAGTGAGCCTAGCATTATACAAATCATATGCAGTTGGTATAAGGTTTTTCACCAGCAACCCATTCTTCGGCGCCGGCAGTGGTTTTCTCGGCTTATCTTTCAACTTCTTTATCCTCTCCCTAGCTGCCCGTCGTAGTTCTACAATGGGAACTGGAAAAGGCTTCTTCTCCTTTCTTGAATAATGGCGAGGGAAATCAGCATTTTGAGGAACTTCATTTGTGATGGTAAATGCACGCTGACAAAACTTGTCCGGTCGAATTCTAATCTTGGCAGGAACTCTAATCTTATTGCTACTGTACTGTTTCAAAAGATAAAGGGAGAGGAAAACAAAGCAATTATATTATATATGCATAGGAATTCCAAGATTGAGCGATACGAAAGAATCATTTCAGCTAAATTAGAATAGTCCCTCAATTTAGTACCTAAACTAAGAAAACATGTTAAATAGTCTCTAAAGTTTAACTAAGAGAGATGCCTAAAAACATTTCTTTGCTTATTGGGGATGCCTAAAAAACTACTTTGAGAACCTATACAGAAAAAAGGAAGAGGAAATTAAAATTATCCATCTTCATACACTTAATAAGAAACAAATAAATAAACAAACACTGAATTAGTCGCCAAGAAGAAGCGAAAATTAACACACAGACAAACTTACTAACAAGTACAGTACTCAGAAAAATTGGATATTTACAAGGTGTTCTTCTGAGTGTATAACTGCAATATTCAGAGGCGTTCAATGAAAAAAAAACACGCGAATATACAATAAATAGTGATTGAGAAAGAAAACAACAATGGGTAAACTCACAGGGTTGAAAGAGGATCGCCCGAAGAATCTCGCTCTTTCGTTACCTACAAGAAGAAGAAAGCAATTGAGTTAAAAAAAACAAGGCGAGGATGTAGAGAGAGAGAGAGAGGGTGGGAATTACAGAGATAGAAACGAGGAATTGGAGAAGGGTAGGAGAGAGAAGCAACTTCCATGGAATGTATGCTATGACGATGATTGTGAATTGTGATTGGGTTATAGAGATGATGAAGTTAGAGACCTTTGTCTCTGGGTTAGAGATGGTGAAGTTACCCGGTTCTATTAAAGCCCAAATGTTTTGCTTCAAAGGCCCAATTATTTGAGTCCGTTTCATCTGCATACACGTTGGGTTTTGATTTTGCCCATGACTTTTCCTACATCCCCTCCTACTCACCTCACACCCGCTAACTCAAAATATTCCAAAACTACTCTTAATGAGAGGACGTGTTTCCGTGCGATTCGGTTGAGGCCAACTGAATATTTCGGCTAAGGCCAACCGAACAGGTATTTTTTTGAGACACACCCCTCTTTTACCTCTTTTACACTATTCGCTTGACCTCAACTAAAATATTTCAGTTGAGGTCAACCGAATAGTGTGAAAAAAGGCGAACTGGAGAATCATTTTGCAGCTGAGGAAAGAAGTGACTCGGTGGGTTGGTTGCCGGAAACAAAATTGGTCTTTTGGTTGTTCAGCACCTCCTGGTCATTGACCTCTATCAATTTTCGTTTGTCTTCCCTAGGTTCCTAATAGCAGACCACCTAAACAACTTATCGTTTCCACGTTTGGCACTCATCATTTACATATACATTGTTTTTATAGTTTGATCATTATCGACAGAGTGAACTTTTATTATGATCTTAGTAATATTGTTCTAGAGCTACACGTGTATAAGGTATTACATCTGTACTTTTGAGTTGCACCTTGGTATTAGAGCTTCCCATCTTATCATATTCTGTGCATGTTGTGTATGTAGATAGGAAATAGGAGAGAAGGATATCAGTGCTGTCAAAATTCCAACATATGGGATTCAGTTGATGTCATCCGAAATATTTCAGTTGAGGTCAACCGAATAGTGTAAAAGTGTAAAAGAGGGGTGTGTCTCATAAAAATACCCGTCCGGTTTCCCTTGGCCGAATAAATTCGGCTGACCCTAACCGAATCGGTGAAAACACCGTGCCTCATTAATTGCATATTGGTCATTTCGCAGGGTTTGGGGGTGTGGGGTAAGTAGGGAGGGGTGTGGGAAAAGTGATGGCATTGATTTTTATATCCCCATATTGGCCCAGTTACCCCCCAAAATTCTCAATCTTCCAATTCTACCCTTGAGCCCTTTAAAAAACAAAAGAAAACATCACTCTTTGCATAATTCTAGAACCAAGGTGAGTGTTTTTTTTCAGGTACAATTAGAGATTTTAGGTGAATTTAAATATGAGGATCAGGAAATCAGATAGGAGGAATGCACACAAATCTCTTCTCTCTTATAAATAGAACATTCTTTAGTTAGGCTGTACTTATTTATCAAAAAAAAAAAAGTTAGGCTGTACTTATTTATAGGCACTGTCTACATTGTTGATTGCCTTCTTATACGTAACGAGTTGTAAGATTAGAGGTTGAATGTTTAAAAAATATTGTGTATTACGGCACAAATTAGGTCTTTATTGCGATGTAAGTAAATAACAGAGAAGTAATTTTATATAATACGAAGAAAAATATAGATACTAGATTATGTTGTTTAGTATTTATGGAGAATAATAAAAATATAGACACATTAGATTTAGAGTATAGGAAACTGGACAAGTATCTTAATGTTTTCTCTGTATACAACAAGCACTTGATGGAGTAGGGGCATCAGAAGCACGTTTTGATCATTGAATTTTCGCCGTGAACCTTCTACCCTGCTATCTGGAAATGACTGATAAAAAGCAGGAACCATATACAAAAAAGAATCATAAATTTCTAAAATATAGAATCTTTACACCGGTGGAATTGCAACCTATAAGGTGCATGAACCATAACTAAGACCAAGAAACTTGGAAGACTAAAAGTACAATGAGATCCATCTATTGATTGATGTTGCATTCTCGCAAATATACAAGATTATAATCAACATACTTCGTCCAATAACCACGAAACTTGGGAATACTTATCTCAAGCCATGGCTTCATGTTTCCATTGTAGTGTATAAGAGCCGCCTGTTCAATACCTTTTTGGTTGACATTCGGGTTGTAGCCAAGACCCAAGACATGCCATGATCGGTTCTGCGGGAAAGTGCGTTTCCAGAATGTTATAAGACCAGGTGGCAACGTTCCTAACTTCCATAGTTGTCTATCATGATTCTGTAGTCAGATTAATTAGAAACAAAAAATCAGTAATAAGAAACAAGTTAATAGGTGCATTTCACTTCACTTCATTTAGATAAATTTGTGCTGAATTTAGCCAAAAAAGAAGCGTCGAGTGTGCTTCATTCTTTCATTTGCACTGCATTAGTATAATTACAAAATAAGTGTAGCTCTACAGAATGAAGCTATTCAGCATGTTTATATCCAAAAGTAGGATAAATTTAAAAGTTGAATTAACTAACTAACTTCACAGCTATAACAACATGCGAAAACCCGTTGACATGTGTAACAATATTCTTACTTCCTTGGCAAGTCAGAATCTTTGCTTGCATCTCCAAGTGTTCGCGAAACTTCCTTTACCCATAACCGAAGCTCCCGAGTGAGATGGGGATTGTTCCGTATTGCCTGAAGGGAAAGATATACCTTGGTCTGGATGAGCTGATCCTTTTTAGTTGCTGTATTCGAGCATCAGATGGGGGTTTGGCCATTATGCTTATTATTATTTTCTTGTAACATGGGTCCTTTATTGTTTACTTTGCTAGAAGATTCAGTAGTTTGTTGCCCTTGCTTAGTAACCTGAAAGAAGATGCGTCAAATGTAAAGAAGAAAACTCCAAACAGTATTGCTTAGTTACCATATATGAAGAGTTCCAATAATCATAAAAAAATTATCAGTCAACATGACATCTATTCATTCTGATTGTTTCAGACTCAAACTCTAACTTGAGACATACTCGTGAAAGCCAAAACAATAAAGAGATGACAGGAAAGATTGAACCCAATCAACATGCCTGAGTTGTATCTACACTGCCATGATAGCTTCCTCTATAAAATAATTTTGTATCTCAACCATACATGCGTACGAGTGCGGACAAAGATGAATTCATCATGGAGACACAATCTTAGATTACTGTGAGACTAAGGCATCAACTTGACTTGATGCAAATGACATTAAACACGACCAGATGTTCTTTCATGATTAAAAATTATGTCTGAGATATGAATAAAAACAATCAGATCTTAAATTCCTAATAAAGTAACCAGAACTGCTCAAGCATATACTAAATATTATATTCGATAGATTACGCACAAGACACTCAGACACGGACATGCATAATTTTTCTAGCATGACCAGAAACCTAAGGAGATTCTTGTACCCATAATGAACTAAGTAACAAGCAAAAAAATCAAGAAGCAAATACGTCACTTACCATAGTTTCAGAAGTTTGATCAGAAGCAAGAGATGATTTAGTAAGTTTCCCATCATTGTCATCAACATCAATAGCATCTTCCCCATGTAAACTATCCCCAGTTATATCAGCTTTCTTAAGTCCATCTATTACCCGTTTGATGGGGTTCTCTCCTTTAGTTTGTCCTACCTCGTTTGTAGCTGACAATACCATGGAAGATACATGCTCCCCTGATTCGACAAAGTGCAAATCCAATTCAACCAAACAATTAAAAAAGATAGTAATTGAAAATAGAATAAACATGATCACAGAAGAAAGGGGGAGGTGAAAATAATGTTACTGAAGAACAGGAAGAGACCATAAATATACCTTCTTGAGGCACATTCTGTGTGTTGGAAGAGTCGTCTGAATATACAACCCCAATTGGTTCCTTAAGGACGGTAGAAGTTTCCTATTTCCAAAATGAGAAATTTCATCAAGAAATAATAAAGGATTTTAGTTCATCAGCAAATACAGGTATACAGGGAAATTTCTAAACAGAAAAGGAAAAAGTAAAGCTGGAAAAATTACCTGGGGTAGCAGATTTAAATGACCAGAGTCTGCAGCATTAACAGCCTGACACAAACAATAGAAAATGCCAATAATTCAGAGATCTCAGTTTACAGAAATAAAAAGAATCCAAGTATTTCTTAAGGAAAGTAATACATTACTTACAAAAGCAGTTACATTTTCAATAAACTCTTGCTCAGCTGCAGAATGCACATAAAAGCAAAGAAAAAGTCTTGGAGATTCAGAAACATTAATTAAAGTTTAACTAAGAGAGATGCCTAAAAACATTTAGTACCTAAACTAAGAAAACATGTTAAATAGTCTCTAAAGTTTAACTAAGAGAGATGCCTAAAAACATTTCTTTGCTTATTGGGGATGCCTAAAAAACTACTTTGAGAACCTATACAGAAAAAAGGAAGAGGAAATTAAAATTATCCATCTTCATACACTTAATAAGAAACAAATAAATAAAAAACACTGAATTAGTCGCCAAGAAGAAGCGAAAATTCACACACAGACAAACTTACTAACAAGTACAGTACTCAGAAAAATTGGATATTTACAAGGTGTTCTTCTGAGTGTATAACTGCAATATTCAGAGGCGTTCAATGAAAAAAAAAACACGCGAATATACAATAAATAGTGATTGAGAAAGAAAACAACAATGGGTAAACTTACAGGGTTGAAAGAGGATCGCCCGAAGAATCTCGCTCTTTCGTTACCTACAAGAAGAAGAAAGCAATTGAGATAAAAAAAAGAAGGCGAGGATGTAGAGAGAGAGAAGGGGGGAATTACAGAGATAGAAACGAGGGATTGGAGAAGGGTAGGAGAGAGAAGCAACTTCCATGGAATGTATGCTATGACGATGGTTGTGAATTGTGATTGGGTTATAGAGATGATGTTAGAGATCTTTGTCCCTGGGTTAGAGATGGTAAAGTTACCGGGGTCTAATAAAGCCCAAATCGCTCAAGGAGCTGATGATATGATATGATAGGGTAGGAGCAAATGAAGAAATTCAATCAAAGATAGAAACTTTTTCAGCAGGAAAACAAACCCAGTTAATTGTTTTTTCTCATGGTCGCATTACAAATCTGAGAAAGAAGTGAATCTGAATGACTTACACATTTTTAAGGATGGGAAAGAGAGAGCAGGGTGAGGTGAGATGAGAATGTGGCCCGAAAAAAAACAAAGGACCGTGGCAAAAACACAACTGTAGACCAAAAAAAATTTATTTACCAAAATAGCACTATTTTTAGATTATTTACCAAACTAGCACACATCCAAAATTCAGGCCAGAAGTCGCCCCCACAGGAAACGACTTTTGAACTGGATTTTGAATTTTTTTTTTGCTTTTTCAGTTCATAAGTCGTCCCCACAGGAAACGACTTCTGAACTAAAAGGCAAAAAAATTTGCAAAATCCAGTTCAGAAGTCGCCTCCACAGGAAACGACTTCTGAACTAGATTTTGCAAATTTTTTTGCTTTTTCAGTTCAGAAGTCGCCTCCCCCCAAGGTGACTTCTGAACTGTGTTTGTTTTTTTTTCTTTTTTCTATATTAATTTAAATTAATTAATTTAGAAATTTAATATTGTTAATTCTAAATTAATTATAAATATTATTGTGAAAAAAAAATTATCGGCTATATTAAAATATGGAACTAATTGTATTTATTTAATTAGTAGCACATTACAAAAAACTGTTAGAATTTGACTAGTCTAGATTGCGGTTTGGATAGTTATTTTT
This sequence comes from Astragalus membranaceus, assembly GCA_039519185.1. Lineage (NCBI taxonomy): Eukaryota > Viridiplantae > Streptophyta > Magnoliopsida > Fabales > Fabaceae > Astragalus > Astragalus membranaceus. The sequence continues at coordinate 49,462,685 of CM076849.1, forward strand.
ATTGTGACCCTCATTTCTACAAATACCGCATCTCTTGGTGAGACTACCCCTTTCTCTTTGATCCATTACTCGCAGTAAAAAGTGGTTAATACGATAGTGATGATGAGGTACAGAGATGATCGAAGTGGGAAAAGTTGGGCATTGTAACTTGTGGAGTTGATTCGGATAGAACTCTTGAGCATTGCTGTTAAGAGCTGCCATGTGGAAGAAAGAAAATGGCACAGTGAGAGAGAGTTGATCGAAGAAGATAGTAGATGTATAGTGAAGTGAAGGGAAGTAGATGTATAGTAGATGGATTGGAGAAACCTCGAAGGTTTTAACAGTTATTTATGAAGCTAACCTTAACCATGATATTTAAAATCTTTTACGATAATAAAATTTATAGGTAATAAAATAAAAAGAGATTCCATGTAAATTATAAGTGATGGTTTAAGGCTATTCTCTTTTAGTGTGAAGATTATTATGAGCTTTGACATGAACAATGTAAAATATGCAAAGTAGTATGTGCAATCAATCACAGATAAATAAAACGTAGAGCGTGGGGTTCAGCGGTTGGGGCTGATCCTCCCTTAACCAGTGGTCGGGGGTTCGATCCCCACCTTGGGTACGGGGCAGCGTTAAAACTTTGGGCCAGCTGTCCTGCCTCTCGAGGCACTTATTTATTATGTCTTTAATAATTTATTACTCATCAGACTTATTTATCTCTTTATAATAAATAATTAAGGTAAAATTAGGAAACGTGTAATTAATACAATTTGGAACTATCAAAATGAAAATAAAAAGGAATAAATTTCTTCTTTAAATTTGACAATTAATAATAGACAAAGGAGTATTAAAAGGTGAAGAATGATGTTAGAAGCAATGTTTATAAAACCGGACCGGAGATCGAACCGGCGAGACCTCCGGTTCATGGTTCAATCGGTTCAACCGGTTCAACCATGGTTGAACCGGATAAGTAATTTATTAAATAAAAAATAAAAAATATTAATTTTTGGAGAAAAAAGTAAATTTAAAAATAAAAAATTGCATTTCGGGCGGTTCAAACCGGTTCAACCCGGTTCGATTCCCGGTTCTTTCCCGGTTCTTGGCGGTTCAATCCGGTTCTGGGGCGGTTCTTTGGCCTGCGGTTCAAATGGGGTTGAACCAACCGGCCAGGGGTCCGGTTCCCGGTTCAACCGGTTGAACCGGCCGGTCCGGTCCGGTTTTTAAAACCTTGGTTAGAAGTATAAGAACGAAATCATGAAAATAGACTAATTAGTTATCTTTAGATTTGGAAAGTATCTTGTCCTAATGAGTTTTGTTAATATTTCTGCCATAAAAATGTGGTTACCTTAAGCACATTAATAATTTCTCTTGGAAATCAAGAAGACACTAATTAGGATAATGCATTTGGAATTAAAATATTTAATACACTTATTATAGGAAAAAAATTGTTTTAATGATAATTATCATGCCATTGTAACGATTCATAATCCTGAGAGTTTGTTTTCTCTATTCTCGAAACTTTTTGCTGCTGTTTAAAAAAAGGATTAATAGTGTTCCAACAACTTATATTTGAGTTTGATGGCAATTTTAACTAACCATCATAATGAAAGAAATTGGTAGTTAATGATAAGTTTACAAGAAATATTAGTGATTTATCACCCGCGGACCTTTACCATTTTTGGTAAATTTTAATAAAATATTATTTTCATTTTTCATTTTTTATTTTTGTAAAAGTCATTTTTTACTAAAAGTAGTAAAAGTTCACTAGTGGACTTTTTTGAGAGGTCCATATTAGACACGCCCGTTGTTAATATATAGCTAAAGCAAACAACAACACGAGAAATAGGTGATTTATCAACAATAACAATAGAAAATTAACTGAATTAGTTGAAAAAACAGTGATGTAAGATACGAATAAAAATAAAGATGATGCAATCAATATTTTATCCTTATTAACCTTGCATAGGTCGAGTTAAAAAGAAAACATTTTATTTATTATTCTCAATTCTCAACCATATAATTACTATATTGACTTAACCCTTTAACGACGACATGGACACAGGTGTTTTGAACAACATGTACACTCGCCTTTTACACAACAGATAGCCTCAACATGAGGCCCACAAGAAACTTTAGGATCCATATACAAACAGTCAAAATCTCCGTCGCAAATTATCTGTACTACGTCTACGAGTGATTTTCCATAATCCCCCATTGCTTTTTCCAGGTATATATCTGCATACACAAAGAACATCAATATAATAATACACTTTGTATATATGCAAAATTAGGTGTAAACTTTGTGACGTAAAAAATTATGAAGAAAGCCAAGATAAAAGCCAACTTGAGAGTAGAATTCTTCATGGTCACTATTTTATTTTATTCATACAACAGCTTATGTACATAGTCTCTAGACATGTGTTTATATAGTGAAAATGTGACAGAAGTTTGACCATTAACTACTTTTTTATTAGTGCATTAAATGTTAATAATTGAAAAGATATGGGAGGGTTGTGCCTCAGATAATTGTGCATGAATGACCGGCAACTTATATACACTTCCTGCAAAAAAAGTTTTTGTCAAAAAAATGCAAAAAAAAAGTAGGATCAATAGCCATGAAAGGGTAAAGTAGGATATTAAGTATAAACACTTAAATACATAAAGAATTATCAAAGCTGAAGGCTTTGTAAAATACTAGCAACGTACACATACACTAAAGTTATCAAGGGAGATCTAAAAATCTTGGATCATGAATGAGTGAGAGAAATAAATAATATGAATTGAAGCTAGCTAGCATATCTCTTCCAATTCGATTTCACAAACATAATTCAAAAGAATTACTCTACAGATATGAGAAATCCATAACTCATTGACTCATGCCATTGCCATTTGTTCTTACCTTAATTGATCCATATGAATATCCACTAAATAGCAGTCCCTTTTAATACATGAGAACAAACTAATATGCTAAAATAAATCAGTTAGTGCAATTTTTTTATACTAAATGATATGCAGGAAGAAACTGAACAATAAGATCCCAAAGAGCAATATCATACATCATTCCTTTTTATGGCAGTCCTATTTTTATCCTAGCTATAATTCCTAATTCAGTTTGAACACTAGCATTACTGTCTTGCAAGCAGTTACATTATAATTAGCATTACTGTCTTGCCAACATTCATTAGTTTCAATATCTGATCACCTCAAACCACTAATAAAAGTTAATATCACTATCACACTAGATGTTTTGAGCGATTAACAACAAATAGATAAATGTCTTCCTATGAAATTGCTATAGAAGAAATAATAGAGTGAAAGAACATCACCTTAACACAAAAAGTGGGGCTGGTCACAATGTTTGAAACCGTGGTTGTGCAGATTGGGTCTTGAGAAATAAAATTCCTTGGTTGTGTTATTGAAGCAAAGATGAAGGGGATGGAGTTGAAACAGGTTCAATGTTTTTTCAAGATTCTTGGTGAAAGAAGAGCCAAGTGGGTTTCATTTCTCTACTTCACGTCACAACAAGAGACCCCTCCTTACTGTCTTTGATTAAACTGAAGTACCACACATTAATAGTAAACAAGAGACCCCTCTATTCATATATCATTAATAATATGTAGCACTAGAACCAAAGGCATTGCAATGCTTCATGTATTAGCACTAACCTTTTTTCTTGCTATTTTTTCACCAACCTTCTACCAAATTTCCCATTCTTCATATTAACTTCACTTTCTTTCTTTCTTCTAAAAAATGAAGCTTGAACATCATGTCATTTGTGGTCAAAGACTTAACTTCATTTGCATTTCTCTCTTCTTTCTCATAATCTCAAGCTTCATCCAGCATGGCTTAGTTACTGAAGGTAAATGACTTGCTTATTTTTAACTGCTAACTAAGTAGAAACCAGCTTGAACTAACATTCATGTTATATATTCTCTATGCTCTAACAGGTAGAAAGACACAAAAGCAAAGTGGTTATAACAAGGTGAAATTTGTCACCCTTGTAAAATATCATTCTGCCTCTGCTATATATTTAACATGAATTAAAAAAAGAACAGTAATTTTTGCAGATAGTAAATGAAGGGCTAAAGTGCTCCCAGGGTTCGTTATCTTTATTTAAAGTAACGAATTTAGTCCTTTATGTTTTTTGTCCCAAATAAGTCCTTTATCTTTCAAATTTTTGACACATAAATCCTTTTCCGTTAACAGTGCTGATTTATGTGTCAAAAAAAGGATTTATGTGTTAAAAATTTGAAACATAAAGGACTGATTTGAGACAGAAAAGGATTTATGTGTCAAAAATCTAAAACATAAAGGACTGATTTGGGACAAAAAAAAGATAAAGGACCAAATCGTTACCTTAAATAAAGATAAGAGACCCCGGGAGCACTTTAGCCTAAATGAAGAGAAGATGATACTAAGAGCACAAATAGGGTCAAGGCCACCAAAATGTGACAGAAGGTGTTAGATCATGTGGACACTGAAGCTATTCAAGTACCTACAAATCCTCAAATGCAGAATCCATGGAAAGATAAACTCTCCAAAATTCTCTACAATTGCTTATCCCAGAGGAAATTACAACACTAACTACAAGCCTATGAGTTGGAAATGCAAATGTGGGAACATCATTTTCAACCCCTGATTCAACAATTGTACAACATTTTATTTTATTTAGTTCTTCTACATAATCAAGGTGATTTACCCGATCAAGGTTAATCAATAACATTGGTTCTTCATTTGTTTCGTTTGCAATTTACATTAGCTACCATGCATATGGAATTTATTTATTATACTATGAAAAGATAAAACATGTTGTAATGTACGTACATATGTAATGTAATGTATGTATGTAATGTGTGTGTGTATATATATATATATATATATATATATATATATATATATATATATATATATATATTGTTTGTATGTTATGTATATAATGTCATGTATTTAGAATCACCAAAAAAAGTGTCATGTATTTATTTCCTAATATATTTAATGTAATATTTGTATGTAAATTGTAATGTATGTATGTATGTATGTATGTATGTATGTATGTATGCATGTAATTTGGGGTAATATATGTATATATATGTATGAATGTAATGTATATAATGTAAACTATGTATATATGTATGCATGTAATGTAATGTACATATGAAATGTATATAATATAATGTATGTATGTAATGTAACAAAAGAAAAATAAAAGGAAACTAATAATAAAACTTGTTATGTATAAGAAGCAAGCAGCTAGCAATGTAGGCTGTATCTATAATCTATAAGTAAGTAGATCTTAACCGACAAATCTTCTATTTAAAGGAGAGAAGATTTGTTTGGCATTCCTCCTAATTTGAACAATTAGGGTTACCTATCCCTCTAGTTTTCTCGAAAGTGTGTCTGGCAGCTCCTCATATGCCAATTTTGTCACTTTTTCAATACTTGACTTCAACCAGTCATTTCTTCATCACTTGGCCCATTAATGGGTTATACATCCATCCTTTATATGTTTTGAATTTTGGGTCAGCTAAATTAACAGAGGCATATTTTGAAGCTACAGTTATTGGAAATGTATTTGAACGTGTACTTGATCCAAACAAATAACTTTTTAGATTCATTGAAAAAAGTGATGTATCTGGACTAGTCCAGATACATCACTTTTCAATGAATCTAAAAAGTTATTTGTTGCTTATATATGAGTCCGGATGGAGTATATATGTAATAGATCTAATGTAATCTATGTATGTTTGGATGTATGTATGTATGTATGTATGTATGTATGTACTAATGTATGTATGAAATATATGTATGTAATCACTACGCAATAATAGAAGAGTAGCGGCGCTCCGTTTGCGGCGGTTACCCCCAACCGCCGTCGTTCATTTCGAAGCCTGCAGTGGTTCCATTTAACCGCCTCCAACAAGGAACACCGACGGCGGTTCCAGCTTGTGTTGCGGCGGTTCTGTTTCTTTTCATTCCCCGCGCGCTATTTCTTTTCATTCCCCGCGCGCTATCAATTCCTCTCTCAGATCAACCCTTTTCCTCACGCTGTTCAGGTTCCACCCCCACCCACATCAACCCTTTTCCTCTCTCTTCAATTTCCACCACCAACATCAACCTTTTTCCTCCCTGTTCAGGTTCTACCACCAACAACATCAACCCTTTTCATCTCTGTTCAGGTACCCCCTTTGCAATCTCTGAGTGCCAACCTCAAGACATGAGGGTTTCATCTTTCTCTACGATTCCTCTCTGTACTCATCAGGGCTATTAGAGTTTCATCTTTATTTTTGACAAGCTATTAGGGTTTCATCTGATAACTGATTTTCAGGATTAGGGTTACAGAAAACGCTTCCTCTGATCTTTGTCTCTGGGTTAGAGATGGTAAAGTTACCGGGGTCTATTAAAGCCCAAATAACGATGATTGTGAATTGTGATTGGGTTATTGAGACAAATTTTCTTTGCTAAACTAACTATTATTCTGAGACGAGTAAAAAACTAGTTTTGTTTGGTAAATTAAAGAGACATCTGCCCACAAAGCCAATCAAATCACTCCAACCTAACTCCATAAAAAACTAGTTTTGTTTGGTAAATTAAAGAGACATCTGCCCGCAAAGCCGATCAAATCACTCCAACCTAACTCCATAAAAAACTAGTTCACTCTGACCTAACTCCATAAAAAACTAGTTTTGTTTGGTAAAGTAAAGAGACATCTGCCCACAAACCCGATCAAATCACTCCAACCTAACTCCATAAAAAACTAGTTCACTCTGACCTAACTCCATAAAAAACTAGTTTTGTTTGGTAAATTAAAGAGACATCTGCCCGCAAAGCCGACCAAATCACTCCAACCTAACTCCATAAAAAACTAGTTGACTCCGACTTAACTCCATAAAAAACTAGTTTTGTTTGGTAAATTAAAGAGACATCTACCTACAAAGCCGATCAAATCACTCCAACCTAACTCCATAAAAAACTAGTTTTGTTTGGTAAATTAAAGAGACATTTGCCCGCAAAGCCGATCAAATCACTCCAACCTAACTCCATAAAAAACTAGTTCACTCCGACTTAACTCCATAAAAAACTAGTTTTGTTTGGTAAATTAAAGAGACATCTGCCCACAAAGCCGATCAAATCAGTCCAACCTAACTCCAAAGACTACCGATAGAGACAATCAGACAATTGGCCACGAAGCCACTAGGTTGAATCGTTAGGGGAATTTTAATTAATGATTCCACAGACAAGTTGTTACATTCTTTACTATTTTTTTTTATTTTAATTAAAATTTCTTTTTTGACAGTGATTTTTAATTAAAAGTTAAAACTGTACAAGTTAGAACATCTGGAAAACGAAGGGATTACGTCTAGTAATTAATGAAGGTTAGGTAGATTATTCATCGTAATCCCATTTAGAGGGCTAGTTAGCTAGTCTATGTTTCTTTAATATCAGTCACCTTGTTCCAAATTGGCAGCTGATTGGTGAGTTAGGGGATAACAAGATGTTTATTATAGGTGTATAGTTCAAATTTTTGAAGTTTTTACCTCTCTAACTAATTAACAATTAATAACTACCTAATTAACATTAAAGTAGTTCATGCATGATTTAAATCATATAAATATTTTTCTTTTACCTATTTAGCTCCTTACTAACAGCAGCTGCTGTTAAATTATGTCTAAGCCTATTAATAAAAATAATACGACAATACCCGTGCGTATGTACGGGTATACTGCTAGTGTATATATGTGTGTGTATATATATATATATATGTAATGTAATAGATCTAATGTAATCTATGTATGTATGTAATATATGTATGAAATGTACGTACATATGTAATGTAATGTATGTATGTAATGTGTGTGTGTGTATATATATATATATATATATATATATATATATATATATATATATATATATATATTGTTTGTATGTTATGTATATAATGTCATGTATTTAGAATCACCAAAAAAAGTGTCATGTATTTATTTCCTAATATATTTAATGTAATATTTGTATGTAAATTGTAATGTATGTATGTATGTATGCATGTAATTTGGGGTAATATATGTATGTATATATGTATGAATGTAATGTATATAATGTAAACTATGTATATATGTATGCATGTAATGTAATGTACATATGAAATGTATATAATATAATGTATGTATGTAATGTAACAAAAGAAAAATAAAAGGAAACTAATAATAAAACTTGTTATGTATAAGAAGCAAGCAGCTAACAATGTAGGCTGTATCTATAATCTATAAGTAAGTAGATCTTAATCGACAAATCTTCTATTTAAAGGAGAGAAGATTTGTTTGGCATTCCTCCTAATTTGAACAATTAGGGTTACCTATCCCTCAAGTTTTCTCGAAAGTGTGTCTGGCAGCTCCTCATATGCCAATTTTGTCACTTTTTCAATACTTGGCTTCAACCGGTTGTTGACTCTCAATCATATGATGTAAGTTATGTATTTTTAGGACCAATTGTGCAGGTTTTTCATTGTATCGCAGTCATTATCTGGGGATTTAGTCTAGTTTTAGATAATTGTAGTAGGAAGTTCATTTGTAAGTAATTCCTTCACTTTTGGAGCTAAATTGGACTTGAAGACCTCTAATTGGTTGTGGCATCATTCAGCGAACCAGACACTTTCCCGGAAATGCAGCAAAATGGAGGGATTTGATTTCTGTTCAATATCGCGTCGCGACCAGGAGGGTTCGCGACCAGGAGGAATTTTGCAAAGCCAGATATTTCTGTCCTATTTCGCGTCGCGACCAGGAGGGTTCGCGACGCGACCCGGAGCAATTTTGCGAAGCCAGATGCTTCTGTCTTATTTCGCGACGCGACGGGCACGGGCCGCGTCGCGATGGTGCGTGAAAATTAGGGTTTTTAAAGCAGTTTCAGCGTTTTTCAGAGGGACTTCGTCTGGGGATCTGAGCCACATTTTGGAGCAGCTGTAGGGTGCGATTTTGGGGCCTTCTCACCACTTGGGAACAAGGGATTGAAGGTTCTAATGTCTTCCTTTATGTTTGTTCTCTATTTTGTGTTGGTTTCTGCTCTTAGGATGGATTGTAACTAATTTGCTTAGATTAGGGAGAGATGAATCTCCCAACCCTATCATGTGAACCATTGTTCTAATCAATTCAGTTGTTATTCGATTTACTTTGTCTAAATACCTATGTTCTTAATGCTTTTCAATTACATATGATAATTGTGATGATCCAGGCTAGTGATTGCATAGGAATATGAATTAGTAGCTGGAAATTGGGTAATTAGATCACATGCTAGTAATCATCATAGGAATATGTGGTAGCTTATGTGAATTCATTAAAATTCTTAATCTTAATGCATTAACCTCTAGCATGACTCACCTAAGGAATTAGGGTAACTCTTAGGGTAATAGGGGTCTTGAGGCAAGGAATTGCCCTTGATCTTAATTAGTGAATTGAATCTAGAAATTGATAATTAACTTGAATTGGCTAAGGTTCATGTGATAGCCGAGGTGAGAGGATTCGATCCCTAGTCGCTTTTCTCGTATTCTTAAATCACGTTTGTGTACTGTTACTGATTACTCAATTACTAAACCCTTTACAATCTAAGAATTTACAACTTTGCTACTGTTTTCAACGCGCAATCCCTGTGGAATCGACCGGTTACTTACCGTATTTTATTACTTGCGACGACATTTGGTACACTTGCCAAAGTCCTAACACCGGTCATTTCTTCATCACTTGGCCCATTAATGGGTTATACATCCATCCTTTAACAGAGGCATATTTAGAAGCTACAGTTGTTGGAAATGTATTTGAACGTGTACTTGATCCAAACAAATAACTTTTAGATTCATTGAAAAAAGTGATGTATCTGGACTAGTCCAGATACATCACTGTCCAGATACATCACTTTTCAATGAATCTAAAAAGTTATTTGTTGCTTATATATGAGTCCGGAGGGAGTATATATGTAATAGATCTAATGTAATCTATGTATGTTTGGATGTATGTATGTATGTACTAATGTATGTATGAAATATATGTATGTAATCACTACGCAATAATAGAAGAGTAGCGACGCTCCGTTTGCGGCGGTTACCCCCAACCGCCGTCGCTCATTTAGAAGCCTGCGGCGGTTCCATTTAACCGCCTCCAACAAGGAACACCGACGGCGGTTCCAGCTTGTGTTGCGGCGGTTCTGTTTCTTTTCATTCCCCGCGCGCTATTTCTTTTCATTCCCCGTGCGCTATCAATTCCTCTCTCAGATCAACCCTTTTCCTCACGCTATTCAGGTTCCACCACCACCCACATCAACCCTTTTCCTCTCTCTTCAGTTTCCACCACCACCAACATCAACCCTTTTCCTCCCTGTTCAGGTTCTAACACCAACAACATCAACCCTTTTCATCTCTGTTCAGGTACCCCCTTTGCAATCTCTGAGTGCCAACCTCACGACATGAGGGTTTCATCTTTCTCTACGATTCCTCTCTGTACTCATCAGGGCTATTAGAGTTCCATCTTTATTTTTGACAAGCTATTTGGGTTTCATCTGATAACTGATTTTCAGGATCAGGGTTGCAGAAAACGCTTCCTCTTCCTTCATCAGGTACCATCGCTAACTGGTTCCTCCAATTTTCAGAAAAAAGAAGAAGAATCATTCCTCGCTTCATCAGGTACCATCACTAACTGGTTCCTCCAATGGGGTGGTTACTTTTCTTCACGTTTTTTTTTCTAGTTTAACAGATTTGTGCAAAGTGCACACACTATTTTTTAATTTTTAGTTTATGTTTTAGTTACTGATTACTGATTTATGGTATTGTTTGCAAACACTAATTTCTTCACGTTCTTGTTTAGTTACTGATTTGTGTAACAGATTTCTTCATGTTTTTAATCTTAGTTTAGTTACTGATTTATGTTCTTTAATTTTTAATTTACCGATCTGTTTAATTTGTTAAGTTATGATTAATTTGATAACTTTGAGATTCATAGCATTGGTTGTTACTGATTTATGTATGAATAATTTTAGTTTAGTTACTGATTACTGATTACTGATTCATAGCATTATTGATTCATAGCATAGTTTAGTTACTGATTACTGATTACAGAATAATTTTACTTTAGTTACTGATTACTGATTACTGATTCATAGCATTACTGATTACTGATTTGTTTTAGTTACTGATTACTGAATAATTTTTGTTTAGTTACTGATTACTGATTCATAGCATTACTGATTACTGATTACTGATTCCTCGCATCATCAGTTACCATGGCTGCGATTACTGATTCATAACATGTATATGTGGTTGACTACCTATCAACTAATTAATTTTGATGGTAGACTTGATTAGATTATTGACTTTGTACAACTCAATCACCAATTAACACTAATGAAAGAACTAAAAGAGAAATATCATGTAAGCTTCCCTCTTTGTAATAATTGTGTTCATGTCTGCAAGTGCATGTGTGGAGCTCTAATTTTCAATTTATGATTGTTATCTTGTTAAATTCATTTTGAAGTTTAAGTCCTTTCAGATTATGGAAGCAGTGACTATATAATATTCACTCCTGATTTGTTCAGTTACTTCATTGCATAATTTTTGAAAGGATGACCTATTTTTTAGTTTCATTGCATAATTTTAAAAATGACTGGTTTGGCTTTCCAGGAGCTTTGCAGGAGTTCACATTGCTATCTCTAGTTTGGCTTGAGCTCACTCGACGACTTCGTCTCCTCCGGTGTGTTTCTGATGTATTGCTTGTACTTCTTTCTTTTTCGTTCATGGTGTTTGCATTAGAAAAATGTATTTGTGGTCTAATTTTTGCTCTAAGGATTTTGTTTGACCATGATAAAGTTTCAAGTCATGTTCATGATATTGTTTTGTCTTTTTCTGTCTTGTTCTGTCTTGTTCTCATTCATGGTTTATTTTTAAATTTAAGTTATAAACCTTATTATCAGCTAAAAAAATGTTACAAGTGTTTATTTTTAAATTTAAGTTATAAACCTTTTTAAATGCAAGTACATTGTGATGAATGCTCCATTTCATTAATGAGGTTGGGATTGGGACGTTTGAACCAGATGCTCAGTTTTTTGTATTTTAAATAATAATTTTAACTTGTAAGATTCAAGTTTTGTATGTAACATGTCTGAAGAGGTAACATGTTCTTTGGTTCTTTACGCAGGTATCTACATTACTTCTTACACCATTCTTTTCTCGGGTAATTTTGCAAATTCAGCTCCAACCCCAAGTATTTATTACAGGTACATTACTTCTTACGCAAATATTTACTTCAAGCATCCTGTGTTTGCCATTTACAGAGTACTTATGCTATAATGTTGAATTTATTTGAGCCTGTGTACCCCAATTGGTTATTTCCTGATCTCATATCTTATTGGACGTTGAATAAATGGTACAAAAATTCTGACTGCCCAAATTTAAGAAACTTGACTGTTATGTCGAATACAAACACGTGTATGCGCAATATCCCCTTCACGGTGGGAAAAGTCTGTCTTTAATTCTATTATAAGGAATCAGTTACTGGAATTAAGTAATGGGTAATCTTTTCGTAAAAATATCAGTTAATTGATGTCATTTTTCATACGAAATTTTTACAATGTCAAATTGTATTTACTTGTTCTTTAGGTTCTCTCTCAGTGTTAAGGAATCAAGGTCCATCTACTTGTTCAGCATGTTCAGTTGCTTGCTCCTATAAAATCATATGAATCTTACATCATGCTTTTGTCCCTCTATCTTTGAATTGCCATTTTGTTTTATTACCTGTTATAGGATTTTATGAACTATTTTGCTTAATAATTGTATTAAGTGACTAATTTGCTTGTTTTGATTTATGGATTTATTTTTACTATATTGGTTTGATGTGATAGTTTGATTTTGTTTTAACAATACTTAGTCTATTATTTTGGAGCATAGCAATGATCTTAAGCAATGATCTTAATTGTTCTTCAACAAGGAAAACTGGTTTCCTGTTTTAATTTATAATAGTTATTACGTGCTTATTGTGTATTTTGTTGCCCAAGCTCACGCAAATGGATAAGTCTTGGATTACAAAGCCGCGGAACACAGATGAGTATGTGAAAGGGGTAAAGGAATTCATTAATTTTGCCTTTAAACATGGTGTGGTAAATGGGAAAATATTATATCCTTGTCAAGAATGTGGCTTCAAAAAAAGGAGGACTTGGGATATGGTATATGACCACTTAAGATGTACACCGTTTCCAATAGGATATACCTGTTGGTCCTATCATGGGGAGAAAAAGTCAAACCATAACGCCTCATGCAATAGCACTCTACATGCAGCTCAAAGCACAACTATTGAAAATCCCATCCAAAATATGATTAATGATGCTTTTGGTGTTGATGGGCACTGTGCAAATGAAGTGCCAGTTGCATCCAATGTAGAGTTTGAGAGAGATGAGGATGTGATGCAAAATACCACTCAAGAAGGGAATGAAGCCAAAGAATTTTATGAATTAGCAAGAGATGGAGAACAACCCTTGTATGAAGGGTGTAAAAATTATTCAAGGTTATCTTTTTTGGTGAAGTTGTATCATATCAAATGCTTATGCGGAATGAGTGACAAGGCCATGACAATGATTTTAGAACTTCTCCAAGACGCATTTAAACATGGAAAGATCCCAAGTTCATTTTATGAGGCAAAGAAAACAATCACCAAACTTGGTTTGAACTATGAAAAGATACATGCATGTCCGAATAATTGTATGCTCTATTGGGGAAATAGGGAAGATGAAGTGAGGGAAAGTTGTAAAGTTTGTCACACTTCTAGATGGAAATCAAGGGAAAAGCCTACGGGTACTCAGGTGAACACTGATGACAATAGTGTGAAGAAAGTGCCTGCAAAAGTTCTTCGTTACTTTCCTTTAAAGCCTCGATTACAAAGACTATTTTTATGTTCAAAGACAGCCGAGGACATGAGATGGCATGCTACTAATAATAACAATGATGGAATGATACGGCATCCTAGAGATTCTGAAGCATGGAAACAATTTGACTCAACACACTCTTGGTTTGCATCTGATTCACGAAATGTTCGGCTTGGGTTAGCTACTGATGGCTTTAATCCCTTCGGTGTTATGAGTTTGAATTATAGTATTTGGCCGGTTATTCTCTTTCCATACAACACTCCTCCACGGGTGTGCATGAAACAGACATCTTTTATAATTTCAATGATAATTCCTGGAAAAAAAATGCCAGGCAATAATATAGATGTCTATCTGCAACCTCTTATCAAAGAGTTAAATGAATTGTGGACAACAGGTGTGCATGCTTATGATTCTTTCAATCGTGAGATGTTTAAATTGCATGCAACGTTAATGTGGACAATAAGTGATTTTCCCGGGCTAGGAACACTTTCTGGGTGGAACACATACACCGGACTTGCTTGCCCATCGTGTAACTTTGACTCTATTCCTTGTCGTCTTCCTCATAGCAGAAAGTGGTGTTTCATGGGTCATCGTCGTTTTCTTGACAGGAGGCACAAATTTAGATTGAACCGGATTCGCTTCAATGGTGAGCAAGATATGCGTAGTCCGCCAAAAAAGTTGTCTGGTTCTGATATTCTTGAGCAGGTTTCTATCATTGATGCAACATTTGGACTAAGACCAGAGAATGAGGGGACTAGAAAAAGAACAAGAGGTGGGCGACTTCCACAGGGTAGCACTCAACAATGGAAAAAGAAAAGTATATTCTTTGAACTTCCATATTGGAAAGATAACTGTTTGCGCCATAATATTGATGTGATGCACATTGAAAAGAATGTATGTGATAATATCATATACACTTTGCTAAATGATAGTGCAAAGTCAAAAGATCACATCAATGCTCGAAGAGATCTGAAAGATATTGGCATAAGACCCGACCTTTGGCCAGATGAAAATGGAAAATATCCTTTAGCTGTCTTTACAATGACTAAAATGGGCAAGAGAGCTTTTTTGGCAGCTTTAAAGAACATGACCGTGCCTGATGGTTATTCGAGCAACATTTCTAGGTGCATTGACTTAGATAATCTCAAGTTGAATGGAATGTTAAAAAGTCATGATTGTCATATATTGATGGAGCAGTTGCTACTGTTAGCCATGCGAACATCATTGCCCAATGAGGTTTCAGCAGTGTTGAGTGAGTTATGCTCATTCTTTAGACAAAGATGCAGTAAAGTATTGAAAATTGAAGATTTGGACAAATTGCATAATCAAATTGTCCTCACTTTATGCCACATGGAAATGTTATTTCCTCCTTCATTTTTCACTGTTATGGTTCACTTAGTTGTTCACCTTGTCGAAGAAGCTAAGCTTGGAGGTCCTGTCCATTATCGTTGGATGTATCCAATACAGAGGTAAAACACATGTGTTAACTTCTTTTTCATGTTTCAAAAATAATACATTTATTTTTATTTATGTTTTGTTACTAATATCGTTTATTATATTTGTATCAAAGGAGAAATTTGTGGTAAATGATGGAAGTCACAAGACATGGATTTTATCCAGTTTGGGAAAGAAATGGCGGGACAATCGTTGCAAGCTTTTTAAAGACTATTATAACCTGGGAGCTTAGTCTTGAACAAAATCTTCGTAACCCGCCGCCGGGCATTGACGAAGATCACTGGGGGCTATTTTTGGAATATAGGATGAAGCCTGAAACTATGGTAATATGGAAAACTTTGAAATTGAACAGATTTGGTTTAATTCTTTGAACATGTTTTCTAGTTCATTGTTTTTTATTTTAAGACTTCCATATTGATTTACAAAGTATTTGGAGTGGAGCATGGCCTGGATCCTAAAATATTATGACTTTGCTTTTTGGCAATATAGCTGATCAAAATGCTGAAAATCGCTCGAAGCAACAGGTTCCCCATACATTAGGGGCTAAGACACTTGCTAGAAAATAACATGAGCTGGTATGATATCTTCTTTTTTATATTGTTTGAAATTTTGAGAAAATGGTTTAATTATATTTATATGGTGAAACGTTTTAGGAATTGCAAGATGGGCGACCTTATAGTAGAGGAGATATGTAATTGCTCATAAAAAATCAAATGGTGATTTTGTTAATGATGAGGCAAGACAAAACCATGTAAGTCCAATATTATATATTTATTAATGATGAGCCAAGAATATCATAAACTCTCCCTCCACTGCTATCGCTAAGCCTTTATTCTGCACAGTCCATTCAAATTTAGCCATCTTTGAACCCATTGTACACAGCTACCTCACCCTTCTTATGTTGCCCTGTCTTTGACCTCTACCGCACACTGTCCATTTGTGCTTCTGTTTGTGACCTGTGTGTGCCACTGATACCACTGTTGTATCGAGCATCCGCCAACTGCTAAACTCTCCCTCCACTGCTATCGCTAAGCCTTTTTTCCAAACCTGCAATGTGCACACAGAATCTGTTGCAGCAAATATTGCACCAATTGCTGAATTTTTTTTCAAAAAGTGAGTCACAAACAGAATGACATTGCTTATTAGAATCTATGCTATAAAATGTGGAAATAAATAATGACTGTACATGTATAAAATGTGAATTATCTTCAATTTTTTCATTGCTGAATTTTTGAAATATTGGAACTCAATGTCCAATATTGGACATTGAAGATATTGGACATTGAATCTATGCTTAATGACATTGCTGAATTTTTGAAATATTGGAACTCAATGAATATGCTGAATTAACTATTTATTTTGATGAATCTATGCTATGCATGCGGAATCTTCTATCGCTGAGATTTTGTTTCCTTCTAAAGCACATTGCTTATGATTTTATGATTGATTTATACATGTAGGAAAAGTTGCAACAGGCAATTCTTGAGTCTTCTTTTGAGCATGCCTTTATTCAAGTTTTTGGGAAAGAACATCCTGGCCACGTTCGATGCATGGGACTCGGTGTAACACCAACTCAGATCCTTGGAAACAATTTTCATTCTACAACAGGATCATATTCATCGGATGCTAATGAAAAGATGTCACGGATGCAAAATGAAATTGACGCTTTAAAAGCACAAGTTGCTGAAGTTGATAGTCTAAAGGCTTAAGCTACTGAAGTTGATGCTCTAAAGGAACAAGTTGCTGAATTGCCTCTATTGAAGGAACAACTTGCTTATGTTATGCAAATTCTTAAGCAAAATCAGGTGATCACCGTATGAATTACCTATATTGCTTGTTATACGTAGCATATCCAAATCTGATGCTGAATTACCTGTTATACTATGCATTATCAAACTCCTATGATTTACCTTTGACCACAAGTCAAAATATTGTTTTCATTATGAAATTACTTTTGACCACAAATCAAAACTCCTATGAATTACCTTTGACCACAAATCTGTGACTCAAGTATATTCATGATTTAGCTATTCACCTTGATTGTTGTCAATTATTTACCCCGTCTTTGGGATGAGTTGCTTACATCACATACGTATGAAAATACCCTCATCAATATAGAAATAATATTAAGCTCTTGGTATGTGGTTGCATATGTTCATTTGGCATGCTTTATGGAATGTAGTATTGGCAGAAGAACTTGTTGAACAATTTAGTATGATTAGTATTAGTGTCCTTTTTTGTGAGCTTTTATCATTGAGTATCTTGAACATTCATTGTATGTGTGTGGGCATTTTGTACATAAATCTGTTTAGTAACAGTATCATTTAGTTCTCAGCTTCATAACCCTAGTCTTTCTAGTTTCAAGTACACATTATTTCTGTTTGCTGTAATTTGAATGTTATAACAAATGGATTCTTAAACTGCTATATTAGTTCTTCTTTTTCTTTTAACCGTAACAACGTTGTTTATGAAAAATTATGTGACTCAAGTATGTTTATTTACTTGTTTTGGTCCCACCGTACACATACTTAATAGCTTGAATATAGGCATGAGCATACCAAGTCCTACTGTACAGGATAGCTTGGTCCCACCAATTTGTTGTGGCAAAGGAAACTTGCCATCCAATAACTCATCCCATGGAAGATTCTGTTAATACCAACACGTGGAACAATATTCAATGGAATGGAATGTGTCCACCAAGAGTTTTATATTGGGGTAAAAAGTGTAGCTAAACCTTTATCCACTGTTATCTGCAATTTGTCATAGGCCATCAAAGCCTTCTGCTCACACTTGTAGGTTCCTTTCCCCCTTGCCAGAACCTCACCATCTGAACCTATGATCCCTTCCTTCTCTTGGTCCTTGGTGCGTGGACCAGGCTCCAAGATGAGCAATTGTAACTTGGGGCAATTCTTCATAATGACCAGGTCCAGATAACCATCAGAGAACTGCATTTACCAAATTAAAATAGAAGACTTGTAAGAAAATATCAATTGTAGAGTATCTCTCACTCTCTTTGATCATTGGCATTTATCTATTGAAAGTGTTCGGCTGAATTTTATTAGGTGTCCAAAATCCTGGCAGCAATTAAAAGAGTTCAGAAATTTATTTTCCATTTTGCTTATTAGAATCTTCAATTACCATATTCATTGTTATACCATAATCATTCCAATTCTTAGAAGGTTAATTTGAATAGTTACAGTCATTAAGATCAAGCAAATTAAGATGCAAATATCATTCATAATATGCAATAGAATGCATGGGGCTGTTGTTAGCTTTGTGTTAGCAAACAAGTGCCTTCTGAATTATTTAACTTTGTGTTAGCAATCCTACTTTAGATTAACAAGGATTTTATTGCTGAATTACCTATATTGCTGAATTCCAATATCAGTTTTACCTCTGGTGCTGAATTACCTATATTGTTTGGCTTGTTTTGTAGTTCACGTTGTTAAGAATTTGCTATATGCGACATTCTTTAGATATTGGTTCTAATTTTATTTATGACTTATTTTTTCAGCCGGATAATTTGGAAACGCAGCATAGTTTGAGACGCTCTTCTGAATCTAGTAACATAGGACAACATGAAGCAGCACCATCACGGAGGATATCTAGATAGATGATTTTATTTTATTGTTATGAACAACACAAACATGATGCTCATTGGTTGTATTTTGACTTCATTAACTAGTTCTAGTTTGATGTTATGAACTTAGTTTAATTTATAAACTTTAGAACCTTTGTATGTGTTTTTAGCATAAATTTAGTTTCTTTTAATATCTGTACTACCAAATAATTAATAAGTACATTTATCAAATTCGTAAAAGAAAGATAGATATACTGAAACACAAAAAATCCTATTTTTTTTAAAAAAAATGATCTGTTGGCAGCGGTTCCAAACCGTCTCCTTATTTAAATAAAAAATTAATTTTAATATAGTTGCGGCGGTTTCAAACCGCCGCTAAACGTAACGTGGAAAATCTGTTAACATATTGGCGGCAGTTTACAATCGCCGCTACATCTGCGGCGGTTTGTGTGACGGTTGGCGAAACCGCCGCCAACAACACCTCCCGACGCTGAAAACCACGACGCTTCCGGAACCGCCGCCAGCCTTAATTAACGGCGGTTCAAACCGCCGCCGCTAGCCTTTTTAACCGCCGCCGATGACAGTTTTTTGCGTAGTGAATATACGAACATATGTAATGTAATGTATGTATGTATGTAATGTAATGTATGTATACATATATTGTTTGTATGTAATGTATATAATGTCATGTATTTAGAATCCCCAAAAAAAGTGTCATGTATTTATGTCCTAATTCATGCATGTAATTTGGTGTAATATATGTATGTATGTATGTATGTATATATGTATGAATGTAATGTATATAATGTAAACTATGTATGTATGTATGTATGCATGTAATGCAATGTATAGATAGAAAAAAGAAGAAAATGCAGCAAGATAGAAGAGCAAAAAAGAATGAAAGTGTGAGAGACATTGTTTGGAAGGAGGGCATATAAATAATACTAAGAGGAGGTAGAGCATTAATTAGATTATGACTTGTGTGAAGTTGGTAGCAAATGGGTTTGTAGCACACAAATTATACTTTTAAAGGATGGTGGAGATTGAAAGTTGGGTGAAAGCCACAGATCCTACGACTTGGTGGTAATGGAGTTGAAACATATGTGAAAATATGAAAGGAGTTGACTGAAATGGGTTTTTGAGAGGTAGCCAAAAATAGGTAAGAGTGGTTTCTTAAAACAAAGTGCTATTGTGGTTTTGAAAATCAAATAGTATAAGAGTTGTTTTACAATCGGTTGAGAGCAATAACAGCCACAACTATAAATTTAATTTGCATGTTATTCTTGATTGTTGAGGTGTCTTTGTATCTATTGGTTGTAGATTTGTTAAGGGACTGATTTAATTAATTGATTCTGGGTATTTAATCTTGTTCACTAATTCAATTTTAAAAGAACTGTAACACCTATTGTGGTAGCAAGGAAGCATAATCTTACATATTAAGATAATTATGTTGGGGAGTCCGGGGGAGCATCGAGAGCAACAAAGAACTAGCCAATGAATCGGACCACCAAGAGATTTGGACGCTACATCTCCACCCAAAATCTTAAGGCAATGGGTATATGGGTCTCCTCATTATATATTCTTCATATGGGTCTCTCTTATATATTCTGCATGACTCCACTCACACTTGAAATGCAAACAAATTAGTATATGCCATTATATTTGAATTAGTACGTGTCATTATATCTTAAGTAACGTGATTGGTTTTTGCTAGACAAACACTTGGTAGCATCAGTTGCAAGCGGAAGCATAATAAGGCCTTCATCATATTGTGCAGGATTTGAAATGGGATAGACTTTTTTCTCTAACAAAAAAGGTTTCTTTTGGCCTTTCATTGAAAGCAATCAACAACCACACATATGACACACCTGATAATATTTTGCATGCTATTCTTAGTTGCTGAGTTGTCTAATGTCCACAGTTGTAGTCTAAAGACTTAAGAATCACACACACCCACAAAGATGACATTAAGAGTCTCATTTTTCTAGTTTGATCATTGTTCATTGTTGATGATAAATCATGTGACTCCCACTTGTGCCCAGGGCATCATATTTTAAGTGGTGAAGATGGTTTTAGATGATTCAACCTTCCTCTTGTAATTTTGTTTTTTTAATGAATAAAAGATGAGATT
The DNA here is from genome assembly GCA_039519185.1 of Astragalus membranaceus. Lineage (NCBI taxonomy): Eukaryota > Viridiplantae > Streptophyta > Magnoliopsida > Fabales > Fabaceae > Astragalus > Astragalus membranaceus. The sequence continues at coordinate 49,483,726 of CM076849.1, forward strand.
GTAGGTTTGTGGTTTAGGGTTCATGAGGTATTGCAAGGGATAGGTTACCCAAAACCTTGATGCCCCCTCCTCTTTGATCGTGTTATTAACCTTTGGGCATTTGTTCATATTATTGATTGCAAAGGATAGGCTTACCCTAGTCTTGATGCAATTCCTTTTGTTCATGTTATTGAGAAATCATAGCTCACATGTTCACTAGCTTAACTAAGATCATTCTATGCCTGTGATCAATTATTTAATTGCTCTTGATGCAATTTAAATGTCTTGATTTAATTGTGTGTCATCCTCTCCACTTGTATGACCTCCTAATGAAGACGTAAGCCTACTTGCTTGTTGTAGCATAGAGTCATTAGGGTAAATACACTCTTTCTTACACACACACACATTTGTTTTGAGAACCTTACTTTGCATCCTTGACATTTGAATCTTTTATTGTATTGACATGTTTAGTCTTAGTTGACGTTCAACAAATGCGTGATTGCTCGATTAACGAATGTGCTTGAACTTTATAACCAATCTTTGATAATAACTTCACTCTTTCCCAAAAACCTCTCAAACTCTTTTCTAACCAATGCAAGTTATTAGTGACTATCACCCAAAGCCTTTGCTTGTTTGATTGTCATGAACGCTATCATGAGTTATTAGTAATGATCACTCAAAGTCTTTGCTTGCTTGGTCATTATGAAAGCTTTTCCTTTTTCCAAACCCTTTCAAAAGCATTTTCATTTTCAAAGGAGAACTACATAGCCTTTGATTCTCCATTGCACTTGGAGATACGTAGGAGCGGGGGCACACTCCCGTCAAGCGCAAAAATAAACAATTTCTAAATTAAAAAATACAAGAACATCTCTTTCATAAAAAAAAAATCAAAAATCTTATTTTCAAAGTAGGGGATTAAGTCGGTCGTACGGCCGGGTTAATCATCGTTTTAGGATAAGTGAACTGTGGTCCTTCAGAGCCACAGCGCTCCTTTAGCCCCTAGCGGCCCTTCAGACCCCCAGTGGTCCTTCAACACAGATCACACAATCCTAAAACCCCTATTAAAAAACACCAACACACAAACATTTTCTACCCAAGAACTACGTAGCTTTGAATTCTCCATCGCACCGGGGGATACGTAGGAGCGAGAGGCTAACTCTCGTCAAGCGCCAAAAATAAAAATTTTCATTAAGTCTTCTCATTCCATTTTCAATAAAGAAGCAAATTTAAGTATTTTCCAAATCAACACTTAAAACCACACGTTTAGTTAAAGGTTCCCTTTCGGTAGAAAGGAGGTGTGGGGTGCTAATACCTTCCCCATGCCTAACCGACCCCCGAACCCAAATTTTCCGGTTTCCAAAAGGCCATTGCTTTCCAAAAAAGGTTTTTTTTCAATGTTTTACCTTAAAAAATATTGGTGGCGACTTCATTGTTATAAAAAGTTGTAAACGAAGAAAGATCCCCTCTGGGACCTTTTCGGGTGCAACAGCTGGCGACTTCACTGGGGACGTTTCCTTTTTTTAAGTGGGTCAAGCCTAATTAATTAAATGTGTGGTTTGTGATTTGATTTGGATGCCTTTTTTGCTTCTATCCCTTTCGGTTTCCTTTTCTTTCTTATCATGTTGTGTGCACATGCATTTGTCTTTTTTCTTTTTTTTTTCTTCTATGTTTGCTTCTTATACTCCTTTTCTTTTTATATGCTTATGCTCCTGCATTCTTCCAACCCCCATGTTCCCTTCTTCTTTGCTCCTTTTCTCCAAAGGTAAGTTCATGCATCTCTTCCCCATTCTATCATGTCCCCTCTTCTTGGCTCCCTTTCTTAAGGTAAGCAATACCCTTGTTGTTGATATCCTAGGTTAGTTTATTTGGTATAGAACCCTAGTGTAGACAACATGTTATTGCTTGCAATTGTCTGGACTGCTCTGGTTTTCATTTCAGGTGGGGTAGTGCTAGGGAAAACGCCATTGACACACACTACACTTATCCCTTATGATTGCATGCTTTGAGTGGGACCATAACCCAGGTCTGCAGAAAACTTAGGAGAGTGGATTCGAGTAGTGAGAGCCCATCAGGACCTTTGTCCGTTTGGCTACTTGCGAAAGTTTCAACCAGAGTTGTGCTCTTTCATGATGCCTCACACCTAGCAGTTTGCTGCATTTGTGGGGAGTTTCATGAAAGGGACAGTGGCTCTGGTGGCCTTTGTGAGGAAGTGAATAGAGCTACATGAGAAGATTATCCCTAAAGAGCCTTAGATCATAGGTTCTACCCCCTTTTTAGGTCACAAGGGCTTTTCCAAATTGTGTGTTGCATTATTACATCTAGCTTAGCCCTTTTCCTTCAACAGTTTTCAAAAAAAATCAAAAACAACATATTTTTCCCTTCTCTTTCATAAATACCTATGTGAGGTGGCATATAGGTTGCAAATTCAAAATACCACTCCATGCAAAAACACAAAAAGGGCATCATTGCATCATTACATCATTTGCATACATCCTTGCATTACATGAAACAAAATTTTCAAAAAAGGCAAAAAGCAAAACTCTCAAGAAATCATCATAGTCTTTTCTTTTAGCGGGCTATATGAGGTGATGTTCCCAAAATTTCTGTCACCAAACTCGAAAAAAAAAAGTTTTCATCTTATTTTTCACATGCCTGTCAAGTCGCATTATCGCCGTCATTTTCATATAAAGACATCATTTGCATTGCATAAAACAAAAACTTGATAAAATTCATACATTCATTTTTCTCTATCTCATTTAGGTTTATCAGGAGTGCATTCTCCGCACGTGTGCGTTTCCATTCACTAAGGCTTTTTCCCCTAATTTTCTCGAAAGATCCAAAAATCGTGTCTTATTAGGAGCGCGTCTCATGCATTATTGTTATCCTCTTTCACACATCATGAAAAAAATAATACATTAACCTTTCATTTTGCATGCATTTCCATTCAATAAAAATCATATCCTTCCACGCATTTTTTTAAAAAAAAAAAAATCATTGTGAGTATCATGCATTTCATTGCACAAAAAATGAAAACAAGAAAGCATCTCATTCATAATCATGAACAAAAATCATCATCAAATTTATTCAAAATGTAGCATTCATGCATCATTTCATTAACCTCATCACCTTAGTTCAAATACATCATTCCTCCATACATGCATCTTTCAAAAAAGGAAGAGGCATTGGCATTTCATACTTTGCCTTGCCTCTAAAAAAAAAATCATCATTTAGAAAAAAAAGCATCACTCCTGCATCTTTCATCATTCAAAAGAAAAAAGGGGCATCGGCATTTCATATCTTGTCTTGCCTCTATAAAGATCATTTTGAAAAGAAGCATCATTCTTGCATCATTCATCATCCAAAGATGCATTGGCATTTCATATTTCGTCTTGCATAAAAAGAAAACATCAAAAAGAAAATACTTTTAGAATAATCACACTTTTCAAGTTCATCCATGCATCGCATACAACAAAAATGTTGTGATGAGAGACGAGATGTTCTTGCAAAGTAATCTTTCTTTTTTGGAAAAGTTTACCCTCACTCATTTGCAAACTCGAGGTGTTCCAAGGCACTCAGTTTTTCACATCAATAGCTCATTTGTATTTCCTTCAAAAAAAAGCATTGCATCTCATCCATTCCATGATAAAAGACTGAAACAGTTCATCACAAAAGTTTTTATATCATGTTTTAACCAATGTTAACTCTCTGTGAAGCGTTCTTCTAGTAAGCATGCATGCCACGTGCAGTTTCTCTTTGTTTGAGTCAGTCAATTTCCTTCATTTATCATCATTCCCCATCCAAGTCTAATCCCGCCCGTCCACCCATAAAGCGCATATTCTCTCCCATCAGTGCATACTTGACTTTTTGGTTCATTCTCACTAACACTTTAAGCCCTCCATGCTGGGGCAATTCTGTGATCACTAATTTTCCTTGTCAGTATCATATTCCTTTAGTGCAAGTCTTTCTAAAAAATATATAATAAATAAAAGAGATAAAATAAGCTCGCTAGGTTGAAAACCCTCAAAGGGCGGCCTAGGCAAAAAAGAGCGCCCGGCGGATTGAAAACTCGCAAAGAGCGGTCCAGGCAAAAATTAGGGCACAAAAAAAGGGGGGAAAGAAAAGAGCAAACACATGAAGATAGATAAATTATTGTCCTAAAGTTAAGTCTTACAGAAATAAACAATCGGGATTTGAAATGAAATTTGGCCATCTCTCCATACCCTCAAAAACCTAAAATCCCAGAAAGTCCATTTCCTACCTCTCTTAAGCCAAAGATTCAAAATCACGAAAATACCCTTTGTTACCCATCTTAAGCCAAGAAAAGCCCAAGATATCCCCATCACTCTATACGAGGGTTAATTCCACATCAAAGATGGTATATCATTTTCACCCAAGTCAAAAGGAAAGGAAATTCACAAAAGGAGGGGAATAACAAAGTTTCAAAAAGGAGAATCTCAAAACAAAGAAAGGAAGACAAAGGGAGTATAAATTAAGAGTCAATACATTTTGTCATGGAGCATAAGAGCTCCCCTTCAAAAAGGCCCTCAAATTCAATGGGTTCAATCATTTCCCCTTCCAAAAAAGCCCTCAATTCAATGGGTTCAATCATTTCTCCTTTCAAAAAAGCCCTCAATTCATTGGGTTTAACCATCTCTTCTTTCATAAAACCTTCAAACACCTCATTGGGTACATCCATCCCCAAACACCTCATCAAACCTAATAACCATTTCCTTCATAAACCATTGACCATCGGCCAACACCGAATAAGACCCATCCTCCCCATCAACCCCAAACACTTCATTAAGCTCAATCATCCCATTCTCCACATCACAACCCTAAAAAGTCCATTCCGATCAATGACTAATTGCTTTCGTTCTCTCAAGTTTTAATCTTAGGACAAATAAGTTTATCTATTTACGACGTGTTTGCTCAAAAAGAAAAAAAAACAAACAATCAAAAAAGAAAGTTGGTAAAAAGGAGAAGGACTTGCACTCCAAGATGCATTCATGTTGCATTAAAACAAGGTCTAGTGGTCACCAAGTGGAGCCCCTCCTCATACTAAAAAGTCAAAACTTTCATTGCATTTGAGTTGTTCTTAAAGAGAACCAAAAGTGTGTACTAGGGGGCATTCCCTTCACCTCTCACTCCACTCAACTTTGGGGAGGTTTATTCATTGCCCACCCTATCCTATTCATATATCACCCTCAGTTCATAACCATCACCATAACTCTGTCGCCTTTCACAACCTCACTCAAAGAAACCATTTGAAATGTCATTCGAAAGTGGGACAAGTGCGTTCCCATTCCTTCACCTCATTCATTCCTACAAAACCTCACCGGGGCAATCTCTCAACTCACTATCCTAAACAAGGCCTTGTCATCCTAATTGGGGAAGCTTTGTCCTTGTTATGACTGGGGCAACATCAAACTTTATGGGTTGAGACAAAATCTCTTTTGCTCCATTTTTCATTCCCAATTCATCATCTTCTACACCCCTAGTTGTTGTCACCACTAGACAGGGGCAAGCTATTCACTCATCAAAGACCTGAATTGGGGCAATCTTGTATATCTTGATCCCTCATGAGCTTCGGCAATAACCATGCCTGTCATTCCTTCACTTGCCATAAATGTCCATGCCCTAAACCAATTCCCAGTTAACTGACTCATTCATTCACATTTGCACTCCTATGCATGCTTACTAGACAATGCTTCAAAAGAGAGAACACAAGTTGTTTACGTGATATCTAAAATTCAGTCATCATGGAAAGAAAGAGAAAACAAGTGAGTTTGTTTGTAAATAAAAACCTTGAGAACACCGGAGTTTGAATCAAATTCAATTTTTCAACAGAATGGTCAATAATCATCTCAATTCCTTGCATCCAAAGTCTCGTATCTCATCATCACAAAAATGTTTACCTCATGCATCTAGGCATTTCAATCTATTCATTATAGCATATGCATCAAAGCATTACATTTGCATCTTCACATTTTGTGCATTCATCACATAGCAAAAAGAAAAAACGTTCCACGTCAGTTGCACCATATTAATACTTGCATTTCATAGAGGAAAATAGTAAAGAAGAAAAAGCAGAAATCTTTTCATCGCATTGGCATCATATTAATGTTCGCACTTCATAAAAAGGAAAAGAACAAAATCATTGCATGTCATTCATCATTATAGCATTACATTTTGCATCAGATATTTCATAGAAAAAGCAAAGAAAGCAAAAAGAAAACAAAGAAAAGAAACCACAAAAGCAACACAAAAGCATTCCATGTCATTCACCATTCCACAAGATACTAATCATTGCATGCGCCATTGCATCATCAAAATTCTTCAGACCATTAGATCAATACAGACATATGTTGACCCATAAACCAGACCTTTGTGTCCATAATTCAAAGCTACTCCCTTGATCCCAGACGATCCTCATTTCATGTCTTCTCATTCATTGCTTTTTCATTAGCACATCCAGTGTTGACTCTCACTTGCAAACTCCAAACAAACAACAAAAAGAACAGAAACATTCACTGTCATCCAGCATTCCATATCATTCATCATTTCATAAGCATTCCTTTGTCATTCAATCCTCAAACATTAAAGCGGTGCATTTGCATCATATTAACGTTAGCATTTCCATAAAAGAAAAAGAACAAAAATCATTGCATCAAACATCAGAGCATCGCATCATATTAATGTTTGCATTTCATAGAAGAAGCAAAAAAGAAACAAACAGAAGTTAGAACAGGAACATTCCATTCATCAAAGCATCAATCACCGCATACACTTGCATTCAAACATCCAAGCATTATGTTACAAAGAAGAAGCAAATACAAAAGAACAAAAGCATTCCATAATATTCAAGACATCAATCATGGCATATGTTCGCATTACATGTGTCATTCATTGCATTGCTAAGCAAAATGCGAACGAACACAAGATGTTAATCCTCATGCCTAGTTCCAAGAATCAGCACTCAAGTGTCAGTCTTCAATCTAATTCTCAAGTCAGTCATCCTGGACTTGTCAGTCTCAAAATCTCATTCCCAGTCGCTCCTTCAGTTCGGAGTTCAAATGCTCTTTCAGTTTAGAGTTCAGTCGCTCCTTCAGTTCGGAGTTCGAATGCCCTCGGGTCCCAAGTGGTTCATTAAAAGCACGCTAAGTGTTCATCCTCATTTACTGCTTTCTCATCAGCATGCCAAGTGTTCATTTACCGTTTTCCCATCAGCACGCCAAGTGTTCATTTACTGCTTTCTTTCTAGCAAACCAAGCATTCATCATCATTGCATCAGACATCAAATCAATTTTCAAAATACAAAATCATTTTCAATAAATAGGAGACTAAGTCGAATGTACATTCGAAATAGTCCTCACGATAGGACACTTGAATTGATCACTCAAGAATCCTAAGGTCCCTATGCCAAAAAAAAAAAACAATCAGGCCAAAAGAAGAACTTCAGGAATGTTCCACCACATTCATCATCACACCAAAATCATAGCATGGCATGCACATGCATAACATGCCCTTACATGACATGCACCCATACTCCATGCACTATTCCTTGCATCAACTGACGTATGCAGGTACCTCAACTCAGTGCGGCAGCATTGACCATTTCAATCAATCAAACAACAGGATTTGCGAATCCCTTCAGGACCCATGTGTCCCTTCAAAAGAAGACTCCACCTCGTATTCGGGCTACGGTTTGCGACTTCGTTCATTACCCAGAGCTAGTGAGCTCATTTCAGTTCAAATCACGTCGTTATCGAGCATCGGCGAATCATCCGACCCAAGGTCCTTCAGTATAGTTCAAATCAAAAGTCCAAACAATGACTTTGAACTCTACCTTCATGTCACTAAGTCATCTCTGCGCATGACAGATCTTCAGACTCCATGTCCATCAAGACTAGCTGTGTCAGCCTAAGGCACGGCGTACGTCCTTCGAGGTAAAACATATCGGCCCAAACCTCGATATTGAACTTCAGGTCGCTCGAAAAGGCCACCCTCAGAGCCCAGGTGCTCCTTCAAAGCCCATGTGCAAACTCGGATCGTGCGCGGTTCGTTAAAAGGCTTTAGGCAGCCTCCAGTGTCGGCTTACTGTAGGCCGGTACCTTCTTTACTGCTTTCTTTACCGCTTTATTTCTTGCTTTCGCTGCCTGAGGGCTGGCACCAATCTATTTCCTGCTCCTGTTGGCTTACTAAGAGTTGACGCTTCATCCATTGCAGTCATCTCGTGCTAACACCTGTGCAAAAAAAAAAGGAAAAGAAGAATAGAAAACAGAAAAACCAAAAAAAAGGGGGAAAAATTCGGGTTTTTCCCTAAGTAGACAAAATCGGTATAATTTCTGAATTCTTTATCTTTATTTTGCCTCGGAATATGTTTCGGCCAATTCATATTCCTCGTTAAAATCCAGATAAAGAGGGGCAGCTGTCATACCCCAATTTTGTCCGGCTTAGGTCAAAACCCTAATTTTCCACAAAAGTAAGTAAATTGAGGAGTGAGGAGCATTATGCATTGCATTTTTGAGTCCTAAAAGTCATTCCAGAGCTTTTAAAATCATTTTTAGAGTTGAAATACACTTCCTGGATAAATTAGAGTTTTAGGGTCAAAAAGGGCATTTTGGTCATTTCCCAACAAAAACGGTTTTTCATCACAAATCACTGGGTAATCATCAGGGGAGTTATTTGAGGAAGAATGTGCTTAATTAGATTTTTTTTATGCGCATGGATGTTATTCATTTGCATAAAAGTTCAAATTTAAAGGAAAGGGTAAAATGGGAATTTCCTTCAAGGAGAGGTATCAAATCAATTTTGGGAATGGTGATATCATATAACTTTGGGCCCAATGATTGATTTCCTAAGACATGGCCCAAAATGGTAAGATTTATGGAATTATCATGAAAAGAATAATCAAAAATGGTAAAATAAGGAAGTGTCCTCATATAAGACAAAATGTACTATCTTTTGGCAAGCTTGCAAAAAACTTGGGCACCAAGGCCTCTTTGGCTCCGAATTTTCCAGCTATTTTTTACCTCATTTTGTGTTTCTTCATGCCCTTGATCCATGTGAGTTGTATTTCTAGCCATTGATTAAAATTCTAGATCAAATCCTAGGCTACAACTTTGTGTACAAAACCCTAATTGCCCTTGACAATTTTTGTGCACCAAAAACTCCTAATTTTCGTGTATGACCAGCCATTCCTCACTCATTTGTGTTTTCTCCTTGTCCCTAATCCATGTGCATTGCAATCTTAGCCTTTGATTCAAATTCTATCTCAAATCTCAATGGTTCGCAAAAGCACAATGTCCTATATACCCTTAATTTTGCACCTCATATAAAACCCAAAATAAGAGATCATAGGGAGGAGGGCCTCTCATTTTCACCCTAGCACACCAAACACCTCCCCCTTCACTCTCCAAAACCGTGGCCATCACACCCTCCTCCTTCATCCATTGTTGATTATTTTTCTTCATCCAAACACCACCAATCCATCTCCCCTTCATCCCTCTCTCACATACCACTTCCATTCTCCACTAAAACTCAAGAACTTTCATCAAGAGGGGGTGACCTTCACTTTGGGCGTGGGTTCTTTGTTGGTGTCTTTGGTTGATTTGTGTTCTTGCTCTCCATTTCTTGCATAATCTAGCTAGGATCTAAGGTATACTCTAAAACTCTTGCATCATCTTCAACCTTTTTGCATTAAAACACATTTTCCTCTTCACTTTTCATTTCGCATATCATTATCATTTTGTTTAAAATGTAGTTTGTTGTTGTTGGTGAGAGGAGCCTTAAACACTATTGACAAGCACTTAGGGAGGCTTGGGTGTTTAAGGTGCCTCTCACCCTTGAATAATTGGTTTCATGTTGTTTTGTGTTAATTTCTTGTATTTTTTGTGAAATAAAATGTGAATCCATGCTTGTTTGGTTCGCGTACTATGATTAATGTGTTCTTAAGCTAATTTTGTTGTTCCTCTTTGCTTGATGATGTACAATCTTGGCATTGGTATTTGATTTTGGTGTTAAATGTTATCTTCAACATATTTCATTTGCAAATATTTGTTGATGATCTAGCAAGATGATTCCTACTTGTGCTTTGTGCACTTTATGCTAAGTAGTTGAAGATTGCTAGATGTGATTCAACCTTGTTTATGTGTTCTTTTATTTAAGTCTTGTTCTAATTTGCTTATTGTTAATTGTGGATGATAGGCAAGTTGATTCTCACTAGTGCCTAATGCACTATTCTCAAAGTGAGAGGATTGCTCTATATGATTCAACCTTGTTTATGTGTTCTCTTATTTAGTCTTATTTTAATGTGCTTATTGTTAATCGTGGATGATCTAGCAAGATGATTCCTACTTGTGCTTTGTGCACTTTTATGCTAAGTAGTTGAAGATTGCTAGATGTGATTCAACCTTGTTTATGTGTTCTTTTATTTAAGTCTTGTTTTAATTTGCTTATTGTTAATCATGGATGATAGGCAAGTTGATTCTCACTAGCGCCTAGTGCACTTTTCTCAAAGTGAGAGGATTGCTCTATATGATTCAACTTTGTTTATGTGTTCTTTTATTTAAGTCTTGTTTTAATTTGCTTATTGTTAATTGTGGATGATAGGCAAGTTGATTCTCACTAGTGCCTAGTGCACTTTTCTCAAAGTGAGAGGATTGCTCTATGTGATTCAACTTTGTTTTAAGGTTTATTTATTTGTTCTTATATTCTAGTTTGATCATTGTTCATTGTTGATGATAAATCATGTGACTCCCACTTGTGCCCAGGGCATCATATTTTAAGTGGTGAAGATGGTTTTAGATGATTCAACCTTCCTCTTGTAATTTTGTTTTTTTAATGAATAAAAGATGAGATTGTAGGTTTGTGGTTTAGGGTTCGTGAGGTATTGCAAGGGATAGGTTACCCAAAACCTTGATGCCCCCTCCTCTTTGATCGTGTTATTAACCTTTGGGCATTTGTTCATATTATTGATTGCAAAGGATAGGCTTACCCTAGTCTTGATGCAATTCCTTTTGTTCATGTTATTGAGAAATCATAGCTCACATGTTCACTAGCTTAACTAAGATCATTCTATGCCTGTGATCAATTGTTTAATTGCTCTTGATGCAATTTAAATGTCTTGATTTAATTGTGTGCCATCCTCTCCACTTGTATGACCTCCTAATGAAGACGTAAGCCTACTTGCTTGTTGTAGCATAGAGTCATTAGGGTAAATACACTCTTTCTTACACACACACACATTTGTTTTGAGAACCTTACTTTGCATCCTTGACATTTGAATCTTTGATTGTATTGGCATGTTTAGTCTTAGTTGACGTTCAACAAATGCGTGATTGCTCGATTAACGAATGTGCTTGAACTTTATAACCAATCTTTGATAATAACTTCACTCTTTCCCAAAAACCTCTCAAACTCTTTTCTAACCAATGCAAGTTATTAGTGACTATCACCCAAAGCCTTTGCTTGTTTGATTGTCACGAACACTATCAAGAGTTATTAGTAATGATCACTCAAAGTCTTTGCTTGCTTGGTCATTATGAAAGCTTTTCCTTTTTCCAAACCCTTTCGAAAGCATTTTCATTTTCAAAGGAGAACTACGTAGCCTGTGATTCTCCATTGCACTTGGAGATACGTAGGAGCGGGGGCACACTCCCGTCAAGCGCAAAAATACAAGCACATCTCTTTCATAAAAAAAAATCAAAAATCTTATTTTCAAAGTAGGGGATTAAGTCGGTCGTACGGCCGGGTTAATCATCGTTTTAGGATAAGTGAACTGTGGTCCTTCAGAGCCCCAGCGCTCCTTCAGCCCCCAGCGGCCCTTCAGACCCCCAGTGGTCCTTCAACACAGATCACACAATCTTAAAACCCCTCTATTAAAAAACACCAACACACAAACATTTTCTACCCAAGAACTACGTAGCTTTGAATTCTCCATCGCACCGGGAGATACGTAGGAGCGAGAGGCTAACTCTCGTCAAGCGCCAAAAATAAAAATTTTCATTAAGTCTTCTCATTCCCTTTTCAATAAAGAAGCAAATTTAAGTATTTTCCAAATCAACACTTAAAACCACACGTTTAGTTAAAGGTTCCCTTTCGGTAGAAAGGAGGTGTGGGGTGTTAATACCTTCCCCTTGCCTAACCGACCCCCGAACCCAAATTTTCCGGTTTCCAAAAGGCCATTGCTTTCCAAAAAAGGTTTTTTTTCAATGTTTTACCTTAAAAAATATTGGTGGCGACTTCATTGTTTTAAAAAGTTGTAAACGAAGAAAGATCCCCTCTGGGACCTTTTCGGGTGCAACACTTCTCACTTTGTTGATGACTCAAGCTTATGATGTTATTAGATTTTTGTTCTATTTGTTGGCTAATGTTGTTTAAGTTGGGTGACTTGAAGTTTGTGGTCAATATTTAAGCTCACTTGAAAGTTGTAAGAACTATTGATGAGCTTATGATGTTATTAGATGTTTATGCTATTTGTTGGTTCATTCCTTCATTTACAACTTTCAGTTTTATGTTACATCTATACCTTCGCATAGTCATGGTTTTGATTTTGTTTATCTTATTGGGGATTCTGTATATTGAGTATTTAGGCCTAATTGGCACTCCATCAATCTTGGTCACTATATGGTGGTGGTTTTGAAGTGCATGTGTAAGCACTTTAATCTGATTGGCTATATCTCATGGTTTCCTGTATATCATTATTTATATCATTCTTTGGTTGTTTTCAATCTTTAGCTTAAACCCATCTATTTAGGAACCCTATCATAATTCAGTTTGTTGAATTGTTTTGGTGGGTTGCTGGATTTTGCTAATAGTTTTATCTTTGGGGAAGTGACTTGAAAGAAACTACATTGTTAAAATTTGTGGATAATTCTTTCAGTGATTATCTAAGGTTTTGTTCTTCTTTTTTATTTTATTTTTCTCTATAATTATTTTTATGTGTTGGGGTTTTGGCTTCCCAATCAAGCATATAATGTTTCTTGCCTTAGTTGCCTAAGAATATGGGGTTTTGGCTTTTACATCCTTCATATTTTGAAAGTTTCCTAGCCTCTATAAAAGTGGCACTTCTTTTTATATGTGAACTCCATTGCGTTCAATCCACTTGCTGCAATGGGAAAGAGTTATTTATTAGTTATTTTGAAAGTTTCCTAGCCTCTATAAAAGTGTATTTCTTTGATCGGGTTCCCTTCACATGATTAGCACTTAATTGCTTTACTAGAAAAATACCACAAATATCATAGGTATCTCTTTTTGTAATTCTTTGTTACTATCATGTATTTGTGATAATTGTTTTGATTTTTATCAAGATGAGAGAATGATTTTGAATTTTTTCTAGGTGAAAAGCAAGTAATGAGAAATGTGTTTGTTAGTTTGTCTTATTGATTCTTGATAAAGCCAATACCAGACGCTATACATTTTTCGATGATGTAAACTTTTGGAGCAATGGAAGAGACTGTTACAAATAAACTGGAGGAAATTGGTTTGCATATTCTCAGTCTCAATATGTGTAGTCTAATATTTTGTGCAGGAACTTGTGCAGGAACAATTCAATTGAGAACCAAAGCTGGAATATTACCTTCGGTACTATCCTTGATGGCAATTGGAGAGCTCGAAACGATGCGGTGTTCAACGGCAAAGGAATGAGCTTTCGTTCCATTCTTCTTCGGGATCAAGATCAGGCGCATGCAATTCAGAAAAGCAGAGCTCTGTTCCGAAATGTAGCGCCTCTGCTCCTTAATTGTCCTGTTCTTCCTCCGGCGATGTGGTGCTCCCCTCCTTGTGACTTCATCAAGCTGAACGTGGACAGATCTGTGACTGAATCGGGGTGGAAAGTAGGTTGCGATGGAATTGCGAGAGACCACCATGGGGATTTTGTTTTCGGTTTCTCTCAACAGCTTGAACCATGCTCTGTGCTTAAATCTGAATTATGGGCAATTTTTCATGGTTTATCCCTTGTCGTTGGAAGAGGTGACCAAAGAATAGTGGTGGAAACAAATTCTCAGGATGCGATTAAGTTACTGATGACTGGTCCCAATCCCACTCATTCTCTCTCCCACATTATTGAAAGGATACTTGGCTTCTTTAATGATGAAAGTTTTGTTAGTTGGTCAAATGTTCCTAGGGAACTTAATATGGTGGCTGATATTTTGAGCATGCATAGTTTAATTTCTTCATCTTTCCCAACTTAATAAGGTGGCTGATGTTTTGCCTATTTATGTATTATTATAGAACAATTAGTTTAATCACACTTGGTTGCTAACTTACAAAGTCAAAAAGATACTGATGAGTGATTGCAATAAATAAATCCAACATTGGTGGGAAATAATGATTCCATTGGCTTTCTTTAACCCCTCTTCTAATTCCCAAATGAATTGGTATGTTGGTTTTAGAGTAAGAATACAACTTATCATTTCCCAGCTTATTCATTCTTGTGCAATTCAAAATTTTCTGGCCAAGAATTGAGAAAGACACATCAATGAGGCCTTTTTATCCCTTAATGACTCATGTTTTTTATCTGCATGGTTTATGAATTCATTGACAAAATATGTTTCATTCCTTCTATAATTATTGGCCTCTCTTGAACTTGAAAATGGGCTAAAACTCAGCTATTTTGGTGAATTTGTCTGGCTAGGTGAATATATGATGCAATGGAGTGACTTTCCTTTAAAATATCCATTTTCGACTTTTCATCCGGAGTTAAAGATGCAATTATGTTATTGATTTCATATATTGCTACAATACTCTCATTCAGCTTTACATTCTTCCTTAACATGTATAATAAAGGTCCTAACTATGCCCTTTTAACACTTGGTTACTTTCTATGCCTTTTATTTCAAGAATCTTTTGGTTCTTAATCTCTCTTTTATATTATATGATATACGTTTTTTTTATACATCAGTTGCTAGAACAGATTCATTAATGATGTCTTATTTGTTAACTCAATTTAGTAAATAATAAAGGCATGAGTAGTGTAAAAGAAGATGCATATGTTTGTCTTCATGTTATGTTACTCATTGATATGTTTGTACTGTAAAATAAGATGCATTTTTTCCATACAACAAATATTCCTGAACTTGACTGTGTTTTATTTTATGCAGTGCTTGGAAATCTTGAAATCCATTCAAATCATTTATCTATGATGTAGCTTCTATGGAAATGAAAGGCTGTGTTTATAAAAGAGCAACTATGGTGAAAGTGTAAATTGTTGAAGATGCTCCAAGGATTTGTTATTAGTTAAGATCATTTTAGTATTTATTTAGAATCATGTAGTTAAAGGTGATTGAGTGGATTTTGGACTTTTGCTTGAGTTGAATAGAAAAGTTTAGATGTTGAGGGGAATTCAAATATCTGTAAATTATGCTTCCATGTTTTAATGTTTATGGATTATGTTCCTGTTTTGTCTATATTTCAAAACGCTAGTATGGAGTAAATATATGTGTCAAGTATGGAGTAAATATATGTGTCACCAAGAGTTCCCTCCAATTCTTCATAGATTACCTATTTTCTAATTCCCTGGTGGTGTTTGTTAAGGATAATGATATTTGTAGAGAAAATACCTCTGATTTATTTGCACAAAAAAGAAGTTCAACATTCAAATCCTAGAAACTAATATTTTTTCTTTGCACTAAAATTTACTTATTAAAAAAATCTTGCGAACAACTAAACGTATTACCCTTTTTTGATAAAAATATTAACCTTACATCATCAAATAGATTAAAGACTTACATTGATTGCAAGGAAATGCAGAGAGGGCAAAAGACGGAAGTAGGACCAGAAGCGATTGCAGAGAGGAGAGAGCATCATGGTAGAGAATAGAGGAGGGAACAAAATACGACAAAGGGAAGGAGAAGCATCGGTGAAGAAGTTAAGCAATTGAGATGAAAAGAAATAAGGTTACAAAAATTAGGATTAAAAACTGACTATTGTTAAATGAGTTGGCAAGATTTAAACACATATACTTTTACGGTTGTGACACATCGTCCAAGTGTTGGTACTCACAATTTTTAGGTGGGTGGCATAGTTGCCACCAATAATATATGTACATGCAACTATAGCAAAATTGACAAGCCATTTCAAATCGAAAATGCTGATTGATCATTTCATTTTCAACAATGTAACTTCATTTCAAACCACCATTTCAGCTTCTTTAAGAGTTGACGGGATCCCTACATCAAGGCGCATAGTGGATTTATATTGTTCAGGTAAAGCAGCACCAGCCTGAATGCACATCTCCACCACAGCTGGAGCCTGCCCATAGAAATTCCTAAGCTCCGGTTCAAGGGGTGGCCCATTTACATCAGGAACATGCCACACAAATCTTGGTGGTATTAAGTCATCCAGCACTGCAGATTGCCAACCATGTTGCCCATTGCGTTGTTGGTGTTTATGAGCTCCACAATTTTGAGCTTTGTGCCCACTGGGACCAACATGAATTTCAGGGCAATATCCACACACCCTCACATGGTACATCCTCATTACTCTCTTAGCACCTCTCCTCATTTGTTCCCATGCTTGCAGTGTTTCCTCAGCAAGGCTGACTATTTCTTCCTTGTCTATTGGAGCTACTATTTCAGAATCAGGTATTTCATCTAGTAGTGGTCTTACATGGTTATCGGCGACATTATCTGGAAGTTCACTTTCATCAGCATCCAAAAATTCTTTCCTCCCTATGCGGATTATAGGCTTTCTTCTCCTTTTCGTCGGAAACTCGAGAATTTCAACACCAGCTTGAATGCAGAGCTCAACAACCGCTGGAATCCGTGGGATGGAAAACCTCTCTTCATGAGTAATCCTCCTTCCAAGACGATCGTTGAGGTGATAGGCTTCAACTGGTATTAATATGTCTTCAACATGTGCATTTGTCCATTCATGAAGCCCCTTGCGGAGGTTTGCTTGTGTGCCTTTACACGACCTGAATGGATGTCCAACAGGGCCTACATGGATTTCACTGCACCACCTGCACGAATTTTCCAACAGTGACATGTCAGATCCCTATTTAATTACACACAATATCAATTTTTGGTTGGAAGACATTAAATTGCGTTTATTTGTAAAAATAATGTACAGGAGTTAAATGAAATAAAGAAACTTCATTAGTGGATTCGAACTTTTGTCTATTACATTAGAATATAAGCTGGTAAGAAAAATCACTAAAATTGGGTAATGGCAAAGGTAGAGCTGCTAGAATTCCTCCCTAATAATTTTTGTGTCCAGTTGGAAATGCAAATAATGAGGTCTGTAAGTACTACCACGGTTACTCAATCAGATTAAAAACACAAAATTTATATAATTTGCTAATATTTCACATAAACCCTACATTTACAAAAAGTATGCAATATGAGGAATTCAATCAGACTAAAAACACGAAATTTACATAATTTGCCAATAATTCACATAAGCCTAACATTTACCCAAAGTATGCAAGAGGATATGAAGGAATATATTTACCCACAAGCATGCACAGGTACAACTTTGAGCAGCTTCTTCAAATTATTAATCAAAGTGAGCCTAGCATTATACAAATCATATGCAGTTGGTATAAGCTAGAGGAAGACAGCAGAGTTTGTGATGCCGGCATGGCTGGAAAGCATCATAGAGATCCTTTCCCAAAGGCTTCCTCTTGGAGAGCAGAGAAGAAACTCCAGCTAATTCATGCAGACATTTGTGGCCCTATAAAGCCAGAATTCAACACAAAAAGAAGGTACTTCATTACCTTTATTGATGACTTTAGTAGAAAATGTTGGGTTTATTTTCTATTTGAAAAATCTGCTGCTTTAGAAACATTTAAAATGTTTAAGATAGCTGTTGAGAAAGAATCTAGTGAGAGTATTGGTTTACTAAGAGTTGACGCTTACTAAGAGTTGACGCTTCATCCATTGCAGTCATCTCGTGCTAACACTTGTGCAAAAAAAAAAGGAAAAGAAGAATAGAAAACAGAAAAACCAAAAAAAAAGGGGGAAAAATTCGGGTTTTTCCCTAAGTAGACAAAATCGGTATAATTTCTGAATTCTTTATCTTTATTTTGCCTCGGAATATGTTTCGGCCAATTCATATTCCTCGTTAAAATCCAGATAAAGAGGGGCAGCTGTCATACCCCAATTTTGTCCGGCTTAGGTCAAAACCCTAATTTTCCACAAAAGTAAGTAAATTGAGGAGTGAGGAGCATTATGCATTGCATTTTTGAGTCCTAAAAGTCATTCCAGAGCTTTTAAAATCATTTTTAGAGTTGAAATACACTTCCTGGATAAATTAGGGTTTTAGGGTCAAAAAGGGCATTTTGGTCATTTCACAACAAAAACGGTTTTTCATCACAAATCACTGGGTAATCATCAGGGGAGTTATTTGAGGAAGAATGTGCTTAATTAGATTTTTTTTTTATGCGCATGGATGTTATTCATTTGCATAAAAGCTCAAATTGAAAGGAAAGGGTAAAATGGGAATTTCCTTCAAGGAGAGGTATCAAATCAATTTTGGGAATGGTGATATCATAGAATTTTGGACCCAATGATTGATTTCCTAAGACATGGCCCAAAATGGTAAGATTTATGGAATTATCATGAAAAGAATAATAAAAAATGGTAAAATAAGGAAGTGTCCTCATATAAGACAAAATGTACTATCTTTTGGCAAGCTTGCAAAAAACTTGGGCACCAAGGCCTCTTTGGCTCCGAATTTTCTAGCTATTTTTCACCTCATTTTGTGTTTCTTCATGCCCTTGATCCATGTGAGTTGTATTCCTAGCCATTGATTAAAATTCTAGATCAAATCCTAGGCTACAACTTTGTGTACAAAACCCTAATTGCCCTTGACAATTTTTGTGCAACAAAAACTCCTAATTTTCGTGTATGACCAGCCATTCCTCACTAATTTGTGTTTTCTCCTTGTCCCTAATCCATGTGCATTGCAATCTTGGCCTTTGATTCAAATTCTATCTCAAATCTCAATGGTTCGCAAAAGCACAATGTCCTATATACCCTTAATTTTGCACCTCATATAAAACCCAAAATAAGAGATCATAGGGAGGAGGGCCTCTCATTTTCACCCTAGCACACCAAACACCTCCCCCTTCACTCTCCAAAACCGTGGCCATCACACCCTCCTCCTTCATCCATTTTTGATTATTTTTCTTCATCCAAACACCACCAATCCATCTCCCCTTCATCCCTCTCTCACATACCACTTCCATTCTCCACTAAAACTCAAGAACTTTCATCAAGAGGGGGTGACCTTCACTTTGGGCGTGGGTTCTTTGTTGGTGTCTTTGGTTGATTTGTGTTCTTGCTCTCCATTTCTTGCATAATCTAGCTAGGATCTAAGGTATACTCTAAAACCCTTGCATCATCTTCAACCTTTTTGCATTAAAACCCATTTTCCTCTTCACTTTTCATTTCGCATATCATTATCATTTTGTTTAAAATGTAGTTTGTTGTTGTTGGTGAGAGGAGCCTTAAACACTATTGACAAGCACTTAGGGAGGCTTGGGTGTTTAAGGTGCCTCTCACCCTTGAATAATTGGTTTCATGTTGTTTTGTGTTAATTTCTTGTATTTTTTGTGAAATAAAATGTGAATCCATGCTTGTTTGGTTTGCGTACTATGATTAATGTGTTCTTAAGCTAATTTTGTTGTTCCTCTTTGCTTGATGATGTACAATCTTGGCATTGGTATTTGATTTTGGTGTTAAATGTTATCTTCAACATATTTCACTTGCAAATATTTGTTGATGATCTAGCAAGATGATTCCTACTTGTGCTTTGTGCACTTTATGCTAAGTAGTTGAAGATTGCTAGATGTGATTCAACCTTGTTTATGTGTTCTTTTATTTAAGTCTTGTTCTCATTTGCTTATTGTTAATTGTGGATGATAGGCAAGTTGATTCTCACTAGTGCCTAGTGCACTTTTCTCAAAGTGAGAGGATTGCTCTATATGATTCAACCTTGTTTATGTGTTCTCTTATTTAATCTTATTTTAATGTGCTTATTGTTAATGGTGGATGATCTAGCAAGATGATTCCTACTTGTGCTTTGTGCACTTTATGCTAAGTAGTTGAAGATTGCTAGATGTGATTCAACCTTGTTTATGTGTTCTTTTATTTAAGTCTTGTTTTAATTTGCTTATTGTTAATCGTGGATGATAGGCAAGTTGATTCTCACTAGCGCCTAGTGCACTTTTCTCAAAGTGAGAGGATTGCTCTATATGATTCAACTTTGTTTATGTGTTCTTTTATTTAAGTCTTGTTTTAATTTGCTTATTGTTAATTGTGGATGATAGGCAAGTTGATTCTCACTAGTGCCTAGGGCACTTTTCTCAAAGTGAGAGGATTGCTCTATGTGATTCAACTTTGTTTTAAGGTTTATTTATTTGTTCTTATATTCTAGTTTGATCATTGTTCATTGTTGATGATAAATCATGTGACTCCCACTTGTGCCCAGGGCATCATATTTTAAGTGGTGAAGATGGTTTTAGATGATTCAACCTTCCTCTTGTAATTTTGTATTTTTAATGAATAAAAGATGAGATTGTAGGTTTGTGGTTTAGGGTTCGTGAGGTATTGCAAGGGATAGGTTACCCAAAACCTTGATGCCCCCTCCTCTTTGATCGTGTTATTAACCTTTGGGCATTTGTTCATATTATTGATTGCAAAGGATAGGCTTACCCTAGTCTTGATGCAATTCCTTTTGTTCATGTTATTGAGAACATGTTCACTAGCTTAACTAAGATCATTCTATGCCTGTGATCAATTGTTTAATTGCTCTTGATGCAATTTAAATGTCTTGATTTAATTGTGTGCCATCCTCTCCACTTGTATGACCTCCTAATGAAGACGTAAGCCTACTTGCTTGTTGTAGCATAGAGTCATTAGGGTAAATACACTCTTTCTTACACACACACACATTTGTTTTGAGAACCTTACTTTGCATCCTTGACATTTGAATCTTTGATTGTATTGGCATGTTTAGTCTTAGTTGACGTTCAACAAATGCGTGATTGCTCGATTAACGAATGTGCTTGAACTTTATAACCAATCTTTGATAATAACTTCACTCTTTCCCAAAAACCTCTCAAACTCTTTTCTAACCAATGCAAGTTATTAGTGACTATCACCCAAAGCCTTTGCTTGTTTGATTGTCATGAACGCTATCAAGAGTTATTAGTAATGATCACTCAAAGTCTTTGCTTGCTTGGTCATTATGAAAGCTTTTCCTTTTTCCAAACCCTTTCAAAAGCATTTTCATTTTCAAAGGAGAACTACGTAGCCTGTGATTCTCCATTGCACTTGGAGATACGTAGGAGCGGGGCACACTCCCGTCAAGCGCAAAAATAAACAATTTCTAAATTAAAAAATACAAGCACATCTCTTTCATAAAAAAAAATCAAAAATCTTATTTTCAAAGTAGGGGATTAAGTCGGTCGTACGGCCGAGTTAATCATCGTTTTAGGATAAGTGAACTGTGGTCCTTCAGAGCCCCAGCGCTCCTTCAGCCCCCAGCGGCCCTTCAGACCCCCAGTGGTCCTTCAACACAGATCACACAATCCTAAAACCCCTATCTTAAAAAACCCCAACACACAAACATTTTCTACCCAAGAACTACGTAGCTTTGAATTCTCCATCGCACCGGGAGATACGTAGGAGCGAGAGGCTAACTCTCGTCAAGCGCCAAAAATAAAAATTTTCATTAAGTCTTCTCATTCCCTTTTCAATAAAGAAGCCAATTTAAGTATTTTCCAAATCAACACTTAAAACCACATGTTTAGTTAAAGGTTCCCTTTCGGTAGAAAGGAGGTGTGGGGTGCTAATACCGACCCCCGAACCCAAATTTTCCGGTTTCCAAAAGGCCATTGCTTTCCAAAAAAGGTTTTTTTCAATGTTTTACCTGAAAAAATATTGGTGGCGACTTCATTGTTTTAAAAAGTTGTAAACGAAGAAAGATCCCCTCTGGGACCTTTTCGGGTGCAACACTTCTCACTTTGTTGATGACTCAAGCTTTTGATGTTATTAGATTTTTGTTCTATTTGTTGGCTAATGTTGTTTAAGTTGGGTGACTTGAAGTTCGTGGTCAATATTTAAGCTCACTTGAAAGTTGTAAGAACTATTGACGAGCTTATGATGTTATTAGATGTTTATGCTATTTGTTGGTTCATTCCTTCATTTACAACTTTCAGTTTTATGTTACATCTATACCTTCGCATAGTCATGGTTTTGATTTTGTTTATCTTATTGGGGATTCTGTATATTGAGTATTTAGGCCTAATTGGCACTCCATCAATCTTGGTCACTATATGGTGGTGGTTTTGAAGTGCATGTGTAAGCACTTTAATCTGATTGGCTATATCTCATGGTTTCCTGTATATCATTCTTTATATCATTCTTTGGTTGTTTTCAATCTTTAGCTTAAACCCATCAATTTAGGAACCCTATCATAATTCAGTTTGTTGAATTGTTTTGGTGGGTTGCTGGATTTTGCTAATAGTTTTATCTTTGGGGAAGTGACTTGAAAGAAACTACATTGTTAAAATTTGTGGATAATTCTTTCAGTGATTATCTAAGGTTTTGTTCTTCTTTTTTATTTTATTTTTCTCTTTAATTATTTTTATGTGTTGGGGTTTTGGCTTCCCAATCAAGCATTTAATGTTTCTTGCCTTAGTTGCCTAAGAATATGGGGTTTTGGCTTTTACATCCTTCATATTTTGAAAGTTTCCTAGCCTCTATAAAAGTGGTACTTCTTTTTATATGTGAACTCCATTGCGTTCAATCCACTTGCTGCAATGGGCAAGAGTTATTTATTAGTTATTTTGAAAGTTTCCTAGCCTCTACAAAAGTGTATTTCTTTGATCGGGTTCCCTTCACATGATTAGCACTTAATTGCTTTACTAGAAAAATACCAAAAATATCATAGGTATCTTTTTTTTGTAATTCTTTGTTACTATCATGTATTTGTGATAATTGTTTTGATTTTTATCAAGATGAGAGAATGATTTTGAATTTTTTCTAGGTGAAAAGCAAGTAATGAGAAATGTGTTTCTTAGTTTGTCTTATTGATTCTTGATAAAGCCAATACCAGACGCTATACATTTTTCGATGATGTAAACTTTTGGAGCAATGGAAGAGACTGTTACAAATAAACTGGAGGAAATTGGTTTGCATATTCTCAGTCTCAATATGTGCAGTCTAATATTTTGTGCAGGAACTTGTGCAGGAACAATTCAATTGAGAACCAAAGCTGGAATATTACCTTCGGTACTATCCTTGATGGCAATTGAAGAGCTCGAAACGATGCGGTGTTCAACGGCAAAGGAATGAGCTTTCGTTCCATTCTTCTTCGGGATCAAGATCAGGCGCATGCAATTCAGAAAAGCAGAGCTCTGTTCTGAAATGTAGCGCCTCTGCTCCTTAATTGTCCTGTTCTTCCTCCGGCGATGTGGTGCTCCCCTCCTTGTGACTTCATCAAGCTGAACGTGGACAGATCTGTGACTGATTCGGGGTGGAAAGTAGGTTGCGATGGAATTGCGAGAGACCACCATGGGGATTTTGTTTTCGGTTTCTCTCAACAGCTTGAACCATGCTCTGTGCTCAAATCTGAATTATGGCCATTTTTTCACGGTTTATCCCTTGTCGTTGGAAGAGGTGACCGAAGAATAGTGGTGGAAACCAATTCTCAGGATGCGATTAAGTTACTGATGACTGGTCCCAATCCCACTCATTCTCTCTCTCACATTATTGAAAGGATACTTGGCTTCTTTAATGATGAAAGTTTTGTTAGTTGGTCAAATGTTCCTAGGGAACTTAATATGGTGGCTGATGTTTTGAGCATGCATAGTTTAATTTCTTCATCTTTCCCAACTTAATAAGGTGGCTGATGTTTTGCCTATTTATGTATTATTATAGAACAATTAGTTTAATCACCCTTGGTTGCTAACTTACAAAGTCAAAAAGATACTGATGAGTGATTGCAATAAATAAATCCAACATTGGTGGGAAATAATGATTCCATTGGCTTTCTTTAACCCCTCTTCTAATTCCCACATGAATTGGTATGTTGGTTTTAGAGTAAGAATACAGCTTATCATTTCCCAGCTTATCCATTCTTGTGCAATTCAAAATTTTCTGGCCAAGAATTGAGAAAGACACATCAATGAGGCCTTTTTATCCCTTAATGACTCATGTTTTTTATCTGCATGGTTTATGAATTCATTGACAAAATATGTTTCATTCCTTCTATAATTATTGGCCTCTCTTGAACTTGAAAATGGACTAAAACTCAGCTATTTTGGTGAATTTGTCTGGCTAGGTGAATATATGATGCAATGGAGTGACTTTCCTTTAAAATATCCATTTTCGACTTTTCATCCGGAGTTAAAGATGCAATTATGTTATTGATTTCATATATTGCTACAATACTCTCATTCAGCTTTACATTCTTCCTTAACATGTATAATAAAGGTCCTAACTATGCCCTTTTAACACTTGGTTACTTTCTATGCCTTTTATTTCGAGAATCTTTTGGTTCTTAATCTCTCTTTTATATTATATGATATACGTTTTTTTTATACATCAGTTGCTAGAACAGATTCATTAATGATGTCTTATTTGTTAACTCAATTTAGTAAATAATAAAGGCATGAGTAGTGTAAAAGAAGATGCATATGTTTGTCTTCATGTTATGTTACTCATTGATATGTTTGTACTGTAAAATAAGATGCATTTTTTCCATACAACAAATATTCCTGAACTTGACTGTGTTTTCTTTTATGCAGTGCTTGGAAATCTTGAAATCCATTCAAATCATTTATCTATGATGTAGCTTCTATGAAAATGAAAGGTTGTGTTTATAAAAGAGCAACTATGGTGAAAGTGTAAATTGTTGAAGATGCTCCAAGGATTTGTTATTAGTTAAGACCATTTTAGTATTTATTTAGAATCATGTAGTTAAAGGTGATTGAGTGGATTTTGGACTTTTGCTTGAGTTGAATAGAAAAGTTTAGATGTTGAGGGGAATTCAAATATCTGTAAATTATGCTTCCATGTTTTAATGTTTATGGATTATGTTCCTGTTTTGTCTATATTTAAACAAGGTATTTTAAACAAGGTATATATACTGTTGGTCTTTGTGATAATGAATCAAATTTTAGACATTAGTTATTTTCGTGTATCACTATTGAAACTCATTACTATTTGCACCTATTCTGTTTATTTTTGATGCCGCAAATTTATTAAACTTATGTTTCTTGGTTGTGTTTCATTAGTTTTTTTATGTCTTTTATTACTTTGCAAATATTTAGGTTCATAAGTAATTAGTCAATAAACAAATTTTTCTTATATATCTCACTATTCCAATAAATAATCCCATTAGAACACACTGTGTATTACTTTTGGTTCAATTAATCTTAAAACTCCTCAAGATACCAACATTAATACACACATGTTCAAATGGTCACTTTAAGATACATTTCAAAAGTCCTTTTAATTTCTTTGTATTTTTACAAAGTTTCTTTCATATTTTAATCTAAACGACAAATTTTTGTACCACGATAATTTTGTGATAATTAAAACATTGGCTCCGTGCAGAGCACGGGTCAAAACGCTAGTATGGAGTAAATATATGTGTCACCAAGAGTTCCCTCCAATTCCCTGGTGGTCTTTGTTAAGGATAATGATATTTGTAGAGAAAATACCTCTGATTTATTTGCACAAAAAAGAAGTTCAACATTCAAATCCTAGAAACTAATATTTTTCCTTCCCACTAAAATTTACTTATTAAAAAAATCTTGCGAACTACTAAACGTATTACCCTTTTCTGATAAAAATATTAACCTTACATCATCAAATAGATTAAAGACTTACATTGATTAATTCATTGCAAGGAAATGCAGAGAGGGCAGAAGACGGAAGTGGGACCAGAAGCGATTGCAGAGAGGAGAGAGCATTGTAACACCCCGTTTCTACCCCTTTAATTTGTACGTCATTATCAGAGTGCTTTCGTTTTCAAAAAAAATAATAATTTAATTAGTAGAAAAGAATGTCACAACTTCATTGGTAAATCTCATCGACTACGCCATTAACATTCGTGTAAAAACACATTCGTCACAAAAGTCGAATTTCAAAATTAAATCTCATCACAGCGGAAATAATAGCTCACCAAATCGCTCAAACACGTCTCACACATCAATAAAATTATTAGAACAATTAATTAAATAAGTCATCAACTTTAACCCCGCCCCCTAGGTGTTACAATATCAGAGAGCGACTCGAACATCTCAACAGCTAAAAGGAAGGCAGCATGTCCTTCAATCGGAGTCACCTGCAGCGTTGCCACAATAGAGCAACATTCCAAGCAGAAGGGGTGAGAATTCTCAACAAAATATAATTAAGCATACAGCAGAGTAATATGAGCAAACCATCCCACAACATCGTCACTAATATCGACTTCATCATCATTGCACACAACACCAGCAAATTCACAATTCACATCACCCGTCATAAAAAAAATAATGAATGCGTATGAAGATGCAACCCACACCTGGGCATATGCATGATGGTACCATACTCGTCATAATAAGCCACTATGGGCACACCGTCACTAAGAGGCCGAAGCCTATTCGTCATAAGATGCACATGCTATGAAACACTATATACACATGTGCAATCACCAAAATTTACTCACCCGGAGTACTCATCATCACCACCATAAGACACTCATAGAGTGTATTCATCATAGTCATCATAATAATAATATCACACCTCTTCATAACAATCACATTCAAAATAATGTAACAACATAATTAAAATTATGGAACAAACATTTCGATTTACATTTTTGAAATTATGGAATAACTTTTCACTTTCGTACTTAGGAAACGCCACAATGAAATTCGGGAAGAACATCTCATTTTCCAAGTGGAAGAAAAACTCACATTCTTTGACTCCAAATCCAAACTGAAATTAGTAGCTATCATTTGCGCAAAACAGTGGGAATTTTACATCCAAATCGAAATTGAAACCGTGGCTATTTATTTCGCAAAAACAGTAGCAATTTTACATCGAATCGGAATCGGAATAGTAGCCATTATTTTCGCAAAACAGCAGAATTTTTACATCAAATTAAAACTGAAAACAGTGGCCAATTAATTCGCATAACAGCAGAATTTTCGCATCAAATTAGAACTGAAAACAGTGGCCAATTAATTCGCAAAAACAGCAGAAAATTTACTTCAAACTAAGACTGAACAGTGGCCATTATTTGCGCTGAAACAGCAGAATTTTTGATTGGTAAAAAAAACAGCAACAACGAAATACAATTGACAGCAAACAGCACCAAATAAATTCTGCAACAGCAGCATTGTTTTGTAAAAACAGCAACAATAATTTCTGCATTAACAGCAACATATATGTATAAAAACAGCAACAACATTTTCTGCATAACAGCAACATATATGTATAAAAACAGCAACAGCATTTTCTGCATAACAGCAGCACATACATACAAAAACAGCAACATATATATATATCAAAACCAGCAACATATATATATATATCAAAACAGCAACATATATATATATATCAAAACAGCAACATATATATATATATATCAAAAACATCAACTATTCAACTCCTCGCATCATGGGGTAATTCGCACCTCAACATAACAAATCGAATCATTACTTCTATCGATATACATATATATATAAGTTGCGAAATTCACTACTCCCACAAACCCACAAACCCTCCGTATTACTCAATTATATTAAATTGGAAACGCTCACCCTTACCTCGAATTTTGTATGCCCGAAACTACGATGAATGCGACACGTACAAATCTCCGCAACACGACGAGCCAAAGTCCAAAATTTCGCAGCAGCCCCCTTCCTCCTCTTTTGAGCCAATTCGCATCCATCACCAATTTTATGGGGCAAAATCGAAACATGGAAAAGGAAGGGTTTGAGATCATCACTTGGAAAAATTACATGAATGGAAGGGAAGGATCAAGGTACTTACCTAAAGCCAAGATGAAATAAAACCCTCTTTTCCCTTCTTGCTGAAAGTCGCACCCTCTCCTCCTCTATGCTTGAAATCGCAATTCCACTCCTCTTCTCACCCTCAGTTGCGCTGAATCTCTTTCCTTGGTTGAATAACACTAGTTCTTAGGTTTTAGGGTAAAAGGAATGGGCTTGGGTCACTTAAGTGGCTTGGGCCCATTTTTCACACCACTCTTTTTAATTCTTTTCACCTCCTACAATAAAACAAATATACTTAATTTATTCCACTTAAATAAATATTGCATCCCTCCAATAACTTAATTTAATTAATAAATTAAATTATTTTAGGGCGTTACAAGCATCATGGTAGAGAATAGAGGAGGGAACAAAATACGACAAAGGGAAGGAGAAGCATCGGTGGAGAAGTTAAGCAAATTGAGATGAAAAGAAATAAGGTTACAAAAATTAGGATTAAAAACTGACTATTGTTAAATGAGTTGGCAAGATTTAAACACATATACTCTTACGGTTGTGAAACATCGTCCAAGTGTTGGTACTCACAATTTTTAGGTGAGTGGCATAGTTTCCACCAATAATATATGTACATGCAACTATAGCAAAATTGACAAGCCATTTCAAATCGAAAATGCTGATTGATCATTTCATTTTCAACAATGTAACTTCATTTCAAACCACCATTTCAGCTTCTTTAAGAGTTGTCGGGATCCCTACATCAAGGCGCATAGTGGATTTATATTGTTCAGGTAAAGCAGCACCAGCCTGAATGCACATCTCCACCACAGCTGGAGCCTGCCCATAGAAATTCCTAAGCTCCGGTTCAAGGGGTGGCCCGTTTACATCAGGAACATGCCACACAAATCTTGGTGGTATCAAGTCATCCAGCACTGCAGATTGCCAACCATGTTGCCCATTGCGTTGTTGGTGTTTATGAGCTCCACAATTTTGAGCTTTGTGCCCACTGGGACCAACATGAATTTCAGGGCAATATCCACACACCCTCACATGGTACATCCTCATTACTCTCTTAGCACCTCTCCTCATTTGTTCCCATGCTTGCAGTGTTTCCTCAGCAAGGCTGACTATTTCTTCCTTGTCTATTGGAGCTACTATTTCAGAATCAGGTATTTCATCTAGTAGTTGTCTTACATGGTTCTCGGCGACATTATCTGGAAGTTCACTTTCATCAGCATCCAAAAATTCTTTCCTCCCTATGCGGATTATAGGCTTTCTTCTCCTTTTCGTCGGAAACTCGAGAATTTCAACACCAGCTTGAATGCAGAGCTCAACAACCGCTGGAATCCGTGGGATGGAAAACCTCTCTTCATGAGTAATCCGCCTTCCAAGACGATCGTTGAGGTGATAGGCTTCAACTGGTATTAATATGTCTTCAACATGTGCATTTGTCCATTCATGAAGCCCCTTGCGGAGGTTTGCTTGTGTACCTTTACACGACCTGAATGGATGTCCAACAGGGCCTACATGGATTTCACTGCACCACCTGCACGAATTTTCCAACACTGACATGTCGGATCCCTATTTAATTACACACAATATCAATTTTTGGTTGGATGACATTAAATTGCGTTTATTTCTAAAAATAATGTACAGGAGTTAAATGAAATAAAGAAACTTCATTAGTGGATTCGAACTTTTGTCTATTACATTAGAATATAAGCTGGTAAGAAAAATCACTAAAATTGGGTAATGGCAAAGGTAGAGCTGCTAGAATTCCTCCCTAATAATTTTTGTGTCCAGTTGGAAATGCAAATAATGAGGTCTGTAAGTACTACCACGGTTGCTCAATCAGATTAAAAACACAAAATTTATATAATTTGCTAATATTTCACATAAACCCTACATTTACAAAAAGTATGCAATATGACGAATTCAATCAGATTAAAAACACGAAATTTACATAATTTGCCAATAATTCACATAAGCCTAACATTTACCCAAAGTATGCAAGAGGATATGAAGGAATATATTTACCCACAAGCATGCACAGGTACAACTTTGAGCAGCTTCTTCAAATTATTAATCAAAGTGAGCCTAGCATCATACAAATCATATGCAGTTGGTATAAGGTTTTTCAGTTGGTATGTATGCATGTAATTTGGTGTAATATATGTATGTATATATGTATGAATGTAATGTATATAATGTAAACTATGTATATATGTATGCATGTAATGTAATGTACATATGAAATGTATATAATATAATGTAGGCTTAAAGGTACTTTTAGTCCCTGCAAATGTCACAATAATCCAGTTTAGTCCCTGCAATTCCAAAACTTTTAAAATAGACCCTGCAATTACTAAACGTTACTACTTTTAGTCCCTGCTGTTAGTTTAGGCTTAACACTGTTAACTTTTGATGATGTGGCACACCCCCCCACCCCCCCACCCCCCCCCACCCCACCCCCCCCACCCCCCACCCCACCCCCCTCTCCTCCCTCTCCTCCCCTCCCTCTCCGCCCCCTCCTCCCCTTCGCCCCCTCCTCCCCTTCGCCCCCCTTCCCCTTCGCCCCCCCTCCCCTTCGCCCCCCCCCTCCCCTTCGCCCCCCCTCCCCTTCGCCCCCCCCTCCCCTTCGCCCCCTCCTCCCCTTCGCCCCCCCTCCCCTTCGCCCCCCCTCCCCTTCGCCCCCTCCTCCCCTTCGCCCCTCCTCCCCTTCGCCTCTCCTCCCCTCCTCCCCTTCGCCTTTCCGCCTCTCCTCCTCCCCCCTCCCCTTCGCCCCTCCTCCCCTTCGAAACGGATCGAACGCTTTGAATTTGTGAACGCACGAATCTGTAAACGCACAAAATCTGTAAACGAAATCGAACGAAATCAAAAACGCAAAATCTGTAACAAGATCAGAAATCGAAGGGGAGGGGGCGGCGAAGGGGAGGGGGGGGCGAAGGGGAGGAGGGGGCGAAGGGGAGGGGGGGCGAAGGGGAGGAGGGGAGGAGAGGGGGGTGGGGTGGGGGGGGGGGGGGTGGGGGGGTGGGGTGGGGGGGTGGGGGGGGTGGGGGGGGGGGGTGTGCCACATCATCAAAAGATAACAGTGTTAAGCCTAAACTAACAGCAGGGACTAAAAGTAGTAACGTTTAGTAATTGCAGGGTCTATTTTAAAAGTTTTGGAATTGCAGGGACTAAACTGGATTATTGTGACATTTGCAGGGACTAAAAGTACCTTTAAGCCTATAATGTATGTATGTAATGTAACAAAAGAAAAATAAATGGAAACTAATAATAAAACTTATTATGTATAAGAAGCAAGCAGTTAACAATGTAGGCTGTATCTATAATCTATAAGTAAGTAGATCTTAATCGACAAATCTTCTATTTAAAGGAGAGAAGATTTTTTTGGCATTCCTCCTAATTTGAACAATTAGGGTTACCTATCCCTCAAGTTTTCTCGAAAGTGTGTCTGGCAGCTCCTCATATGCCAATTTTGTCACTTTTTCAATACTTGGCTTCAACCGGTCATTTCTTCATCACTTGGCCCATTAATGGGTTATACATCCATCCTTTACATGTTTTGAATTTTGGGTTAGCTAAATTAACAGAGGCATATTTAGAAGCTACAGTTGTTGGAAATGTATTTGAACGTGTACTTGATCCAAACAAATAACTTTTAGATTCATTGAAAAAAGTGATGTATCTGGACTAGTCCAGATACATCACTTTTCAATGAATCTAAAAAGTTATTTGTTGCTTATATATGAGTCCGGAGGGAGTATATATGTAATAGATCTAATGTAATCTATGTATGTTTGGATGTATGTATGTATGTACTAATGTATGTATATATGAAATATATGTATGTAATCACTACGCAATAATAGAAGAGTAGTGACGCTCCATTTGCGGCGGTTACCCCAACCGCCGTCGCTCATTTAGAAGCCTGCGGCGGTTCCATTTAACCGCCTCCAACAAGGAACACCGACGGCGGTTCCAGCTTGTGTTGCGGCGGTTCTGTTTCTTTTCATTCCCCGCGCGCTATCAATTCCTCTCTCAGATCAACCCTTTTCCTCACGCTATTCAGGTTCCACCACCACCCACATCAACCTTTTTCCTCTCTCTTCAGTTTCCACCACCACCAACATCAACCCTTTTCCTCCCTGTTCAGGTTCTACCACCAACAACATCAACCCTTTTCATCTCTGTTCAGGTACCCCCTTTGCAATCTCTGAGTGCCAACCTCACGACATGAGGGTTTCATCTTTCTCTACGATTCCTCTCTGTACTCATCAGGGCTATTAGAGTTTCATCTTTATTTTTGACAAGCTATTAGGGTTTCATCTGATAACTGATTTTCAGGATAAGGGTTGCAGAAAATGCTTCCTCTTCCTTCATCAGGTACCATCGCTAACTGGTTCCTCCAATTTTCAGAAAAAAGAAGAAGAATCATTCCTCGCTTCATCAGGTACCATCGCTAACTGGTTCCTCCA
The DNA here is from genome assembly GCA_039519185.1 of Astragalus membranaceus. Taxonomy (NCBI): domain Eukaryota; kingdom Viridiplantae; phylum Streptophyta; class Magnoliopsida; order Fabales; family Fabaceae; genus Astragalus; species Astragalus membranaceus. The sequence continues at coordinate 49,516,135 of CM076849.1, forward strand.
ATGGGGTGGTTACTTTTCTTCACGTTTTTTTTTTCTTGTTTAACAGATTTGTGCAAAGTGCACACACTATTTTTTAATTTTTAGTTTATGTTTTAGTTACTGATTACTGATTTATGGTCTTGTTTGCAAACACTAATTTCTTCACGTTCTTGTTTAGTTACTGATTTGTGTAACAGATTTCTTCATGTTTTTAATTTTAGTTTAGCTACTGATTTATGTTCTTTAATTTTTAATTTACCGATCTGTTTAATTTGTTAAGTTATGACTAATTTGATAACTTTGAGATTCATAGCATTGGTAGTTACTGATTTATGTATGAATAATTTTAGTTTAGTTACTGATTACTGATTACTGATTCATAGCATTATTGATTCATAGCATAGTTTAGTTACTGATTACTGATTACAGAATAATTTTAGTTTAGTTACTGATTACTAATTATTGATTCATAGCATTACTGATTACTGATTTGTTTTAGCTACTGATTACTGAATAATTTTTGTTTAGTTACTGATTACTGATTCATAGCATTACTGATTACTGATTACTGATTCCTCGCATCATCAGTTACCATGGCTGCGATTACTGATTCATAACATGTATATGTGGTTGACTACCTGTCAACTAATTAATTTTGATGGTAGACTTGATTAGATTATTGACTTTGTACGACTCAATCACCAATTAACACTAATGAAAGAACTAAAAGAGAAATATCATGTAAGCTTCCCTCTTTGTAATAATTGTGTTCATGTCTGCAAGTGCATGTGTGGAGCTCTAATTTTCAATTTATGATTGTTATCTTGTTAAATTCATTTTGAAGTATAAGTCCTTTCAGATTATGGAAGCAGTGACTATATAATATTCACTCCTGATTTGTTCAGTTACTTCATTGCATAATTTTTGAAAGGATGACCTGTTTTTTAGTTTCATTGCATAATTTTAAAAATGACTGGTTTGGCTTTCCAGGAGCTTTGCAGGAGTTCACATTGCTATCTCTAGTTTGGCTTAAGCTCACTCGACGACTTCCTCTCCTCCGGTGTGTTTCTGATGTATTGCTTGTACTTCTTTCTTCCCGTTCATGGTGTTTGCATTAGAAAAATGTATTTGTGGTCTAATTTTTGCTCTAAGGATTTTGTTTGACCATGATAAAGTTTCAAGTCATGTTCATGATATTGTTCTGTCTTTTTCTGTCTTGTTCTGTCTTGTTCTCGTTCATGGTTTATTTTTAAATTTAAGTTATAAACCTTATTATCAGCTAAAAAATGTTACAAGTGTTTATTTTTAAATTTAAGTTATAAACCTTTTTAAATGCAAGTACATTGTGATGAATGCTCCATTTCATTAATGAGGTTGGGATTGGGATGTTTGAACCAGATGCTCAGTTTTTTGTATTTTAAATAATAATTTTAACTTGTAAGATTCAAGTTTTGTATGTAACATGTCTGAAGAGGTAACATGTTCTTTGGTTCTTTACGCAGGTATCTACATTACTTCTTACACCATTCTTTTCTCGGGTAATTTTACAAATTCAGCTCCAACCCCAAGTATTTATTACAGGTACATTACTTCTTACGCAAATATTTACTTTAAGCATCCCGTGTTTGCCATTTACAGAGTACTTATGCTATAATGTTGAATTTCTTTGAGCCTGTGTACCCCAATTGGTTATTTCCTGATCTCATATCTTATTGGACGTTGAATAAATGGTACAAAAATTTTGACTGCCCAAATTTAAGAAACTTGACTTTTATGTCGAATACAAACACGTGTATGCGCAATATCCCCTTCACGGTGGGAAAAGTCTGTCTTTAATTCTATTATAAGGAATCAGTTACTGGAATTAAGTAATGGGTAATCTTTTCGTAAAAATATCAGTTAATTGATGTCATTTTTGATACGAAATTTTTACAATGTCAAATTGTATTTACTTGTTCTTTAGGTTCTCTCTCAGTGTTAAGGAATCAAGGTCCATCTACTTGTTCAGCATGTTCAGTTGCTTGCTCCTATAAAATCATATGAATCTTACATCATGCTTTTGTCCCTCTATCTTTGAATTGCCATTTTGTTTTATTACCTGTTATAGGATTTTATGAACTATTTTGCTTAATAATTGTATTAAGTGACTAATTTGCTTGTTTTGATTTATGGATTTATTTTTACTATATTGGTTTGATGTGATAGTTTGATTTTGTTTTAACAATACTTAGTCTATTATTTTGGAGCATAGCAATGATCTTAAGCAATGATCTTAATTGTTCTTCAACAAGGAAAACTGGTTTCCTGTTTTAATTTATAATAGTTATAACGTGATTATTGTGTATTTTGTTGCCCAAGCTCACGCAAATGGATAAGTCTTGGATTACAAAGTCGCGGAACACAGATGAGTATGTGAAAAGGGTAAAGGAATTCATTAATTTTGCCTTTAAACATGGTGTGGTAAATGGGAAAATATTATATCCTTGTCAAGAATGTGGCTTCAAAAAAAGGAGGACTTGGGATATGGTATATGCACTTAAGATGTACACCGTTTCCAATAGGATATACCTGTTGGTCCTATCATGGGGAGAAAAAGTCAAACCATAACGCCTCATGCAATAGCACTCTACATGCAGCTCAAAGCACAACTATTGAAAATCCCATCCAAAATATGATTAATGATGCTTTTGGTGTTGATGGGCACTGTGCAAATGAAGTGCAAGTTGCATCCAATGTAGAGTTTGAGAGAGATGAGGATGTGATGCAAAATACCACTCAAGAAGGGAATAAAGCCAAAGAATTTTATGAATTAGCAAGAGATGGAGAACAACCCTTGTATGAAGGGTGTAAAAATTATTCAAGGTTATCTTTTTTGGTGAAGTTGTGTCATATCAAATGTTTATGCGGAATGAGTGACAAGGCCATGACAATGACTTTAGAACTTCTCCAAGACGCATTTAAACATGCAAAGATCCCAAGTTCATTTTATGAGGCAAAGAAAACAATCACCAAACTTGGTTTGAACTATGAAAAGATACATGCATGTCCGAATAATTGTATGCTCTATTGGGGAAATAGGGAAGATGAAGTGAGGGAAAGTTGTAAAGTTTGTCACACTTCTAGATGGAAATCAAGGGAAAAGCCTACGGGTACTCAGGTGAACACTGATGACAATAGTGTGAAGAAAGTGCCTGCAAAAGTTCTTCGTTACTTTCCTTTAAAGCCTCGATTACAAAGACTATTTTTATGTTCAAAGACAGTCGAGGACATGAGATGGCATGCTACTAATAATAACAATGATGGAATGATGCGGCATCCTAGAGATTCTGAAGCATGGAAACAATTTGACTCAACACATTCTTGGTTTGCATCTGATTCACGAAATGTTCGGCTTGGGTTAGCTACTGATGGCTTTAATCCCTTCGGTGTTATGAGTTCAAATTATAGTATTTGGCCGGTTATTCTCTTTCCATACAACACTCCTCCACGGGTGTGCATGAAACAGACATCTTTTATAATTTCAATGATAATTCCTGGAAAAAAAATGCCAGGCAATAATATAGATGTCTATCTGCAACTTCTTATCAAAGAGTTAAATGAATTATGGACAACAGGTGTGGATGCTTATGATTCTTTCAATTGTGAGATGTTTAAATTGCATGCAGCGTTAATGTGGACAATAAGTGATTTTCCCGGGCTAGGAACACTTTCTGGGTGGAACACATACACCGGACTTGCTTGCCCATCGTGTAACTTTGACTCTATTCCTTGTCGTCTTCCTCATAGCAGAAAGTGGTGTTTCATGGGTCATCGTCGTTTTCTTGACAGGAGGCACAAATTTAGATTGAACCGGATTTGCTTCAATGGTGAGCAAGATATGCGTAGTCCGCCAAAAAAGTTGTCTGGTTCTGATATTCTTGAGCAGGTTTCTAACATTGATGCAACATTTGGACTAAGACCAGAGAATGAGGGGACTAGAAAAAGAACAAGAGGTGGGCGACTTCCACAGGGTAGCACTCAACAATGGAAAAAGAAAAGTATATTCTTTGAACTTCCATATTGGAAAGATAACTGTTTGCGCCATAATATTGATGTGATGCACATTAAAAAGAATGTATGTGATAATATCATACACACTTTGCTAAATGATAGTGCAAAGTCAAAAGATCACATCAATGCTCGAAGAGATCTGAAAGATATGGGCATAAGACCCGACCTTTGGCCAGATGAAAATGGAAAATATCCTTTAGCTGTCTTTACAATGACTAAAATGGGCAAGAGAGCTTTTTTGGCAGCTTTAAAGAACATGACTGTGCCCGATGGTTATTCGAGCAACATTTCTAGGTGCATTGACTTAGATAATCTCAAGTTGAATGGAATGTTAAAAAGTCATGATTGTCATATATTGATGGAGCAGTTGCTACCGTTAGCCAGGCGAACATCATTGCCCAATGAGGTTTCAGCAGTGTTGAGTGAGTTATGCTCATTCTTTAGACAAATATGCAGTAAAGTATTGAAAAATGAAGATTTGGACAAATTGCATAATCAAATTGTCCTCACTTTATGCCACATGGAAATGTTATTTCCTCCTTCATTTTTCACTGTTATGGTTCACTTAGTTGTTCACCTTGTCGAAGAAGCTAAGCTTGGAGGTCCTGTCCATTATCGTTGGATGTATCCAATAGAGAGGTAAAACACATGTGTTAACTTCTTTTTCATGTTTCAAAAATAATACATTTATTTTTATTTATGTTTTGTTACTAATATCGTTTATTATATTTGTATCAAAGGAGAAATTTGTGGTAAATGATGGAAGTCACAAGACATGGATTTTATCCAGTTTGGGAAAGAAATGGCGGGACAATCGTTGCAAGCTTTTTAAAGACTATTATAACTGGGAGCTTAGTCTTGAACAAAATCTTCGTAACCCGCCGCCGGGCATTGACGAAGATCACTAGGGGCTGTTTTTGGAATATAGGATGAAGCCTGAAACTATGGTAATAAGGAAAACTTTGAAATTGAACAGATTTGGTTTAATTCTTTGAACATGTTTTCTAGTTCATTGTTTTTTATTTTAAGACTTCCAATTTGATTTACAAAGTATTTGGAGTGGAGCATGGCCTGGATCCTAAAATATTATGACTTTGCTTATTGGCAATATAGCTGATCAAAATGCTGAAAATCGCTCGAAGAAACAGGTTCCCCATACATTAGGGGCTAAGACACTTGCTAGAAAACAACATGAGCTGGTATGATATCTCATTTTTTATATTGTTTGAAATTTTGAGAAAATGGTTTAATTATATTTATATGGTGAAACGTTTTAGGAATTGCAAGATGGGCGACCTTATAGTAGAGGAGATATGTATGGAATTGCTCATAAAAAATCAAATGGTGATTTTGTTAATGATGAGGCAAGACAAAACCAAGTAAGTCCAATATTATATATTTATTAATGATGAGGCAAGAATATCATAAACTCTCCCTCCACTGCTATCGCTAAGCCTTTATTCTGCACAGTCCATTCAAATTTAGCCATCTTTGAACCCATTGTACACAGCTACCTCACACTTCTTATGTTGCCATGTCTTTGACCTCTACCGCACACTGTCCATTTGTGCTTCTGTTTGTGACCTGTGTGTGCCACTGATACCACTGTTGTATCGAGCATCCGCCAACTGCTAAACTCTCCCTCCACTGCTATCGCTAAGCCTTTTTTCCAAACCTGCAATGTGCACACAGAATCTGTTGCAGCAAATATTGCACCAATTGCTGAATTTTTTTCAAAAAGTGAGTCACAAACAGAATGACATTGCTTATTAGAATCTATGCTATAAAATGTGGAAATAAATAATGACTGTACATGTATAAAATGTGAATTATCTTCAATTTTTTCATTGCTGAATTTTTGAAATATTGGAACTCAATGTCCAATATTGGACATTGAAGATATTGGACATTGAATCTATGCTTAATGACATTGCTGAATTTTTGAAATATTGGAACTCAATGAATATGCTGAATTAACTATTTATTTTGATGAATCTATGCTATGCATGCGGAATCTGCTATCGCTGAGATTTTGTTTCTTTCTAAAGCACATTGCTTATGATTTTATGATTGATTTATACATGTAGGAAAAGTTGCAACAGGCAATTCTTGAGTCTTCTTCTGAGCATGAAGCCTTTATTCAAGTTTTTGGGAAAGAACATCCTGGCCATGTTCGATGCATGGGACTCGGCGTAACACCAACTCAGATCCTTGGAAACAATTTTCATTCTACAACAGGATCATATTCATCGGATGCTAATGAAAAGATGTCACAGATGCAAAATGAAATTGACGCTTTAAAAGCACAAGTTGCTGAAGTTGATAGTCTAAAGGCTTAAGCTGCTGAAGTTGATGCTCTAAAGGAACAAGTTGCTGAATTGCCTCTATTGAAGGAACAACTTGCTTATGTTATGAAAATTCTTAAGCCAAATCAGGTGATCACCGTATGAATTAGCTATATTGCTTGTTATACGTAGCATATTCAAATCTGATGCTGAATTACCTGTTATACTATGCATTATCAAACTCCTATGATTTACCTTTGACCACATGTCAAAATATTGTTTTCATTATGAAATTACTTTTGACCACAAATCAAAACTCCTATGAATTACCTTTGACCACAAATCTGTGACTCAAGTATATTCATGATTTAGCTATTCACCTTGATTGTTGTCAATTATTTACCCCGTCTTTGGGATGAGTTGCTTACATCACATGCGTATGAAAATACCCTCATCAATATAGAAATAATATTAAGCTCTTGGTATGTGGTTGCATATGTTCATTTGGCATGCTTTATGGAATGTACTATTGGCAGAAGAACTTGTTGAACAATTTAGTATGATTAGTATTAGTGTCCTTTTTTGTGAGCTTTTATCATTGAGTATCTTGAACATTCATTGTATGTGTATGGGCATTTTGTACATAAATCTGTTTAGTAACAGTATCATTTAGTTCTCAGCTTCATAACCCTAGTCTTTCTAGTTTCAAGTACACATTATTTCTGTTTGCTGTAATTTGAATGTTATAACAAAGGGATTCTTAAACTGCTATATTAGTTCTTCTTTTTCTTTTAACCGTAACAACGTTGTTTATGAAAAATTATGTGACTCAAGTATGTTTATTTACTTGTTTTGGTCCCACCGTACACATACTTGATAGCTTGAATATAGGCATGAGCATACCAAGTCCTACTGTACAGGATAGCTTGGTCCCACCAATTTGTTGTGGCAAAGGAAACTTGCCATCCAATATACATGGTGCTGTACAGGATAATAACCCATCCCATGGAAGATTCTGTTAATACCAACATGTGGAACAATATTCAATGGAATGGAATGTGTCCACCAAGAGTTTTATATTGGGGTAAAAAGTGTAGCTAAACCTTTATCCACTGTTATCTGCAATTTATCATAGGCCATCAAAGCCTTCTGCTCACACTTGTAGGTTCCTTTCCCCCTTGCCAGAACCTCACCATCTGAACCTATGATCCCTTCCTTCTCTTGGTCCTTGGTGCGTGGACCAGGCTCCAAGATGAACAATTGTAACTTGGGGCAATTCTTCATAATGATCAGGTCCAGATAACCATTAGAGAACTGCATTTACCAAATTAAAATAGAAGACTTGTAAGAAAATATCAATTGTAGCGTATCTCTCACTCTCTTTGATCATTGGCATTTATCTATTGAAAGTGTTCGGCTGAATTTTATTAGGTGTCCAAAATCCTAGCAGCAATTAAAAGAGTTCAGAAATTTATTTTCCATTTTGCTTATTAGAATCTTCAATTACCATATTCATTGTTATACCATAATCATTCCAATTCTTAGAAGTTTAATTTGAATAGTTACAGTCATTAAGATCAAGCAAATTAAGATGCAAATATCATTCATAATATGCAATAGAATGCATGGGGCTGTTGTTAGCTTTGTGTTAGCAAACAAGTCCTTCTGAATTATTTAACTTTGTGTTAGCAATCCTACTTTAGATTAACAAGGATTTTATTGTTGAATTACCTATATTGCTGAATTCCAATATCAGTTTTACCTCTGGTGCTGAATTACCTATATTGTTTGGCTTGTTTTGTAGTTCACGTTGTTGAGAATTTGCTATATGCGACATTCTTTAGATATTGGTTCTAATTTTATTTATGACTTATTTTTTCAGCCGGATAATTTGGAAACACAACATGGTTTGAGACGCTCTTCTGAATCTAGTAACATAGGACAACATGAAGCAGCACCATCACGGAGGATATCTAGATAGATGATTTTATTTTATTGTTATGAACAACACAAACATGATGCTCATTGGTTGTATTTTGACTTTATTAACTAAGTTGGTTGTATTTTGACTTCATTAACTAGTTCTAGTTTGATGTTATGAACTTAGTTTAATTTATAAACTTTAGAACTTTTGTATGTGTTTTTAGCATAAATTTAGTTTCTTTTAATATTTGTATTACCAAATAATTAATAAGTACATTTATCAAATTCGTAAAAGAAAGATAGATATACTGAAACACAAAAAATCCTATTTTTTTTTAAAAAAAATGATCTGTTGGCAGCGGTTCCAAACCGTCTCCTTATTTAAATAAAATATTAATTTTAATTTAGTTGCGGCGGTTTCAAACCGCCGCTAAACGTAACGTGGAAAATCTGTTAACATATTGGCGGCAGTTTACAACCGCGGCTACATCTGCGGCGGTTTGTGTGACGGTTGGCAAAATCGCCGCCAACAACACCTCCCGACGCTGAAAACCACGGCGCTTCCGGAACCGCCGCCAGCCTTAATTAACGGCGGTTCAAACCGCCGCCGCTAGCCTTTTTAACCGCCGCCGATGACAGTTTTTTGCATAGTGAATATACGAACATATGTAATGTAATGTATGTATGTAATGTAATGTATGTATACATATATTGTTTGTATGTAATGTATATAATGTCATGTATTTAGAATCCCCAAAAAAAGTGTCATGTATTTATGTCCTAATTCATGCATGTAATTTGGTGTAATGTATGTATGTATGTATGTATGTATATATGTATGAATGTAATGTATATAATGTAAACTATGTATGTATGTATGTATGTATGTATGTATGTATGTATGCATGTAATGCAATGTATAGATAGAAAGAAGAAGAAAATGCAGCAAGATAGAAGAGAAAAAAAGAATGAAAGTGTGAGAGACATTGTTTGGAAGGAGGGCATATAAATAATACTAAGAGGAGGTAGAGCATTAATTAGATTATGACTTGTGTGAAGTTGGTAGCAAATGGGTTTGTAGCACACAAATTATACTTTTAAAGGATGGTGGAGATTGAAAGTTGGGTGAAAGCCACAGATCCTACGACTTGGTGGCAATGGAGTTGAAACATATGTAAAAATGGGAGAGGAGTTGACTGAAATGAGTTTTTGAGAGGTAGCCAAAAATAGGTAAGAGTGGTTTCTTAAAACAAAGTGCTATTGTGGTTTTGAAAATCAAATAGTATAAGAGTTGTTTTACAATCGGTTGAGAGCAATAACAGCCACAACTATAACTTTAATTTGCATGTTATTCTTGATTGTTGAGGTGTCTTTGTATCTGTTGGTTGTAGATTTGTTAAGGGACTGATTTAATTAATTGATTCTGGGTATTTAATCTTGTTCTCTAATTCAATTTTAAAAGAACTGTAACACCTATAGTGGCAGCAAGGAAGCATAATCTTACATATTAAGATAATTATGTTGGGGAGTCCAGGGGAGCATCGAGAGTAACAAAGAACTAGCCAATGAATCGGACCACCAAGAGATTTGGACGCTACATCTCCACCCAAAATCTTAAGGCAATGGGTATATGGATCTCCTCATTATATATTCTTCATATGGGTCTCTCTTATATATTCTGCATGACTCCACTCACACTTGAAATGCAAACAAATTAGTATATGCCATTATATTTCAATTAGTACGTGTCATTATATCTTAAGTAACGTGATTGGTTTTTGTTAGATAAACACTTGGTAGCATCAGTTGCAAGCGGAAGCATAATAAGACCTTCAACATATTGTGCAGGATTTGAATGGGATAGACTTTTTTCTCTAACAAAAAAGGTTTCTTTTGGCCTTTCATTGAAAGCAATCAACAACCACACATATGACACACCTGATAATATTTTGCATGCTATTATTAATTGCTGAGTTGTCTAATGTCCACAGTTGTAGTCTAAAGACTTAAGAGTCACACACACCCACAAAGTTGACATTAAGAGTCTCATTTTTCTAGTTTGATCATTGTTCATTGTTGATGATAAATCATGTGACTCCCACTTGTGCCCAGGGCATCATTTAAGTGGTGAAGATGGTTTTAGATGATTCAACCTTCCTCTTGTAATTTTGTTTTTTTAATGAATAAAAGATGAGATTGTAGGTTTGTGGTTTAGGGTTCGTGAGGTATTGCAAGGGATAGGTTACCCAAAACCTTGATGCCCCCTCCTCTTTGATCGTGTTATTAACCTTTGGGAATTTGTTCATATTATTGATTGCAAAGGATAAGCTTACCCTAGTCTTGATGCAATTCCTTTTGTTCATGTTATTGAGAAATCATAGCTCACATATTCACTAGCTTAACTAAGATCATTCTATGCCTGTGATCAATTGTTTAATTGCTCTTGATGCAATTTAAATGTCTTGATTTAATTGTGTGCCATCCTCTCCACTTGTATGACCTCCTAATGAAGACGTAAGCCTACTTGCTTGTTGTAGCATAGAGTCATTAGGGTAAATACAGTCTTTCTTACACACACACACATTTGTTTTGAGAACCTTACTTTGCATCCTTGACATTTGAATCTTTGATTGTATTGGCATGTTTAGTCTTAGTTGACGTTCAACAAATGCGTGATTGCTCGATTAACGAATGTGCTTGAACTTTATAACCAATCTTTGATAATAACTTCACTCTTTCCCAAAAACCTCTCAAACTCTTTTCTAACCAATGCAAATTATTAGTGACTATCACCCAAAGCCTTTGCTTGTTTGATTGTCATGAACGCTATCAAGAGTTATTAGTAATGATCACTCAAAGTCTTTGCTTGCTTGGTCACTATGAAAGCTTTTCCTTTTTCCAAACCCTTTCAAAAGCATTTTCATTTTCAAAGGAGAACTACGTAGCCTTTGATTCTCCATTGCAGTTGGAGATACGTAGGAGCGGGGGCACACTCCCGTCAAGCGCAAAAATAAACAATTTCTAAATTAAAAAATACAAGAACATCTCTTTCATAAAAAAAAAATCAAAAATCTTATTTTCAAAGTAGGGGATTAAGTCGGTCGTACGGCCGGGTTAATCATCGTTTTAGGATAAGTGAACTGTGGTCCTTCAGAGCCCCAGCGCTCCTTCAGCCCCTAGCGGCCCTTCAGACCCCCAGTGGTCCTTCAACACAGATCACACAATCCTAAAACCCCTATATTAAAAAACACCAACACACAAACATTTTCTACCCAAGAACTACGTAGCTTTGAATTCTCCATCGCACCGGGAGATACGTAGGAGCGAGAGGCTAACTCTCGTCAAGCGCCAAAAATAAAAATTTTCATTAAGTCTTCTCATTCCATTTTCAATAAAGAAGCAAATTTAAGTGTTTTCCAAATCAACACTTAAAACCACACGTTTCGTTAAAGGTTCCCTTTCGGTAGAAAGGAGGTGTGGGGTGCTAATACCTTCCCCATGCCTAACCGACCCCCGAACCCAAATTTTCCGGTTTCCAAAAGGCCATTGCTTTCCAAAAAAGGTTTTTTTTTCAATGTTTTACCTTAAAAAATATTGGTGGCGACTTCATTGTTTTAAAAAGTTGTAAACGAAGAAAGATCCCCTCTGGGACCTTTTCGGGTGCAACAGCTGGCGACTTCACTGGGGACGTTTCCTTTTTTAAGTGGGTCAAGCCTAATTAATTAAATGTGTGGTTTGTGATTTGATTTGGATGCCTTTCTTGCTTCTATCCCTTTCGGTTTCCTTTTCTTTCTTATCATGTTGTGTGCACATGAATTTGTCTTTTTTCTTTTTTTTTTCTTCTATGTTTGCTTCTTATACTCCTTTTCTCTTTATATGCTTATGCTCCTGCATTCTTCCAACCCCCATGTTCCCTTCTTCTTTGCTCCTTTTCTCCAAAGGTAAGTTCATGCATCTCTTCCCCATTCTATCATGTCCCCTCTTCTTGGCTCCCTTTCTTAAGGTAAGCAATACCCTTGTTGTTGATATCCTAGGTTAGTTTATTTGGTATAGAACCCTAGTGTAGACAACATGTTATTGCTTGCAATTGTCTGGACTGCTCTGGTTTTCATTTCAGGTGGGGTAGTGCTAGGGAAAATGCCCTTGACACACACTACACTTATCCCTTATGATTGCATGCTTTGAGTGGGACCATAACCCAGGTCTGCAGAAAACTTAGGAGAGTGGAATCGAGTAGTGAGAGCCCATCAGGACCTTTGTCCGTTTGGCTACTTGCGAAAGTTTCAACCAGAGTTGTGCTCTTTCATGATGCCTCACACCTAGCAGTTTGCTGCATTTGTGGGGAGTTTCATGAAAGGGACTGTGGCTCTGGTGGCCTTTGTGAGGAAGTGAATAGAGCTACATGAGAAGATTATCCCTAAAGAGCCTTAGATCATAGGTTCTACCCCCTTTTTAGGTCACAAGGGCTTTTCCAAATTGTGTGTTGCATTATTACATCTAGCTTAGCCCTTTTCCTTCAACAGTTTTCACAAAAAAATCAAAAAGAACATATTTTTCCCTTCTCTTTCATAAATACCTATGTGAGGTGGCATATAGGTTGCAAATTCAAAATACCGCTCCATGCAAAAACACAAAAAGGGCATCATTGCATCGTTACATCATTTTCATACATCCTTGCATTACATGAAACAAAATTTTCAAAAAAGGCAAAAAGCAAAACTCTCAAGAAGTCATCGTAGTCTTTTCTTTTACCGGGCTATATGAGGTGATGTTCCCAAAATTTCAGTCACCAAACTCGAAAAAAAATGTTTTCATCTTATTTTTCACATGCCTGTCAAGTCGCATTATCGCCGTCATTTTCATATAAAGACATCATTTGCATTGCATAAAACAAAAACTTGATAAAATTCATACATGCATTTTTCTCTATCTCATTTAGGTTTATCAGGAGTGCATTCTCCGCACGTGTGCGTTTCCATTCACTAAGGCTTTTACCCCTAATTTTCTCGAAAGATCCAAAAATCGTGTCTTATTAGGAGCGCGTCTCATGCATTATTGTTGTCCTCTTTCACACATCATGAAAAAAATAATACATTAACCTTTCATTTTGCATGCATTTCCATTCAATAAAAATCATGTCTTTCCACGCATTTTTTTAAAAAAAAAATCATTGTGAGTATCATGCATTTCATTGCACAAAAAATGAAAACAAGAAAGCATCTCATTCATAATCATGAACAAAAATCATCATCAAATTTATTCAAAATGTAGCATTCATGCATCATTTCATTAACCTCATCACCTTAGTTCAAATACATCATTCCTCCATACATGCATCTTTCAAAAAAAGAAGAGGCATTGGCATTTCATACTTTGCCTTGCCTCTAAAAAAAAAATCATCATTTAGAAAAAAAAGCATCACTCCTGCATCTTTCATCATTCAAAAGAAAAAAGGGGCATCGGCATTTCATATCTTGTCTTGCCTCTATAAAGATCATTTTGAAAAGAAGCATCATTCTTGCATCATTCATCATCCAAAGATGCATTGGCATTTCATATTTCGTCTTGCATAAAAAGAAAACATCAAAAAGAAAATACTTTTAGAATAATCACACTTTTCAAGTTCATCCATGCCTGGCATACAACAAAAATGTTGTGATGAGAGACGAGATGTTCTTGCAAAGTAATCTTTCTTTTTTGGAAAAGTTTACCCTCACTCATTTGCAAACTCGAGGTGTTCCAAGGCACTCAGTTTTTCACATCAATAGCTCATTTGTATTTCCTTCAAAAAAAGCATTGCATCTCATCCATTCCATGATAAAAGACTGAAACAGTTCATCACAAAAGTTTTTATATCATGTTTTAACCAATGTTAACTCTCTGTGAAGCGTTCTTCTAGTAAGCATGCATGCCACGTGCAGTTTCTCTTTGTTTGAGTCAGTCAATTTCCTTCATTTATCATCATTCCCCATCCAAGTCTAATCCCGCACGTCCACCCATAAAGCGCATATTCTCTCCCATCAGTGCATACTTGACTTTTTGGTTCATTCTCACTAACACTTTAAGCCCTCCATGCTGGGGCAATTCTGTGATCACTAATTTTCCTTGTCAGTATCATATTCCTTTAGTGCAAGTCTTTCTAAAAAATATATAATAAATAAAAGAGATAAAATAAGCTCGCTAGGTTGAAAACCCGCAAAGGGCGGCCTAGGCAAAAAAGAGCGCCCGGCGGATTGAAAACTCGCAAAGAGCGGTCCAGGCAAAAATTAGGGCACAAAAAAAGGGGGAAAAGAAAAGAGCAAACACATGAAGATAGATAAATTATTGTCCTAAAGTTTAGTCTTACAGAAATAAACAATCGGGATTTGAAATGAAATTTGGCCATCTCTCCATACCCTCAAAAACCTAAAATCCCAGAAAGTCCATTTCCTACCTCTCTTAAGCCAAAGATTCAAAATCACGAAAATACCCTTTGTTACCCATCTTAAGCCAAGAAAAGCCCAAGATATCCCCATCACTCTATACGAGGGTTAATTCCACATCAAAGATGGTATATCATTTTCACCCAAGTCAAAAGGAAAGGAAATTCACAAAAGGAGGGGAATAACAAAGTTTCAAAAAGGAGAATCTCAAAACAAAGAAAGGAAGACAAAGGGAGTATAAATTAAGAGTCAATACATTTTTCCATGGAGCATAAGAGCTCCCCTTCAAAAAGGCCCTCAAATTCAATGGGTTCAATCATTTCCCCTTCCAAAAAAGCCCTCAATTCAATGGGTTCATTCATTTCTCCTTTCAAAAAAGCCCTCAATTCATTGGGTTTAACCATCTCTTCTTTCATAAAACCTTCAAACACCTCATTGGGTACAACCATCCCCAAACACCTCATCAAACCTAATAACCATTTCCTTCATAAACCATTGACCATCGGCCAACACCGAATAAGACCCATCCTCCCCATCAACCCCAAACACTTCATTAAGCTCAATCATCCCATTCTCCACATCACAACCCTAAAAAGTCCATTCCGATCAATGACTAATTGCTTTCGTTCTCTCAAGTTTTAATCTTAGGACAAATAAGTTTATCTATTTACGACGTGTTTGCTCAAAAAGAAAAAAAAACAAACAATCAAAAAAGAAAGTTGGTAAAAAGGAGAAGGACTTGCACTCCAAGATGCATTCATGTTGCATTAAAACAAGGTCTAGTGGTCACCAAGTGGAGCCCCTCCTCATACTAAAAAGTCAAAACTTTCATTGCATTTGAGTTGTTCTTAAAGAGAACCAAAAGTGTGTACTAGGGGGCATTCCCTTCACCTCTCACTCCACTCAACTTTGGGGAGGTTTATTCATTGCCCACCCCATTCATATATCACCCTCAGTTCATAACCATCACCATAACTTTGTCGCCTTTCACAACCTCACTCAAAGAAACCATTTGAAATGTCTTTATAAAGTGGGACAAGTTCGTTCCCATTCCTTCACCTCATTCATTCCTACAAAACCTCACCGGGGCAATCTCTCAACTCACTATCCTAAACGAGGCCTTGTCATCCTTGTTATGACTGGGGCAACATCAAACTTTATGGGTTGAGACAAAATCTCTTTTGCTCCATTTTTCATTCCCAATTCATCATCTTCTACACCCCTAGTTTTTGTCACCACTAGACAGGGGCAAGCTATTCACTCATCAAAGACCTGAATTGGGGCAATCTTGTATCTCTTGATCCCTCATGAGCTTCGGCAATAACCATGCCTGTCATTCCTTCACTTGCCATAAATGTCCATGCCCTAAACCAATTCCCAGTTAACTGACTCATTCATTCACATTTGCACTCTTATGCATGCTTACTAGACAATGCTTCAAAAGAGAGAACGCAAGTTGTTTACGTGATATCTAAAATTCAGTCATCATGGAAAGAAAGAGAAAACAAGTGAGTTTGTT
The DNA here is from genome assembly GCA_039519185.1 of Astragalus membranaceus. Taxonomy (NCBI): domain Eukaryota; kingdom Viridiplantae; phylum Streptophyta; class Magnoliopsida; order Fabales; family Fabaceae; genus Astragalus; species Astragalus membranaceus. The sequence continues at coordinate 49,532,313 of CM076849.1, forward strand.
TGTAAATAAAAACCTTGAGAACACCGGAGTTTGAATCAAATTCAATTTTTCAACAGAATGGTCAATAATCATCTCAATTCCTTGCATCCAAAGTCTCGTATCTCATCATCACAAAAATGTTTACCTCATGCATCTAGGCATTTCAATCTATTCATTATAGCATATGCATCAAAGCATTACATTTGCATCTTCACATTTTGTGCATTCATCACATAGCAAAAAGAAAAAACGTTCCACGTCAGTTGCACCATATTAATACTTGCATTTCATAGAGGAAAATAGTAAAGAAGAAAAAGCAGAAATCTTTTCATCGCATTGTTCATTGTTGATGATAAATCATGTGACTCCCACTTGTGCCCAGGGCATCATATTTTAAGTGGTGAAGATGGTTTTAGATGATTCAACCTTCCTCTTGTAATTTTGTTTTTTTAATGAATAAAAGATGAGATTGTAGGTTTGTGGTTTAGGGTTCGTGAGGTATTGCAAGGGATAGGTTACCCAAAACCTTGATGCCCCCTCCTATTTGATCGTGTTATTAACCTTTGGGCATTTGTTCATATTATTGATTGCAAAGGATAGGCTTACCCTAGTCTTGATGTAATTCCTTTTGTTCATGTTATTGAGAAATCATAGCTCACATGTTCACTAGCTTAACTAAGATCATTCTATGCCAGTGATCAATTGTTTAATTGCTCTTGATGCAATTTAAATTTCTTGATTTAATTGTGTGCCATCCTCTCCACTTGTATGACCTCCTAATGAAGACGTAAGCCTACTTGCTTGTTGTAGCATAGAGTCATTAGGGTAAATACACTCTTTCTTAGACACACACACATTTGTTTTGAGAACCTTACTTTGCATCCTTGACATTTGAATCTTTGATTGTATTGGCATGTTTAGTCTTAGTTGACGTTCAACAAATGCGTGATTGCTCGATTAACGAATGTGCTTGAACTTTATAACAAATCTTTAATAATGACTTCACTCTTTCCCAAAAACCTCTCAAACTCTTTTCTAACCAATGCAAGTTATTAGTGACTATCACCCAAAGCCTTTGCTTGTTTGATTGTCATGAACGCTATCAAGAGTTATTAGTAATGATCACTCAAAGTCTTTGCTTGCTTGGTCATTATGAAAGCTTTTCCTTTTTCCAAACCCTTTCAAAAGCATTTTCATTTTCAAAGGAGAACTACGTAGCCTTTGATTCTCCATTGCACTTGGAGATACGTAGGAGCGGGGGCACACTCCCGTCAAGCGCAAAAATAAACAATTTCTAAATTAAAAAATACAAGCACATCTCTTTCATAAAAAAAATCAAAAATCTTATTTTCAAAGTAGGGGATTAAGTCGGTCGTACGGCCGGGTTAATCATCGTTTTAGGATAAGTGAACTGTGGTCCTTCAGATCCCCAGCACTCCTTCAGCCCCCAGCGGCCCTTCAGACCCCCAGTGGTCCTTCAACACAGATCACACAATCCTATAACCCCTATATTAAAAAACACCAACACACAAACATTTTCTACCCAAGAACTACGTAGCTTTGAATTCTCCATCGCACCGGGAGATACGTAGGAGCGAGAGGCTAACTCTCGTCAAGCGCCAAAAATAAAAATTTTCATTAAGTCTTCTCATTCCCTTTTCAATAAAGAAGCAAATTTAAGTATTTTCCAAATCAACACTTAAAACCACATGTTTAGTTAAAGGTTCCCTTTCGGTAGAAAGGAGGTGTGGGGTGTAACATCCCAGACTGCTTTCAGAACTGTCAACTTTCCCCATAAACCAACACGTGTCTTTCCAACATGCGTTGTCCTCACTTGCATGCTTTCTAGGAAATTTCCCAGAAGGTCACCCATCCCACTACTATTCCAAAGAGGAGAAGAAGAAATTGGTTCATCTTGGCTTTGGGTAAGTTTCCTTGATCCTCTCTTTTCTATGTTTCCTTCCTCTTTCAAGTGGTAGTTCCAATCTCTCATTTTTTTCCATTGTTGTTGTCTTCACCTTGGCTTTGGAAGCCACGGTTTGCGCAAAGAGGAGGAGGAGCTGCTGCCTTTTTCGTTTTGTGGCTTGTGCGTGGCTTAGTTCTTCGATTTATCAAGGTTAGGGGGCTCTACTTTATACCTATAATAATGCTTAAGCTAGGTGATATATGTAGGATTGGTTGTAGGAGGTTAGATTGTTGAGTTAGGGTAGTTGAATTGTTGAATATATTTGTTGAATATGATATATACTGTTTTTGGGTTGTTTTAGAGATAGGTTGAATTGTTGAATATATTTGTTGAATATGATAGATACTGTTTTTGGTTGTTTTAGAGATAGGCTGAATTGTTGAATATATTTGTTGAATAAGATAGATACTGTTTTTGGTTGTTTTAGAGATAGGTTGAATTGTTGAATATTATTGTTATTGAAATTAAGTGAGTTGATACTATGTTGGATATAATTATTGTTGAATATTATTGTTGAATACAATTGATACTATTGTTGAATATTATTGCTGAATACAAGTGATACTGTGTTGGATATAATTATATGTAAGTTATGCTAATATATTGTGGTTGGATTAAGTTAGTTGAAGGGTGGGAACTGTTACTGTTTTGTGGTGTTAGTTGATGGGCATAATTGTTGAATGTAGTGTTAATATATATATGTTGAGGAAATGAATTAAATTGAAATTGTGGAGATTAGGCTACTGTTAGTGGTGTTGCGCAGGGGCGCCAAATTAGGCAGCCCCGTGCGCGTGTGGTGCGTGCTGGTGGTGTTGCGCAGGGGCGCCAAATTGGGCAGCCCCGTGCGGGTGTGTTGTGTGTACTGCGTAGGTGTGTAGTTACGGGGAAGTGTAATTGTGAAAATTAGATTACTAGCCTAAAGATGCAAAGCGGTGTGTACGGAGTTGTAATTAATTATAGATGTGAAAGCAGTGAGGGACTCCGGTCCAAAGCGGTGCGATAACCTTAAGGCCTTTATGTTGATTATATTAAGTTGAGAAATGCAAAGCGGTGAGTTTAATAATTATTATGGTTTATGTGTGGTGTTGTGGTGCATAGTCATAGTGTCGAATGACTCATGTTGCATAAAGCGGTGTGTCGGCTTCGGCCAAAGCGGTGCGGTGGCTTCGGCCAAAGCGGTGAGTGCCCTCCAGGCTAATAGCGGTGATGATGGATCCACATGCATGTTGCATTAGTCAAGCATTGATGAGTTTGTGGATGAATTATGAATGTGATGATTGTGTTGATAATGAGGTGAGTTGTTATGAATTAGTGTTGCTTGCTGCCTTCCTTAATATAATGCTTATCTTAATTATTATTATATGTGTAAAGAGACTCACCCTACTGCCTTTGTTGCTTCTTATGTCGGCAACTTGCAGGTAATCGAGAGTGAGGGCATTCTTATGCCTCTTTTCTAGTAGTGTGTCAGCTCTGATATGTAGCACCAGGGGAAGGGCGTAGTAGTACTGTTATTGTCGTTTTGATGTATTGGATTGTTATATTGATGTATTGATACCATTCCGCTGTGTTGAGACTATTTTATTTATGTGCTGTAAACTAAAACAGGTGTTGTGGGCCCGTCCCTAAACTATTCGTGCTATATATCGTGCTATTGACTGTGGACTTCACGTCATTGATTATAAACTAGATGATTTTTATAAGTGTTGAAATGTGACACCTTTTTCAATAATTCATATTTTTTTTAAAACTCTGATTTCATATACTGAATAATAGTTAATTTAGAAGGGGGTGTTACATGGGGTGCTAATACCGACCCCCGAACCCAAATTTTCCGGTTTCCAAAAGGCCTTTGCTTTCCAAAAAAGGTTTTTTTCAATGTTTTACCTTAAAAAATATTGGTGGCGACTTCATTGTTTTAAAAAGTTGTAAACGAAGAAAGATCCCCTCTGGGACCTTTTCGGGTGCAACACTTCTCACTTTGTTGATGACTCAAGCTTATGATGTTATTAGATTTTTGTTCTATTTGTTGGCTAATGTTGTTTAAGTTGGGTGACTTGAAGTTTGTGGTCAATATTTAAGCTCACTTGAAAGTTGTAAGAACTATTGATGAGCTTATGATGTTATTAGATGTTTATGCTATTTGTTGGTTCATTCCTTCATTTACAACTTTCAGTTTTATGTTACATCTATACCTTCGCATAGTCATGGTTTTGATTTTGTTTATCTTATTGGGGATTCTGTATATTGAGTATTTAGGCCTAATTGGCACTCCATCAATCTTGGTCACTATATGGTGGGGGTTTGGAAGTGCATGTGTAAGCACTTTAATCTGATTGGCTATATCTCATGGTTTCCTGTATATCATTCTTTGGTTGTTTTCAATCTTTAGCTTAAACCCATCTATTTAGGAACCCTATCATAATTCAGTTTGTTGAATTGTTTTGGTGGGTTGCTGGATTTTGCTAATAGTTTTATCTTTGGGGAAGTGACTTGAAAGAAACTACATTGTTAAAATTTGTGGATAATTCTTTCAGTGATTATCTAAGGTTTTGTTCTTCTTTTTTATTTTATTTTTCTCTTTAATTATTTTTATGTGTTGGGGTTTTGGCTTCCTAATCAAGCATTTAATGTTTCTTGCCTTAGTTGCCTAAGAATATGGGGTTTTGGCTTTTACATCCTTCATATTTTGAAAGTTTCCTAGCCTCTATAAAAGTGGTACTTCTTTTTATATGTGAACTCCATTGCGTTCAATCCACTTGCTGCAATGGGCAAGAGTTATTTATTAGTTATTTTGAAAGTTTCCTAGCCTCTATAAAAGTGTATTTCTTTGATCGGGTTCCCTTCCTAGAAAAATACCACAAATATCATAGGTATCTCTTTTTGTAATTCTTTGTTACTATCATGTATTTGTGATAATTGTTTTGATTTTTATCAAGATGAGAGAATGATTTTGAATTTTTTCTAGGTGAAAAGCAAGTAATGAGAAATGTGTTTCTTAGTTTGTCTTATTGATTCTTGATAAAGCCAATACCAGACGCTATACATTTTTCGATGATGTAAACTTTTGGAGCAATGGAAGAGACTGTTACAAATAAACTGGAGGAAATTGGTTTGCATATTCTCAGTCTCAATATGTGCAGTCTAATATTTTGTGCAGGAACTTGTGCAGGAACAATTCAATTGAGAACCAAAGTTGGAATATTACCTTCGGTACTTTCCTTGATTGCAATTGGAGAGCTCGAAACGATGCGGTGTTCAACGGCAAAGGAATGAGCTTTCGTTCCATTCTTCTTCGGGATCAAGATCAGGCGCATGCAATTCAGAAAAGCAGAGCTCTGTTCCGAAATGTAGCGCCTCTGCTCCTTAATTGTCCTGTTCTTCCTCCGGCGATGTGGTGCTCCCCTCCTTGTGACTTCATCAAGCTGAACGTGGACAGATCTGTGACTGAATCGGGGTGGAAAGTAGGTTGCGATGGAATTGCGAGAGACCACCATGGGGATTTTGTTTTCGGTTTCTCTCAACAGCTTGAACCATGCTCTGTGCTTAAATCTGAATTATGGGCATTTTTTCACGGTTTATCCCTTGTCGTTGGAAGAGGTGACCGAAGAATAGTGGTGGAAACCAATTCTCAGGATGCGATTAAGTTACTGATGACTGGTCCCAATCCCACTCATTCTCTCTCTCACATTATTGAAAGGATACTTGGCTTCTTTAATGATGAAAGTTTTGTTAGTTGGTCAAATGTTCCTAGGGAACTTAATATGGTGGCTGATGTTTTGAGCATGCATAGTTTAATTTCTTCATCTTTCCCAACTTAATAAGGTGGCTGATGTTTTGCCTATTTATGTATTATTATAGAACAATTAGTTTAATCACCCTTGGTTGCTAACTTACAAAGTCAAAAAGATACTGATGAGTGATTGCAATAAATAAATCCAACATTGGTGGGAAATAATGATTCCATTGGCTTTCTTTAACCCCTCTTCTAATTCCCACATGAATTGATATGTTGGTTTTAGAGTAAGAATACAGCTTATCATTTCCCAGCTTATCCATTCTTGTGTCATTCAAAATTTTCTAGCCAAGAATTGAGAAAGACACATCAATGAGGCCTTTTTATCCCTTAATGACTCATGTTTTTTATCTGCATGGTTTATGAATTCATTGACAAAATATGTTTCATTCCTTCTATAATTATTGGCCTCTCTTGAACTTGAAAATGGACTAAAACTCAGCTATTTTGGTGAATTTGTCTGGCTAGGTGAATATATGATGCAATGGAGTGACTTTCCTTTAAAATATCCATTTTCGACTTTTCATCCGGAGTTAAAGATGCAATTATGTTATTGATTTCATATATTGCTACAATACTCTCATTCAGCTTTACATTCTTCCTTAACATGTATAATAAAGGTCCTAACTATGCCCTTTTAACATTTGGTTACTTTCTATGCCTTTTATTTCGAGAATCTTTTGGTTCTTAATCTCTCTTTTATATTATATGATATACGTTTTTTTAGACATCAGTTGCTAGAACAGATTCATTAATGATGTCTTATTTGTTAACTCAATTTAGTAAATAATAAAGGCATGAGTAGTGTAAAAGAAGATGCATATGTTTGTCTTCATGTTATGTTACTCATTGATATGTTTGTACTGTAAAATAAGATGCATTTTTTCCATACAACAAATATTCCTGAACTTGACTGTGTTTTCTTTTATGCAGTGCTTGGAAATCTTGAAATCCATTCAAATCATTTATCTATGATGTAGCTTCTATGAAAATGAAAGGTTGTGTTTATAAAAGAGCAACTATGGTGAAAGTGTAAATTGTTGAAGATGCTCCAAGTATTTGTTATTAGTTAAGATCATTTTAGTATTTATTTAGAATCATGTAGTTAAAGGTGATTGAGTGGATTTTGGACTTTTGCTTGAGTTGAATAGAAAAGTTTAGATGTTGAGGGGAATTCAAATATCTGTAAATTATGCTTCCATGTTTTAATGTTTATGGATTATGTTCCTGTTTTGTCTATATTTAAACAAGGTATACTGTTGGTCTTTGTGATAATGAATCAAATTTTAGACATTAGTTATTTTCGTGTATCACTATTGAAACTCATTACTATTTGCACCTATTCTGTTTATTTTTGATGCCGCAAATTTATTAAACTTATGTTTCTTGGTTGTGTTTCATTAGTTTTTTTATGTCTTTTATTACTTTGCAAATATTTAGGTTCATAAGTAATTAGTCAATAAACAAATTTTTCTTATATATCTCACTATTCCAATAAATAATCCCATTAGAACACACTGTGTATTACTTTTGGTTCAATTAATCTTAAAACTCCTCAAGATACCAACATTAATACACACATGTTCAAATGGTCACTTTAAGATACATTTCAAAAGTCCTTTTAATTTCTTTGTATTTTTACAAAGTTTCTTTCATATTTTAATCTAAACGACAAATTTTTGTACCACGATAATTTTGTGATAATTAAAACATTGGCTCCGTGCAGAGCACGGGTCAAAACGCTAGTATGGAGTAAATATATGTGTCACCAAGAGTTCCCTCCAATTCCCTGGTGGTGTTTGTTAAGGATAATGATATTTGTAGAGAAAATACCTCTGATTTATTTGCACAAAAAAGAAGTTCAACATTCAAATCCTAGAAACTAATATTTTTCCTTCCCACTAAAATTTACTGATTAAAAAAATCTTGCGAACTACTAAACGTATTACCCTTTTCTGATAAAAATATTAACCTTACATCATCAAATAGATTAAAGACTTACATTGATTAATTCATTGCAAGGAAATGCAGAGAGGGCAGAAGACGGAAGTAGGACCAGAAGCGATTGCAGAGAGGAGAGAGCATCATGGTAGAGAATAGAGGAGGGAACAAAATACGACAAAGGGAAGGAGAAGCATCGGTGGAGAAGTTAAGCAAATTGAGATGAAAAGAAATAAGGTTACAAAAATTAGGATTAAAAACTGACTATTGTTAAATGAGTTGGCAAGATTTAAACACATATACTCTTACGGTTGTGAAACATCGTCCAAGTGTTGGTACTCACAATTTTTTGGTGGGTGGCATAGTTTCCACCAATAATATATGTACATGCAACTATAGCAAAATTGACAAGCCATTTCAAATCGAAAATGCTGATTGATCATTTCATTTTCAACAATGTAACTTCATTTCAAACCACCATTTCAGCTTCTTTAAGAGTTGTCGGGATCCCTACATCAAGGCGCATAGTGGATTTATATTGTTCAGGTAAAGCAGCACCAGCCTGAATGCACATCTCCACCACAACTGAAGCCTGCCCATAGAAATTCCTAAGCTCCGGTTCAAGGGGTGGCCCGTTTACATCAGGAACATGCCACACAAATCTTGGTGGTATCAAGTCATCCAGCACTGCAGATTGCCAACCATGTTGCCCATTGCGTTGTTGGTGTTTATGAGCTCCACAATTTTGAGCTTTGTGCCCACTGGGACCAACATGAATTTCAGGGCAATATCCACACACCCTCACATGGTACATCCTCATTACTCTCTTAGCACCTCTCCTCATTTGTTCCCATGCTTGCAGTGTTTCCTCAGCAAGGCTGACTATTTCTTCCTTGTCTATTGGAGCTACTATTTCAGAATCAGGTATTTCATCTAGTAGTGGTTGTTGCACCCCGAAAAATCCGGTTAAGGATTCCTCAGTTTGACAACGTGAAAAATTTTGAAGCCGCCACCAATATTTATTTTTAAAGACTAAAACATTGGAAAAAGTCTTTTGGAAAAGGCGGATGGTCTTTCGAAAACACAGAGATGTAGGTTCGGGGGTCGGTTAGGTACGGGGAAGGTACTAGCACCCCGCACCTCCTTTCTACCGAAAGGGAACCATTAACTTTGATGTGTGGCTTAGAAAAAGTTGACTTGAAACGATTTTTGTTCTACTTCCTTTCTTTTTATTTCGTGTGAGAAATGATTTTATTGGGAAGAAATATTTTTGGTATCTTTGAAAAGCGGAACAAAACAAAGATTTTTTAAAAGGGTGCTTGACGGGTTACGACCCGCTCCTACGTACCCTCTCTGGAAGAGGGATCAAAGCTACGTAGTTCTAGGCTTTTTTAAAAGTGTGCTTGACGGGTTACGACCCGCTCCTACGTACCCTCTCTGGAAGAGGGATCAAAGCTACGTAGTTCTAAGCTTTTGGTTTTGAAAATGTTTTTGTGTTTTATCTTATTTAATTTTTTTGAGTTTTTGAAATAGGACTCAAGTGTTCACAAATACCAAACAAGCAACGGCTTCGAGTGGCGTTCATTACTAACTCGAAAGAAAAGAGTCGAAACCGGTAATCAAACAAGCAAAGGCTTCGAGTGACTACAAGTAACGACGTTTTATTATCTTTTTTGAAATCATTTTTTAAAAAAAAAGGTGAGCATTGGTGATAATTATGTTGTTTTTGAAATTGGAATTTATTTATTTTTAGTTAAGGTGTGGGAGCTTTCATGGTAGTCAAACAAGCAAAGGCTTCGAGTGACTACCACTAATAACTCCTCATTAGCGATCAAACAAGCAAAGGCTTCGAGTGATGGCTAATGATTTATTTAAGAGAAAAAAAAATGCCTTAGGGTTTTTGTTTGGGAAACATTTGACTCTTGATTTGAAACAAGTTGAGAAAAAGAATTTGGTTTGGAAAAGGGGTTTTGGAAAACAAGTAGGACATTTCAATCAACATACCAATCCCTAGCCAATATACAAATCACTTAATTACAAATCATGCAATCATTACAAATCTAAGAGACAAGCAATATGCATAAATATGTAATAGTCAAAACTAATTACAAATTGCCATAAGAAATGGTCACACAAAGGTGAAACATTAATCAATTGCAAAGGGGTAATTAATTGAATCATTTAAGGGTCAACAATAAAAGCACAAGAGTTAAGTCTCTTTTGGTAATCTTTGACACTTATTAACAATGCACAAAGGCATAAGTGTCTAGTCATTTTACCAAATTTTTAATGCTAAGATATGTGCAAGAGTTGAATCCCTTATAAGTAATCCTCAACATTTAGGATAGTGCTTGTAAACACATGTTGATTCCTTTTACCAATCATCAACAAATTAATGATCTAAACAAGCAACACATTTGCAAGGCTCAAAATGACCAAAATAAATTGTTCACAAGTTATCATAAACCATTAGCAAGCAAAGAATCATAAATTCACACCTTGTTCATTTGAAGACTTAAAGAGAGTTGAATCACTTGAAGTAATCCTCATCACTTAAAGAATAGTGCCTAAAGCACAAGTGAGAGTCATCTTACACATCATCAACATTTGAAACAAATATGGTAAACCAAATTTACAAGGACAAATAACATTATAACTCAAAGGTGGTTGAATCCTCTTGAACAATCCTCATCACTTAACAAATAGTGCTCAAAGCACGAGTGAGAGTCTTTTTGTCAATCATCAACAAAAACTTGCAAGCAAACTTCATTAAAACAACTTGAGAAAACATTTTTAAGCACAAAGGCAAGCCAAATAACCAAAAGGCAACAAAAACCCTATTTATTTTAGCAACTTGCGAAACATACATATGGATGTAAAATTATTTTTACAAGTTTTAACATGGTTCCAAGCATAATAACACAACAATCAAACATCAATGGCTAGATCAAGTATTATTAGGCAAGGATGAACAAGGAAATTATATTACACATGCATTCTACATAACTTGCGAACCAAAATAGCCATAGATTCACAATTTTATTTCACCAAATGCAAAAACATCACAAGAACAATACATAATCAACACATAGTCACAAGAACAATTTATTAGGTGGGTGAGATGCCAACTCTCACCCACAACAGCCCCTAATCTACATTTAGATGATGTTATGAGATGCAAATATAAGTTGAAAAAGGATTTTGATGCAAGAAAGTGGATGAAAATGCAAAGGGTTTTAGGTTATACCTTAGTTCCAAGCTAAACAAGAGTAGAAATGAAGATCAAGAGTAACAAATCACCAACACTCCTCAAAATCAACAACAACAAGCACGCAACCTTGAAGGATCAGCCCCTTTGATGATATAAATGTGGAATCAAAGATGAAAGGAAGAGGATATATGAATATGGAGTGAGTTTGAGGTGAGTTAGTGGATGGAAGTTGAAAAAAATGGAGGAGAAGGAATGGGGGTGGCTACGGCCTAGAGGAGGAGGGAGGTGTGCTAGGGTTTTTGAATGGGGAGTGAGGCTAAGAGGATGTGTGGGCTGATCATATGGAGGTATATATAGTGTTCACTTATCATTAAGGGCTTCTAGGTCATTTTGATTTCCATTGTGCTCTAGGATTGCATCTAAATTTTGAACCAAGGGTCAAGATCAAATGTCACATGGATTAGGGGCAATTAGAAAGCACAAAGTGAGGAGAGAGAGGGCTGAGGGGCGCAGCTTAAGGAGGGTGGTGAAGGATAAGCTCAATTACAAAATTGTATTTTTCTATGAAGCTTATTACAAGAGTGCCATTTTAATTCAAATGAAGGGTGAGGATTGCATTTAGCACTTGAATGGAAGGCCATGGTTTAAACACAATTTGCAACCAATAAAATAAATCAAAATGGGGGAAAAGGGGGCTGGAATTCGCAGCCAAGGAGAGAGAGTGAGTGGAATTGCAACTTGTACTATTGTACTACACTTGACCTTTCAAAATTCAAAGGGATATTCCTTATTCCCTTCTAGATAATTCTTCTAAATTCTTCCCATTTTGGGCCATATCCCATGATTCAATGATTGGGCTCTGAATTTTATGATCTCACCAATTCCAAAATTGATTTGTTGACCCCACTCCAAAGGAAATGACCATTTTACCCTTTTGTTCAAAAACCGAATTTCATGCCAAAAATACTCCTATGATGCATAAAAAAAATGCACAACTCCACTCACTTGGACCCACATAAATTCCTCAAGAGGTGCATAGTGGTTTTTACTGAGAAAATATTTATTTTAGTGAAATGACCAAAATGCCCTTTTGGTCCCAAAAACCCTGATTTTGCTCTAAACTTCATTTCCACTCTAACAATGATCCTAAGACCCTTTGGATGACCCTAAAACTCTAGAAATGCATGCATGATGAGAAAATACGTCTTTTTGGCGAAATTACCAAAATACCCTTTGAACTAAGAAAAACCCTAGAAACCCTAAAAATGCTCTAAAGTGCTCTAAAATGCCATGCTATGCTTTTCTAACCCTAAAATGCATTCTGAAACTTCTAAGATGCAAGCATGATGCTCTTCCTAACCTCTAGGATGAATGCTAAGACTTGGTTTATTTATTTTTGGTTGAAAATTAGGGTTTTGCCCTAAGCCGGACAAAATTGGGGTATGACAGCTGCCCCTCTTTATTTGGATTTTGACAAGAAATATGAATTGCGCAGGACATATTTCGAGGCAAAATAGAAATAAAGAATTCAAAAATTATACCGATTTTGTCTGCTTAGGGAGACCCGAATTTTCCTCTTTTTCTTTTTCTATATTTTTTTGAAAAGATGGGCTTGAGAACAAACGGGAACGGTTAACACTTGGCATATTAACCGAGAGAAAGAAAATGACGGACCACTCGGGATCTGAAGGAGCACTAAGGCTCTGAAGGACCACTCAGGGTCTGAAGGAGCACTAAGGCTCTGAAGGACCACTCAGAGTCTGAAGGAGCACTAAGGCTCTGAAGGACCACTCAGGGTTTGGAAGGCTGCCTAGGCCTTAATTGAAGGACCATCGTGGTCTGAAGGAGCGCTACTAGCTATGGTACTAGTAAAACGGTCTGAGGGGGCCTTTCGAGCGGCCATGGGGGGTCAAGATCAGCTCCGGAACTGATATGTTGACCATGAAGGACGTCCGCTATGTCTTAGGCTGACACAACTAGTCTGAAGGACCACTGGGGGTCTGAAGGACTTACCCGCAGCTCGAATACGAGGTGAAGTCTGCTTTTGAAGGGACACTTGGGTCCTGAAGGGATTCACGAATCCTGTTGGTTGATTGATTGAAATGACCAATGCTGCCGCACTGGATTGAGGTACCTGCATACGTCAGTTGATGCAAGGAATAGTGCATGGAGTATGGGTGCATGTTATGCAAAGGCATGTTATGCAGATGCATGCAATGCTATGATTTTGGTGTGATGATGAATGTGATGAAATGCTATTCCTGATTCTTCATCTCTTTGATTTTCTCTGGTCAGCTTTCTTTTTTCTGACTGTTTGTTTTTCTTTGTTTTTTTTCATTCTTTGATCAGCTTTCTTTTTTCTGATCGTTTGTTTTTTTTTTGTTCTTTTTTGAATGATTTTACTTGATCAGCTTTCTTTTTTCTGATCATCTGTTTTTTATTTGCTCTTTTGCTCTTTTGGCTTATTTTCTTTTGCTGGTCCGTCCAACCTGTGAGACTGAGGGATTGATTAGAATTGCGGTGGCATATGAGCTGGGCACCAATTGCTTTGCAATTTGCCATCTGAAATGGTCTATGAGTGCAATTATTCTTTTGTGAGCTTAATTTTCTCAGCTACTTCCTTCTCTTGACTTTTAAGAATTTCGCAATGATTGTGATGTTCTATGATTTATGTGCAGGTTTTACAGGTCAATGTTATCATCATCATAAAACACTTATTTGAGCAGAAAAAGCAGAGAAATAGAAGAACAAACAGATATGAGAAAGACTGAATTTTATTGATATGGAAACCGGTCGCACAAGAAGTTACGCCGATTGTTTATTGCATTTGAAAGTTTAAACTATAAAAAGACACGAAAAAAAGAGAGAGGCTGATTTCTGACTGTCCGTCTCTATGGAACAGTGCCAACACTTATGTCTTCGACTTTGATCATCCTTTCATCCAAGTCTTCGGGAGAATTGTACGCCTTTCTTCACTTTCTTTGCCCAAGCTTTCTGACCCTAATTTTTGCCTGGATCGCCCTTTGCGGGTTTTCAATCCACCGGGTCGCTCTGATTTTGCCTAGGCCGCCCTTTGCGGGTTTTCAACCTAGCGAGCTAATTCTTACTTGGCTTGTCTTTCTCTTTTTCATCTATTTCTTTTAGGCATAATACTTCTTCACTTGATCAGAATTGACTGGGTTCTTTAAATCTTCTCCATCCATATTTGTGAGTATCAGCGCTCCTCCAGAAAAGGCTTTCTTGACTACAAAGGGGCCATCATAAGTGGGTGTCCACTTCCCTCGAGGATCAGTCTGGATAGGCAAGATCTTCTTGAGCACTAAGTCTCCCTCATTGAACTCACGGCATCGGACTTTCTTATCAAAAGCTGTTCTCATCCTTTGCTGATATAGCTGCCCATGACACAAGGCTGTGATTCTCTTTTCCTCAATGAGATTTAGCTGATCCAGACGTGCCCGTACCCACTCTGCTTCCTCCAGCTTAGCTTCCATGATTACTCACAGAGAAGGTATCTCAACCTCGATAGGAAGGACTGCCTCCGTCCCATATACCAGAGAGAAAGGAGTTGCCCCAGTTGAGGTACGCACTGAAGTGCGGTAGCCATGCAGAGCAAAGGGAAGCATTTCATGCCAATCCTTGTATGTGACCACCATTTTCTGAACTATCTTCTTGATGTTCTTGTTAGCCGCTTCGACTGCCCCATTCATCTTGGGTCGATAGGGTGAAGAATTATGATGCTGGATCTTGAACTCTGCACACAGATCCTTCATCATTTTGCTATTCAGGTTACTGCCATTATCAGTGATGATCTTGTCAGGAAGACCATAACGGCAGATCAGATCTTTCTTCACAAATTTAGCAACCACTGAACTGGTCACACTAGAGTATGAAGCTGCTTCAACCCATTTCGTGAAATAGTCAATGGCAACCAAGATAAAGCGATGCCCGTTTGATGCTTTGGGTTCAATGGGACCAATAACATCCATTCCCCACATTGAAAACGGCCAGGATGCAGTCAAAACATTTAATCTGGCAGGCGGCACCTGGATATGATCAGCATAAATTTGACATTTGTGGCACTTTCGGACAAAATTGTAGCAGTCACCTTCCATCTGCAGCCAGTAATAGCCTGCCCTTAAAATCTGTGTAACATCCGCAAAATAATTAACCGAATTATTGGGATGTTAACCCAATTGAATTAATTTAGTACTTGACTGGTAAATTTATTGAGTGCAAAAATTAATTATTGGTCGTCATCGGATCGTTAACCGGATAATACGGATCAAGGAAGTTTTGGAATCGAAATAGGAGATTCAGATCAATATGGTAATTGGACCACGTTACCAACTATATATTAAATAAATATATATGTGTATACGTGTGTGCATGTGAGAGGAGAAGAAAAGAAATTAAATGAAAGAAAGAGGGAAAAGAGAGAAAGAATGCGAGAGAGATACAGAGAAGAAGAGAAGAGAGAAAAGAAGAGAATGGCGTGAGGGAGAAGAGAAGAGGGAGTGAGAAGGTTTCGCCGAAACGACTTCCTTCCAACACGAAAAATGTTCGGCGTTCCTTCCTCTTCGTTTTGGTACCAATTTCGTGACGATCAACTCACTCTCTCTCACTTGGCCATTTTTGTGTTTTGGAGGTTTTGTGAGAAATCCGATTTTGGGTTGGTTTTGAAGGTTTAAGTTCGGTTAGGAACGAACCCAAGGTGGATTACTCGAGTATTAGAGTTCGATTGGTTGATTGGGAGCTAGTTGGGTGAGTTAGGTTGAAAAATCAAAATGTTTGGGGTTATGTGTGAATAGTGTCATGGAGGTTAGAGGAGGAAGATGATGAATAGTGTCCGTGGAGAATTTCGGGGAAATCGGTATTTCGGTCAAAAGAGGTTTCGCGATCGAGTGGAAAGCTTCGAAAGCGGATTTTGCGTCGTCGGAACGGAGAGTTTAAGCGGGGAATGTTCGTGTGGCTACTCGGTGAATTCGGCTCGATCGAGGTTCACGCGTCAAGGGTGAGTTCTACTTACGTTTAGGATTTTTGTTTTTCGAATTAATTAATTAACTGTTTTATCGCTTTCGCTGGACTGGAATATTTCTGGATATTGTCTGTTTCGGGTTAGGAATCGATCGGATCGAGTCTCGAGTTGTGTCGCGTTGAAATGGAATTTTTGGTGATTTGATTTCGAAAGATTTTGACTTAAAAACCGTTAATTGGAAAATATGTCGTTTTTGATACAATCCGTTTTGATTGAGTTTTGATTGGATTGATTGATTGTGTGGTTTGTATTGGGTCTATTGTATTGGTTGTCAAATCTGTTTTCAGTCGGAACGAGAATCGGAATTGAGCGGAATAGCGGATTTCGCGAAAATCGCAAAATCTGCACCAGACAGACCCCCCCATCGCGTCGCGACCCGCAGGGCATCGCGTCGCGACCAAGTGTATTTTTGGCAACGCAAATATTTCTGGTTTTTTCCGCGTCGCGACGGTATCCTTTCGCGTCGCGACGCTTTGCAGATTTTCAACAGTTTTTCAGTGATTTTGTTTTCGCGATATCTTTTGATTCCGGAACCCGATTGAGGTGTTCTAAAATGCGTTTGAAAGCTTATTCCGAGGCCTAACTAAATATACAATTTAAAAAGGTAAATAGAACTGTTTTCGAAGTTCAAATTGTTTTGAAAGACCGAATAATAGTACACGTGTGCGAATATGTTTTACTAATAATAAAGCGGACTATGAGTCCTACGTGGTATGGTATAACTGACGTGGGATGATTATTATTTATTCATCTAAACCGGTCTACGATTCACGATATATATATTATATCGACTAAAGGAAACGACCAAATGCGGGGATTATGTTCGATTAACGGTCAAAGGTTGATGGACTAAATGTTCATTGAGTATAGGTGAACTAACAGGTCATCGAGTGTAGATATATTTATTTATATATCTGGTTTGGGTGACGACCCATGTTGACATACTAGGAGGGGCAGTCATGATCCCCCACCCTAGGCTCTGAGGCCAATAGCGGAACTGTTATTGGATAGGGGTTCGCCGGGATTTAGTCTTGGGGCAGTCGGCGGTGTGTCAAAGAGTATTGAGTAACGTTCACCGGGATTTAGTCTTGGGGCAGTCGGTGGTACGTTACTGTTGTTGTGTAGTGCTGTTCACCGGGATTTAGTCTTGGGGCAGTCGGTGACGCACTAAGTTATAGCAGATTCACCGGGATTTAGTCTTGGGGCAGTCGGTGGAATGCTATGTGTAAAATAATGCGGTTCGCCGGGATTTAGTTTTGGGGCAGTCGGTGACGCATTGAATTATAAATGAATTTTTAAAACTGGACCGAGAGTGCTAGTAGGGGTCTCGGTAGAACTCACTGAGATTGTATCTCACTGTTTATATGTTGTTGTTTTACAGAGAAGCAGGGAAAGTGGAAATTGAGGAGGCACGAGTAGATGACACTCGAATGGTGGCTGAAGACTTAGCTTTATGCTTAAGTTTATGTTTTCCCTTGTTATCTGTATATCAAGACATTTTGTCTTTAGCGTTATGTATTTATTTCCGCTTTCTTGTACGATATTGAACACTGTATTTCACTGATGGTTTGTGGTCTTATTTATGTTTAAGACTGTTTTGTTGTATTCAGTGAAAATTTTATAGTGGTGTTCAGTATTTAAACAGGAAATATATCTCTGATGTTTTAGGAACGGTACACTTGGGTATTTTTACTCGATAAAAATACCGGGGTGTTACAGTTGGTATCAGAGCAGTTCGACCTAGTCGGACTTAGTTTAGGGTTGAGTTGATTCCTTGCTAGTCCTTTTTGTAATTACACTTGTGATGCTAAGAGACATTGAGCCTGATCAACTTAATATTTAGTGCATCATAAGCGGAATTATGACTGGATGATCAAGATGCAATCCTCGACCACAATCGGAATCTTCAACCGGTGCATCCTCAGGAAAGGTGACATGACGGTGGAAGGATACACCGCTAAGTTTGGAAAATTTGTTTCAGTTTTACCTGTCATACCCCAATTTTGTCCGGCTTAGGTCCAAACCCTAATTTTCCACACAAAAATAAATTATGCATTGCATCTTGGGTCCTAGAAACCATTTCAAAGTTTTTGAAATCATTTTTAGGGTTAGAATGCACGTTCTGGGAAGTTAGGGTCAAAAAGGGCATTTTTGGTCATTTCTCACAAAAGGGTCTATAAAAATAATTTTTGCAATAAGCCTCATGCATCAAATTAGGGTTTTTGAAAATATGTTATGCATGCATGGCAAGCTTTGGAAAATATCTCATGCATGCATGGTAAAGACCTAAAAACATTTTTGTGGAAAGCAAAAAAACAATTTCTATTTTGTTCCAAATGACCAAAAATCGATTTATACAATTTATATAGGCTATGAAATCGATTTTAGGCTCACCTATAGGCCAAGAATCGATTTCCTTATCCTATGTTGGAAACAAAGAATCGATTCACACCTATACATAAGCCAAAGCCATGAATCGATTCTTACTATTTTGCAAAGGCATTAAAATCGATTTTTAAGCTCTCCTAAAAGCCATGAATCGATTCTTACTATCTTGCAAGGGCATTGAAATCGATTTTTAAGCTCTCCTAAAGGCCAAGAATCGATTCCCACATACTTTAACTAAACATGAAATCGATTCCCACCTATTTAGGATGTCTCAAGAACCGATTTCCTTCTTTTTTTAAAACACAATGAAATCGATTCCTATCATTTCAGGAAGTCCAAGAATCGATTCCCACTAATTTCTAAAGCCCAAGGAATCGATTCCTATGTTTTCTAAAAGCAAAGAATCGATTATACTATATTTTGCCTTCATCAAACAATCGATTCATCCTTGCAATAAATGTTTTTCAAAATTCCTACGCTTTCCTAAGCCTATAAATAGGCAGCCTCAAGTCACATTTTGGGACAGACTTCACGAGATCAGAGAAAGGCAGACAGAGATTTACACACACATTTCACACGAGATCAGAGAGAAGAATTGCTACACACATTTTTCACGAGGTCTGAGACATTTTCAAGAGATCTGAGAAGAATTGCTCCAGAGACATTTTCACGAGATCTGGGAAGACAACTCTCGCAAATCTCATTTTCCAGTCCTCCGCTTCATTTTTGCTCTATTCGCGCCGTTGGTCCGTCTGAGCTGATCTCCTGCAAGGGTTAGTCGGGGTTTGCGTTCTTCAGATCTGTAATATCTGTCTTCATCAGAGGTATTTCAGTCTTTTCATTTGTTCATATTTAGTTATTGTGATCCATGTGATCTAACTTAGCTATAGCATTTATCTACTCGTTCTTGTATATTATCGTCCATCGCTGATGACGAACCATATGATTTCCACTTATGCCTAGTGCATCATGTTCTAAGTGGTGAAGATGGTCTCGGGTGATTCAGCTTGCCCCTTTTGAACCCTTCCAAAAATATTTTTTAGAACTACGTCGCTTTGATTCCCGTTTGGGATACGTAGGAGCGAGCCACGTCCTCGTCAAGCGCAACAAATAAAAAAAATTCTCTTCACCCCCCTAAACCAATCATTTTCATAAAACAAACAAAAATCATTTTCTAACCCATTGTTGCTAGTAGCTCATCAGAGCCTCTGTTCGTTTAGCTATTAGTGACAATGTCCTTTTCTCCTAAAAATAATAAACGATGATCCATCATAACCTTTGTTAGTTTGATCATCGTACAAATCAATCTCTTTCGAAAATCACTTTCAAAAAAGATAATAAAAAACGAGTTGTTACCAATAGTCCATCAGGACCTTCGTTCGTTTGACTAGCGGTACAACTCTCTCTTTTGAGTATTTAGTAAGTGATTCATCATAGCCTCTGCTAGTTTAATCATTTGCTAACGCTCGTCCTATTTCAAAAACTCACTAAAAAAGATAAAAAAAACAAAAACTTTTCAAAAAGAACCAAGAACTACGTAGCTTTGAATTCTCCATCGCACCGGGAGATACGTAGGAGCGGGCCATGTCCCGTCAAGCATTTCTTTCTAAAAACCCCTTTTTCCCCCTTTCTCACCAAAAATAAAATTTCCAGTAAGTTTTCTCATTCGTCTTCAAACAAGAAATAAATAGGCAAATCTAGGTATTTTTCAAATCAAATGTTAAAACCACACATTTAATTAGAGGTTCCCTTTCGGTAGAAAGGACGTGCGCGGTGCTAACACCTTCCTCGCGCGTAATCGACCCCCGAACCTATATCTCTAGTTTTCAAAGACTATCCGCCTTGTCCAAAAGACCTTTTTTCAATGTTTTGGTCTTAAAATTAAAATATTGGTGGCGGCTCCAAAATTATTCCACGTTGTACATTGAGAAACCCAAGCCGGGGATTTTTCGGGGTGCAACAGCTGGCGACTCTGCTGGGGACGTTTTTCTAAAAAAGACGAGGGTCAAGCCTAACTAATTTAAATGTGTGGTTTAATGTATTGTTGATTTGATTAAAACCCTGTTTGCCTTTTTTTCTTATCTTTTATTCCCTTTCTTTTATCGCTTATGCCCATGCATTTTTTCAATCCCCATGATCCCCTCTTCTTGGCTCCTTTTCCTAAGGTGAGCAATATCCTTGTTTATAGATATTCTAGGTATGGAACCCTAGGGTAGATAACTTGTTATTGTTTGCTTTTGTCTGGACTGCTCTGGTTTTCATTTCAGGTGGGGGTAGTACTAGGGAAAATGCCCTTGACACACACTACACTTATACCCTGTGACTATGTGCTTTGAGTGGGACCATAACCCAGGTCTGCAAAAACTTAGGAGAGTGGATTCGAGTAGTGAGAGCCCATCAGGACCTTTGTCCGTTTGGCTACTTGCGAAAGTTTCAACCAGAGTTGTGCTCTTTCATGATGCCTCACACCTAGCAGTTTGCTGCATTTATGGGGAATTTTGTGAAAGGGACTGTAGCTCTGGTGGCCTTGTGAGGGAGTGAATAGAGCTACATGGAAGGATTACCCTTTTAATTGCCCTAGATCATAGGTCTTACCTCTTTTTTTTTTTAGGTCACAAGGGCTTTTCCAAAATTGTGTGTGCATTATTGCATCTAGTTCAGTTCATTTCCGCCAACGTTTTTTTTTTTGAAAAAACAATGAAAAATAGGTTTTTCCTTCTCTTTCATAAATACCTATATGGGGTGGCATATAGGGTATACCGCCCTAACTTTTCAAAACCCCACCTGTAAATATCTGTCTTTATAACAAGCATCCTCATCATCCGCATTTTACATCATAACAGCATGCATTACATAAGCAAAATTCTGAAAAAAATTCATACAGCATTCCTCATGCATCTAAATACAAAAATAACATAAAGCCATATGCATTGCATTCATTTACGCATTCATACTTGTACTTATAAAATGTTCTACCAACAGAAACGAAAGGCAAGCTGGTTCGCCAACACCGATACTCCACTCGTCTACAAGCAAGATTAATGGCTAGCAATCAACATCTCGAGAATGAGGACCCCCTGGGTCAAGATGAGTCGGTTGTGGAGATTCTTAACCCCGAGCAGCTGGCTCAAGAGAATCAAGCTTTGAAGACTAAAATAGAGGCTATGGAAGCACAGATGGTCGAAGTAATGAGTATGCTACAGAATTTGAGGGGCGGAGCCGCTGCTGGGGCCGCCGCTGTTGTAAATCCCGAAGGGGTTGTTACCTTCGTTTCTCCTCCGGTGTCCGCTGAAGTTACAACTACTCACACTTCTTATGGACAGGGGGTCAGTCACTTTGCCCATCCTCCAGGGGCGAGCGGACAGAGTCATCTGAATACACCGATATATCCTTGGGGGATGCCAATGGGTTATATGCCGCCTGCTGCTGAAGCTATTCCTGTGGGGTCGAGTCAACCTGTCACGACTATGCCTGGTGGAGCTGCTATGAGACCACAAATTCATACTCCTAGTCCTGATACTGTGCTGCCAAGAGGTTCACCTAGTCCTACTCTGGGAGTTACTGTGAACCCTCAGAACGCTGTCCATCATATGGGAAACCCTGCTCAGCATGGGGGTTATTATCACGGTCCGGGGAACTATCCACAAGGTCAGTTGTTTGGGAACACTCAGCATGGGGATCGGTATCACTCGCTTGAAGAGCGTTTAAGAGCTGTGGAAGGATCAGGAACTAGAGCCAGGGATGCCCGAGATTTGTGCCTTGTCCCAGATGTTGGTATACCCCCTAAATTCAAAGCACCTGACTTTGACAAATAT
Source organism: Astragalus membranaceus (assembly GCA_039519185.1). Taxonomy (NCBI): domain Eukaryota; kingdom Viridiplantae; phylum Streptophyta; class Magnoliopsida; order Fabales; family Fabaceae; genus Astragalus; species Astragalus membranaceus. Next base: position 49,554,441 of record CM076849.1, read on the forward strand.
CGCGGCACCGGGTGTCCATCTAGCCATTTGACGATGTATGTTAGAAAGATGGCCGCTTATGCTCATGATGACAAGGTGCTCATTCATTATTTCCAGGACTGTCTGACTGGGGCATCACTAGATTGGTACATGCAGCTGCAATCCTCCGAAGTTCACAGTTGGAAGGATCTCTCTGAAGCCTTTCTAAAACAATACCAGTATAACATGGATCTTGCTCCAGACCGGTCTCAATTACTGCACATGAGCAAAGGAGATAGAGAGTCATTCAAAGAATACGCTCAAAAATGGAGGAGCATAGCTGCTCAGGTGAAGCCGCCATTGACTGAAAAAGAGATGGTGTACATGTTTATGGAGACCCTTCCAAGGCTGTATTATGATAGGTTGGTGGGGAGCGTTTCGTCCAATTTCTCAGATATGGTTGTCATTGGGGAACGATTAGAGCACGGATTGCGCAGCGGAAAGATTGCGGGAGGTTTTGGCGATTCTAGTGGACAAAAGAAACCCTTTCCCAACTTCCCCAAGAAGAAAGAAGGGGAAACCAATGTTATTTACGCAGGGGGAGGCCCATCTTTCAGCTCTCCACAGCAGGCGGTGCCATTATCTTTCAACTCTCCGCAGCAAACTAATTCAGGCTACAGAGCCCAGAACTATCAAGAGAAGAGGCGTGCTAATTTTGACCCGATCCCGATGACCTATACTGAATTGTTCAATCATCTTGTCTCAAAGAATTTGGTCAATACTCGCCCCATGAAGCCTATACAATCTCCCTTTCCTAGGGGGTACAACGCTGACGCTACTTGTAGCTTTCATAGTGGCGGAGTCGGCCACACGGTGGAGGACTGCAAGGCTTTCAAATATGTAGTCCAGGATTTGATTGACGCCAACTGGATCTCTTTCAAGCCGAACAGTCCCAGTACAATTACAAACCCCCTACCGGGACATGGGACACCATCCGCTAATGCAGTAGAGGATTCTGTGGGGCAGACAATAATAAAAGATGTTAAGTGTATCCAGACTCCTCTGGAAAATATACATGCTGAGTTGTGTCGTCGTGGTGTTATCAAGAAGGGCTGTGTATGCGCCGATCCTTTATGTGTGGGTGCCTGTGAAGTTTTCAAGTCAGTCCTGCAAGACCTGATAGATCGGTGCGTGGTTCAGATAGGGACCCATGATATTGAAGATGAAAAAGAAATCAATGAGGAAGTAATAGCGGTGCCTATGAAAGAGGGATGTTGGGATACCCTAGGGGAGTCCAGTGGAAAGTTTGACTACTTGGTCAGATATGACGCTCCCGAGAGTGCTCAAATCCGAACAGAAGACATCCAGCCCACAGGATGGGATGAGGAAGAGGAACAATACAACCAAATTGCTGTCATCGGTAATGGATCCGAAGCTGAAGAAAGTGAGACTGGTCTGGTTCGTCGCTGCCTTGCCAGAGAAAGTTGAAGAATGGGGAAGCTGCTGCCTTTCCTGTGACTTTTAATTCAATATGATCATTGTAATGCAACTCTGTGGCTCTGCCCAAGGTCATAGAGCAAGTTGTTAGGGGCAATCATGTTTTTATTTTCAGAATCATCATCATTAATAAAAACGTTGTTTTTGAATTCCAATCAATAAAAATCAATTCCTTTTCATTTCGTGTGTCTTTTCCTTGCATTATTATTGCTTGTTTGTTTGTTTCGCCTTTCATTCTGCTTTTTCGCCTCAGTAAAAAGCGGATCCACAGCATTTGTCTCTCAAAATAACAGTGCCAACAGTCCATATTTTGACTTTGATCACCTTATCAATCAAGCAGAGGGAGATGTTGAGGAAGACCGGGAAAATCCTCCAGAAGGTTAATGAAGCAAGAAAAAGGGTTATTCAGCATCACGGGAAATCCACTGAAGTGATCAACTTGGGGACCGCTGAGAACAAGAAAGAGGCCAAGATGGGTACTTCAATAAAGGAAAATTAGAGCTCAAAAGGGAAATAAGGAAGAAGGGCAAGTGCATGAAAATAAGTGAATTATTGTCCCAGAGTTAATTCTTGAGGAAATAAGCAATCATGATTTGAAATGAAGTCGGACTACCATTCCATACCCAAAAACAAAATCCTCTCTTAACCACCTTAAGCCAAGAAAATCCCAAAGAGAAAAACAAAATCCCTCCTACCCACCGTAAGCCAAGAAAATCCCAAGAACAAAATCCTTTCCGACCCATCTTAAGCCAAGAAAAAGCCAAAAATCCAAAAGTCACCTTAGACAAGGATCACCTCGAATATAAAAAACAGTGCATCGTTCTCACCCAAGCTCAAGAAAAAGAAGAAGTCAAAGAAGGAAAAATCATTCAAAAAGGAAAATCCCAAAACCAAAAGAAAAATACAAAAGAAATGTAAGTAGTGAGTTGATACATGTTACCACAAGAGATCCTCGTCTCAATAAACCTTCAAACACTTTCTCATTTCCATGCACCCCTCCTCTCATAAACCGCAAACACTCTCCTTTGACCTCGACAGCCCGCCCTCCACAGACCTTTAGCCAGGAATAAAACCTCCTCAAGCCAGTTAACCATCATAAATCATCGATCAACAGCCAACACCGAATAAAAACCATCCTGCCATTAGCCTCAAATACCTCATCAAGCCTACTCATCTCTCCTCCACAAAACACCACAATCCCGAAAGGTCCATTTCGATCAATGATTGATTGCTGTTGTTTTCTCAAAATTTTAGCTCAAAGACTAGTAAATCCATTTGTTTACAATATGCCAAGTGGGGCAATCCTGTCGCTCTTCACCCCTCCTACAACTGGGGAAATTGACCCTACACCTATCTCATCCCTTGTCGCACTCACATTCATTGAAATCATACAGGGGCAACCCCCTTTCTTCTCTAGTGTATGGGTCAGAAGCAGTTCTTCTCATCAAGGTTGAAATACCCTGTCTACGAGTAGTCATGGAGGCCAGGTTAGAAGAAGCAAAATGGATCCAAGCTCGTCTAGATCAACTGAATCTCATTAAAGGGAAAAGAATTGCTGCCCTGCGCCATGGCCAGTTGTACCAACAAAAGATGAAGGCAGCTTTCGGCAGGAAAGTCCGTCTTCGAGAATTAGGCGAAGGAGACCTTGTACTCAAAATCCTACCTATCCAGACTGACTCCGTGGGAAGTTGATACCCACTTATGACGGTCCATATGAAGTCAAGAAAGCTTTTTCCAGAGGAGCGCCGATACTCATAAATGTAGACGGCGAAGATCTCAGGAATCCAGTCAATTCAGATCAAGTGAAGAAGTATTATGCCTAAAAGAAATAGATGAAAAAAGAGAAAGACAAGCCAAGTAAGAATTAGCTCGCTAGGTTGAAAACCCGCAAAGGGCGACCTAGGCAAAATCAGAGCGACCCGGTGGATTGAAAACCCGCAAAGGGCGATCCAGGCAAAAATTAGGGTCTGAAAACTTAGGCATGAAAAGTAAAGAAAGGTATACAACTCTCCTACAAGCTTGGATGAGGGAGTGGTCAAGGTCAAGGACATAGATGTTTGGCACTGTTCCACAGAGACGGACAGTCAGAATTCAGCTTCTCTCCTTTTTCGTGTCTTTTTACAGTTTAAACTTTCAAGTGTAATAAATAATCGGCGTAACTTCTTGTGCGACCGGTTTCCACATTAATAAAGTTCAAATTTCTCGTATCTGTTCACTCTTTTTTTGCTCAAAATAAACGTTTTATGATGATGATGGTCCTGAACTGTAAAACATGTGCATACATCATAGAGCATTGCAAATCATTACGAGATTCTTAAGAGTCCTGAGAGAAAGCACATCCTCAAAACCAGTCACTCATGCAAGAGAGCAACTACATCCACGATTGCTTCAAACCAGCAAAGTCAAGACCAACATGCACTCGGCCCATGAGCCCCGCAAGTCCAACAGGTTCCTCAGTCTCGTGTCATGAGTGTCGCGGGTTGGCTGAACCAGCAAAAATAAAAAAAATAAAAAAATAAAATAAAATAATAATAAGCAAAAAAAGGCAATAAACAAAACACAGTCATGCATTACATTCATCATTACACCAAAATCATAGCATAACATGTACTCATTGCATGCACATGCATAACATGCCTTCGCATAACATGCACTCATAACATGCACTCATTGCATGCACATGCATAACATGCCTTCGCATAACATGCACTCATAACATGCACTCATTGCATGCACATGCATAACATGCCTTCGCATAACATGCACTCATAACATGCACTCATTGCATGCACATGCATAACATGCCTTTGCATAACATGCACTCATAACATGCACTCATAACATGCACTCATAACATGCACTCATTGCATGCACATGCATAACATGCACTCATAACATGCACTCATTGCATGCACATGTATAACATGCATGCATAACATGCACTCATACTCCATGCACCATTCCTTGCATCAACTAACGTATGCAGGTACCTCAATCCAGTGCAGCAACATCGGTCATTTCAAATGAACCAATCATCAGAACTCCTGAGCCCTCTGTGCTCCATCCTGAGCCCTCTGCGCTCATCCTGAGCCCTCTGTGCTCCATCCTGAGCCCTCCCCTCTCATCCTGAGCCCTCAATGCTCCTTCTTTACTGCATTCTTTACCGCTTTATTTCCTGCTTTTGCACGCTAAGTGCCCATTTACTTTTCTGTTTGCACGCCAAGTGCCCATTTTACCTTTTCTGTCTGCACGCCAAGTGCCTATTTTACCTTTCTGTTTGCACGCCAAGTGCCCATTTACCTTTCTGTTTGCACGCCAAGTGCCCCTCAATTCAGTGCGACAGCCTTGAACATCTCAATCAATCAATCAACAGGATTCGTGAATCCCTTCAGGACCCAAGTGTCCCTTCAAAAGCAGACTTCACCTCGTATTCGAGCTGCGGGTAAGTCCTCCAGACCCCGAGTGGTCCTTCAGACTAGTTGTGTCAGCCTAAGACACAATGGACGTCCTTCATGGTCAACATATCAGTTCCGGATCTGATCCTGACCCACCCTGGCCGCTCGGAAAAGGCCACCCCCCAAAGCAGACCGTTTTGCTAGTACCGTTGCTAGTTTGCGCTCCGTCAGACCCATCGGTTCATCAGGCTTAGGCATACCCTTCAGACCTCGTCGGTCCTTCAGTTTAACTCTAATCAATGCGCCAAGCATCGACTGCGAATTAGACCTTCAGAGCCTTAGTGCTCCTTCAGACCCCGAGCGGTCCTTCAGAGCCTTAGTGTTCCTTCAGACCCTGAGTGGTCCTTCAGAGCCTTAGTGCTCCTTCAGATCCTGAGTGGTCCGTCATTTTCTCTCTCAGTTAATGCGCCAAGTGTTAACCGTTCCCCGTTTGTTCTCAAAACCCATCTATTCAAAAATAGAAAAAGAAAAAGAGGAAAATTCGGGTTTCCCCAAGTGAACAAAATTGGTATAATTTCTGAATTCTTTATTTCTATTTTACCTTCGAAATATGTCTCGCGCAATTCATATTTCTTGGTAAAATCCAAATAAAGAGGGGCAGCTGTCATACCCCAATTTTGTCCGGCTTAGGTCCAAACCCTAATTTTCCACACAAAAATAAATTATGCATTGCATCTTGGGTCCTAGAAACCATTTCAAAGTTTTTGAAATCATTTTTAGGGTTAGAATGCACGTTCTGGGAAGTTAGGGTCAAAAAGGGCATTTTTGGTCATTTCTCACAAAAGGGTCTATAAAAATAATTTTTGCAATAAGCCTCATGCATCAAATTAGGGTTTTTGAAAATATGTTATGCATGCATGGCAAGCTTTGGAAAATATCTCATGCATGCATGGCAAAGACCTAAAAACATTTTTGTGGAAAGCAAAAAAACAATTTCTATTTTGTTCCAAATGACCAAAAATCGATTTATACAATTTATATAGGCTATGAAATCGATTTTAGGCTCACCTATAGGCCAAGAATCGATTTCCTTATCCTATGTTGGAAACAAAGAATCGATTCACACCTATACATAAGCCAAAGCCATGAATCGATTCTTACTATTTTGCAAAGGCATTAAAATCGATTTTTAAGCTCTCCTAAAAGCCATGAATCGATTCTTACTATCTTGCAAGGGCATTGAAATCGATTTTTAAGCTCTCCTAAAGGCCAAGAATCGATTCCCACATACTTTAACTAAACATGAAATCGATTCCCACCTATTTAGGATGTCTCAAGAACCGATTTCCTTCTTTTTTTAAAACACAATGAAATCGATTCCTATCATTTCAGGAAGTCCAAGAATCGATTCCCACTAATTTCTAAAGCCCAAGGAATCGATTCCTATGTTTTCTAAAAGCAAAGAATCGATTATACTATATTTTGCCTTCATCAAACAATCGATTCATCCTTGCAATAAATGTTTTTCAAAATTCCTACGCTTTCCTAAGCCTATAAATAGGCAGCCTCAAGTCACATTTTGGGACAGACTTCACGAGATCAGAGAAAGGCAGACAGAGACTTACACACACATTTCACACGAGATCAGAGAGAAGAATTGCTACACACATTTTTCACGAGGTCTGAGACATTTTCAAGAGATCTGAGAAGAATTGCTCCAGAGACATTTTCACGAGATCTGGGAAGACAACTCTCGCAAATCTCATTTTCCAGTCCTCCGCTTCATTTTTGCTCTATTCGCGCCTTTGGTCCGTCTGAGCTGATCTCCTGCAAGGGTTAGTCGGGGTTTGCGTTCTTCAGATCTGTAATATCTGTCTTCATCAGAGGTATTTCAGTCTTTTCATTTGTTCATATTTAGTTATTGTGATCCATGTGATCTAACTTAGCTATAGCATTTATCTACTCGTTCTTGTATATTATCATCCATCGCTGATGACGAACCATATGATTTCCACTTATGCCTAGTGCATCATGTTCTAAGTGGTGAAGATGGTCTCGGGTGATTCAGCTTACCCCTTTTAAACCCTTCCAAAAATATTTTTTAGAACTACGTCGCTTTGATTCCCGTTTGGGATACGTAGGAGCGAGCCACGTCCTCGTCAAGCGCAACAAATAAAAAAAATTCTCTTCACCCCCCTAAACCAATCATTTTCATAAAACAAACAAAAATCATTTTCTAACCCATTGTTGCTAGTAGCTCATCAGAGCCTCTGTTCGTTTAGCTATTAGTGACAATGTCCTTTTCTCCTAAAAATAATAAACGATGATCCATCATAACCTTTGTTAGTTTGATCATCGTACAAATCAATCTCTTTCGAAAATCACTTTCAAAAAAGATAATAAAAAACGAGTTGTTACCAATAGTCCATCAGGACCTTCGTTCGTTTGACTAGCGGTACAACTCTCTCTTTTGAGTATTTAGTAAGTGATTCATCATAGCCTCTGCTAGTTTAATCATTTGCTAACGCTCGTCCAATTTCAAAAACTCACTAAAAAAGATAAAAAAACAAAAACTTTTCAAAAAGAACCAAGAACTACGTAGCTTTGAATTCTCCATCGCACCGGGAGATACGTGGGAGCGGGCCATGTCCCGTCAAGCATTTCTTTCTAAAAACCCCTTTTTCCCCCTTTCTCACCAAAAATAAAATTTCCAGTAAGTTTTCTCATTCGTCTTCAAACAAGAAATAAATAGGCAAATCTAGGTATTTTTCAAATCAAATGTTAAAACCACACATTTAATTAGAGGTTCCCTTTCGGTAGAAAGGACGTGCGCGGTGCTAACACCTTCCTCACGCGTAATCGACCCCCGAACCTATATCTCTAGTTTTCAAAGACTATCCGCCTTGTCCTAAAGACCTTTTTTCAATGTTTTGGTCTTAAAATTAAAATATTGGTGGCGGCTCCAAAATTATTCCACGTTGTACATTGAGAAACCCAAGCCGGGGATTTTTCGGGGTGCAACATTACCAAGTGGTAAAGTAAGCTCCGGATGACGAATGGAGAATGCAGATGTATAAGAGGGGCATAAGTGCTTTTATGACTTATGGTCTCAGCTCTTATACTATTACCAATTATGTTGTCTTAGTGCAACCAGCCTATGTCGCCGAGGATGATCTTAAAGAGAATATTAGAAAGGAAAGAAGGTAGTTGATTTATCAACTCCGAATGCAAAGTCCTAAGATAATTCCATCAGAGGAAAAGAAGATGCAATTCTTTGATTCTTCAAAGGTCAGAAGGTGTTCTAACTAAGGAAAGCCTCACTGTGGTGATTGCAAGCGAAGATCTAATCGGTGCTATTATAGAAATGAAGAGGGTCACTATGGTAAAGAGTGCCCTGTAAGGGAGAGTTTCAAGAAGTTACAAGCAGCTCTAAGGCAAGGACGAGTCAACATTCTGGATGTTTAGACAGTTACAACGGCAGACAATCTACTGAGGGGTATGGGATCAGTTTTCAATAACTCAGTCAGTATATTATACGATTCGGGTGCAACCCATTGTTTTATAGCACAAGCATGTGTAGATCGGTTGGGATTAGCATTGTCTCCGCTATCCGAGCCGATAACTATTTTAACTGCTGATAAGGGTCGTGTCCAGACCTAATCTTTGTATAGAATTTTCTACTTGTCATAGGAGGCAGAAATTTCGTTGTGGAATTTATTGTTTGCCTATGAGAAGTGTGGACACCATTTTGGGTATGAATTGGATGACTGCAAATCATGTTGCAATCGACTGTGTTAATCATCTATCAGTTTCTCTTCAGAATCAGTGAATTGTCTAAGACAAATTCTGAAGCGGTTACCTAGTTCACCTTAGACGGTCAATCTTCATTCCAAGGTGCGGGAGCACATGTTAGTATGTTATCTGCATCCACTGAAACCAGTTTAGATTTGGCGAACGTTCAGGTCGTGAATGACTTTCTGGATGTTTTCACGATGAAGTTCTTCTGAACCTCCAGGGCGAGAGGTAGAGTTTACGGTAGAATTGGTTCCTGGCACGGGATCAATATCTATTGTTTGTTTCTTTAGAGTTAAAGGAAATGGAGTCTCAACTTGAAGAGTCGATGTTAAAGAAATTCTTTCGACCGAGTGCTTCTCTAAGGAGTGCTCTGGTGTGGTTAGCCGAAAGGAAAAATGGTAGCATGAGATTGTGCATTGATTATCGACAACTCAACAAAGGGACGATCAAGAATAAATATCCCTTACAAAGGATAGACGATTTGCTTGAGCAATTTGAGGTGCTGCAGTGTTTCTAAAATTGATCTGAAGTCAGGATATCATCGAATAAGAGTTAGAGCCTTAGATATTCCGAAGACAGCTTTCCGTACTAGGTATGGACATTACGAGTTAGTAGTGATGCCTTTCAGTCTACCTAATGCTCCAGCGGTATTCATGGATTACCTGAACCGAGTTTTCCTCAATTACCTAGATCAATTTGTAGTCGATTTCATTGATGGTATCTCGATGTGCTCGAAGACCATAGAGGGGCATGTCCAACCTCTCCCCATTGTTCTGAAAGTACTCCGAGAAAAGAAGTTGTACTTGAAACCTTGGGAGTGTGATTTTTGGGTGCCAGAGGCAAAGTCTTTGGGACATGTGATTTTCCCAAGTCGGGAGTTTCTCTAGATCCCAGTAAGAAGGAAGCGGTGTTGAATGGGAGTGACCAACATCAGTCGCAGAAATCAAAAGTTTTTGGGTCTAGCCGGTTACTATAAGAGATTTGTTAAAGGGTTCTCACAGTTAGATTTCCACTTACTCGGTTAACTCGAAAGGGTCAACCATTTACGTGGGATGCTGATTGTGGAGAATGTTCTCAAGAGTTGAAGGTTCGGTTGACTTCTGCTCCAATCCATATTCTTCCAGATCCGTCTTTGCAATTCCAGATTTACAGCGATGCTTCTGGAAAGGGTTTAGGATGTATTCTCATGCAGAATCAACAAGTGGTAGCTTAGGCGTCCAGACGATTAAGGTCTCGTGAAGAGAATTATCCAACTCATGAATTGGAGTTAATAGCTATTGTGTATGCACTGGAGATTTGGAGACGTTACCTGTATGGGTCTCGTTTCGATGTCTTTAGTGATCACAATAGTTTAAGGTATCTGTTTGATCAGAAGGAACTGAATAGCAGGCAGAGAAGTGTGTTAAGATTCTGAAGGATTATAAATTAGTGTTGATATAGCATTCAAGAGAGGCCAGTGTTGTAACTGATGCACTGAGTAGGAAGTCCATCCACATGGCTGAGCTTATTGATGCATGAGATGGAATTATCGGAGTCTTTCAGAGACTTAAATCTGAATTCAAGATCGAGAGGAACCTGTTAGTGTTGAGCCATATGAGGATCTCTAGTTCCCTAAGGGATTCTATACGCTTAGCACAGGAAGTTGATGTGAAGCTACAATCACAAAAGGTATTTCCAGATTTTTTTATGGATAGTGATGGAGTCAGTTGTTTCAACGGTAGAATCTGTGCGGCCGATGATGAGAACAATAAAAGGCAAGTGTTAGAGGAAGCACGCCGAAGTTTATATTCTGTTCCAGGGTGTACAGAATATAAAGCAGATGTATTAGTGGCAAGGTATTAGTTTGTTAACCTCTCATTGTGAAGGTTAACAAGGAGATAGTATTATTGACAAGTCGAACGTGAATACGAATATGTAAATGGGGTAACTGCTGACTGTTTTCACGTTGCGAATAAAAATCAAAGGATTAATTGATGGATCTGCTTGCAAGTGTCAGAAATTTCCGAAATGAAGCTTGACATGCGGTGTAATAGTTTTGAAAAATCGTTTTTGTGAAAACCCGCATGCTAAGGTTAATTTTGGGAACGAATCAAGAGGCTAATAGGATCTGATTGAGGAAAATCCTAGGAGGATTACTTAGGTTGAGGGGAAGCTCTCAACGCTATTAACTAATTCAGAAAGGAGCTCTGAGTTCTGTTTGATAGTTGTTTGGAGAACAACTGAGGTGATTTTCATTACGTTCAATTTATTTGATGTCCCCGTGGTTTATTTCTACGTTTAAGATAAACGTTTCGGGTAAATCCTCATTTTATCTTCTTTTGAAAAGTGCTATCTCGAAGTCATGGGGGCGAATCAAAAAGTTTAACAAGTGACTTTTTCGTCACATCGTCGGTGTGTACGAGAATTGTTATGGATTTTAGAAGATTTGTTGAGAACGTATTTACACCCTTCGAAGAAATTGTGTTTGTTTTTATCTTTACCGAGGAGTACCAGTTTGTGGATCTCACATTCAACATATATTCTACTAAGCGTCTTGTAATAAACCCTTGATTTAGATTAATCAAAGTTGGGGAGCAAGTGAGGAATGAAGCTTAGGAAGTGCTTTCGAACGCGGTACCGAGCCTATGTAGGCGAAAGAGGAGTTTCTCGTGTTGATTCGTAACAAGAGAGTTCGGACTGTAATCTTAGAAGCGTTTTTGGGTATTAGTCGAACACACTTAAAGATTGATGTGCCAACTGGAGGAGATTTTCTACACATATTTCGTTAATTCAAGATTGTTTTCCAGCAAATTTGGACCTTTCTGAGAATGTCTGTTCTCGGTTAGTCAATCGTAAGACTTAGCAAAATTTTGAGGACAAAATTCTTTTAAGTTGGGGAGAATGTAACATCCGCAAAATAATTAACCGAATTATTGGGATGTTAACCCAATTGAATTAATTTAGTACTTGACTGGTAAATTTATTGAGTGCAAAAATTAATTATTGGTCGTCATCGGATCGTTAACCGGATAATACGGATCAAGGAAGTTTCGGAATCGAAATAGGAGATTCAGATCAATATGGTAATTGGACCACGTTACCAACTATATATTAAATAAATATATATGTGTATACGTGTGTGCATGTGAGAGGAGAAGAAAAGAAATTAAATGAAAGAAAGGGGGAAAAGAGAGAAAGAATGCGAGAGAGATACAGAGAAGAAGAGAAGAGAGAAAAGAAGAGAATGGCGTGAGGGAGAAGAGAAGAGGGAGTGAGAAGGTTTCGCCGAAACGACTTCCTTCCAACACGAAAAATGTTCGGCGTTCCTTCCTCTTCGTTTTGGTACCAATTTCGTGACGATCAACTCACTCTCTCTCACTTGGCCATTTTTGTGTTTTGGAGGTTTTGTGGGAAATCCGATTTTGGGTTGGTTTTGAAGGTTTAAGTTCGGTTAGGAACGAACCCAAGGTGGATTACTCGAGTATTAGAGTTCGATTGGTTGATTGGGAGCTAGTTGGGTGAGTTAGGTTGAAAAATCAAAATGTTTGGGGTTATGTGTGAATAGTGTCATGGAGGTTAGAGGAGGAAGATGATGAATAGTGTCCGTGGAGAATTTCGGGGAAATCGGTATTTCGGTCAAAAGAGGTTTCGCGATCGAGTGGAAAGCTTCAAAAGCGGATTTGGCGTCGTCGGAACGGAGAGTTTAAGCGGGGAATGTTCGTGTGGCTACTCGGTGAATTCGGCTCGATCGTGGTTCACGCGTCAAGGGTGAGTTCTACTTACGTTTAGGATTTTTGTTTTTCGAATTAATTAATTAACTGTTTTATCGCTTTCGCTGGACTGGAATATTTCTGGATATTGTCTGTTTCGGGTTAGGAATCGATCGGATCGAGTCTCGAGTTGTGTCGCGTTGAAATGGAATTTTTGGTGATTTGATTTCGAAAGATTTTGACTTAAAAACCGTTAATTGGAAAATATGTCGTTTTTGATACAATCCGTTTTGATTGAGTTTTGATTGGATTGATTGATTGTGTGGTTTGTATTGGGTCTATTGTATTGGTTGTCAAATCTGTTTTCAGTCGGAACGAGAATCGGAATTGAGCGGAATAGCGGATTTCGCGAAAATCGCAAAATCTGCACCAGACAGACCCCCCCCATCGCGTCGCGACCCGCACGGCATCGCGTCGCGACCAAGTGTATTTTTGGCAACGCAAATATTTCTGGTTTTTTCCGCGTCGCGACGGTATCCTTTCGCGTCGCGACGCTTTGCAGATTTTCAACAGTTTTTCAGTGATTTTGTTTTCGCGATATCTTTTGATTCCGGAACCCGATTGAGGTGTTCTAAAATGCGTTTGAAAGCTTATTCCGAGGCCTAACTAAATATAAAATTTAAAAAGGTAAATAGAACTGTTTTCGAAGTTCAAATTGTTTCGAAAGACCGAATAATAGTACACGTGTGCGAATATGTTTTACTAATAATAAAGCGGACTATGAGTCCTACGTGGTATGGTATAACTGACGCGGGATGATTATTATTTATTCATCTAAACCGGTCTACGATTCACGATATATATATTATATCGACTATAGGAAACGACCAAATGCGGGGATTATGTTCGATTAACGGTCAAAGGTTGATGGACTAAATGTTCATTGAGTATAGGTGAACTAACAGGTCATCGAGTGTAGATATATTTATTTATATATCTGGTTTGGGTGACGACCCATGTTGACATACTAGGAGGGGCAGTCATGATCCCCCACCCTAGGCTCTGAGGCCAATAGCGGAACTGTTATTGGATAGGGGTTCGCCGGGATTTAGTCTTGGGGCAGTCGGCGGTGTGTCAAAGAGTATTGAGTAACGTTCACCGGGATTTAGTCTTGGGGCAGTCGGTGGTACGTTACTGTTGTTGTGTAGTGCTGTTCACCGGGATTTAGTCTTGGGGCAGTCGGTGACGCACTAAGTTATAGCAGATTCACCGGGACTTAGTCTTGGGGCAGTCGGTGGAATGCTATGTGTAAAATAATGCGGTTCGCCGGGATTTAGTCTTGGGGCAGTCGGTGACGCATTGAATTATAAATGAATTTTTAAAACCGGACCGAGAGTGCTAGTAGGGGTCTCGGTAGAACTCACTGAGATTGTATCTCACTGTTTATATGTTGTTGTTTTACAGAGAAGCAGGGAAAGTGGAAATTGAGGAGGCACGAGTAGATGACACTCGAATGGTGGCTGAAGACTTAGCTTTATGCTTAAGTTTATGTTTTCCCTTGTTATCTGTATATCAAGACATTTTGTCTTTAGCGTTATGTATTTATTTCCGCTTTCTTGTACGATATTGAACACTGTATTTCACTGATGGTTTGTGGTCTTATTTATGTTTAAGACTGTTTTGTTGTATTCAGTGAAAATTTTATAGTGGTGTTCAGTATTTAAACAGGAAATATATCTCTGATGTTTTAGGAACGGTACACTTGGGTATTTTTACTCGATAAAAATACCGGGGTGTTACAATCTGTCTAGCCATAGTATGCGCACTAGAATGAGTTCTGAATGAGCCCTCATGTACCTCTCTCATGATTCTTTTAGTTTCTTCTTTGGCAACACACCTTAAGAGGACTGAGTCATAATTCCTTTTGTAGAGAACCTCACCACTGAGGAAAAAATTACTTGACAATCGCCGAAGAGTTCTCTTGTCATTCTCAGATGCCCCAGGAGGGTATTCTCTGCTGATAATGTACTGCTTGATGTCATGATACCAAGGCTTGTCATCAGGCTCTTCATCTATGGCTGTACAGTAATGATGCGCTGGGAGATCCCGATGTTGGATTCTGATATGAGCTAGGTTTTTGTCGCAGCTGACATTGAACATTGATGACAGAGTTGCCAAAGCATCGGCCAGTTGATTTTCATCTCTAGGGATGTGCTGGAAAGTAATTGCGTCGAAAGACTCCATCAATTCTCGCACATAATCACAATATGGAATCAACTTAGGATCTCTGGTCTCCCAATCGCCTCTTACTTGATGAATAACCAGGGCTGAATCCCCATACACATCGAGCCTTTTAAATTTCCACTCTAAGGCTGCTTGGATCCCCAAGATGCATGCTTCATATTCTGCGATGTTGTTAGTAACATAGAAGCTTAATCTGGCCGTGACTGGAACAAAACGGTTATCTGGGGAGATTAACACAGCCCCAGCTCCGTGTCCCCACACATTAGATGCGCCATCAAATATCATCCTCCACCTTTCATCCTCTGGAGACTTCCCCTCATTAAATAGTGCCATGATGTCTTCATCGGGAAAATCATACTGCATTGACTGGTAATCTTGAATTGGCTGGCATGCTAAGTACTCGGCAAGTGCACTGCCCTTGACTGCTTTCTGCGTGACATACAGGATATCATATTCTGACAACAACATCTGCCAACGAGCAATCCTTCCTGTGAGCGCTGGCTTTTCAAAAATGTATTTGATTGGATCCATTTTGGATACCAACCAAGTTGTATGGCTCAACATATACTGCCTTAAACGACGAGCAGCCCATGTCAAAGCACAACAAGTCTTTTCCAGCATTGAATACCTCGTCTCACAGTCAGTGAATTTCTTACTCAAGTAGTATATGGCATGCTCTTTCTTTCCAGATTCATCATGCTGCCCCAGCACACACCCCATTGAATTGTCCAGCACAGTTAGATACAAGATGAGTGGTCTCCCAGCCACTGGCGGCATCAAGATTGGTGGATTCTGAAGGTACTCTTTGATTCTTTCAAAAGCTCTCTGACAATCATCATTCCACTCTACTCTTTGATTTTTGCACAACAGCTTAAAGAGAGGTTCGCAGGTGGCAGTCAATTGGGATATAAAT
Organism: Astragalus membranaceus; assembly: GCA_039519185.1. Classification (NCBI taxonomy): domain Eukaryota; kingdom Viridiplantae; phylum Streptophyta; class Magnoliopsida; order Fabales; family Fabaceae; genus Astragalus; species Astragalus membranaceus. Next base: position 49,569,932 of record CM076849.1, read on the forward strand.
CTTGAGATATAATTCAATCTCCCAAGGAAACCCCGGACCTCTTTTTCAGTCTTTGGCGCTGGCATTTCAAGGATTGCTTTAACTTTATCTGGATCAACCTCTATCCCTTTCTGACTGACGTTAAATCCCAGTAGCTTTCCGGATCTCACACCAAAGGTACATTTGGCTGGGTTTAACCTGAGCTTGAACTTCCGTAGATGTTCGAAGAGTTTTCGCAAATTAACAATGTGCTCCTCGTCAGTCTTGGATTTTGCAATCATATCATCTACATACACCTCAATTTCTTTGTGCATCATGTCATGGAATAATGTCACCATCGCTCTCTGATAAGTTGCACCGGCATTCTTGAGCCCAAAAGGCATTACCTTGTAGCAAAATGTTCCCCAGAGTGTTTTGAAGGTGGTTTTCTCCATATCTTCTGGAGCCATTTTGATCTGATTGTACCCTGAATATCCATCCATGAAGGAGAATAAAGAATGCTGGGCTGTACTGTCTACCAGATTATCAATGTGAGGTAGAGGGAAGTCATCTTTGGGACTGGCTCTATTCAAATCCCTATAATCAACACACATCCTGACCTTGCCATCCTTTTTCGGGACAGGGACGATATTTGCTACCCATTGAGGATACTTAGCCACTGCCAGAAATCCCGCATCAAACTGCTTTTTTACCTCATCTCTGATCTTCATTGACATCTCGGGCTTCATCCTTCTCAATTTCTGCTTGACTGGTGGACACTCTGGCTTCACGGGCAATCTGTGCTCAACAATATCGGTATCTAACCCTGGCATATCCTTGTATGACCATGCAAAAACATCAACGTATTCACGCAAGAGTTGGATCAGCTTTTTGCGTTCACCATCCCCCATGGCAGTACCGACTTTAACTTCTTTTTTATCCTCTTCCGCACCCAGATTGATTAACTCAACCGACTCTTCATGAGGCTGAATGATCTTTTCTTCCTGTTCTAGTAGTCTTATTAGTTCCGGAGGAGTTTCCCAGTTTTCCTCAACGCCCCCTTCAGTTTGGTTAATTGGATGATCAAAATCACAATATGACTTATTGGCACTGTTATTTCCAGAAACAATTACTTTCGATCTGCGTACGTATAAGCAGAGAGTAGAATGAAAAAGCGGAACAAACAAAATAAAGTGAAAAGAAAGAGAAAATAAATGAAGACAAAGAAATTTTATTGATGGAATTCAAAACAAGTGTTTTTATTGATGGTGATGTCACTGAACATAAAAACATGCATGCCCTAACAAACTATCCTGAAGCCTTGGGCAGAGCTAAAGGAATGCATCACAAATCATTACTTTGAATTAAAAGTGATGGGCAAGTCTACAGCTTCCCAATTCTTGAGCTTTTCATCAGCATGACAACGGCGGACCAAGCTGACACCACCTTCTTCATTCTTTGAACCATCCTCAATGGCGGTAATTTGATCTGGGTTTAACAACCCTGCACTCTTAAAGCTTTGGCGAAGGTCACAGATAGGAACCCTTTTTGGCTCCGGGTTCCAACCTCTCAGCTTGGCCAACCTCACTCCTCTTCTTTCTTCAGCCACCTTCTTCTTTTCAGCCTCGGTTGGGCAGTATCCCAAACCAAAACGATCTTTGTTCTCTTTCAACTGAATAGGAGCACGAATTCCTTGTCCTTCTTTTCCCAATCCGCGTTCTAACTGATATCCCTGGGCCATCATAATCTTGGCAACCATTTCTTCATCTTTTGACAGCTTCATCACGGGTGATGGCAATTTACCCCCCTCGAACACGGCATTGGCAATCTCAAGGGATTGAAAAGAAGTCTCCAGCGACTCTTCGGCTGCTTCTACATAGCGGAAGGGAGAAGGCTTGTTGACTAGCATCTCTTCCTCTCCAAACACCACCACAATCCTATCATCCACTACAAATTTGAATCTCTGATGCAAAGAGGAAGGGATAGCCCCGGCCATATGAATCCATGGTCTCCCAAGTAAACAGCTGTAAGATGAAGAGATGTCCATGATTTGAAAGTTCACGTAAAAGGTCTCTGGCCCAATCTGGATAGGAAACTCCACCTCTCCTATTACTTCCTTCTTTGATCCATCGAATGCCCTTACCAATGTCGAACTAGGCTTCATGAAGGAGCAGTCCACATCCAACTTGTTCAAAGTGGACTTTGGCATAACATTCAGAGAGGAGCCATTATCAATCAGCACCCGGGCTAACACAAAGTCCCCACATTTGACAGAGATGTGGAGGGCTAGGTTGTGTTTTCTCCCTTCTGGGGGAAGTTCATCATCAGCAAAGGTTACGTGGTTTGCAGCCATAATATTCCCAACCACCTCATCAAATTGACCCACAGAAATGCTTTGAGCAACGTGAGCCCCGTTCAGCACTTTCATCAGGGCAGCTCTATGTGCTTCTGAGCTCAACAGCAATGACATCATAGAGATCTTCGCAGGAGTCTGGCTCATCTGATCCGCTATTTTATAATCACTTTGTCTTACAATTTTCAAGAACTCATCCTTTTCTTGCTCTGCCACCTTTTCTTTCTGGGCATTCTCCACTTCTTTGTCTTTCCCCTTTCGTACCATGTCTTCAACCGCTTTAGATGACTCAGCCTTGGTGACCTTGGGGACATACATGTGGCCACTTCTAGTCATCCCACTTGCCCCAGTGATGTTAGTAACAATGGAAGCACTTGGAGAATTTTCCACTGGAGGCAAGTTACTGTATTTCCACGGTACTGCACTGTTTTTCTCGTAGGGGAACGGAGCAGGCACTTCAATAATCAACGGCTGAGATCTAGCTTGGGCTGGCTTCGGATTGTATAGTATCTCAATTGGTTTTCTGGTCTCTTGTCCATCATTGAACTGTAGCATGAGCACATTTTCTTCTTTCTCAACCACCTCCAGCCGAACCACATAGCGGTCCATCAAATCTTGTAAAACAACCTTAAAATCCTCACAAGCGCCTGCACACACAGGGTCAGCACACACACAGCCTTTCTGAATCACCCCCCAACGACGTAACTCAGCATATATGTCTTCCATAGGAGTCTTGATATTCTCAACATTCTTTATCATGATCTGACTCCCAGGATCCTCTATAGCATTGGCGGAGGGCATCCCATGTCCTGGCAGGGGGTTCGTAGTTGTGCTTGGACTATTCGGCTTGAAAGAGATCCAGTTGGCATCAATCAAATCCTGGACTACATATTTGAAAGCCTTGCAGTCTTCCACTGTGTGACCGACCCCTCCACTATGAAAGCTACAGGTAGCATCAGCATTGTATCCCCTAGGGAAGGGAGGTTGCATAGGCCTCATGGAGCGGGTATTGACCAAATTCTTTGAGACAAGGTGATTGAACAACTCAGTATAGGTCATTGGAATCGGATCAAAATTAGCACGTCTCTTCTCTTGATAGTTCTGGGCTCTGTAGCCTGAATTAGTTTGCTGTGGCTGAGCTGGAATGGATAATGGCATTGTTTGCGGTGGAGAATTGAAAGACGGGCTTTTCCCTTCAGTAATAACATTGGTCTCCCCTTCTTTCTTCTTGGGGAAATTGGAAAAGGGCTTCTTTTGTCCACTAGAGCTACCAAAACCACCAGCAATCTTTCCGCTACGCAATCCGTGCTCTAATCGTTCCCCAATGACAACCATATCCGAGAAACTGGATGAAACGCTCCCCACCAACCTATCATAATATAGCGCTGGAAGAGTTTCCATAAACATATACACCATCTCTTTTTCAGTCAATGTCGGTTTCACCTGAGCAGCTATGCTCCTCCACTTTTGGGCATATTCTTTGAATGATTCTCTATCTCCTTTACTCATGTGCTGTAATTGAGACCGGTCGGGAGCAAGGTCCATGTTGTACTGATATTGTTTCAGAAACGCTTCAGAAAGATCTTTCCAACTGTGGATGTCGGAGGATTGCAGCTGCATATACCAATCTAACGATGCCCCAGTCAGACTGTTCTGAAAATAGTGAATGAGCACTTTATCATCATGAGCATAAGCGGCCATCTTTCTAACGTACATCGTCAGATGGCTAGATGGACACCCGGTGCCGCGATATTTATCAAAGTCAGGGGCTTTGAATTTAGGGGGAATGACAACATCTGGGACAAGGCACAACTCTCGGGCATCCCTGACTCTAGTACCCGATCCTTCCACAGCCCTTAAACGCTTTTCAAGCAAGTGATACCGATCCCCACGCTGAGTGCTCTCAAACAAATGACCTTGTGGATAGTTCCCCGAACTGTGATAATAACCCCCATACTGAGCGGGGTTCCCCATATGATGAACAGCATTCTGAGGATTCACGACGACTCCCGGAGTAGGAGTAAGTGAACTTCTTGGCAACACGATACCAGGACTAGGAGTATGAATTTGTGGTCCCATAGCAGATCCATTAGGTATAGTCATGACAGGTTGACCCGACCCCAAAGGAATAGCTTCAGCAACGGACGGCCTATAACCCATTGGCATTCCCCAAGGATATATCTGTGCATTCAGATGACCTTGTCCACTCGCCCCTGGAGGATGGGCAAAGTGACTGACCCCTTGTTCATGAGTGGTTGTAGCTTCAGCAGACACTGGAGGAGAAACGAAAGTAACAACCCCTTCAGGATTTACAACAGCGGTGGCCCCAGCAGCGGCCTCACCCCTCAGATTCTGTAGCATACTCATTACTTCGACCATCTGCGCTTCCATAGCCTCAACTTTAGCCTTCAAGGCCTGATTTTCCTGAGCCAGTTGCTCAGGGTTAAGAATCTCCACCCCCAACTCGTCTTGACTCAGGTGGTCCTCATCTCCGAGATGCTGATTGCTAGCCATCAATCTTGCTTGTAGACGGGTGAAATAGCGATGCGGACGAACCAGCTTGCCCCTTTTTCTATTTGAAACAATTTTTTTTTATTAAATGAAGAAATGAATTAATGAATGCAATGCATGAGATGCGGATGGATGCTAGTTTTATGCCGTGAATCCCGAGGTGTTCCATCTTGTCACAAGCGCATAAACTTTGTTTTTGATCGAGGAATCGAAATAGCAAGTCGACATACTTCATTTGTTGAGAGTTCAAAGCTTTCATTAAAGGAAAAAAAAAACAGTACAATATTCATAATGAACGAGACACAAGAGTACAGTATTCTGAATACAATACTCGAAGTACATGATCAAGATAAAAAGTACAAACAAACGACTCAAATACAGATAGCTTTGAACTCTCCAACTCGCTTCCTCTTCTTGCTGACGTTTGCGCCTGGAGATTGCTTCTTGAACTCTGTGATCAAAGCTCGGCAGTACTTCACGAACTTGCATACTTCGGGTGGAGTATTGAAGAAGTACATCTCGGCTTCAGCTATCCTGGGACTCTTGGGAACCCCTACCATGGCCTGACTAGCCAGCTCTGACAGCTTTGAGAATTTGCCTTTCCACCATTGGATTTCATCTTTGAGTTCCTTGATGATCTCCTGATCTTCAATTCTTCCAAGCAAATCTAGGTAGCGCCTCTCCCAATATTGGCTCTCCACTTGAACCTGCCTGTATGCACCTTCTAGATGGTAGAGGTCCCTTTTCAGCCCATCAGACATTCCCCTTTCAACTTTCAAAGCCTGCTGATATTCTTTGAGCATTTCCTCAATAGTATTTCTTTCTTGCCCGAGGATTCTCAGCTGACCCCTCAATTCTCCCACTAGATGAGATTCTTGACTTGACTCCATAGCCTTTACTTTCCAACCTTGAGCCTCTTCAAGTATCTTTCTTGTTCTTTGCTTGTATCTTTGGAGTTCTTCTCTGGCTTCTTTCAGACGTTTCTGTGCTTCCATCTTACTTTGCTTTTCTTCCTTGAATTGTCTAACACTCTTTTCCATAGCACTCCTCCTGACTATGCTTTCTTCTTCTAGCCTCTCCTTTTCCAAGGCCATCTCCTCTATCCTAGCCTGCAATGCCTTCTTTTCATCTTCCACTTTGGCTAGAGCGGTTTTGACTTCATTCCATTCTTCATGAGTAGGGGTATAGGGTTCTGGTATTTCTTCCCCGAGGGGAAGTGCCCCTTGACTCAGTGATTTCGTAGTTTGCAGCTTCTCTTTAAGCCATTGGTTGAAAGTAACATCACTGGCCTTCTTTGACAGCTCTTCAACCCCTTTTCTCACCACAGACCCCCATGATTGTTGAACTTTTCTGAGCAAATCATCGCATCTCGGCATCCCTTTGTAGAGGTAAACACGGGATAGCATATCTTCAGAGGGTGAGTTCCTCATTGGGTAACCGAGCTGTCTTATGGTCAGCGAAGGATTGTAGTTAATACACCCCTGTGTCCCCATGAGAGGCACATTTTGAAAAGATCCACAGCTGAATATCACCATCGGTCTGTCATCCCAACAAGCAGGTGTATACCACTGGATCTGGAGATCATTGAGGCTTCTTAGGAACTCTACCCACTCTAGAGAGGTTCTGACCTCCACGTCACAGCTCAGGGCGTAAGAAATCAATTCCTTAACCTTCGTTTGGTTTTGGATCACATGGGTGATGAGCCAGGCGTAGAGAACATGAGAAGGAAGGCATATCTTCTTTTTGTTGAACTGACCGTAACGAGTGAGAGCATGATAGGTGTTGGCAAGAACAGCAGGCACAGGATTGATAGGATTCTTGGTGTCTTTAAAGGCCAAGAATGTACCAATTGCATCTTCATCAACATATCTTTCTAGCTGAGGGAAGAGAATAACCCCGAATATAGTGAGAGCGAGCACTAACTTGAATAAACCCCAATTCTCGGCTAAAGCATAGGACTGCAGCAGGCCTTCAAAGAATTCTTGTGGATATCCGACTATGCCATTTCTTTCTAACTTTTGCGGCTTCAGCTTGTCTACACCGACCCTAAGCAAAGTTGCAAGCTTCTCATCAATGTAGTATTGTCTTGGGAATTGGTATGGCTTGACATGAGATTTGGAGAGTCCCAACAGCTGTTCATACTCTTCTAATGTAGGTGATAGCTGAAAATTCTTGAAGAAGAAACACCTCACATCGGAATCATAGAACTGACTCAAAGCCACAAGGGCATCCTCTTGAACCTTCAACTGCAAGAGCCTACGGATATTCCCATATGCTTGATCAAAGGAAATTACTTCAGCTGGGCCCATAAGAGCTGCACACTTCCTCAAACTATCAACATCGATCTTCTTCATAAACGGGAAGCGAGATGTAGACGAAGTCTTGCTACTTGATTCCATTCTGATACGCCTATGACAAGACAGCACATCATTCGGTGATTCCCGGCAAGCAAATGCATATGAGATGCTAAATGGATGTGAATAAGTGAATGCGGTATGATGCAATTATGATATGAATGATGCGTGTGAAAAAAAATAAAGGCGATGCATATGGACGGAAGTTCAAAAATTGAGGAGCCACGCTACGTGCCGCCTCACGCACTGGTTTATTTGATGAAGGGAAATATATTATTATTTTTTTTTGAAAATGAGGACCGTACGTTGTTTCATATGGACCGGTATGAGAGAGGCTACAGCGGTAACTCTTTCTCTTTTTTTTTTGAAAATGAAGTGGGCCATATGTCAACTTCGTACGGATTGGCAAAAGGGAAAGCTACAATGGCAACCCTTTCCTCTTTTCTCTTTTTTTTTGAAAATTTCTCTTTTTATTATAGTAAAGACATGCCTAAACTATAATGCAACATACAATTCGTATGCCCTCGTGTCCTGCCAAGGTGGGAATCCTAAGTTCTAGAGCAACTTCAAAGGTTCCTCCCATGTAGTTCTAATTCACACCCTCACAATGGCTGCCAGAGCTATAGAATCCTCATGCCGACACCACAAATGTAGAATACTACCAAGTGTGGGGCGTCATAAGAAAGCGTACTCTGGTTGAGTCTTTCATGAGTATCAGACAGACAAAGGTCTAGAATGACAGTCACTAATTGTCTCCACTCCCCTAAGTGTTTGTTGGATCCGGGTATAGGAGCCCACTCATAGCACACAAATCATAAGGTGTGAAAGTGTGTGATTGAGGACATACTTCCTAAAATCTACCCATCCCCACCTGCAAGGAAAACCAGCACAGCCAGACAGAAGCAAGCAATAATAAGTCGTCTATCCTAGGGTTTAACAAAATAAACTACACTAAGGTATCAACAACAAACATGTAGCTTACCTCGAGAAAGGGAGCGAAGAAGAAGGGATCATAAGGGCATAAGGGTATGATGCATGAGATTACCTTGTAGAAAGGGAGCAAAGAAGAGGGGACATGGGAATTGAGAAATGCATGATAAGAGAAGAAAAGGAAGAAAAGGAAAAGGTAGAACAAAGTCTTCAAGTTAAACATTTTAAGCCACACATCAGGTTAATTAGGCTTGACCCTCGCCTTTTTGAAAAAGGGTGTCCCTAGTGAAGTCGCCAGCTGTTGCGCCCCGAAAAATCCGGTTAAGGATTCCTCAGTTTGACAACGTGAAAAATTTTGAAGCCGCCACCAATATTTATTTTTAAAGACTAAAACATTGGAAAAAGTCTTTTGGAAAAGGCGGATGGTCTTTCGAAAACACAGAGATGTAGGTTCGGGGGTCGGTTAGGTACGGGGAAGGTACTAGCACCCCGCACCTCCTTTCTACCGAAAGGGAACCATTAACTTTGATGTGTGGCTTAGAAAAAGTTGACTTGAAACGATTTTTGTTCTACTTCCTTTCTCTTTATTTCGTGTGAGAAATGATTTTATTGGGAAGAAATATTTTTGGTATCTTTGAAAAGCGGAACAAAACAAAGATTTTTTAAAAGGGTGCTTGACGGGTTACGACCCGCTCCTACGTACCCTCTCTGGAAGAGGGATCAAAGCTACGTAGTTCTAGGCTTTTTTAAAAGTGTGCTTGACGGGTTACGACCCGCTCCTACGTACCCTCTCTGGAAGAGGGATCAAAGCTACGTAGTTCTAAGCTTTTGGTTTTGAAAATGTTTTTGTGTTTTATCTTATTTAATTTTTTTGAGTTTTTGAAATAGGACTCAAGTGTTCACAAATACCAAACAAGCAACGGCTTCGAGTGGCGTTCATTACTAACTCGAAAGAAAAGAGTCGAAACCGGTAATCAAACAAGCAAAGGCTTCGAGTGACTACAAGTAACGACGTTTTATTATCTTTTTTGAAATCATTTTTTAAAAAAAAAGGTGAGCATTGGTGATAATTATGTTGTTTTTGAAATTGGAATTTATTTATTTTTAGTTAAGGTGTGGGAGCTTTCATGGTAGTCAAACAAGCAAAGGCTTCGAGTGACTACCACTAATAACTCCTCATTAGCGATCAAACAAGCAAAGGCTTCGAGTGATGGCTAATGATTTATTTAAGAGAAAAAAAAAATGCCTTAGGGTTTTTGTTTGGGAAACATTTGACTCTTGATTTGAAACAAGTTGAGAAAAAGAATTTGGTTTGGAAAAGGGGTTTTGGAAAACAAGTAGGACATTTCAATCAACATACCAATCCCTAGCCAATATACAAATCACTTAATTACAAATCATGCAATCATTACAAATCTAAGAGACAAGCAATATGCATAAATATGTAATAGTCAAAACTAATTACAAATTGCCATAAGAAATGGTCACACAAAGGTGAAACATTAATCAATTGCGAAGGGGTAATTCATTGAATCATTTAAGGGTCAACAATAAAAGCACAAGAGTTAAGTCTCTTTTGGTAATCTTTGACACTTATTAACAATGCACAAAGGCATAAGTGTCTAGTCATTTTACCAAATTTTTAATGCTAAGATATGTGCAAGAGTTGAATCCCTTATAAGTAATCCTCAACATTTAGGATAGTGCTTGTAAACACATGTTGATTCCTCTTACCAATCATCAACAAATTAATGATCTAAACAAGAAACACATTTGCAAGGCTCAAAATGACCAAAATAAATTGTTCACAAGTTATCATAAACCATTAGCAAGCAAAGAATCATAAATTCACACCTTGTTCATTTGAAGACTTAAAGAGAGTTGAATCACTTGAAGTAATCCTCATCACTTAAAGAATAGTGCCTAAAGCACAAGTGAGAGTCATCTTACACATCATCAACATTTGAAACAAATATGGTAAACCAAATTTACAAGGACAAATAACATTATAACTCAAATGTGGTTGAATCCTCTTGAACAATCCTCATCACTTAACAAATAGTGCTCAAAGCACGAGTGAGAGTCTTTTTGTCAATCATCAACAAAAACTTGCAAGCAAACTTCATTAAAACAACTTGAGAAAACATTTTTAAGCACAAAGGCAAGCCAAATAACCAAAAGGCAACAAAAACCCTATTTATTTTAGCAACTTGCGAAACATACATATGGATGTAAAATTATTTTTACAAGTTTTAACATGGTTCCAAGCATAATAACACAACAATCAAACATCAATGGCTAGATCAAGTATTATTAGGCAAGGATGAATAAGGAAATTATATTACACATGCATTCTACATAACTTGCGAACCAAAATAGCCATAGATTCACAATTTTATTTCACCAAATGCAAAAACATCACAAGAACAATACATAATCAACACATAGTCACAAGAACAATTTATTAGGTGGGTGAGATGCCAACTCTCACCCACAACAGCCCCTAATCTACATTTAGATGATGTTATGAGATGCAAATATAAGTTGAAAAAGGATTTTGATGCAAGAAAGTGGATGAAAATGCAAAGGGTTTTAGGTTATACCTTAGTTCCAAGCTAAACAAGAGTAGAAATGAAGATCAAGACTAACAAATCACCAACACTCCTCAAAATCAACAACAACAAGCACGCAACCTTGAAGGATCAGCCCCTTTGATGATATAAATGTGGAATCAAAGATGAAAGGAAGAGGATATATGAATATGGAGTGAGTTTGAGGTGAGTTAGTGGATGGAAGTTGGAAAAAATGGAGGAGAAGGAATGGGGGTGGCTACGGCCTAGAGGAGGAGGGAGGTGTGCTAGGGTTTTTGAATGGGGAGTGAGGCTAAGAGGATGTGTGGGCTGATCATATGGAGGTATATATAGTGTTCACTTATGTAACATCCGCAAAATAATTAATGGAATTATTTGGGTGTTAACCCAATTAAATTAATTTAGTACTTGACTGGTAAATTTATTGAGTGCAAAAATTAATTATTGGTCGCTATCGGATCGTTAACCGGATAATATGGATCAAGGAAGTTTCGGAATCGAAATTGGAGATTTAGATCAATATGGTAATCGGACCACGTTACCGCGTATATATTAATAAATATATATATGTGTGTGTGTGAATAAATGAAAGAAAGAAAGAAAGAAGAAAAGGAAGCGCTGGAAACAGAAGAGAGAAAAGGAGAGAAAAGAGAAAGAAGAAAGAAAGAGGGAGGAAGAAGAAGAGGAAAAAGGGAGTACCTCCGCTCAACGAAACGACTTCCTTCCAACACGAAAAATGCTCAGCGTTACTTCCTCTTCGATTTCGTACCAAGATCTTCATCATCAACTCACTCTCTCTCACTTTGCCATTTTCGAACTTGAGAGGGAAAATCGGTGTTTCGATGGTTGTAACTCAAGGGAAAGCTAAGGGCGATGTTTAGGAGCGAGCACGAGGTGGATTACTCGAAGTATTGAAGATCGATTGGGTGATTTGGAGTTGAAAATCAAATTGGGGTTTTTGGTGAATAGTGGTTTGAGATTGAAGAAGATGATGAATAGTGTCCAAGGAGGATTTCGAGGAATTCGGCATTTCGGTCAAAAGCGGTTTTGTGTGTCGCCGGAACGTGCAATGATTTCGGGAATTCGGTTTTACGGTCGAAAGATTTCTCGAGGTCGAGTGGGAAGCTTTGGAAGCGGATTGGGTATCGCCGGAGCAGGGAGCGTTCGTGTGGCTACTCGGTGATTTCGGCTCGATCGAGGTTCACGCTTCAAGGGTGAGTTCTACTCACGTTTAGGATTTTATGTTTCGAATTAATTAATTAACTGTTTTACCGCTTTCGCTGGACTGGAATATTTCTGGATATTGTCTGTTTCGGACTAGGAATCGATCGGAGCGAGCCTCGAGTTGTGTCGCGTTAAAAATGGAATTTTTGGTGATTTGATTCGAGAGTTTTTAAATTAAAACCGTTATTCGGAAAAATATGTCGTTTTTGATAAAATTCGTTTTGATTGAGTTTTTGATTTGATTGATTGATTGTGTGGTATTGGTTGGATTGGTTTTGCTGGTTGTCAAATCTGTTTTCAGTCGGAACGAGAATCGGAATTGAGCGGAATAGCGAATTTCGTAAGAAAACGGAAAATCTGCATTTTCTGCAGAGGGTCGCGTCGCGACCCGTCCCCTTCGCGTCGCGACCTGGCCCAGTTTTGTTACGCAAAATGTTTCTGTCGTTTTTCGCGTCGCGACGGTAGCAATTCGCGTCGCGACGTTTTGCAGATTTTCAACAGTTTTTCACTGATTTTGTTCTCGCGATATCTTTTGATTCCGGAACCCGATTGAGGTGTTCTAAGATGCGTTGGAAAGCTTATTCAGAGGCCTAACTGAATATTCTATTTTTAAGGCAAAATGAACTGTTTTTGATATTGAAAATTGTGTCGAAAAGCGGTCAACTAGAGTGCGAGTGTGATCTTGGATTTTATAAAATATGGATTAAAGTGTTTCATTGATTGTTTGATTTGATGGACCGTGGGTTCATGGTACTGTAGATATATATGTTTATATATATATCGAGTTGGGTGACGACCCATGTTTTGACATACTAGGCGGGGCAGTCATGCTCCCCCAACCTAGGCTCCGTGCCAATAGGAGAATGTACTATTGGTAAGGGGGTTCACCGGGATTAGCACTGGATTTGCAGTCGGTGTTATGTCATGAGTTTGTTGTACGTACACCGGGATTAGCACTGGATTTGCAGTCGGTGTCGTACTGTGCGATACACCGGGATTAGCACTGGATTTGCAGTCGGTGCCGCACTTTGTTTGTTCACGTTCACCGGGATTAGCACTGGATTTGCAGTCGGTGTCGTGATGATTTTAAAAAGGATTTTTAATTGAACCGAGAGAGTTAGTAGGGGTATCGGTAGAACTCACTGAGATTGTATCTCACTGTTTAAATGTTGTTGATTTACAGAGACACAGGGGCAGCGGAAATCCAAGAGGCACGAGTAGGTTGAGCTCGGACTGGATGCTGATAGCCTAGCTTTATGTTTAAGCTTATTTCCCTTTTGTTGTCTGTATACTAAAACATTATGTATTTAAGGTATATCTTTCTTCCGCTTTCTTGTATGATACTGAATACTATAATTGCTGATGGTATATGGTCTGAGAACCATATTGTCTTGTTGTAAATAAGACTGTTTGGGTTTTATTCAGCGAAAAATTTATAGTGATATTCAGTGTCTAGGCAGGAAATATATCTCTGATGTGTTACTAATGTGCACTTTGGTATTTTTAATCGATAAATTATACCGGGGTGTTACAGTTGGTATCAGAGCAGTTCGACCTAGTCGGACTTAGCTTAGGGTTGAGTCGATTCCTTGCTAGTCCTTTTTGTAATTACACTTGTGATGCTAAGAGACATTGAGCCTGATCAACTTAATACTTAGTGCATCATAAGCGGAATTATGACTGGATGATCAAGACGCAATCCTCGACCAAGATCGGAATCTCCAACCGATGCATCCTCAGGAAAGGTGGCATGACGGTGGAAGAGTACACCGCTAAGATTGAGAAGTTGTCTCAGTTTTACCAAGTGGTAAAGTAAGCTTCGATGACGAACGGAGAATGCAGAAGTCTAAGACGGGCATAAGTGTTTTTATGATTTATGGTCTCAGTTCTTATACTGCTACCAATTATGTTGCCTTAGTGCAATCAGCCTATGTCGCCGAGGATGATCTCATAGGAAATATGGGAAAGGAAAGAAGGTAGTTGAAGTATCAACTCCGAATGCAAAGTCCTAAGATAATTTCATCAAAGGAAAAGCAGATGCAATTCTTTGATTCTTCAAAGGTCAGAAGATGTTCTAACTGTGGAAAGTCTCACAGCGGTGATTGCCAGCGAAGATCTAATCGGTGCTATTATAGAAATGTAGAGGGTCACTATGGTAAAGAGTGCCCCGTAAGGAAAAGTTCCAAGGAATCACAAGCAGCTCCAAGGCAAGGACGAGTCAACATTCTGGATGTTTAGGCAGTTACAACTGCAGACAATCTACTAAGGAGTATGAGATCAGTTTTCAATAACTCGATCAGTATATTATATGATTCGGGTGCAACCTATTGCTGTATATCCCGATCGCATGTGAATCGGTTGGGATGAGCCTTATCATCGCTATCCGAGCCGATAAATATTTTAACTGCTGCTAAGGATCGTGACTAGACCTAATCTTTGTATAGAATTGTCTACTTGTCGAAGGAGGCAGGAATTTCGTTGTAGAATTTGTTGTTTGCCTACGAGAAGTGTGGACACCATTTTGGGTATGAATTGGATGACTGCAAATCATGTTGCCATCGACTGTGTTAATCACTATCAGCTTCGCTTCAGAATCAGTTGAATTGTCTGGGACAAATTCTGAAGCGGTTACCTAGTTCACCTTAGACGGTCAATCTTCATTCCAAGGTGCGGGAGCACATGTTAGTATGTTATCTGCATCCACTGAAACTAGTTTAGATTTGGCGAACGTTCAGGTCGTGAATGACTTTCTGGATGTTTTTACGATGAAGTTTCTTCTGAACCTCCAGAGCGAAAGGTAGAGTTTGCCGTGGAATTGGTTCCTGGCACGGGATCAATATCTATTGTTTCTTATTGAATGTTCCCTTAGAATTAAAGGAAATGGAGTCTCAACTTGAAGAGTCGATGTTAAGGAAATTCATTCGACCGAGTGCTTCTCTAAGGAGTGCTCCGGTGTGGTTAGCTGAAAGGAAAAATGGTAGCGTGAGATTGTGCATTGATATCGACAACTCAACAAAATGACGATCAAGAACAAATATCCTTTACCAAGGATAGACGATTTACTTGAGCAATTTGAGGTGCTGCAATGTTTCTAAAATTTATCTGAGGTCAGTTATCATTAATTAAAAGTTAGAGCCTTAGATATTCCGAAGACAGCTTTCTGTACTAGGTATGGACATTACGAGTTCGTAGTGATGCCCTTCGGTTTGACTAATGCTCCAGCGGTATTCGGGAATACGTGAACCGAGTTTTCCACACGTACCTAGATCAATTTGTAGTCATTTCGTTGATGGTATCTTGATGTACTCGAAGACCATTGAGGAGCATGTCCAACATCTCCGCATTGTTTTGAAAGTACCCCGAGAAAGTAAGTTGTACTTGAAACCTTCGGAGTGTGATTTTTGGGTGCCAGAGTAAAGTCTTTGGGACAGGTGATTTCCCAAGTCGGGAGATTCTGTAGATCCCAGTAAGAAGGAAGCGGTGTTGAATGGGAGTGACCAACGTCAGTCACAGAGATCGAAAGTTTCTGGGTCTAGCCGGTTACTATAAGAGATTTGTCCAAGGATTCTCACGGTTAGTTTTCCACTTACTCGGTTAACTTGTAAGGGTCATCCGTTTACGTGGGATGCCGATTGTGAAGAACGTTTTCAAGAGTTGAAGATTTTGACTTCTGGTCCAATCCTGATTCTTCCGGATCCGTCATTGGAATTTTAAAATTTCGATGACGCTTCAGGGAGGGGTTTAGGATGTATACTAATGTAAAATCAACAAGTGGTAGCTTATGCATCCAGACAATTAAGGTCTCATGAGAAGATTTATCCGACTCATGAATTGGAGTTAATAGCTATTGTGTACGCACTGAAGGTTTGAAGACATTACCTGTATGGGTCTCGTTTCGAAGTCTTTAGTGGTCACAAAAGTTTAAGGTATCTGTTTGATCAGAAAGAACTGAATAACAGGCAAAGAAGTGTGTTGAGTTTCTGGAGGATTATAAATTCGTGTTGATGTAACGTCCAAGAGAGGCCAATGTTGTAGCTGATGCGCTAAGTAGGAAATCCATTCATATGAAAGAGTTGATGACGCAAGAAATGGGATTGTCTTACGAAATTCCGTTTGACAAGTCGAACGTGAATACGGATATGTAAATGAGGTAACTGTTGACTGTTTTTCACAATGCGAATAAGCACCAAGGGATTAATTGATGGATTTGCTGCGAGGGACTGAACTTTCCAAAGTGAGTTTGGCGTGCGGTATGGTAGTTTTGAAAAATCGTTTTTGTGAAAATCCGCATGCTAAAGTTAATTTGGGAACGAATCAAGAGGTCAATAAAATCTGATTGAGGAAGAAAATCCTAGGAGGATTACTTAAGTTGAGGAGAAGTTCTCAACGTTATGGACTAATTCGGAAAGGAATTGGGTGCGTCATGGATAGATATATTGTAAAGAAAGTCACGATAAAGGATGAAGGGTCCTGAGTTCTGTTTGATAGTTGTTTTGAGAACAACTGAGGTGATTTTCATTACGTTCAAATTTGTCTGATGTCCCCGCGGTTTATTTCTACGTTTACGATGAACGTTTTTGGTAAATCCTCATATCATCTTCTTTCGAAAAGTGTTACCTCGAAATCTTGGGGGCGAGTCAAGAAGTTTCACAAGTACCTTTTTCGTCACATTGTCGGTGTGTACGAAAACTGTTATGGATTTTAGAAGATTTGTTGAGAAAGTGTTTACACCCTTCGAGGAAATCGTGTTTGTTTTTACGTCTACCGAGGAGTGCTTTGGTTTGGATTAATCAAAGTTGGGGAGCAAGTGAGGAATGAAGCTTCGGAAGTGTTTTCGAACGCGGTGCCGAGCCTATGTAGGCGAATGATGAATTTCTCGTGTAGATTCGTAACCAGAGAGTTCGTATCAAGGTAGTAGTGGGTCATACTTGGAGGTTGATGTGCCAATTTGGGAAGATTTTCTACACTCATTTCGTTAACTCAAGAATGTTTTCTAGCAAATTTGTACCTTTCTGAGAATGTCGATTCTCGATTGGTCAGATGGAAGACTTAGCGAAATTTTGAGGACAAAATTCTTTCAAGTTGGGGAGAATGTAACATCCGCAAAATAATTAATGGAATTATTTGGGTGTTAACCCAATTAAATTAATTTAGTACTTGACTGGTAAATTTATTGAGTGCAAAAATTAATTATTGGTCGTTATCGGATCGTTAATCGGATAATATGGATCAAGGAAGTTTCGGAATCGAAATTGGAGATTTAGATCAATATGGTAATCGGACCACGTTACCGCGTATATATTAATAAATATATATATGTGTGTGTGTGAATAAATGAAAGAAAGAAAGAAAGAAGAAAAGGAAGCGCTGGAAACAGAAGAGAGAAAAGGAGAGAAAAGAGAAAGAAGAAAGAAAGAGGGAGGAAGAAGAAGAGGAAAAAGGGAGTACCTCCGCTCAACGAAACGACTTCCTTCCAACACGAAAAATGCTCAGCGTTACTTCCTCTTCGATTTCGTACCAAGATCTTCATCATCAACTCACTCTCTCTCACTTTGCCATTTTCGAACTTGAGAGGGAAAATCGGTGTTTCGATGGTTGTAACTCAAGGGAAAGCTAAGGGCGATGTTTAGGAGCGAGCACGAGGTGGATTACTCGAAGTATTGAAGATCGATTGGGTGATTTGGAGTTGAAAATCAAATTGGGGTTTTTGGTGAATAGTGGTTTGAGATTGAAGAAGATGATGAATAGTGTCCAAGGAGGATTTCGAGGAATTCGGCATTTCGGTCAAAAGCGGTTTTGTGTGTCGCCGGAACGTGCAATGATTTCGGGAATTCGGTTTTACGGTCGAAAGATTTCTCGAGGTCGAGTGGGAAGCTTTGGAAGCGGATTGGGTATCGCCGGAGCAGGGAGCGTTCGTGTGGCTACTCGGTGATTTCGGCTCGATCGAGGTTCACGCTTCAAGGGTGAGTTCTACTCACGTTTAGGATTTTATGTTTCGAATTAATTAATTAACTGTTTTACCGCTTTCGCTGGACTGGAATATTTCTGGATATTGTCTGTTTCGGACTAGGAATCGATCGGAGCGAGTCTCGAGTTGTGTCGCGTTAAAAATGGAATTTTTGGTGATTTGATTCGAGAGTTTTTAAATTAAAACCGTTATTCGGAAAAATATGTCGTTTTTGATAAAATTCGTTTTGATTGAGTTTTTGATTTGATTGATTGATTGTGTGGTATTGGTTGGATTGGTTTTGCTGGTTGTCAAATCTGTTTTCAGTCGGAACGAGAATCGGAATTGAGCGGAATAGCGAATTTCGTAAGAAAACGGAAAATCTGCATTTTCTGCAGAGGGTCGCGTCGCGACCCGTCCCCTTCGCGTCGCGACCTGGCCCAGTTTTGTTACGCAAAATGTTTCTGTCGTTTTTCGCGTCGCGACGGTAGCAATTCGCGTCGCGACGTTTTGCAGATTTTCAACAGTTTTTCACTGATTTTGTTCTCGCGATATCTTTTGATTCCGGAACCCGATTGAGGTGTTCTAAGATGCGTCGGAAAGCTTATTCAGAGGCCTAACTGAATATTCTATTTTTAAGGCAAAATGAACTGTTTTTGATATTGAAAATTGTGTCGAAAAGCGGTCAACTAGAGTGCGAGTGTGATCTTGGATTTTATAAAATATGGATTAAAGTGTTTCATTGATTGTGTTATTTGATGGACCGTGGGTTCATGGTACTGTAGTAATATATGTTTATATATATATCGAGTAGGGTGACGACCCATGTTTTGACATACTAGGCGGGGCAGTCATGCTCCCCCAACCTAGGCTCCGTGCCAATAGGAGAATGTACTATTGGTAAGGGGGTTCACCGGGATAAGCACTGGATTTGCAGTCGGTGTTATGTCATGAGTTTGTTGTACGTACACCGGGATTAGCACTGGATTTGCAGTCGGTGTCGTACTGTGCGATACACCGGGATTAGCACTGGATTTGCAGTCGGTGCCGCACTTTGTTTGTTCACGTTCACCGGGATTAGCACTGGATTTGCAGTCGGTGTCGTGATGCTTTTAAAAAGGATTTTTAATTGAACCGAGAGAGTTAGTAGGGGTATCGGTAGAACTCACTGAGATTGTATCTCACTGTTTAAATGTTGTTGATTTACAGAGACACAGGGGGCAGCGGAAATCGAAGAGGCACGAGTAGGTTGAGCTCGGACTGGATGCTGATAGCCTAGCTTTATGTTTAAGCTTATTTCCCTTTTGTTGTCTGTATACTAAAACATTATGTATTTAAGGTATATCTTTCTTCCGCTTTCTTGTATGATACTGAATACTATAATTGCTGATGGTATATGGTCTGAGAACCATATTGTCTTGTTGTAAATAAGACTGTTTGGGTTTTATTCAGCGAAAAATTTATAGTGATATTCAGTGTCTAGGCAGGAAATATATCTCTGATGTGTTACTAATGTGCACTTTGGTATTTTTAATCGATAAATTATACCGGGGTGTTACAACTTATCATTAAGGGCTTCTAGGTCATTTTGATTTCCATTGTGCTCTAGGATTGCATCTAAATTTTGAACCAAGGGTCAAGATCAAATGTCACATGGATTAGGGGCAATTAGAAAGCACAAAGTGAGGAGAGAGAGGGCTGAGGGGCG
This sequence comes from Astragalus membranaceus, assembly GCA_039519185.1. Classification (NCBI taxonomy): domain Eukaryota; kingdom Viridiplantae; phylum Streptophyta; class Magnoliopsida; order Fabales; family Fabaceae; genus Astragalus; species Astragalus membranaceus. The sequence continues at coordinate 49,589,508 of CM076849.1, forward strand.
CAGCTTAAGAAGGGTGGTGAAGGATAAGCTCAATTACAAAATTGTATTTTTCTATGAAGCTTATTACAAGAGTGCCATTTTAATTCAAATGAAGGGTGAGGATTGCATTTAGCACTTGAATGGAAGGCCATGGTTTAAACACAATTTGCAACCAATAAAATAAATCAAAATGGGGGAAAAGGGGGCTGGAATTCGCAGCCAAGGAGAGAGAGTGAGTGGAATTGCAACTTGTACTATTGTACTACACTTGACCTTTCAAAATTCAAAGGGATATTCCTTATTCCCTTCTAGATAATTCTTCTAAATTCTTGCCATTTTGGGCCATATCCCATGATTCAATGATTGGGCTCTGAATTTTATGATCTCACCAATCCCAAAATTGATTTGTTGACCCCACTCCAAAGGAAATGACCATTTTACCCTTTTGTTCAAAACCGAATTTCATGCCAAAAATACTCCTATGATGCATAAAAAAAATGCACAACTCCACTCACTTGGACCCACATAAATTCCTCAAGAGGTGCATAGTGGTTTTTACTGAGAAAATATTTATTTTAGTGAAATGACCAAAATGCCCTTTTGGTCCCAAAAACCCTGATTTTGCTCTAAACTTCATTTCCACTCTAACAATGATCCTAAGACCCTTTGGATGACCCTAAAACTCTAGAAATGCATGCATGATGAGAAAATACGTCTTTTTGGCGAAATTACCAAAATACCCTTTGAACTAAGAAAAACCCTAGAAACCCTAAAAATGCTCTAAAGTGCTCTAAAATGCCATGCTATGCTTTCTAACCCTAAAATGCATTCTGAAACTTCTAAGATGCAAGCATGATGCTCTTCCTAACCTCTAGGATGAATGCTAAGACTTGGTTTATTTATTTTTGGTTGAAAATTAGGGTTTTGCCCTAAGCCGGACAAAATTGGGGTATGACAGTGGTCTTACATGGTTCTCGGCGACATTATCTGGAAGTTCACTTTCATCAGCATCCAAAAATTCTTTCCTCCCTATGCGGATTATAGGCTTTCTTCTCCTTTTCGTCGGAAACTCGAGAATTTCAACACCAGCTTGAATGCAGAGCTCAACAACCGCTGGAATCCGTGGGATGGAAAACCTCTCTTCATGAGTAATCCGCCTTCCAAGACGATCGTTGAGGTGATAGGCTTCAACTGGTATTAATATGTCTTCAACATGTGCATTTGTCCATTCATGAAGCCCCTTGCGGAGGTTTGCTTGTGTACCTTTACACGACCTGAATGGATGTCCAACAGGGCCTACATGGATTTCACTGCACCACCTGCACGAATTTTCCAACACTGACATGTCAGATCCCTATTTAATTACACACAATATCAATTTTTGGTTGGATGACATTAAATTGCGTTTATTTCTAAAAATAATGTACAGGAGTTAAATGAAATAAAGAAACTTCATTAGTGGATTCGAACTTTTGTCTATTACATTAGAATATAAGCTGGTAAGAAAAATCACTAAAATTGGGTAATGGCAAAGGTAGAGCTGCTAGAATTCCTCCCTAATAATTTTTGTGTCCAGTTGGAAATGCAAATAATGAGGTCTGTAAGTACTACCACGGTTGCTCAATCAGATTAAAAACACAAAATTTATATAATTTGCTAATATTTCACATAAACCCTACATTTACAAAAAGTATGCAATATGACGAATTCAATCAGATTAAAAACACGAAATTTACATAATTTGCCAATAATTCACATAAGCCTAACATTTACCCAAAGTATGCAAGAGGATATGAATGAATATATTTACCCACAAGCATGCACAGGTACAACTTTGAGCAGCTTCTTCAAATTACTAATCAAAGTGAGCCTAGCATTATACAAATCATATGCAGTTGGTATAAGGTTTTTCACCAGCAACCCATTCTTCGGCGCCGGCAGTGGTTTTCTCGGCTTATCTTTAAACTTCTTTATCCTCTCCCTAGCTGCCCGTCGTAGTTCTACAATGGGAACTGGAAAAGGCTTCTTCTCTTTTCTTGAATAATGGCGAGGGAAATCAGCATTTTGAGGAACTTCATTTGTGATGGTAAATGCACTCTGACAAAACTTGTCAGGTCGAATTCTAATCTTGACAGGAACTCTAATCTTATTGCTACTGTACTGTTTCAAAAGATAAAGGGAGAGGAAAACAAAGCAATTATATTATATATGCATAGGAATTCCAAGATTGAGCGATAGGAAAGAATCATTTCAGCTAAATTAGAATAGTCCCTTCAATTTAGTCCCTAAGCTAAGAAAACATGTTAAATAGTCTCTAAAGTTTAACTAAGAGAGATGCCTAAACACATTTCTTTGCTTATTGGGGATGCCTAAAAAACTACTTTGAGAAGAAGCTATACAGAAAAAAGGAAGAGGAAATTAAAATTATCCATCTTCATACACTTAATAAGAAACAAATAAATAAACAAACACTGAATTAGTCGCCAAGAAGAAGCGAAAATTCACACACAGACAAACTTACTAACAAGTACAGTACTCAGAAAAATTGGATATTTACAAGGTGTTCTTCTGAGTGTATAACTGCAATATTCAGAGGCGTTCAATGAAAAAAAAACACGCGAATAAACAATAAATAGTGATTGAGAAAGAAAACAACAATGGGTAAACTCACAGGGTTGAAAGAGGATCGCCCGAAGAATCTCGCTCTTTCGTTACCTACAAGAAGAAGAAAGCAATTGAGTTAAAAAAAAAACAAGGCGAGGATGTAGAGAGAGAGAAGGGGGGAATTACAGAGATAGAAACGAGGGATTGGAGAAGGGTAGGAGAGAGAAGCAACTTCCATGGAATGTATGCTATGACGATGATTGTGAATTGTGATTGGGTTATAGAGATGATGTTAGAGATCTTTGTCTCTGGGTTAGAGATGGTAAAGTTACCGGGGTCTCTATTAAAGCCCAAATAACGATGATTGTGAATGTGTGATTGGGTTAGACGTTTGCTTTTCCCACACCCCCTCCTACTCAAAACACACCCCATAAGGGTGTGAAATGACCAAAAGGCCAGGCCAAACCTCTTTTTTTCACGAATTTTCACCTGTTCGAACACGGGCCTTCGAACAGGTTCGCACGAGGCCATTCGCGTGTGTTAAATATGGGGACACACCCTCTTGGGTGTTTTTCACCTGTTCGAATGGGGTCATGCGAACAGGTTCGAATGTGGTCATGCGAACATGTGTTCAACGGCTTACAATCAGTCAAATGTGTGTCAGATAAAGGAGTGGATGTCAATCCCTTTGGAAAATGTGTCTGAACGGATAGAATTTAAACGGCTCAGATTTGTGATCTAAAAATGAAATCAACGGCTGACATTTCACCATGCCTATTATAAAAGGGGGTTCACATCTTCAGACCTTCTTCACCAAACCCTAATCCTAAAAAATCCAACCCTGTAATGAACATATCATTGGTTGATTATAAATCTGAAAGTAAACCTAAAGGAAACTTATAAAAAAAAGAGTAAGTTTTATACCTGTAGTAGAGCCATATGACCAGCCATCTTCTTCGTCTTCTTTCTTGAAGCATCCTTCAGCTGATCATAAAGATGGGCAAGGGCCATTGCCCCCCAGCAGTAGTCTCCAACATTATTCAAATCAAGAAGCATACCTAGGTAGCCAAGCTTAACCTTGCTTCCTGACTTGTCTGCGAACAATGTGCAGCCCAAAAGATAGAGCAAATAGGCCCTAGCAGCATGATGCCACCTCTGCTCAGCTATGGCTGGGTGGTAGACATGATCCCTCAGCCATACAAGACCAACTGACAACCCTCGCGCAGAAGTCTGTTCAGCGGCATCTTGGGGGGTGGCCCCCAAATAGTCAATCAGCAGCTGCTCTCCCTGCCACGAAGTCCAGTCAGGCATGTCATAGAACTGGCCTGTGATGGGGATGTGTAGCAGCTGGGATACATCATCAAGGGTGATAGACATCTCACCCACAGGAAGGTGGAATGATGATGTATCCGGCTTCCAACGCTCTATGAATGCGTTTAGCAGCCCCTTGTGAGTGAGGGGAAAACCAAGTCCTATGAGAGGGAACAACCCCGATAGGATAAGAGTCTCCCTGATCCTAGCATGGACCACAAGGTTAACCGGTCCATGTGGAATCGTAGTTATGTCCGGCCGAACCTGCATTGACAAATGACACAGGCACAATAAGCCAATATGTTCAACAAAATAAGAAACAAAATTGACAACACGCTATTATATAACAATAACTTACCCGGCCAGCATAGAACTCAGTCAAAATATGAGACCCGTATGTGGGCAAGACAGAACCATCAACAGGTCCACCAGGGAATGGGAATGTAGCCCTAGGAGCAGCAGCAGGCTCCTGAGGCTCAACATCCTCCTCATGTTGAGCACCAACCTCCTCATGTGCATGACCAGAAGGGCCGGCCAGCTCATATGCCGGAAATTGAGCATCACGCTCAATATCCCGGCCAATATCATCAACCTCCGGTGGGGGAGGAGGGACGTCTAATCTGTCCCTACGCCTACCCCTCCGGGAAGGTTCAGCTCCATCTTGCCTCCGTTTGCGTTCGGAAGCCGTCGGGGGTGGCCTACGCTCCGGCTGTTGCGAACTACCGCCACAATGCCTCATCATATCTGAAACAACAACCATTAAACCAATTAAGCAACATAACCAGCAAAATAACAGAAACAATACTGTCACACCTGTTCGAACAGCATCATTCGCACCTGTTCGAACAGAATCATTCGCACCTGTTCGAACAACCCCATTCGAACAGGTGTTCGCATGGCCTCATTCGAACGGTGTTCGCATGACCTCATTCGAACACCTTCGTTTTCACATGTTCGCATGAGGTCATGCGAACACAGCAGATGCACAGAAAAAAAAAACCCAAACGTACAGAAGGGAGAGAGGGTTACCTGAATGAAAATGGAACGATTAGAGAGAGTGAGAGGAGGCGAACAAAACCCAGGTGGTCTTGAGGGTGTTTGTGGAGAAGATTGAGTGGGAGATTGGGTGAGATTGAGTGAGTTGTGAGAAGTTGAGTGAGAGGGAGAGTGAAAGATAGGGTTCGAATGAGAGGAAGAGTGAAAGGGAAAGTGGGAGGAGTGAGGGGTGTGAGGGTGTGAGTGTGTGTGTTTTTTTTTTTAAGTTGAGGGTATTTTAGGGTTTTTAGAAGTTAGGGGGTGTGAAAGAGTAGGAGGGGGTGTGGGGAAAGTAATGGGCTTGGGTTATTGAGACAAATTTTCTTTCCTAAACTGACTATTATTCTGAGACGAGTAAAAAACTAGTTTTGTTTGGTAAATTAAAGAGACATTTGCCCACAAAGCTGATCAAATCACTCCAACCTAACTCCATAAAACACTAGTTTTGTTTGGTAAATTAAAGAGACATCTGCCCGCAAAGCCGATCAAATCACTCCAACCTAACTCCATAAAAAACTAGTTCACTCCGACCTAATTCCATAAAAAACTAGTTTTGTTTGGTAAATTAAAGAGACATCTGCCCACAAAGCCGATCAAATCACTCCAACCTAACTCCATAAAAAATTGGTTTTGTTTGGTAAATTAAAGAGACATCTACCCGCAAAGCCGATCAAATCACTCCAACCTAACTCCATAAAAAACTAGTTCACTCCGACCTAACTCCATAAAAAACTAGTTTTGTTTGGTAAATTAAAGAGACATCTGCCCACAAAGCCGATCAAATCACTCCAACCTAACTCCATAAAAAACTAGTTTTGTTTGGTAAACTAAAGAGACATCTGCCCGCAAAGCCGACCAAATCACTCCCACCTAACTCCATAAAAACTAGTTCACTCCGACCTAACTCCATAAAAAACTAGTTTTGTTTGGTAAATTAAAGAGACATTCACTAGTGTAAAATCTGGAAAAGAATTGGACTTTTAAAGTCAGACGCTCATATGTCCGACTTAAAAGATAGATGTGGTGGCAAACTTGTAATTAAGTTGAAAATATTATATGTCGCGCATCGTTTGAAGTCGGGCGGTGTTTACGTCTGACTTTAAATGTTGAAGCTTTTCTTTTCACACTAAATCCCTAGCATCCTAAACTCCCACACTATCGCGCTTCTTCCTCTCTGCCCTAGCTCTCTTTCTCTCCTTCAAGGCTTTAACCCTGTTGCTCAGCCAACTCTCTCTCCCATCTCTTCACCCATGCTATGAATCAACAAAAACCCTCCTTTCAAGTTGAGAGTGAAGATTCGGCCTCTCTCTAGCATTCGTCAATTTGAACGATTCTACGCCAAGGTTTTTTGCTTCGAACCATCGAAGGAGCTGACAAGCATGCTTTTACTTTTCCCCTTCCCAATCTCGAATACCCAGGTAAGTTTTTCATTTTTGTTTCCTCTACTTGATCTAAATATGTTTTAAAGGTTTGATTTTGAATGATACCCAACAACATTGGCATCCATTTCCAACATCAATACTTGTGAATTTTTTAGTTCTAGGTTGATGTAAAGCCTGCAAATATGGAGGATCTGACTGGTAAGGTTTCACTATTTTATTTTTATGCTCTGCTGAAATTGATGGGTTGCATTATTAATAATATCTGCAAAAGAAATATGATCTGGCCAATTATTACATCTTGTAGTTGATGGCACCACAATCTGGCTGATAGCAATATGTTGCGACTTGCGATACTTAATCTGATCTTCTGTTTAAACCAGGTGAATGTTTCTAGAAAATACCCCCTTTTTAATTTTTCCGTTCAAGCACAGGTGATTTCTTTTCTTTTGCAAATTTTCTATCTTTTTATAACCTCTAACTGTCTTTGATTGTGCGTTATTCCGAGTCACTCTCTTTTTCTTTTGGGGTGAAAGTTGATTTTCACTGATATGTGTTCAATTAGGGTGTGTTAATGCAATTTCTATCTCTTTTTTAATTGTAGTTGATTTCATGATATATGTTTTCAATTGGAGTGTGTTGATGCAGTTTCTTTCTCTTTTTAATTATAAAGAACCCCTGTTGATCTTTATCAAGTGTGTTTTGTTGGGATTATATGGTGTTTTGATTTGGCAGAAGAGTAAAATGATGGTTTAGGTGTAACAGTAACATCTAGTGAATCTGTGGTTGATGCTCTCAAAGTCAAGTCTCTATGAAGTAAAGAATAAGCATGTGTTTTGAACTTTATAAGTGATGATGACTAGTGCTTTTTGTGGGTAAATTCTACGTTTCTCATCGGTTCAAAATATTTGATATTGGTTATCAACTTTGTTTAGCATAATCTTTGGTTGGAGGGAACAAAATGAGCTTAGAAAATGGGATTGCAAAAGTAATGTTCTATCTTATCTGATTAGCTTTTTTAACTATTTTTCTTATAATGTTTATACATAAAAGTGTGATTGATGTTATAACACCTATCTGCTTGGGGTGGTTCAGGAAGTTGAGAATTTCTGAAACAAGAGAGTTTATGTTATCCTTAAGTGGTTTGGAAGCATGCAAAGAGTTTCAAAGAGTTTATGTTATCCAAAAATTCATTTCCAGAGAGAACTACAACTACAGTATGCTAAGGTAAATTGTTTTAAAGGAAACACTCTCTCTAAGCTTTCAGCCCTCTCTCTAAACTATTGTCAGCATGCTTGCTTATTTTTGTTTTTCTTGAGCAGCTTTTGGTAAGAATGAAAGTCTTTTAAGATCTATCAAAGGAACAATTCTGTATAGCCTGAGTTATTCAACTCTCTGCAGGTTGGAAAAATGGATGGGAACCAAAGCAATTTTCATTTCTCTTCCATTTTCTTGTGTACTCGGTCTAGTCTCCTTGATAATTATGTGCAATGTTCTTTTTATGAGTAACCCCTCTTAGCTCTTAGGTTAGTCGATAAATATTAGATTGTGCTTAAAATGATCATTTGGTCATTTGTGCAATAGACTGATACCTTGGCAAAGTGATATATCAGAATTTTTTTTATAGAAGCTTGTATATATCATAATTTGATTATTAGCTTCTGGTTTTTATGGTGCAGGTAGGTAGTTTAGTCATGCGCATGTGATAGTTACAAGCCACCACACAATCTTATTATTCACTTATTCTTCACTCTCATCATTGGCTCAGCTATGCACTTCTATTTTGTTCTACAGTTTTCTCCTTCACTTTCTTTTTATTTCAACGAAAAGAAATTTAGAGAAACTGCCAAGATCTAATTTCAGTTCAACCTTTTGTTTGTTTTCTTTGTATCTTTCTTTTTCACTGATCTGATTTGCTGATTGTGTTTCTGTAGATTGATACATGCAGAAGATTCTTCTGTCAAAACTGTGGACTGAGAATTGGACTGGCTGCCATCGGAACTGCTGCCATCAGAACTCAATCATGTTAGTGAATTGCTAAAGTAATTTTTAGTTTGCTAATGATACTTTTGAAGTAAAATTTAGTACTTTTGTACTTTTATATAGAATGCGAGTTTCAGTCCAGGGCTGGTAAGTTTAACTTGTAATTTTATTTACTTGCCTTCCACAGAACTTCGGTGGTGTTTCTAATAATTTTGAAATATCATGTAGTGCTTTTTCCCACAATAAGTGGCATCACAAAAGAATGGTGAAGAAGAGTCATAGTGAAATACACACTTTCATTGTTCTAATCGAGTCATGAAGAACTCTATATTTCCTTGTACCTATCATTCATTTTCTTTTTTAGGAAATGGGATTGAAGTGATAGTAAAATTTCTAAAGTCTGTGTTAGAATGATTAGTTTAAAATTGTAAGTTACATATGCAGATGTATATTTTTTCTTTTTTCCCCCTAACATTGGATGCTATTCAATGTGTTTCAACAACTTAAGTTTGATGTCACCATAAGTTTAATGATTTTTGATTACTTTAATGCTTTTAAAATTGGTTAGTTGAAGCAACTATTTGATTATGCTTTTCAAATTGAAGGTAATGTCATCGCTTAAATTGGGGGTACATGTGCAAAGTTTTCTAACCCATGAGTATGAGGACTTGACAGTCTGTTTGCAAGTATCATGTACTTTTTGAATGAGAGTTTTGGTATTCTTTTTGAAATTTATGAATTTGTGAATTTGTATATTCTATCAATTTCTTTTCTTACTTTTCTTTTTTGAAAGTAATAACAGGCATTGGGCATTGTTTTAGGCATTGAGTTATATGATTAAACATTATACCTTATTTATCTAGCTACAATTTGGTCCTTGTGAATAGTATCAGATTATAAAATCATTTCAATGATGTACAATTTATCTATTATGCATTTTGATGTTGAGCCTGTAAAGTATTAACACCATCAAATAACAATGTAACAGGTGCAGTATTTATTGTGTGCTTGGTTATCACAGGCTCGTGTGTTTTTTTTATAGGCTACATTTTTATGTACAATTTGCTTCCTAGTGGGATCAGAAATTAAGAAAAGAATGACGTTTATTGAGAAATTCTTGATTCTCAGTCTGCACCAATGTGGTGGCGGACTTGCAGGGTTAGGATAGGTAGAATGTGATCCAAGAAAATATAATTTTTTTTAAATAAATAAACACTTTTAAAGTCGGATGTTTCTGTCATCTGACTTTAAAATAACACTTTTAAAGTCGGACTTCAGAAAAACCCGACGTTAAAGGTTTTCCACAGAGGTCAGCACCGCAGGAAACAGACCATAATTAAAGTCGGACGCACTAATAATCCGACTTAAAAACGTACTTTTTAAGTCGGACCTTAATCCGACTTTAAAAAAACATACTTTCTAAGTCGCTTTGATAGAAGTCGGGTGAATGTCCGACTTTAAATGTCCGAAAGGTCCGACTTTGAATCCCATTTTTCCACTAGTGATTTGCCAACAAAGCCGATCAAATCACTCCAACCTAACTCCATAAAAAACTAGTTTTGTTTGGTAAATTAAAGAGACATCTGCCCGCAAAGCCGATCAAATCACTCAAACCTACCTCCATAAAAAACTAGTTCACTCCGACCTAACTCCATAAAAAACTAGTTTTGTTTGGTAAATTAAAGAGACATCTACCCACAAAGCCGATCAAATCACTCCAACCTAACTCCAAAGACTACCGATAGAGACAATCAGACAATTGGCCACGAAGCCACTAGGTTGAATCGTTAGGGGACCTTTAATTAATGATTCCACAGACAAGTTGTTACATTCTTTACTATTTTTTTATTTTTAATTAAAAGTTCTTTTTTGACAGTGATTTTTAATTAAAAGTTAAAACTGTACAAGTTAGAACATCTGGAAAACGAAGGGATTACGTCTAGTAATTAATGAAGGTTAGGTAGATGATTCATCGTAATCCCATTTAGAGGGCTAGTTAGCTAGTCTATGTGTCTTTAATATCAATCACCTTGTTCCAAATTGGCAGCTAATTGGTGAGTTAGGGGATAACAAGATGTTTATTATAGGTGTATAGTTCAAATTTTTGAAATTTTTACCTCTCTAACTAATTAACAATTAATAACTACCTAATTAACATTAAAGTAGTTCATGCATGATTTAAATCATATAAATATTTTTCTTTTACCTATTTAGCTCCTTACTAACAGCAGCTGCTGTTAAATTATGTCTAAGCCTATTAATAAAAATAACACGACAATACCCGTGCGTATGTACGGGTATACTGTTAGTGTGTGTGTGTGTGTAATGTAATAGATCTAATGTATTCTATGTATGTATGTAATATATGTATGAAATATACGTACATATGTAATGTAATGTATGTATGTAATGTATGTATATATATATATATTATGTATATAATGTCATGTATTTAGAATCACCAAAAAATGTGTCATGTATTTATTTCCTAATATATGTAATGTAACATTTGTATGTAAATTGTAATGTATGTATGTATGCATGTAATTTGGTGTAATATATGTATGTATGTATATATGTATGAATGTAATGTATATAATGTAAACTATGTATATATGTATGCATGTAATGTAATGTACATATGAAATGTATATAATATAATGTATGTATGTAATGTAACAAAAGAAAAATAAAAGAAAACTAATAATAAAACTTGTTATGTATAAGAAGCAAGCAGCTATAGCAATGTAGGTTGTATCTATAATCTATAAGTAAGTAGATCTTAATCGACAAATCTTCTATTTAAAGGAGAGAAGATTTGTTTGGCATTCCTCCTAATTTGAACAATTAGGGTTACCTATCCCTCTAGTTTTCTCGAAAGTGTGTCTGGCAGCTCTTCATATGCCAATTTTGTCACTTTTGCAATACTTGGCTTCAACCGGTCATTTCTTCATCACTTGGCCCATTAATGGGTTATACATCCATCCTTTATATGTTCTGAATTTTGGGTCAACTAAATTAACAGAGGCATATTTTGAAGCTACAGTTGTTGGAAATGTATTTGAACGTGTATTTGAACGTGTACTAAATTAACAGAGTTCCCTCCAATTCCCTGGTGGTCTTTGTTAAGGATAATGATATTTGTAGAGAAAATACCTCTGATTTATTTGCACAAAAAAGAAGTTCAACATTCAAATCCTAGAAACTAATATTTTTCCTTCCCACTAAAATTTACTTATTAAAAAAATCTTGCGAACTACTAAACGTATTACCCTTTTCTGATAAAAATATTAACCTTACATCATCAAATAGATTAAAGACTTACATTGATTAATTCATTGCAAGGAAATGCAGAGAGGGCAGAAGACGGAAGTAGGACCAGAAGCGATTGCAGAGAGGAGAGAGCATCATGGTAGAGAATAGAGGAGGGAACAAAATACGACAAAGGGAAGGAGAAGCATCGGTGGAGAAGTCAAGCAAATTGAGATGAAAAGAAATAAGGTTACAAAAATTAGGATTAAAAACTGACTATTGTTAAATGAGTTGGCAAGATTTAAACACATATACTCTTACGGTTGTGAAACATCGTCCAAGTGTTGGTACTCACAATTTTTAGGTGAGTGGCATAGTTTCCACCAATAATATATGTACATGCAACTATAGCAAAATTGACAAGCCATTTCAAATCGAAAATGCTGATTGATCATTTCATTTTCAACAATGTAACTTCATTTCAAACCACCATTTCAGCTTCTTTAAGAGTTGTCGGGATCCCTACATCAAGGCGCATAGTGGATTTATATTGTTCAGGTAAAGCAGCACCAGCCTGAATGCACATCTCCACCACAGCTGGAGCCTGCCCATAGAAATTCCTAAGCTCCGGTTCAAGGGGTGGCCCGTTTACATCAGGAACATGCCACACAAATCTTGGTGGTATCAAGTCATCCAGCACTGCAGATTGCCAACCATGTTGCCCATTGCGTTGTTGGTGTTTATGAGCTCCACAATTTTGAGCTTTGTGCCCACTGGGACCAACATGAATTTCAGGGCAATATCCACACACCCTCACATGGTACATCCTCATTACTCTCTTAGCACCTCTCCTCATTTGTTCCCATGCTTGCAGTGTTTCCTCAGCAAGGCTGACTATTTCTTCCTTGTCTATTGGAGCTACTATTTCAGAATCAGGTATTTCATCTAGTAGTGGTCTTACATGGTTCTCGGCGACATTATCTGGAAGTTCACTTTCATCAGCATCCAAAAATTCTTTCCTCCCTATGCGGATTATAGGCTTTCTTCTCCTTTTCGTCGGAAACTCGAGAATTTCAACACCAGCTTGAATGCAGAGCTCAACAACCGCTGGAATCCGTGGGATGGAAAACCTCTCTTCATGAGTAATCCGCCTTCCAAGACGATCGTTGAGGTGATAGGCTTCAACTGGTATTAATATGTCTTCAACATGTGCATTTGTCCATTCATGAAGCCCCTTGCGGAGGTTTGCTTGTGTACCTTTACACGACCTGAATGGATGTCCAACAGGGCCTACATGGATTTCACTGCACCACCTGCACGAATTTTCCAACACTGACATGTCGGATCCCTATTTAATTACACACAATATCAATTTTTGGTTGGATGACATTAAATTGCGTTTATTTCTAAAAATGATGTACAGGAGTTAAATGAAATAAAGAAACTTCATTAGTGGATTCGAACTTTTGTCTATTACATTAGAATATAAGCTGGTAAGAAAAATCACTAAAATTGGGTAATGGCAAAGGTAGAGCTGCTAGAATTCCTCCCTAATAATTTTTGTGTCCAGTTGGAAATGCAAATAATGAGGTCTGTAAGTACTACCACGGTTGCTCAATCAGATTAAAAACACAAAATTTATATAATTTGCTAATATTTCACATAAACCCTACATTTACAAAAAGTATGCAATATGACGAATTCAATCAGATTAAAAACACGAAATTTACATAATTGGCAATAATTCACATAAGCCTAACATTTACCCAAAGTATGCAAGAGGATATGAAGGAATGTATTTACCCACAAGCATGCACAGGTACAACTTTGAGCAGCTTCTTCAAATTATTAATCAAAGTGAGCCTAGCATCATACAAATCATATGCAGTTGGTATAAGGTTTTTCAGTTGGTATGTATGCATGTAATTTGGTGTAATATATGTATGTCTATATGTATGAATGTAATGTATATAATGTAAACTATGTATATATGTATGCATGTAATGTAATGTACGTATGAAATGTATATAATATAATGTATGTATGTAATGTAACAAAAGAAAAATAAATGGAAACTAATAATAAAACTTATTATGTATAAGAAGCAAGCAGTTAACAATGTAGGCTGTATCTATAATCTATAAGTAAGTAGATCTTAATCGACAAATCTTCTATTTAAAGGAGAGAAGATTTTTTTGGCATTCCTCCTAATTTGAACAATTAGGGTTACCTATCCCTCAAGTTTTCTCGAAAGTGTGTCTGGCAGCTCCTCATATGCCAATTTTGTCACTTTTTCAATACTTGGCTTCAACCGGTCATTTCTTCATCACTTGGCCCATTAATGGGTTATACATCCATCCTTTACATGTTTTGAATTTTGGGTTAGCTAAATTAACAGAGGCATATTTTGAAGCTACAGTTGTTGGAAATGTATTTGAACGTGTACTTGATCCAAACAAATAACTTTTAGATTCATTGAAAAAAGTGATGTATCTGGACTAGTCCAGATACATCACTTTTCAATGAATCTAAAAAGTTATTTGTTGCTTGTATATGAGTCCGGAGGGAGTATATATGTAATAGATCTAATGTAATCTATGTATGTTTGGATGTATGTATGTATGTACTAATGTATGTATATATGAAATATATGTATGTAATCACTACGCAATAATAGAAGAGTAGTGACGCTCCATTTGCGGCGGTTACCCCAACCGCCGTCGCTCATTTAGAAGCCTGCGGCGGTTCCATTTAACCGCCTCCAACAAGGAACACCGACGGCGGTTCCAGCTTGTGTTGCGGCGGTTCTGTTTCTTTTCATTCCCCGCGCGCTATCAATTCCTCTCTCAGATCAACCCTTTTCCTCACGCTATTCAGGTTCCACCACCACCCACATCAACCTTTTTCCTCTCTCTTCAGTTTCCACCACCACCAACATCAACCCTTTTCCTCCCTGTTCAGGTTCTACCACCAACAACATCAACCCTTTTCATCTCTGTTCAGGTACCCCCTTTGCAATCTCTGAGTGCCAACCTCACGACATGAGGGTTTCATCTTTCTCTACGATTCCTCTCTGTACTCATCAGGGCTATTAGAGTTTCATCTTTATTTTTGACAAGCTATTAGGGTTTCATCTGATAACTGATTTTCAGGATAAGGGTTGCAGAAAATGCTTCCTCTTCCTTCATCAGGTACCATCGCTAACTGGTTCCTCCAATTTTCAGAAAAAAGAAGAAGAATCATTCCTCGCTTCATCAGGTACCATCGCTAACTGGTTCCTCCAATGGGGTGGTTACTTTTCTTCACGTTTTTTTTCTTGTTTAACAGATTTGTGCAAAGTGCACACACTATTTTTTAATTTTTAGTTTATGTTTTAGTTACTGATTACTGATTTATGGTCTTGTTTGCAAACACTAATTTCTTCACGTTCTTGTTTAGTTACTGATTTGTGTAACAGATTTCTTCATGTTTTTAATTTTAGTTTAGCTACTGATTTATGTTCTTTAATTTTTAATTTACCGATCTGTTTAATTTGTTAAGTTATGATTAATTTGATAACTTTGAGATTCATAGCATTGGTAGTTACTGATTTATGTATGAATAATTTTAGTTTAGTTACTGATTACTGATTACTGATTCATAGCATTATTGATTCATAGCATAGTTTAGTTACTGATTACTGATTACAGAATAATTTTAGTTTAGTTATTGATTACTAATTACTGATTCATAGCATTACTGATTACTGATTTGTTTTAGCTACTGATTACTGAATAATTTTTGTTTAGTTACTGATTACTGATTCATAGCATTACTGATTACTGATTGCTGATTCCTCGCATCATCAGTTACCATGGCTGCGATTACTGATTCATAACATGTATATGTGGTTGACTACCTGTCAACTAATTAATTTTGATGGTAGACTTGATTAGATTATTGACTTTGTACAACTCAATCACCAATTAACACTAATGAAAGAACTAAAAGAGAAATATCATGTAAGCTTCCCTCTTTGTAATAATTGTGTTCATGTCTGCAAGTGCATGTGTGGAGCTCTAATTTTCAATTTATGATTGTTATCTTGTTAAATTCATTTTGAAGTATAAGTCCTTTCAGATTATGGAAGCAGTGACTATATAATATTCACTCCTGATTTGTTCAGTTACTTCATTGCATAATTTTTGAAAGGATGACCTGTTTTTTAGTTTCATTGCATAATTTTAAAAATGACTGGTTTGGCTTTCCAGGAGCTTTGCAGGAGTTCACATTGCTATCTCTAGTTTGGCTTAAGCTCACTCGACGACTTCCTCTCCTCCGGTGTGTTTCTGATGTATTGCTTGTACTTCTTTCTTCCCGTTCATGGTGTTTGCATTAGAAAAATGTATTTGTGGTCTAATTTTTGCTCTAAGGATTTTGTTTGACCATGATAAAGTTTCAAGTCATGTTCATGATATTGTTCTGTCTTTTTCTGTCTTGTTCTGTCTTGTTCTCGTTCATGGTTTATTTTTAAATTTAAGTTATAAACCTTATTATCAGCTAAAAAATGTTACAAGTGTTTATTTTTAAATTTAAGTTATAAACCTTTTTAAATGCAAGTACATTGTGATGAATGCTCCATTTCATTAATGAGGTTGGGATTGGGATGTTTGAACCAGATGCTCAGTTTTTTGTATTTTAAATAATAATTTTAACTTGTAAGATTCAAGTTTTGTATGTAACATGTCTGAAGAGGTAACATGTTCTTTGGTTCTTTACGCAGGTATCTACATTACTTCTTACACCATTCTTTTCTCGGGTAATTTTACAAATTCAGCTCCAACCCCAAGTATTTATTACAGGTACATTACTTCTTACGCAAATATTTACTTTAAGCATCCTGTGTTTGCCATTTACAGAGTACTTATGCTATAATGTTGAATTTCTTTGAGCCTGTGTACCCCAAATGGTTATTTCCTGATCTCATATCTTATTGGACGTTGAATAAATGGTACAAAAATTCTGACTGCCCAAATTTAAGAAACTTGACTTTTATGTCGAATACAAACACGTGTATGCGCAATATCCCCTTCACGGTGGGAAAAGTCTGTCTTTAATTCTATTATAAGGAATCAGTTACTGGAATTAAGTAATGGGTAATCTTTTCGTAAAAATATCAGTTAATTGATGTCATTTTTTATACGAAATTTTTACAATGTCAAATTGTATTTACTTGTTCTTTAGGTTCTCTCTCAGTGTTAAGGAATCAAGGTCCATCTACTTGTTCAGCATGTTCAGTTGCTTGCTCCTATAAAATCATATGAATCTTACATCATGCTTTTGTCCCTCTATCTTTGAATTGCCATTTTGTTTTATTACCTGTTATAGGATTTTATGAACTATTTTGCTTAATAACTGTATTAAGTGACTAATTTGCTTGTTTTGATTTATGGATTTATTTTTACTATATTGGTTTGATGTGATAGTTTGATTTTGTTTTAACAATACTTAGTCTATTATTTTGGAGCATAGCAATGATCTTAAGCAATGATCTTAATTGTTCTTCAACAAGGAAAACTGGTTTCCTGTTTTAATTTATAATAGTTATTACGTGCTTATTGTGTATTTTGTTGCCCAAGCTCACGCAAATGGATAAGTCTTGGATTACAAAGCCGCGGAACACAGATGAGTATGTAAAAGGGGTAAAGGAATTCATTAATTTTGCCTTTAAACATGGTGCGGTAAATGGGAAAATATTATGTCATTGTCAAGAATGTGGCTTCAAAAAAAGGAGGACTTGGGATATGGTATATGACCACTTAAGATGTACACCGTTTCCAATAGGATATACCTGTTGGTCCTATCATGGGGAGAAAAAGTCAAACCATAACGCCTCATGCAATAGCACTCTACATGCAGCTCAAAGCACAACTATTGAAAATCCCATCCAAAATATGATTAATGATGCTTTTGGTGTTGATGGGCACTGTGAAAATGAAGTGCCAGTTGCATCCAATGTAGAATTTGAGAGAGATGAGGATGTGATGCAAAATACCACTCAAGAAGGGAATGAAGCCAAAGAATTTTATGAATTAGCAAGAGATGGAGAACAACCCTTGTATAAAGGGTGTAAAAATTATTCAAGGTTATCTTTTTTGGTGAAGTTGTATCATATCAAATGCTTATGCGGAATAAGTGACAAGGCCATGATAATAATTTTAGAACTTCTCCAAGACGTATTTAAACATGCAAAGATCCCAAGTTCATTTTATGAGGCAAAGAAAACAATCACCAAACTTGGTTTGAACTATGAAAAGATACATGCATGTCCGAATAATTGTATGCTCTATTGGGGAAATAGGGAAGATGAAGTGAGGGAAAGTTGTAAAGTTTGTCACACTTCTAGGTGGAAATCAAGGGAAAAGCCTACGGGTACTCAGGTGAACACTGATGACAATAGTGTGAAGAAAGTTCCTGCAAAAGTTCTTCGTTACTTTCCTTTAAAGCCTCGATTACAAAGACTATTTTTATGTTCAAAGACAGCCGAGGACATGAGATGGCATGCTACTAATAATAACGATGATGGAATGATGCGGCATCCTAAAGATTCTGAAGCATGGAAACAATTTGACTCAACACACTCTTGGTTTGCATCCGATTCACGAAATGTTCGGCTTGGGTTAGCTACTGATGGCTTAATCCCTTCGGTGTTATGAGTTCAATTTATAGTATTTGGCCGGTTATTCTCTTTCCATACAACACTCCTCCACGGGTGTGCATGAAACAGACATCTTTTATAATTTCAATGATAATTCCTAGAAAAAAATGCCAGGCAATAATATAGATGTCTATCTGCAACCTCTTATCAAAGAGTTAAATGAATTATGGACAACAGGTGTGGATGCTTATGATTCTTTCAATTGTGAGATGTTTAAATTGCATGCAGCGTTAATGTGGACAATAAGTGATTTTCCCGGGCTAGGAACACTTTCTGGGTGGAACACATACACCGGACTTGCTTGCGCATCGTGTAACTTTGACTCTATTCCTTGTCATCTTCCTCATAGCAGAAAGTGGTGTTTCATGGGTCATCGTCGTTTTCTTGACAGGAGGCACAAATTTAGATTGAATCGGATTCGCTTCAATGGTGAGCAAGATATGCGTAGTCCGTCAAAAAAGTTGTCTGGTTCTGATATTCTTGAGCAGGTTTCTAACATTGATGCAACATTTGGACTAAGACCAGAGAATGAGGGGACTAGAAAAAGAACAAGAGGTGGGCGACTTCCACAGGGTAGCACTCAACAATGGAAAAAGAAAAGTATATTCTTTGAACTTCCATATTGGAAAGATAACTGTTTGCGCCATAATCTTGATGTGATGCACATTGAAAAGAATGTATGTGATAATATCATACACACTTTGCTAAATGATAGTGCAAAGTCAAAAGATCACATCATGCTCGAAGAGATCTGAAAGATATGGGCATAAGACCCGACCTTTGGCCAGATGAAAATGGAAAATATCCTTTAGCTGTCTTTACAATGACTAAAATGGCAAGAGAGCTTTTTTGGAAACTTTAAAGAACATGACCGTGCCCGATGGTTATTCGAGCAACATTTCTAGGTGCATTGACTTAGATAATCTCAAGTTGAATGGAATGTTAAAAAGTCATGATTGTCATATATTGATGGAGCAGTTGCTACCGTTAGCCATGCGAACATAATGGCCCAATGAGGTTTCAGCAGTGTTGAGTGAGTTATGCTCATTCTTTAGACAAATATGCAGTAAAGTATTGAAAATTGAAGATTTGGACAAATTGCATATTAATCAAATTGTCCTCACTTTATGCCACATGGAAATGTTATTTCCTCCTTCATTTTTCACTGTTATGGTTCACTTAGTTGTTCACCTTGTCGAAGAAGCTAAGCTTGGAGGTCCTGTCCATTATCGTTGGATGTATCCAATAGAGAGGTAAAACACACGTGTTAACTTCTTTTTCATGTTTCAAAAATAATACATTTTATTGTTATTTATGTTTTGTTACTAATATCGTTTATTATATTTGTATCATAGGAGAAATTTGTGGTAAATGATGGAAGTCACAAGACATGGATTTTATCCAGTTTGGGAAAGAAATGGCGGGACAATCGTTGCAAGCTTTTTAAAGCTTAGTCTTGAACAAAATCTTCGTAACCCGCTGCCGGGCATTGACGAAGATCACTGGAGACTGTTTTTGGAATATAGGATGAAGCCTGAAACTATGGTAATAAGGAAAACTTTGAAATTGAACAGATTTGGTTTAATTCTTTGAACATGTTTTCTAGTTCATTGTTTTTTTATTTTAAGACTTCCAATTTGATTTACAAAGTATATGGAGTGGAGCATAGCCTGGATCCTAAAATATTATGACTTTGCTTATTGGCAATAGCTGATCAAAATGCTGAAAATCGCTCGAAGCAACAGGTTCCACATACATTAGGGGCTAAGACACTTGCTAGAAAACAACATGAGCTGGTATGATATCTCATTTTTTATATTGTTTGAAATTTTGAGAAAATGGTTTAATTATATTTATATGGTGAAACGTTTTTAGGAATTGCAAGATGGGCGACCTTATAGTAGAGGAGATATGTATGGAATTGCTCATAAAAAATCAAATGGTGATTTTGTTAATGATGAGGCAAGACAAAACCATGTAAGTCCAATATTATATATTTATTAATGATGAGGCAAGAATATCATAAACTCTCCCTCCACTGCTATCGCTAAGCCTTTATTCTGCACAGTCCATTCAAATTTAGCCATCTTTGAACCCATTGTACATAGCTATCTCACCCTTCTTATGTTGCCCTGTCTTTGACCTCTACTGCACACTGTCCATTTGTGCTTCTGTTTGTGACATGTGTGTGCCACTGACACCACTGTTGTATCGAGCATCCGCTAACTGCTAAACTCTCCCTCCACTGCTATCGCTAAGCCTTTTTTCCAAACCTGCAATGTGCACACAGAATCTGTTGCAGCAAATATTGAACCAATTGCTGAATTTTTTTCAAAAAGTGAGTCACAAACAGAATGACATTGCTTAATAGAATCTATGCTATAAAATGTGGAAATAAATAATGACTGTACATGTATAAAATGTGAATTATCTTCAATTTTTTCATTGCTGAATTTTTGAAATATTGGAACTCAATGTCCAATATTGGACATTGAAGATATTGGACATTGAATCTATGCTTAATGACATTGTTGAATTTTTGAAATATTGGAACTCAATGAATATGCTGAATTAACTATTTATTTTGATGAATCTATGCTATGCATGCGGAATCTGCTATCGCTGAGATTTTGTTTCCTTCTAAAGCACATTGCTTATGATTTTATGATTGATTTATACATGTAGGAAAAGTTGCAACAGGCAATTCTTGAGTCTTCTTCTGAGCATGAAGCCTTTATTCAAGTTTTTGGGAAAGAACAACCTGGGCATGTTCGATGCATGGGACTCGGCGTAACACCAACTCAGATCCTTGGAAACAATTTTCATTCTACAACAGAATCATATTCATCGGATGCTAATGAAAAGATGTCACAGATGCAAAATGAAATTGACGCTTTAAAAGCACAAGTTGCTGAAGTTGATAGTCTAAAGGCTGAAGCTGCTGAAGTTGATGCTCTAAAGGAACAAGTTGCTGAATTGCCTCTATTGAAGGAACAACTTGCTTATGTTATGCAAATTCTTAAGCAAAATCAGGTGATCACCGTATGAATTACCTATATTGCTTGTTATACGTAGCATATTCAAATCTGATGCTGAATTACCTGTTATACTATGCATTCTCAAACTCCTATGAATTACCTTTGACCACAAGTCAAAATATTGTTTTCATTATGAAATTACTTTTGACCACAAATCAAAACTCCTTTGAATTACCTTTGACCACAAATCTGTGACTCAAGTATATTCATGACTTAGCTATTCACCTTGATTGTTGTCCATTATTTACCCCGTCTTTGGGATGAGTTGCTTACATCACATACGTATGAAAATACCCTCATCAATATAGAAATAATATTAAGCTCTTGGTATGTGGTTGCATATGTTCATTTGGCATGCTTTATGGAATGTAGTATTGGCAGAAGAACTTGTTGAACAATTTAGCATGATTAGTGTTAGTGTCCTTTTTTGTGAGCTCAATATTGTAACTTAGGGACATCACCTTTTATCATTGAGTATCTTGAACATTCATTGTATGTGTATGGGCATTTTGTACATAGATCTGTTTAGTAACAGTATCATTTAGTTCCCAGCTTCATAACCCTAGTCTTTCTAGTTTCCAGTACACATTATTTCTGTTTGCTGTAATTTGAATGTTATAACAAATGGATTCTTAAACTGCTATATTAGTTCTTCTTTTTCTTTTAATCGTAACAACATTGTTTATGAAAAATTATGTGACTCAAGTATGTTTATTTACTTGTTTTGGTCCCACCGTACACATATTTGATAGCTTGAATATAGGCATGAGCATACCAAGTCCTACTGTACAGGATAGCTTGGTCCCACCAATTTGTTGTGGCAAAGGAAAACTTGCTATCCAATATACATGGTGCTGTACAGGATAATAACCCATCCCATGGAAGATTCTGTTAATACCAACACGTGGAACAATATTCAATGGAATGGAATGGAATGTGTCCACCAAGAGTTTTATATTGGGGTAAAAAGTGTAGCTAAACCTTTATCCACTGTTATCTGCAATTTATCATAGGCCATCAAAGCCTTCTGCTCACACTTGTAGGTTCCTTTCCCCCTTGCCAGAACCTCACCATCTGAACCTATGATCCCTTCCTTCTCTTGGTCCTTGGTGCGTGGACCAGGCTCCAAGATGAACAATTGTAACTTGGGGCAATTCTTCATAATGATCAGGTCCAGATAACCATCAGAGAACTGCATTTACCAAATTAAAATATAAGACTTGTAAGAAAATATCAATTGTAGTGTATCTCTCACTCTCTTTGATCATTGGCATTTATCTATTGAAAGTGTTCGGCTGAATTTTATTAGGTGTCCAAAATCCTCGCAGCAATTAAAAGAGTTCAGATATTTATTTTCCATTTTGCTTATTAGAATATTCAATTACCATATTCATTGTTATACCATAATCATTCCAATTCTTAGAAGTTTAATTTGAATAGTTACAGTCATTAAGATCAAGCAAATTAAGATGCAAATATCATTCATAATGTGCAATAGAATGCATGGGGCTGTTGTTAGCTTTGTGTTAGCAAACAAGTCCTTCTGAATTATTTAGCTTTGTGTTAGCAATCCTACTTTAGATTAACAAGGATTTTATTGTTGAATTACCTATATTGCTGAATTCCAATATCAGTTTTACCTCTGGTGCTGAATTACCTATATTGTTTGGCTTGTTTTGTAGTTCACGTTGTTGAGAATTTGCTATATGCGACATTGTTTAGATATTGGTTCTAATTTTATTTATGACTTATTTTTTCAGCCGGATAATTTGGAAACACAACATGGTTTGAGACGCTCTTCTGAATCTAGTAACATAGGACAACATGAAGCAGCACCATCACGGAGGATATCTAGATAGATGATTTTATTTTATTGTTATGAACAACACAAACATGATGCTCATTGGTTGTATTTTGACTTTATTAACTAAGTTGGTTGTATTTTGACTTCATTAACTAGTTCTAGTTTGATGTTATGAACTTAGTTTAATTTATAAACTTTAGAACTTTTGTATGTGTTTTTAGCATAAATTTAGTTTCTTTTAATATTTGTATTACCAAATAATTAATAAGTATATTTATCAAATTCGTAAAAGAAAGATAGATATACTGAAACACAAAAAATCCTATTTTTTTTAAAAAAAATGATCTGTTGGCGGCGGTTCCAAACCGTCTCCATATTTAAATAAAAAATTAATTTTAATTTAGTTGCAAACGTAACGTGAAAAAGCTGTTAACATATTGGCGGCAGTTTACAACCGCCGCTACATCTGCGGCGGTTTGTGTGACGGTTGGCGAAACCGCCGCCAACAACACCTCCCGACACTGAAAACCACGGCGCTTCCGGAATCACCGCCAGCCTTAATTAACGGCGGTTCAAACCGCCGCCGCTAGCCTTTTAACCGCCGCCGATGACAGTTTTTTGCGTAGTGAATATACGAACATATGTAATGTAATGTAATGTAATGTATGTATGTATGTAATGTAATGTATGTATACATATATTGTTTGTATGTAATGTATATAATGTCATGTATTTAGAATCCCCAAAAAAAGTGTCATGTATTTATGTGCTAATTCATGCATGTAATTTGGTGTAATATATGTATGTATTTATGTATGTATATATGTATGAATGTAATGTATATAATGTAAACTATGTATGTATGTATGCATGTAATGCAATGTATAGATAGAAAGAAGAAGAAAATGCAGCAAGATAGAAGAGCAAAAAAGAATGAAAGTGTGAGAGACATTGTTTGGAAGGAGGGCATATAAATAATACTAAGAGGAGGTAGAGCATTAATTAGATTATGACTTGTGTGAAGTTGGTAGCAAATGGGTTTGTAGCACACAAATTATACTTTTAAAGGATGGTGGAGATTGAAAGTTGGGTGAAAGCCACAGATCCTACGACTTGGTGGTAATGGAGTTGAAACATATGTGAAAATGAGAGAGGAGTTGACTGAAATGGGTTTTTGAGAGGTAGCCAAAAATAGGTAAGAGTGGTTTCTTAAAACAAAGTGCTATTGTGGTTTTGAAAATCAAATAGTATAAGAGTTGTTTTAGAATCGGTTGAGAGCAATAACAGCCACAACTATAACTTTAATTTGCATGTTATTCTTGATTGTTGAAGTGTCTTGTATCTATTGGTTGTAGATTTGTTAAGGGACTGATTTAATTAATTGATTCTGGGTATTTAATCTTGTTCACTAATTCAATTTAAAAAGAACTGTAACACCTATAGTGGCAGCAAGGAAGCATAACCTTACATATTAAGATAATTATGTTGGGGAGTCCGGAGGAGCATCGAGAGCAACAAAGAACTAGCCAATGAATCGGACCACCAAGAGATTTGGACGCTACATCTCCACCCAAAATCTTAAGGCAATGGGTATATGGGTCTCCTCATTATATATTCTTCATATGGGTCTCTCTTATATATTCTGCATGACTCCACTCACACTTGAAATGCAAACAAATTAGTATATGCCATTATATTTCAATTAGTACGTGTCATTATATCTTAAGTAACGTGATTGGTTTTTGTTAGATAAACACTTTGTAGCATCAGTTGCAAGCGGAAGCATAATAAGGCCCTTCAACATATTGTGCAGGATTTGAAATGGGATAGACTTTTTTCTCTAACAAAAAAGGTTTCTTTTGGCCTTTCAGTGAAAGCAATCAACAACCACACATATGACACACCTGATAATATTTTGCATGCTATTCTTAATTGTTGAGTTGTCTAATGTCCACAGTTGTAGTCTAAAGACTTAAGAGTCACACACACCCACGAAGTTGACATTTGAGCATTTTTTGAAGTATAGTATAGCCATTCTTTTATGCATGTATGTATGCATGTAATTTGGTGTAATATATGTATGTATATATGTATGAATGTAATGTATATAATGTAAACTATGTATATATGTATGCATGTAATGTAATGTACATATAAAATGTATATAATATAATGTATGTATGTAATGTAACAAAAGAAAAATAAAAGGAAACTAATAATAACACTTGTAATGTATAAGAAGCAAGCAGCCAGCAATGTAGGCTGTATCTATAATCTATAAGTAAGTAGATCTTAACCGACAAATCTTCTTTTTAAAGGGGAGAAGATTTGTTTGGCATTCCTCCTAATTTGAACAATTATATATCTCTATCTCATTTCCCGATCCTAATACTTAAATTCAGCTAAAATCTCAACTTGTACCTCAAGTCTCTTATCTTAACATAATAATGAAGATGATGTGTTTGTTCTATCATATATACCATAACTAACTTTCACTTCAATTTCATCCCAACGACTATTTCTCAGTTTCACCTTCTCTCTATCTATTTTTTTTCTTTTAGTTAAAGAATGCTGAAGTTAAAGCAATTTTTGTGACATTTTGTGAAAGTAGAATGTGGCTAGTAAAACATTCAATTTTGGTGATCATCATCACTCATCAGCCTTCTTTCTTATCTGTTGCAAGCACTTGTTTTTGCAGTAAAGAAGGTAATTAAGCTTTATGTCACACTCTTTCTCACGTGAAACCATTTTATCAAAGTTAGTTTTCATCTTTTTGCTTTGTGCAATTATCAGTTAAATTATGAACTTACAACTCAGTTAATAACATCTTCATTTTTTTATTACTCTTAAAGTCTTACATAGTGTACTTGGGATCACACAAGCATGATGAAAGAATTACAAATGCTGATTTTGATCGAGTTACACAAACTCATCATCAATTTCCTCAATCCTATTTAGCAAGGTACATAACTAGCTCGCTACAAGTGAAACTTTAATTACATTCATTCACTTTTTTGTGTTTATTAAAATAGAATGAATGTTGGAATGTAATGCAATTATGGGAAAGCAAAGGAGTCAATGATATATTCTTACACGAGAAATATCAATGGCTTTGTTGTTACACTTGAAGGAGAAGAGGCCGTTAACTTTGCAGGTAGTAAAATCAGATGGTTAGCTAGTGTGATGAATAAAGTTCCAAACCTTATTATATACCTGAAATTGTTATTTGGTGTTTGTTTGTTTGATGTAGACCATCCCAACGTTGTGTCGGTATACTTAAACCGAGGAAGAAAATTACACACTACACTCTCGTGGGAATTCATGTCAATGGAACACGTACAATGGTGTCACTCCCTTCGATTCTATCTTTTGAAAAGTTAGATAGGAACCTTCACATTGGTAATTAATTAATTAATTATGATTATAATTGTAAATTTACATTTATATTCACGTGTGTGTTACTACACAAATTTATGTTCACGATTACCTTAAGTATGCTCCTAAGAAGTGTCACTGCACAAAAAAATTGTGCAACAAATAATTATGTTAACTAGCGCATTGACCCATGTGCTGCACAGGGTAAAAACTCTAGTTAATATAGAATTGTTTTTTGTTCAAATTTGTTTCTTAAATTGCAACATGAGAAAACATTGTTTAAATTGAAGGTAAGTATGAATTAAAAAAATGTGTAATAAAGGCGATTGCGAACTTAAAAACTAAAATAGAGTGTATACATATTTGTCATGAAATTACTTTTCGCCAAAGCAACAGAGCTCTTTTCCAGTCTTGCAATCACACCTCAAAGACAAACCAGTATTTTGCCCTTCATCTTATTGGGGTCAATGGTTCATTTCTTACACAGAGTACTACACAAAAACAAAGGCAACATCAACATGCATGTTTTGTTACCATTTTTCCACTTTCAAAAGCCTTGAAAATGATAGACATATCATTGGATAAATAAAAAGGTTGTAGTGAAATACTCTTGTCTTACACGTTTTCAATTGATGCTTCAACCGGTTTTGCCTCATCAACACTAATGAGTGGGTAAAGCTTTTCTTCCAGAAAATTAGCTTTAGAAAAGCTTGCTCCCTTGAAGCTTTGTCCATTGTGGAGTTGAACAACAATACGAGTATCAAACTTTCTGTCTAAGGTGCTTGTAGCAACAGTTAGTATCAAAGGAGAAACATTTGTAACATTTCCAGGTGTTGGTCCATCATTTCCAACTGAGCACAACACAATGATACCCTTCTGAACAACATGAAATGCTCCAATTGAAATAGGATCATGAAAGTAATCAACACCATGATCGTCTCCAATAGAGAGAGAAAGAACATCAACACCATCATGTATCGCCATATCAAAGTCTGCCATGATATCAACATCAAAACACACACCGCCTTTGATTGGTTCCCAACAAACCTTGTAAGTAGTAAGTCTTGCTTTAGGAGAACCACCTTTGGCAGTTCCATTACCAAACCTAAAAAATTTTGATCCATCAACAAAATTTCCTCCTATTGTCGATAGTGTGTGAGATCTATGACCCATACTGTCTCTTGCAGTGTTGAACGTTATGTTTCTTAATACCTTTGACTCCGCTCCTGTAGCATAACCTCTGTTGAAGTACCTTGCTCCTATCAACTTTCTGCATCAATGAAGAAGTAAGTGTTACATTTGTTTTCATGAGATGATGGGTGATATCAATTTTTACTATGACTACGACTATTACCTATTGCAGCGGAAACCGGTGCTATCAGTATGACAAGTTCCTTTCCACCTTGAAGGAATGGGTCCCATCCCCTCATCTCTGAAGCTCGAAGATTCTGGTCATACACCTAATTAGAGCACGAATATTTTAATCAAATCAAAGTTTAGTACCAACATTAACATAATTGTTTGATGCGCAATTTTTCTGTGCAGTGACACTTTTTAGAAGTATAATTGATATTGCTAAATTGAAAAATTTGTAGACTGTGCTAACTTAAGGTTATTGTGAATATAAATTTGTGAAGTGACACACACGTGAATATAAATGTAAATTTACAATGGTCGAAGACAAGAATGAGATAGGAATCATAATCATAATCAATTAATTAAACCCTAGTTATCTCTTTCAACCTCCTCTCTACGCTACTCTACTCTACTCTTCTCTTCCCTCTTGCTCACCAACTAGAGATGAGTGGTTTTTGGGTTACTTTTTGACGTGAAACAACCCCTTCAGTATTATTTGTGTCTCTTATTTAATCTAAATAAGTGGTTTCCACGTAAATCTAGATTTTATTTTGTATTGTTTCATGATTTCGTCGTCTTGGTGCATGGGGCGTTTTTGATTTCTTGTGTTACGGTGTTTGTTTCGTTTAATTGACAAATCAACTTTAATTAATTGCAAATTCAACCACGACTAAGCCCTCAAAGTTACGGATCCAGAGACATGTGAATTCCAGTTACTTTTTTTTGTCAGGTTTGTAAACATTTTTGCCGTTTCATGCTATTAACTTGGGTGTTGTTAGTTTATTCGCAAATTCATCATTTTCAATTTTAGCAATCATAATTTTGTATTATTTTTTATGCAATCTATCAATTCTCAACGAATAAATATATATTTTCAATCATAAAACAGTATGATTAGCCAATATAGTATACACATTGCTCAACACCTATCGAGGCCTAATGCGGATGTTAAGGAGATTTCAAATTTGATGTGAAAACATGGGTAATAAATAGTAAGTATAGATCGTTCCAACGAAGATTGTGAGTTTTTTTTCTAAATTTAAATTAGTAAGTAAGCTAATGAGTACAAACAAGAGAAAATAATCATGTGGTAAAACATTTTATAAAAATAACAAGTAATAATGTATAGGAGCGAAGAAGCAGATGAAAGTAGCTTCTCCATTTTGGGCATAAAAATGATTTTTTTAGAAAGCTCAAACAAACACTACTAAAAGCCTTAAAATGTTTTTTCAATTAAAAAAGTGATTTTGACACCAAAAAATCTGTAACAAATAGGCTCTCAAGCTTGGTAGTAGAAGATAACATTGACAAACATGACATACTTAGAAAATTGTGAGGATATTTTTTTTGACCAGAATTGTGAGGATATTTTTATTAAATAAAATGTTCGGTATCTTTTTAGACATGATTTTTCTTTAGAAAGCTTAAACAAACACCACTAAAAACCTTAAAAATGATTTTTCAATTAAAAAAACTGATTTTGACAACAGACTCAGGCCCGTTTGTTACAGATTAAAAAATAAGTAATTTTGTTAAATAATTTAGACATTAGTTTTTAGGGATTTTTAAGAAAATAAAAAGTTCTTTTAAAATGGCTTTTATGAGAAGCTACTTAAAACAGATTATCATTTGAAGCTGTTTTTAGATTAGTTTTAGATTCTTGTTTTTTTTTTTTAAAAAAAACTATAACAAACGGATGAAAAACTTCTAAAATAGATTATTTTTTAAAAAAGATGATTATTCTTCAAAATAAGCTATAACAAACGGGCTTTCCAAATCTCTATTTTAGTTTGACGTGGTATTTGAAAATTTGAACTTGGTTGTAACCAAGGTTCTAAATAGCGGTCGCGGTCGCGGTCGCGGTCGCGTTAAGGCTTTCACGGTTTCGGCTGTTTCGGCTGTTGCGATAGCTGTTGCGGCCGTCGCGGTGTGAATTAACCACAATGATGCAAAAAAATTAATTAAAATAATTTGTACTATCATATAATATATAATAACTAAAATTAATGTTTTTTCATCATTATAAGAACTCTAAAGTAAAATAAAAAATAAAAATATGAATAATGTAGTATCTAATAACAGTTTATGATAAGTTATCTAATAACAGTTCATCTTAAATCTTAAAACAAAGTTCATGATAAATTAGATCTTCAAACAAAGTTCATAATAAAATAGATACCTCAAGTTCACATTACATCACAAGAAACTACTAATACATTAGAAAAAAGATTACTAAAATGTTGTTAATTGAATCCCTAGTCACCACATGGTAGAACGACGTGCAGGGTCATAACTTCCACTATCACCTTCATCATTGTTATATCCACTTCCTCCAAAAACATAATCAAAGAATCCAGAGCTTCTTGGTGGTTCAATTTGTTGGTAATCATATGAAGAAGTTGCTGATGAATCACCATAATTGATAGGAGGTTGGTATTGTGGTAGGTTGGGATTTGGCATATATGGATAATACTCATGTGGCATGTAAGAAGGATGTTGGTAATATGATGGATAATTACCTTGGCTACCATCAGATTGTGCAGCAATACCAAAATCACCAAATGATTGTGAAACACTAGACGAAGAAGAATCATCTATTGGAGTTGCTCCATGTCTTCTGCTTTTACCCCGTCTACCTCGACCTCTGCTAGCACCACCAGTCACATCCTCATTTGAGTCTTCTTCCATTCTAGAAGGCAACAGATTTTCATCACGCCTAACATATGGTTCTTCATTATAAGAAAAATAAGGCCCTTCACCTATTCCATGACTTTGATCTAGATTACCATAACCACCATTACCACCACTATTGCCACTATTTCCCTCACTGGGTGGACTTAAACCACCATCACTTCCTTGACTAGGTACTTGACCTGAATTTGAGGCATCTCCGCCAGCTGGTTCTTCAATCTCTTCATCAGAATCAATAGGTAGCCATTCTTCATTTTGGGTTCCATCCAATAATGGCATCTCTCTCTCCTCAATCCATGGAGATAAATAATCTTCCTGAAATATATGGTCAAGGTTGATAGGATTGAAGCCTCTTTCAATGTCTTCCTGACTTTTTCTCATGGTGGTCCTCATTTTTAGCTTCATGTTGTAAAATGCAAAGACAAGCTTTTGTAGCTTTTGATACTTCAGCCTATTTCTCGTCTTTGTATGTATGTAGCTAAAAGTACTCCAATTTCGCTCACAATTTGAAGCTGAAGTTGTTTGGCTAAGAACTTTCACAGCTATATTTTGAAGTTCAGGTGCACAAGTTCCATGTATCATCCACCATTCAGCTGAATAAAGAAGATAGTAAGTTGTTTATGTATATCAGTGTAACAAAAATAAAAAATTGCAATATTTTCATACTAGAAAATCAACAAGCAAAAATTATATATAAAACATACCAGGTTTCATTTGAGACCATGCTCTTTGAGCTAGTTGAGTTCCAAATGTTTCTTGTTTATCCTTGAAAAGTAACAACTACGAAGACCAACATACCATATAAGATTTTATTTTAAAATTTACAATAATATTATATATTATACATATATAACATTAACAAATTTCTCACCTGATTGGTAGCTCTTATTTGCTTATCAATATCTGGTTCTAATTTGGTTATTACTTTTGTGGTACCTTCCATCGTTTCCTTAGCTACATGACTTCCATGGAGAACTCCAAATTGGAATTGTGGATTGAGAAAATAACCTAAAAAATAAATGAATAATTAGTATATTTACTTCAAAACCAAACACATGCATGTAAATAATTGAATATTTAGACACAAACCTGCTGAATGCAAATCAGTATGCATGTAGATCCACCTTCTGTCAATAATTGAATTATAATAGGCATGGTAACGACAATTTTCCTGAATAGCTTGCTTAGCTCTGTCAATTGCTTCATAGAGAAATCCCATGGTAGGTTTATCATCACCATCTACCAACTTCAAAACCTTGACAATTGGTTCAAATACCTTTATTATATCACTTGCCTTAGTCCAGAATTCTTTGGTCATTACAATCTTTTTGGCTTCATATGCAGGTCCTCCTGGTTTGTCTTTTCCATATTTGGAATTCTTGTATTCATCAGAGTTAAACATATTGTTTAAAGCTTCTCTCTGTTTCACAATAGATTCAAGTTGTAGAAATTGTGTAGCAAAACGAGTAATCGCTGGACGAATAATTTCTGTGCCGCCAGTATATTTCTTCATCAAATTCACAGTCCAAATATGATTGTATATAAATAAAGTTATCGTTTTTGCATCCTCAAGCAATTTCTTGACATTTGACTTTTTTCCAATATCTTCCAAACACAAATCCAAACAGTGAGCTGCACATGGAGACCAATAAAGGTGAGTTCTTTTTTCCATCAATTTCAGACCAGCTGCTTTCAATGCTGCCTCATTATCAGTGACTATTTGGACAACATTCTCTTCCCCCACCTCCTCCACCATGTTGTCAAGCAACTTAAAGTAATAATCAGTGTTTCTACTTGCAACATGAGAGGCATCAATAGACTTTAAAAACACTGTTCCTTGGCTAGAGTATACTAAAAAGTTCATGATATGCATATGATTTATACCATTTGTCCAACCATCACACATTATAGTGACCCCTTTTTCTTTCCAGACTGGTTTTAGTTCATCTATATATGTTTGCATCTCCTGACATTCTTCATTCAAGTATATCTCTGAAATCTCATAAGGAGAAGGCAATTTGACCCCCGGCCCCAACTTTGCAGCTTCAGCTAACAAGTTGTGGAGCCAAGGAGAAGTGCTCAAGTTCATAGGTAGACGCTCGTGTATTATCAATTTGGATAATGCTTTTCCCAACTTCTTTCTCGCAGTTTTCAAAAATCCTGCACCAAGTTTTGTTTGCTTCATACTCTTACTTCTCTGTAGATCAACATCAACTTGCCTCATTCTGTGTTGAATATTTCTCTGTTGATATTCAGATGAAGCTCCACTACTACTGCCAACGCCACTTGTACGGAATCTTTGATTATCTTCCCATTGTCTATATGACATCATGCTTTCTTGTGTAGCATGTCTCATAGCTGCATCTTCATCAATGAAACCTTCATCTTCATCATCGTCATCCCCTCTTAAACGCGAGACAAATTCTTCCTTTCTTTTTCGTTGATCATTTTTCTTTGTTTTACTATCTAATAAAAGCTTCATCATACCTTCTCTAACCAAAGTGTTGACTCTAGCACAACCTTTGACTTCTCCTGCCATGTGTGCAAGATGTTCCTTCAATCGAGTTATTCCACCTGTTATTATTCTTTCACAACATTTACATTGTATAATATTTCTTCCTCTACCTTGCACAAGCGTTCCAAAGTGCCAACCAATATCATCACTCGGAGCACTATCTGCTCTACCAATTGGAAATTCTTCTGGTGGATCCATTGATTAACTAAACTGGAAATAAAAAAATGCAATTATAAATTCAAATTTTAAGAAGTTAAGGACAGAACTAAAAATGAGTTAAAAAAAGGACAAACTCACAAAACTAAACTAATTAACAAAAAAAAAAGGAACCAAAGTGTTTTTTTTAGAAATGGGTCCATTTGTTATATCATTATTCTGATCCAATTATTTTGATCCACTACTTGCCTCATTCCTCAAATTCCAATCGGCCCAACCCAACCACAAACTAAACTAAAAATGAGGTTTTTTTTTTTTTTTTACAAAGAATGGGCCCAAATTATCAAATTATCATACGATTCATACCCTCAAATTCCAATCAGTTCCACACTTCCACTTCCAGTTTTTCGGTTCCCATCTCTCTCAAATCCCATTTTTCGGTTCCCATTTTTCGGTTCCCTTTAATCCCATTTTTCGGTTCCCATCTCTCTCAAATCCCAAACGCCGCCGCGGCTACCCTTCTTCCCCCACACAAATTTACAAATTACAACTCAATAAACATTTATGTAAAGAAGAAGAAGCTATTAAAAGTCAAAACCTGCTGGGTGCTGGCTGCTGCTCTCCTTGAAGAAGAAGAAGAAGAAACCCAGATTTGAAGAAGAAGAAGATAAGAAGCTCAGATTTAGAGGAGTGAAGAACAGTTGGTTTGCTTGCTGCTACTGATTTGAAGCAAGGCTGATGAGTGATGACTTGATGTATGTTCCCTTTTGGACTTTTAGGGAGCAAATCGAATCAGAATTGAGAATCCCTCTTTTTCTTTTGGTTTTTAGCAAAAAAGGAATCTGAATATATTCTTCTTTCTCTGTAGATCTCTGTTTCCCTTTTGGTTTTGGACTTTTAGTGAAAAAAACAAATTTTTTCTACTGTTTCTGTTGAACGCCGTTTCGTCGCGGCCGTCGCGGTCGTAACGCCGTTTCGTCGCGGCCGTAACGGCGTTTTGTAACGTTTTTTTCCGTGATTCTGAATCACTCCGTCGTAGCGGCTTGTCTCGGTAGCGGCAGCCACCTTTACCGTTTTGTAACGGCCGTTTTTGCCGTAACGGTCCGTTTTTTCAAACCTTGGTTGTAACTGTAGGATGTCTTGGGCCTACGAAGGCGACACCCTAGTCAAAACCATCAGAGTCTGGGGCTCCAACGTTGAGAAGGTATTAATTGACAGAGGAAGCTCAGTCAATATCATGCCACAAATGGAGCAAATCTCGTCCTCTTCATTATTGAGTTAAGATAAGAGAGTTCAGGTACAATTAGAGATTTTAGGTGAATTTAAATATGAGGATCAGGAAATCAGATAGGAGGAATTCACACAAATCTCTTCTCTCTTATAAATAGAACATTCTTTAGTTAGGCTGTACTTATTTATCAAAAAAAAAGTTAGGATGTACTTATTTATAGGCACTGTCTACATTGTTGCTTGCCTTCTTATACGTAACGAGTTGTATGATTAGAGGTTGAATGTTTAAAAAATCTTGTATATTACGGCACAAATTAGGTATCTATTGCGATGTAAGTAAAAAACAGAGAAGTAATTTTATATAATACGTAGAAAAATATAGATACTAGATTATGTTGTTTAGTATTTATGGAGAATAATAAAAATATAGACACATTAGATTTAGAGTATAGGAAACTGGACAAGTATCTTAATGTTTTCTCTGTATACAA
Source organism: Astragalus membranaceus (assembly GCA_039519185.1). Taxonomy (NCBI): domain Eukaryota; kingdom Viridiplantae; phylum Streptophyta; class Magnoliopsida; order Fabales; family Fabaceae; genus Astragalus; species Astragalus membranaceus. Next base: position 49,624,404 of record CM076849.1, read on the forward strand.
CAAGCACTTGATGGAGTAGGGGCATCAGAAGCACGTTTTGATCATTGAATTTTCGCCGTGAACCTTCTACCCTGCTCTCTGGAAATGACTGATAAAAAGCAGGAACCATATACAAAAAAGAATCATAAATTTCTAAAATATAGAATCTTTACACCGGTGGAATTGCAACCTATAAGGTGCATGAACCATAACTAAGACCAAGAAACTTGGAAGACTAAAAGTACAATGAGATCCATCTATTGATTGATGTTGCATTCTCGCAAATATACAAGATTATAATCAACATACTTCGTCCAATAACCACGAAACTTGGGAATACTTATCTCAAGCCATGGCTTCATGTTTCCATTGTAGTGTATAAGAGCCGCCTGTTCAATATCTTTTTGGTTGACATTCGGGTTGTAGCCAAGACCCAACATGCCATGATCGGTTCAGCGGGAAAGTGCGTTTCTAGAATGTTATAAGACCAGGTGGCAACGTTCCTAACTTCCATAGTTGTCTATCATGATTCTGTAGTCAGATTAATTAGAAACAAAAAATCAGTTACAAATAAGAAACAAGTTAATAGGTGCATTTCACTTCATTTTAGAACGATTTGTGCTGAATTTAGCCAAAAAAGAAGCGTCGAGTGTGCTTCATTCTTTCATTTGCACTGCATTAGTATAATTACAAAATAAGTGTAGCTCCACAGAATGAAGCTATTCAGCATGTTTATATCCAAAAGTAGGATAAACTTAAAGGTTGAATTAACTAACTAACTTCACAGCTATAACAACATGGGAAAACCCGTTGACATGTGTAACAATATTCTTACTTCCTTGGCAAGTCAGAATCTTTGCTTGCATCTCCAAATGTTCGCGAAACTTCCTTTACCCGTAACCGAAGCTCCCGAGTGAGATGGGGATTGTTCCGTATTGCCTGAAGGGAAAGATATACCTTGGCCTGGATGAGCTGATCCTTTAGTTGCTGTATTCGAGCATCAGATGGGGTTTGGCCATTATGCTTATTATTATTTTCTTGTAACATGGGTCCTTTATTGTTTACTTTGCTAGAAGATTCAGTAGTTTGTTGCCCTTGCTTAATAACCTGAAAGAAGATGCGTCAAATGTAAAGAAGAAAACTCCAAACAGTATTGCTTAGTTACTGATCCTACCTCATCAATACGATGAGTTGCTGCTGTCTGATGATGTTGCTCGGTCGTTGGGATGAAGGACCGAGTTCTGGGCCGCACGCGGGTAGTACCTGCAAAGGCACTCCAATACTCAAGTCAGAGGTGCTTCAACGGACAGGGTCACAAGGTGAGTAAAACGTACCTGAAGCCACATGCTAGTGTGGTATATATACTGTTGACTGCGCAGGCGTTCTAGCCGTTGCGCTTATCTCGGAGCCGGCCGTGCATTGCGGAGCAAGCCATGTATTGGGCCGCGCTGGGCCTGTTGGGTGAAATTGGGCTTCGAGCCCACTCCGGAACAGTTGCCCCCCAAGCCTAGGTCGCCTGGGGGCGGGCTAAGGCTTGATTCCTTGCCCCCAGCGTGGTCACAAACGACCGTTCTGGAACGATAACTGGTCGAATGTTAACTGGTCGATTGTTAACTGATCGATCGCTAATTGGTCGACTGCGTGGTCGCTGCCACGCGGCCTGGTCACACGGGGCCAGGTGTCGTCTCGGGTTTGATGCCTGACAATCAATTGTCATAAATACTGAGGCGACAGTTACCTTAATGAGGTGACTTTTGGTTTTTTCGAGGTGACGTTTAAAGACTCGAAGCGTTTTAGTAATGATGGTACGCGAAGAGTCGCACCTCTTCGCCTCCGGCCCATGATGATGGTTGGCCCAATATATATAGGGTTCAAGGGAGTTTCTCATTTGCACGTTTCTCGGATTTCCTCCGCTCTCGTTCATCGCTCGTTGCAGAGGTATTGGATCGGTCGCTCCTACCAAAGCTCGCTCGCAATCAGCTCGCTCCAATTCCAGGTAACTACGACCGCCCTTTCTTCATTTCAGTTTTTATGTTCCACCTGGTGGAGGGGGTGTCAGGTCTGGGGACGACCACGTCGCCCCCTCTCCACGCGCGAGCAAGACCTTGACCGTTATTCCCCTTCACAGGTTTATTCTGGCGCGGACCAAACAGACCCGCCGTATCTCTGGAAGTCCGGCCGTTTCTCTTGCACATAGTATGACCCGACCAGTGGAGCAAAGTTCTGTACAAGCCCGGTCGTCCTCTTCTGACGATGAGTCTTCCTCTGGGTCTTCAACCCTTAATTGGACTTCCTCTGGTGAATCTGGAACTCGGCCGGACAAAAATGGGGCGCCGTTAACTGAGGCTGTTGTCGATGACGCCGTAGAAAGCAACGCACGGGTTGCCACTGATGAAGGTATTGACCAAGTCGCGGCCGACGGCACTGCGACGGCCGACAGAGGCCAACAAGGCGACCAGCGAGAAGATCCTGAGGTCGCAGCTGAAAAGGACATGTCTTGGGTTTCACTTAGCCTGAGAGGTCAACGTAGCCAAATTCAACAGGGGAGCCAGGACATAGCGTATCTCCCGACCGGACTAAACGAAGGATGGAGAATAGAAGGCATGGGAAAAGGGGAAGACATCGCGACCTGGACAGACGTGCTAAAATTCACGATGTACCGCATCGTTTTCGAACGCATGGGCATAATTCCGCCGTTTACCAAGTTCCAACGCCAGGTCTTACGTTATCTTCAGGTCGCCCCCTCTCAACTGAACCCGAACGCTTGGGCGTTCTTGCAGGCGTACGAAGATGTTCTTGTAGTTCTGAAACGACCGGTCTCCATAAGATTATTCTTCACATTGTTTGAAATGAGCTACATTTACGAGAAAGGCTCCAAGGGCGCCCGTAAGGAAGCAGTTTCGTTCAAAAACCGCTCGACATACAATTTTTTCAAGCCTTATCTGGAATCACTGACGGCCGGGTGGAAGAGAGAATTCTTTTGGGTCGTTCCAAACTCGGCCGAGGCCCTTCGAGGGATCGCCCAGATGTCAAAAGATGATCGGGAAGGAAAGCCCCTGTTTCCCACGGTGCGGAGTTTTACCCATTTCTTGAAAAAACCGGGCGAGTACGCCTTAAAAGTTGAATTAACTAACTAACTTCACAGCTATAACAACATGGGAAAACCCGTTGACATGTGTAACAATATTCTTACTTCCTTGGCAAGTCAGAATGTAACACCCCGGTATATTTAACTTGCAAAAATACCAAATGTGCCAAAATATAAACATCAGAGATAATAAATTCCTGCTTAGACACTGAATACCATAATAAAATTTTGCTGAAATACAACATAACCATCTTATACACAAATAAGATCATACGGTACTCAGACCATAACTGTCAGCAACTGTGGTAATCAGAGTCATACAAGAAAGCGGAAAAGGATAAACAAAACACTAATGCCATAGTGTTGTAATACATAGGCAACAGAAGGAAAATAAACTTGAACATAAAGCTAAGTCATCTTTCTCCTCCCGGGGCCACCTACTCGTGCCTCTGAGGTTTCTTCTGTCCCTGTTTATCTGTAAAACAACAACATTTAAACAGTGAGATACAATCTCAGTGAGTTCTACCGAGACCCCTACTAACGCTCTCGGTCCAGTTAAAACATTGTTAACTCAACACGGCATCGACTGCGCGAACGCTAACTCCCGATGTACCGCATTATTTTACTTTATAAATTACATTCTTTTAATTTAGCACGACACCGACCCCAGCTTTGGTAATCCCGGTGACTCGTACTAGTCAACATAGTATGATACCAGCCCCAGCTTTGGTAATCCCGGTAACCATACCATTGATATATATATAGAATGACACCGACCCCAGCTTTGGTAATCCCGGTGACCATTCATTCTAATTTTAACACGGTACCGGCCCCAGCTTTGGTAATCCCGGTAACCCGCTTCATAACTTTATTACAGCACCGACCCCAGCTTTGGTAATCTCGGTGAACTGTTCTATAACTGTGACATAACACCGACCCCAGCTTTGGTAATCCCGGTGAACCCCTTTACCAATAGTACTTTCCCTAATGGCTTACGGGCCTAGGGTAAGGGATCATGACTTCCCCGCCTAGTATGTCAACCTCATGGGTCGTCACCCAAACTCGATCTAGTGTATATATATATATATATATATATATATCCACCCGCATTTGGGCTAACTCCTATATTCGATATAATTTATATATCGTGAATCATAGACCGGTTTAGATGATTTAACAATCATCCCGCGTCATTTATACAATATCACATAGGACTCATAGTCCGCTTTCTTTTCGAGAAAAACATTAAGTCCACATTCGCTCTCGCATACTAACTCGACACTTTTCAACATAATTTTCAATATCAAAAACAGTTCATTTTGCCTTAAAAATAGAATATTCAGTTAGGCCTCTGAATAAGCTTTCCAACGCATTTTAGAACACCTCAATCGGGTTCCCGGATCAAAAGATATCGCGAAAACAAAAACAGTGAAAAACTGTTGAAAATCTGCAAAGCGTCGCGACGCGATACGAAACCGTCGCGACGCGAAAAATGACAGAAATATTTTCGTTGCAAACTGAAGCATGGTCGCGACGCGAAGGAGGGAGGTCGCGACGCGATGGGGACCTGATGCTGCAGAATTTTGGCGGTTTCGCGCGAAAACCGCTATTCCGCTCAATTCCGATTCTCGTTCTGATCGAAAACAGTTTTGACAACCAATACAATAGACCCAATACAAACCACACAATCAATGAATCCAATCAAAAACTCAATCAAAACGAATTTTTCCAAAATACGACATATTCCGAAATAACAGTTTTTGACCCAAAAGTTCTCGAACCGATTCTCGTTCCGACCGAAAACAGATTTGACGACCATAAAAACAGTCTCAATCAAAGTCACACAATCAAACAAATCAATCAAAAACTCATTGTAATCGAATTGTATCAACACGCGACATATTTTCAAATAACGGTTTTCAACCCAAAATCTCTCAAACTCGATTATCAAATAATATTCCAGTCCAGCGAAAGCGATAAAACAGTTTATCAATTAATTCGAAAAACAAAAATCCTAAACGTGAGTAGAACTCACCCTCGAAGCGTGAACCGATATCGAGCCGAAATCCCCGAGACACCAAAAATCCCCAATCGAACCCTAGGATCTCCAATCCGCTCCAAACTTCGAATTTAGCTTCAATCCGCTTACAATCGTTGTTGGGCTTGCTGCTAGACACGATTCAACCATCAAAATCAACTCAAATTCGGATTCCCCCACAAAACCCTAAGAAAACGAAATGCTAAAAGGGAGAGGAAAATGGAACCTTAGCTTACCTAGCTTGAAAGGGTGGGAGGGGAAGCAAAGATGATGACGAAGATGATAGTTTGGGATGATGGGTGGAGCTCCTCTTCTTCTTCTTCTCTTCCTCTTTCTCTTCCTTTCTCCTTTTCTCTTCTTTTCTCCTTTTTTCTTCTCTGCTTCTCTTCTTTCCTTCTTTCTCTCTTTCTTTTAATTTTTCTTTTCTTCCCTCACATACACATACATACACGTATACTTATATATTTATTTAATATATAATTGGTAACGCGGTCAAATTACCACATTGATCTAAATCTCTTATTTCGATTCCGAAACTTCCTTGATCCGTATTATCCGGTTAACGATCCGATGACAACCAATAAATAATTTTAGCACTCGATAAATTTACCAGTCAAGTACTAAATTAATTCAATTGGGTTAACATCCAAGTAATTCGGTTAATTATTTTGAGGATGTTACACAGAATCTTTGCTTGCATCTCCAAGTGTTCGCGAAACTTCCTTTACCCGTTACCGAAGCTCCCGAGTGAGATGGGGATTGTTCCGTATTGCCTGAAGGGAAGGATATAACTTGGCCTGGATGAGCTGATCCTTTAGTTGCTGTATTCGAGCATCAGATGGGGTTTGGCCATTATGCTTATTATTATTTTCTTGTAACATGGGTCCTTTATTGTTTACTTTGCTAGAAGATTCAGTAGTTTGTTGCCCTTGCTTAGTAACCTGAAAGAAGATGCGTCAAATGTAAAGAAGAAAACTCCAAAACAGTATTGCTTAGTTACCCTATATGAAGAGTTCCGATAATCATAAAAAAATTATCAGTCAACATGACATCTATTCATTCTGATTGTTTCAGACTCAAACCCTAACTTGAGACATACTCGTGAAAGCCAAAACAATAAAGAGATGACAGGAAAGATTGAACCCAATCAACATGCCTGAGTTGTATCTACACTGCCATGATAGCTTCCTCTATAAAATAATTTTGTATCTCAACCATACATGCGTACGAGTGCGGACAAAGATGAATTCATCATGGAGACACAATCTTAGATTACTGTGAGACTAAGGCATCAACTTGACTTGATGCAAATGACATTAAACACAACCAGATGTTCTTTCATGATTAAAAATTATGTCTGAGATATGAATAAAAACAATCAGATCTTAAATTCCTAATAAAGTAACCAGAACTGGTCAAGTATATAGTAAATATTATATTCGATAGATTACGCACCAGACACTCATAGACACGGACATGCATAATTTTTCTAGCAGGACCAGAAACCTAAGGAGATTCTTGTACCCAAAATGAACAAAGTAACAAGAAAAAAAAATCAAGAAGCAAATACGTCACTTACCATAGTTTCAGAAGCTTGATCAGAAGCAAGAGATGATTTAGTAAGTTTCCCATCATTGTCATCAACATCAATAGCATCTTCCCCATGTAAACTATCCCCAGTTATATCAGCTTTCTTAAGTCCATCTGTTACCAGTTTGATGGGGTTCTCTCCTTTAGTTTGTCCTACCTCGTTTGTAGCTGACAATACCATGGAAGATACATGCTCCCCTGATTCGACAAAGTGCAAATCCAATTCAACCAAACAATTAAAAAAGATAGTAATTGAAAATAGAATAAACATGATCACAGAAGAAAGGGGAAGGTGAAAATAATGTTACTGAAGAACAGGAAGAGACCATAAATATACTATTCTGTACCTTGCAGTGCTGGGTGGACTGCAGTTGGTAGGTCACCTGCTGCCTGGACGGAGGTTAGTGCGAGCCCGGAAGGGGTACCTGTGAAGCCACTCCGACGTTGAAGTCAGTATTGAGAATAGATGAGTGATTTAGCTAGGAATGAGAATCTACCTCTTTGTGGCAATGTGAGCCAGTATTTATAGGGAATCGTGCCCATTGTGAGCCGTCGGATTGATAGAGTTGATCTGAGCCATCCAAGTATGAGAGTCATAATTGGGCTTGCATATTGTGGATGTGGATCAATAGTGATTGAGCCAACCTATGTCCAATTACTGAATAGGCCTCTTGGCCCAGCCCAGAACAGTTGCCCCTCAAGCCGAGATTATTCTGAAGGATGGTCTTGGCTTGAAGGATTTCGTCGATCTTCCCGGAGTGTTGCTTCGTCTGTCTTATCGGGTCGCGGGAAAGACTTTCTTTGTGATGAACGTGTTTTTAGGTTTTTACTTTAGAGAGTAAAAATAATAAGTTTTAATGCTCATTTTCCCCCTATAAATAGGTGAGTCCCCATCATTTGGTCGACACTTGAAGATTTGTGGAGGAGTGAGTTTAAAATTTTTTAGTAGAGAGAGAGTGAGGATAAGGTTGTGGGGATAATAAGGTTTCTTTGAGCCACACCTTGAAAATGAGAAGGGAGCTAGGATCTACCCACTTCATTATCAACTTGAATCTGAGAAAGAAGTGAATCTGAATGACTTACACATTTTTATGGATGGGAAAGAGAGAGCAGGGTGAGGTGAGATGAGAATGTGGCCCGAAATAAAACGAAGGACCGTGGAAAAAAAAACAACTGTAGACCAAAAAAAAATTATTTACCAAAATAGTACTATTTTTAGATTATTTACCAAACTAGCACACATCCAAAATTCAGGCCAGAAGTCGCCCCCACAGAAAACGACTTCTGAACTGGATTTTGAATTTTTTTTTGCTTTTTCAGTTCTGAACTGGATTTTGAACTGGATTTTGAAGTCGCCCCCACAGGAAACGACTTCTGAACTGGATTTTGAAGTCGCCCCCACAGGAAACGACTTCTGAACTGAAAAAGCAAAAAAAATTTGCAAAATCCAGTTCAGAAGTCGCCTCCACAGGAAACGACTTCTGAACTAGATTTTGCAATTTTTTTTTGCTTTCTCAGTTCAGAAGTCACCTCCCCCAGGGTGACTTCTGAACTGTGTTTTTTTATTTTTCTTTTTTTTTCTATATTAATTTAAATAAATTTAATTTAATTAATTTAATTAATTTAGAAATTTAATATTGTTAATTCTAAATTAATTATAAATATTATTGTGAAAAACAAAATTATCGGCTATATTGAAATATGGAACTAATTGTATTTATTTAATTAGTAGCACATTACAAAAAACAGATAGAAATTAACTAGTCTAGATTGCGGTTTGGACAGTTATTTTTATTGTGACCCTCATTTCTACAAATACCGCATCTTTTGGTGAGACTACCCCTTTCTCTTTGATCCATTACTCACAGTAAAAAGTGGTTAATACGGTAGTGATGATGAGGTACTGAGATGATCGGAGTGGGAAAAGTTGGGCATTGTAACTTGTGGAGTTGATTTGGATAGAACTCTTGAGCATTGTAACTTGTGAGAGAGAGTTTTTTTTTGATAAGTACAAAGTGAGAGAGAGTTTTTTTTTTGATAAGTACAAAGTGAGAGAGAGTTGATCGAAGAAGATAGTAGATGTATAGTGAAGTGAAGAGAAGTAGATGTATAGTAGATGGATTGGAGGCACCTCGAAGGTTTTAACAGTTATTTATGAAGCTAACCTTAATCATGATATTTAAAATCTTTTACGATAATAAAATTTATAGGTAATAAAATAAAAATGGATTCCATGTAAATTATAAGTGATGGTTTCAGGCTATTCTCTTTTAGTGTGAAGATTATTATGAGCTTTGACATGAACAATCACTAGTGGAAAATGGGGATTCAAAGTCGGACATTTTGGGCATTTAAAGTCGGACATTCACCCGACTTCTATCAAGGGGACTTTAAAAGTATGATTTTTTAAAGTCGGACCAAGGTCCGACTTTAAAAGTAAGATTTTAAGTCGGATTATTAGTGCGTCCGACTTTAATTATGGCCTGTGGAAAACCTTCAAAGTCGCATATTTAAGACTTTTAAAGTCGGATTGTGGTCTGACTTTAAAACTACGTTTTTAAGTCGGAGTATTGATGAGTCCGACTTTAATTATGATCTGATTCCTGCGACACTGACCTCTGTTGAATACATTTAAAGTCGGTTTTTCCTCAACTCCGACTTTATAAGTGTTATTTTAAAGTCGGTTGACATAAACGTCCGACTTTAAATGTGTCTTTTTTTCTGGGCTTATTTCAATTTTTTTAATTCTCCTTATAGATACAAATAGAGCTCTTCAAGATGATTCATACACTTAAATGTATGTTTCAGCACAGCGAAGAGGACTTTTTTTCCTGGGTTTGTTTCAGCACAGCCAAGAGGATTCTACACTTAAATATAGAGTTAAGCTCTTCAATTTCATACCAAAATGTATGTTAATGTACTACACTTTTATCTATGCAAAAAAACAAGGTACACAACTTCATATTCTAATAATATACCAAAATGTACTGTACGCTAATGTAACCATTGTACGCTAATGTGTCCATCCACTTTTATCTATGCAAAAAAACAAGGTACGGCAACTTCATATTCCAACTACAATTTCACTTAAGTTTGTTTCTTCTTTCTTCCTTTCCAATTGGCATACGCTCCGCATACAACCTTAGAAAGAACTCCGCCCAAACTTGTCTAATGTGCTTCAATTCTTCCAATGTGAACGGACGAGTCGTATTGAATACCTATAATCATCATATTTATCATGAGTTAATCTAATATCTACTCAATAATAATTAATCAGCTTAAAAGTTGAAAAATTCAAGTACCTTTTTCCAATTGTTAGTGATAGTTGTGGAGACGATAGTCATCATATTTATCATCACATAATAGCCACAAGAATGTCCATCATTTTGTTTTGCCACCTACAAATGAATATCAAATATCAAAATTGAATACAATTGACTGAATTAAATAGAAGGTATTGTACAATTAGGAAAACTAGAGGTCCACATCAACAAGTTGTTGCAGAGATAATTATTTTTAAATTTATGCTTTTCACTGTAGTGGGAAAATTATAGATGCAAGATGTTGTGATCATTAACTAGCTTAAAGAAATCAATGCATAAAGTGGTGAATTCAAAGTTGAAAGTATATGGCATTGGCATATACCCTAAAACTTAAAACTGAACATATTGAAGAAAATGTAAACTGATATTTTTCTGATTGATGATTTGAGATTACACAGAGATACAATATATATAGCAGCTATATGCAAGTCTGCTAACAGAATTCAGTTTGACAGTTACACAAACTGTTATAACAGATCCAACTGACATAACAGAATAACAGATTCTAACTAAAATGATACACCTAATTAACTGCTATTTACATTCTCTAACAGTCCCCCCCACGAGATCAGTGTGCCACTTTGAATTTGTATTTTCGGGTATATTGAGTACTACAAGAGTTAGGGAGGTATCTGTTTATATTTGCAAGTTAGGGAGGTATCTGTTAATATTGTTTGCAAGTTAAATATTTTGGGGTATATTGTTAGAATGGCAAAAGCCTGGCTTGCTTTGTCAATATGGACGGCCTCGCTTATATAAGGTTCTGAACTGAAACGAGAATCCTGCTGTTTTAGGAATTTGTCACCAAGCATCCTTGCAAGATTCATGCATGCATAAAGTTCAACTCCAGAATCAGCAATCAATAAATCCTTTTACATAATACAATGAAACAGAATTTCATTTTTCAGATGCAGTGAACTCAATGAAACAGAATTTCATTTTTCACATTTCTGAATCCAATCATCCATTACATCCTAAAGGTATCAGCAGAGTGTCTTTACCTGAAGGCGGTGCAAGAGATACATCAAGAAGAGATGTACAAACACATGTACAATAGGCAGAGTGGCGTCAACTCTCCCAGTTTTGACTCAATTTTCATATCCGTCTCTCATTCCTCTCTCAGTCTACTTATTCACTAACTGTCCAACTGACTAAGATTAGTTACAATTTTCATGTACGTCCATTGGTCTAGCTTTAAATTGCAGTATATTTGAGTAAGTTATTGAAAACTCAAATCTTATAATATAAATGGTTTGCTAAGGCAAGTATCCTGCTGTCAAGATTATAATGTTTATAATGCATTATTAATTCCTTCATTTGAGTTTTTGAGTTTGCTTTCTTTTGTCCCTGCTATCCATTTTTTAGCAGCTTTTCTATCCATTTATTCCAGCCTATTTTGTTTCATGAAATGGTCCTAACCATTTTTGCTACATGTTCTATTTGCAAGCTAAGATGCAAGCGACAATTCTGTACCATTCACTGTTTTGGCTTAGGATTGGAAGGAGCAGTAGGACTGCTCTGGTTCTAAATTCTGGCTTTGAATCTATCAGCCTAAACTAAATGATAGAACTAAATGTAGTGGGAAAATTATAGATCCAAGATGTTATGATAAAAACAGAACCTCTGAACTTCCACACAAATAGAGGCAATGTTTCAGAATTTATCACTTTTCAGTGTTTTGAATCGCTTCACGCCTTCAATGTTTTGTGTTTTTGAACCGATTCACTCATTTGAACAGATTGATGTTTTCAGTGTTTTGAATCGATGTTTTGAACCGATTGATGTTTTGAATCGATGTTTTGAACCGATTCACAGTATTGAATTGATGTTTTCAGTGTTTTGAATCGCTTCACGCCTTCAATCGCTTCACGCCTTCAGTGTTTTGAACCACAATTCTGTTTTGAACCGATTCACTCATTCACAGTGTTAAATATCAATTCAACTTATTTTAAAATGTGTTCAGAATTCACAGTATTGTTTGTGTTGCTACCAATTCTGTTTTGAACTGATTCACCTCTTCATTTTCACCTTATTTTAATAATATCGAATTAAATCCAAAGAATAACTAGAGGGACTAATTCTGCAGACTCACATTCCTGTTATCACATGACAAATAAGAAATATTATTTGTGGTTGGGTGGGTGGAATGAGGAAAGCACAAATGAAAGCCAAAATTAATGCTCAATACTATATATACCTATAATGTCTTTCTATGTTAACATATCAATCACCCAACTCTCCCCAAAAGAAATTCAGGTAGAAGAACAACATTGTTTTATTCTCTTCTCTATTCCTTTTCCAAGAAGGAATCCTGGGGATATACAAATTATTTGACATATTTTCAATTAGACAGGTTGGTTCTCCATCCTGGAATGTTCATCCTATTTACAGCAGGTTGGTTCATCTTTTTGCCTTTTTCATAACTATTAACTATGTTATCAATGTTATATCATTGGCACTAGCATACTACCTTGCTCAAAATGCATCCATTTATTTAGCCTTTAGGCAGCAATCCGTAGGGGAAATATCTATATTGTTTCAAGTTTTTTAATATAAGAAATTGAATGCAGCAACATTATTATTCAAGGCATCACAATTCTTGCCCCTGTGAGATCTCCAAATACAGATGGAATCAAAACAGGTGTAGGAAGAGGAGGTTTTGTGAAGGACATATATGTTAGAAGAATGACTATGAAAACCATGAAATGGGCATTTTGGATGACAGGAAATTATGGTTCTCATGCTGATAACAATTATGATCCTAATGCAATTCCAGTGATTCATAATATTAATTATCGCGATATGGTTGCTGAAAATGTGACTATGGCAGCAAGGTTGGAAGGTATATCCGGTGCACCATTTACTGGAATTTGCATATCTAATGTAACCATTGAACTTGCAAGGAAGGCTAAAAAGTTCCTTGGACTTGTACTGATGTTGCTGGGATTTCAAGTGGTGTGACTCCTGTGCCATGTGACCTGTTGCCAGACCAGGGAGAAGAGAAAATTGGGGCATGTACCTTCCCAGAAGACAATTTACCCATTGAAGATGTCCAGGTTCAAACATGTACTTACAGAGGGAAATTGTGATAGTATAGAAGGAATGGATCAGCTCAACTTCTCAAGGGAACAACAATTCAAACAATGTAATACTTCAAAAACTGTTTTTATTTAAATCATTGGACTATTGGAGACTTATAAAACTCAGTCAAAAAACATTAAACCCTAACAAATTTCACAAAAAAATAAGGCATATAACAAAACCCTAAGAATGTAACGAGAGATATGAATTCCTTTAATTAAATCAAACATAGAAATAGCTCTCATCTTAATGAAGATTCTAAACTCATGAAATGAATCAGAAAAGAGTTGTTGTTTACCTTTCAGAAAAATCAGAAGAAAGCCAACCACAATGAAGTTGCCGGTGAGAGGAAGAGAGACGTTGACTGTGAGAGGAAGAGAGACGTTGACGACGAGCTGGATGGAGACCACGGCAGAGAGGAGAGAGCGATGGGGGAAGACGACGAGCTGGCAGAGAGAGGGATCTTCGGCAGAGAGAGTGAGGGGTAGAGCAATGGAATGGAACGGTTGTTTTGGTTGAGAGAGTGATGGGAAGAGCGTGGAAACTGTTGTGTTTAGGGTTCACTGTTGCGTGTTGCGTTTAGGGTTCAATGTTGCGTGACGGCGAGTTGGCGGAGAGACGGAGCTTCGGCAGAGAGACTGATGGGTAGAGCAATGGAATGGAACGGTTGTTTTGGTGGAGAGAGTGATGGGAAGAGCGTGGAAACTGTTGCGGGAGGGTGGTGGGTTGATTTCTGGATTTTAGCGTGGAAACTGATCGAGAGTGCTGGAATGGAGAGGGATTTTAGGGAAACTGATTTTTGGTAAAAAAAAAATACCAAACGCAAGATAAAAAAAATACTAAACCCAAGGGTTGCCAAAAATAGATTACACATTTAAAGTCGGACGTAAGGGTTGCCCGACTTAAAAGGGTGAACGCCAGAATTTTTTTCGCGAGCTTATTACAAAATTGCCACCGTGTCCACCATTTAAGTCGGATATTTGGGAGTCCGACTTAAAATCACCAATTCTTTTCTTGTTTTTGCACTAGTGAATGTAAAATATGCAAAGTAGTATGTGCAATCAATCACAGATAAATAAAACGTAGAGCGTGGGGTTCAGCAGTTGGGGCTGATACTCCCTTAACCAATGGTCGGAGGTTCGATCCCCACCTTGAGTACGGGGCAGCGTTAAAACTTTGGGCCAGCTGTCCTACCCCTCGAGGCACTTATTTATTATGTCTTTAATAATTTATTACTCATCACATTTATTAATCTCTTTATAATAAATACTTAAGGTAAAATTGAGGAACGTGTAATCATAACTATACACATTCAAGAATGTGTACACATAAGCATGACACATCACCATTTTAAAATTTCACATAAGCACTACAAAAAAGCCACCTCAGCGTCCAACATGCTATGTGTATTCCAACTCACCATTTTGAACAATCTGGACGGCTCAAAATCACTCTCAAAATTTAACCCAATCTGGACAGCTCACAATGGTTAAAATTGCGGCTGCTAATTTTTCAAAAAAAAATTGAAATCATCATTAATAATTATGACTTATAATGACTTATAATTTCTTGCCTTATACGTTTATGGTCAACTTATATTTTAAAAGAATAAAATTAATTATATTAAAACTATATTAAATTTTGTTTTGAATATTGCAATTAAGTTCAAATATTTCAATTTAGTTTTGATTTTGGATGTTATTCTCTTTTTTTTTCTTTTTCTAAATCCCACCTCCAATTAACATTCAAGAGAGTAACAGTATATGAGAATTTGAAGAATGAAAGTTGTTATTATGATATTGAGTCTTGGCTTGCATTTTTTTCCTATTGATATTGTTGAAGCTTGACTACAGTGAATATGTTTGCATTCTAAAGCACTTTTGCGGTTGACATCTTTTCCGGTTTGACCCATCTCTTATGGGGTATGATAAAATTTGTTTATTTTTCTTTTTCGATTTGGAATACTTTTCATTAACATACTTAAAGGTTGTTATAAGTTGTATTGGTGTTCATAATGTTGCAAACTTGGAGCAAAGTTATTTAATCAAGCCACATGTTATCTAAAATATGTTTGTTCTGTTTATCTAAAATATTTTGTATATTTTATTGTATGGTGAAGTGGTCATTGAGCATTTGCATGTTCTAGCTTTAGGTAACTAAATTATTTAATTCATGAATATAATGACATGCTTTCAGTTTTAAGAAAATTTAGTTACATGGCAAATCAAAAATATAATAATTGTTTTTTCTGAGAAAGATCTACAAATTCAAAACATCTGTGTTTATCAATTTTTCAAAATTTTCTTCATTTCCTGTTTCCTATACTTCTTTTCTTTGATTATTTCCTTCTCCTTCTTCTTTTCTATTTCCTTGATTCTCATCTGTCAGATCTTTTTAATATGTATTTAGATGTCAGCTCTTTTATAGAAATGTAAGGTAAAATTATAGGGAGACGATGAAGTCAAATTGGGCGGCTAGACTTTAATAACATATTATATAAATAAATATATATAGTCATTTACATATATATAAAGGAGACTTGCACTCCTTTTTTTTGAAAACTTCAAGTGTCAACTATCAACTTTAAAGTAAATTAATATGGAAAATAAATGATCATTACTTCCACCAAAATAAATAAATATATAGTCATTTACTTTAATAGAAGAAAGGCTTTTCATATTACATGTATGCTAAAGAAAATAGTACAGTCTAAAAAGTATAATATTGTATACCTCAAAAATGTATAATATTATATAATATTAAACGGAACTTTAATAAGTAATCATCAAATTGTTACTACAATAACCATCTAATTATCAAATATTTAATATTCATATGAACACTATGGCAATTCATGCTAGGACATTTGACTAAATCATGTCGAATATATATATATATATATATATAATTTATTAAGCAAAATAATATTTATTCTCCAGCTGAGTTCAAAATTAACATTAAAATATGACAATACCAATAAACAAATATATTTATGTTTATACTACTAGCTGATTTTTATTTCTTATATACGAGTATGAAGGTAGAATGACATATGCACCGTGCCTCATTAGAATGACAAAATGAACATATATATGTTTTTAATTGAAATATCTCTTTTCATGGTAAATGTTTAATAAACTATTTTGATAAAAAAATATATATGTTTTTAATAGAGATATGTTTTATAGAGTGAGTTAAAAAGAGAAGGTAAGATATATAATTAGTTTTGGAAATATATTCTTTAAACGAGTTCAATAACACAATGTGTCCAATAACACAATGCATTTTAAACGAATTCAAATATATTTATTTCATCAAAATTGTTTTGTCAACAAATAAGACAATTCTTTTATATTTATTTTACGAAATTAAGTTCACACAAAATATGTTATACCCATTTTTTATATATAACATAATACACATAATTATCTATTTTAAGTTCAACCAAAACTATATTACAAAATAACTTAACAGAAAATGTCTATTTTTACATCAGCCTTTTTTGTGTATCACCACTTAACATAATCTCAATATCGTATTTATTTTTTAAATTCGAATAATCAAATATACACCTATAATTTTTTAAATATTAATTATTAATACATAATTATAAACATCCCAAATAAATACAGACAATGCTTTCAACATACAAATTGATTAATAAAATACTTTAAAATTAAATTAAAACAAGAAGTTGTATATTTCAATGCCCTTACAGATATATTTATATATTATTTAACATACTCATTATTTTAATATACATACTTCTGTTTAATATGATATAATTATATATTTAACCAATTTTGTTATTTTCACTCATAGTAAACATATTTTAAAATTAAAATTACAAAAAAAATTCAAAAAAAATGTATACCCGTGCAGCGCACGGGTCATACATACTAGTTAATACAATTTGGAACTATCAAAATGAAAATAAAAAGGAATAAATTTCTTCTTTAAATTTGACAATTAATAATAGACAAAGGAGTACTAAAAGGTGAAGAATGATGTTAGAAGTATAAGAACGAAATCATGAAAATAGACTAATTAGTTATCTTTAGATTTGGAAAGTATCTTGTCCTAATGAGTTTTGTTAATATTTCTGCCATAAAAATGTGGTTACCTTAAGCACATTAATAATTTCTCTTGGAAATCAAGAAGACACTAATTAGGATAATGCATTTGGAATTAAAATATTTAATACTCTTATTATAGGAAAAAAAATTGTTTTAATGATAATTATCATTCCATTGTAAAGATTCATAATCCTGAGAGTTTGTTTTCTCTATTCTCGAAACTTTTTGCTGCTGTTTAAAAAAGAGGATTAATAGTGTTCCAACTTCCAACAACTTATATTTGAGTTTGATGGAAATTTTAACCAACCATCATAATGAAAGAAATTGGTAGTTAATGATAAGTTTACAAGGGAACAGTATTTTATTATGCGATTCAATTATACGCTTGAGACAGGCATCAATAGCCAAAGGAAACAACAACACAAGAAATATTAGTGATTTATCACCCGCAGACATTTACCATTTTTGGTAAATTTTAATAAAATATTATTTTTATTTTTCATTTTTTATTTTTGTAAAAGTCATTTTTTACTAAAAGTAGTAAAAGTCCATCAGTAGACTTTTTTGAGAGGTCCATATTAAACACGCCCGTTGTTAATATATAGCCAAGGAAAACAACAACACGAGAAATAGGTGATTTATCAACAATAACAATAGAAAATTATAACTGAATTAGTTGAAAAAACAGTGATGTAAGAAATAAAAATAAAGATGATGCAATCAATAGTTAATCCTTATTAACCTTGCATAGGTCGAGTTAAAAGAAATCATTTTATTTATTATTCTCAATTCTCAACCATACAATGTGATTACTATATTGACTTAATTATGTGAGATTGGTGGCCCGGGTGTTTTGAACATGAGGGCCCTTTAACGACGACATGGACACAGGTGTTTTGAACAACATGTACACTCGCCTTTTACACAACAGATAGCCTCAACATGAGGCCCACAAGAAACTTTAGGATCCATATAAAAACAGTCAAAATCTCCGTCGCAAATTATCTGTACTACGTCTACGAGTGATTTTCCAAAATCCCCCATTGCTTTTTCCAGGTATATATCTGCATACACAAAGAACATCAATATCTTATCAAAAAAAAAAACAAAGAACATCAATATAATAATACACTTTGTATATATGCAAAATTAGGTGTAAACTTTGTGACGTAAAAAATCATATCGCGTAGAGCAAATTCACTTATTTTTTGTATTATACCTGATGATGCGAGGATGAAGAAAGCCAAGATAAAAGCCAACTTGAGAGTAGAATTCTTCATGGTCACTATTTTATTTTATTCATACAACATCTTATGTACGTGGTCTGTAGACATGTGTTTATATAGTGAAAAGGTGAGAGAAGTTTGACCATTAACTACTTTTTTATTAGTGCATTAAATGTTAATAATTGAAAAGATATGTTACATAACGACATTTATTCTTTTTATATAACATATCTTTGCCAGTGCAGTAGATTATAAAGAATGGGAAGGTTGTGCCTCAGATAATTGTGCATGAATGACCGGCAACTTATATACACTTCCTGCAAAAAAAGTTTTTGTCAAAAAAATGCAAAAAAAAAGTAGGATCAATAGCCATGAAGGGTAAAGTAGGATATTAAGTATAAACACTTAAATACATAAAGAATTATCAAAGCTGAAGGCTTTGTAAAATACTAGCAACGTACACATACACTAAAGTTATCAAGGGAGATCTAAAAATCTTGGATTATTATGAATGAGTGAGAGAAATAAATAATATGAATTGAAGCTAGCATATCTCTTCCAATTCGATTTCACAAACATAATTCAAAAGAATTACTCTACAGATATGAGAAATCCATAACTCATTGACTCATGCCATTGCCATGTGTTCTTACCTTAATTGATCCATATGAATATCCACTAAATAGCTGTCCCTTTCAATACATGAGAACAAACTACTATGCTAAAATAAATCAGTTAGTGCAATTTTTTTATACTAAATGATATGCAGGAAGAAACTGAACAATAAGATCCCAAAGAGCAATATCATACATCATTCCTTTTTATGGCAGTCCTATTTTTATCCTAGCTATAATTCCTAATTCAGTTTGAACACTAGCATTACTGTCTTGCAAGCAGTTACATTATAATTAGCATTACTGTCTTGCCAACATTCATTAGTTTCAATATCTGATCACCTCAAACCAGTAATAAAAGTTAATATCACTATCACAGATAATCACACTAGATGTTTTGAGCGATTAACAACAAATAGATAAATGTCTTCCTATGAAATTGCTATAGAAGAAATAATAGAGTGAAAGAACATATCCTTAACACAAAAAGTGGGGCTGGTCAGAATGTTTGAAACTGTGGTTGTGCAGATTGGGTCTTGAGAAATAAAATTCCTTGGTTGTGTTATTGAAGCAAAGATGAAGGGGATGGAGTTGAAACAGGTTCAACGTTTTTTCAAGATTCTTGGTGAAAGAAGAGCCAAGTGGGTTTCATTTCTCTACTTCACGTCACAACAAGAGACCCCTCCTTACTGTCTTTGAATTACCTGTTAAACTGAAGTACCACACATTAATAGTAAACAAGAGACCCCTCTATTCATATATCATTAATAATATGTAGCACTAAAACCAAAGGCATTGCAATGCTTCATGTATTAGCACTAACCTTTTTTCTTGCTATTTTTTCACCAACCTTCTACCAAATTTCACATTCTTCATATTAACTTCACTTTCTTTCTTTCTTCTAAAAAGTGAGGCTTGAACATCATGTCATTTGTGGTCAAAGACTTAACTTCATTTGCATTTCTCTCTTCTTTCTCATAATCTCAAGCTTCATCCAGCATGGCTTAGTTACTGAAGGTAAATGACTTCCTTATTTTTAACTGCTAACTAAGTAGAAACCAGCTTGAACTAACATTCATGTTATATTCTCTATGCTCTAACAGGTAGAAAGACACAAAAGCAAAGTGGTTATAACAAGGTGAAATTTGTCACCCTTGTAAAATATCATTCTGCCTCTGCTATATATCTAACATGAATTAAAAAAACAACAGTAATTTTTGCAGATAGTAAATGAAGAGAAGATGATACTAAGAGCACAAATAGGGTCAAGGCCACCAAAATGTGACAGAAGGTGTAAGATCATGTGGACACTGAAGCTATTCAAGTACCTACAAATCCTCAAATGCAGAATACATGGAAAGATAAACTCTCCAAAATTCTCTACAATTGCTTATCCTAGAGGAAATTACAACACTAACTACAAGCCTATGAGTTGGAAATGCAAATGTGGGAACATCATTTTCAACCCCTGATTCCACAATTGTACAACATTTTATTTTATTTAGTTCTTCTACATAATCAAGGTGATTTACCCGATCAAGGTTAATCAATAACATTTGTTCTTCATTTGTTTCGTTTGCAATTTACATTAGCTACCATGCATATGGAATTTATTTATTATACTATGAAAAGATAAAACATGTTGTATAAATAATGGGCCTTAGGCTGCTGTTAGTAAGCCCACTTTGTATAGTTCATTCTTGTAAGGGACCCAAATGTATTAGTTAGTCTGTTTCAGTTTATTGGTTGATTCTGTTGTGAGAATTGCTCACTTTCATTTTGTATAAAACTGATCCTACAATATACAATTCTATTAGTTTTTTCCAATTCAGTTTCTCTGTTGCGAACAGCTGGTATCAGAGCTCCAACTGGGGCCTGATCAAGATTCAAAGATTGATTTTCTTGAGTGTAAACAGAGAAAGTTGAGCGTGAGATAATGACAGAGAACAATGGAACAAACTACACGTAGCCCTCAATACCGAAGTTCGATGGCCATTACAGTCACTGGTCAATGTTAATGGAGAACCTACTTCGTTCCAAAGAGTACTGGAATCTTGTGGAGAACGGCGTGTATGTGCCACCGGCGAACGCGACGTCGGAGGAAACCAAGAGGGGAGAAGACAGCAAGTTGAAGGATCTCAAGGCGAAGAATTACTTGTTCCACGCAATCGATCGGAACATTCTTGAGACGATTCTAACTAGGGATTCTGCGAAGGATATCTGGGATTCCATGAAGAAGAAATACGAAGGAACTTCGAAAGTGAAACGTGCTCAATTGCAAACAGCACGAAGGGAATTCGAATTGTTGAATATGAAAGACGGAGATTGACGACTATATCTCAAAGCATCTTGCAATCGTCAATCGTATGAAGATGTATGGTGAGATAGTTGAACCAGGAACGGTTGTGGAGAATGTAACACCCCGGTATTTTTATCGAGTAAAAATACCCAAGTGTACCATCATAAAATAATCAGAGATATTTTTCCTGTTTTAGATATTGAACATAAATAAAAACAACTCATAACTTAGAGTCCAATATCCAAATACCAAGAAATAGCGGAAACGATTTTACAACTTTTACTGATACAAGTTATACAATCGAAAATACAAAAATCTCGAGGGAAAGACAATAACAATGAAAACTAAGTCTTCACCGTCTTCATATGCACACCACCTAGCTGTGCTTCTTCACCTTTTCTTTTTCCCCTGTTTCTCTGTAAAAACCACAAAATATAAACAGTGAGATACAATCTCAGTGAGTTCTACCGAGACCCCTACTAACACTCTCGGTCCATTTTTAAAACGTTTTTAAGATTCGACACAACACCGATCGCAATCCGCTTGCTAATCTCGGTGGACCATACAATAAGGCTTCGACCTAGTAAGACACCGGCTGCAATCTATTTGCGTCTCCCGATGAACTAGCATCCTAGGCCCTTCTACGTGACACCGGCTGCAATCTATTTGCGTCTCCCGGCGCACATAGTACAATACTTTTAACATAACACCGGCTGCAATCTATTTGCGTCTCCCGGAGAACCCCTATCCAATAACAGTTCCGCTATTGGCCTCAGAGCCTAGGGTAAGGGATCATGACTTCCCCGCCTAGTATGTTAACATGGGTCGTCACCCAAACACGATATAATATATATATCTATAATCATATATAACCACCCACATTGGGCCGACTCCTTTAATCGATATAATTTATATATCGTGAATTATTCACCGGTTTAGACGAATGAATAATAATCATTCCGCGTCAGTTATACCATACCACGTAGGACTCATAATCCACTTTATTATTAATAAAACATATTCGCACACGCGTACTATTATTCGGCTTTTCCAAACTATTTGAACTTCAAAAACAGTTCTTTTACCTTTTTAAATTGTATAATTAGTTAGGCCTCGGAATAAGCTTTCAAACGCATTTTAGAACACCTCAATCGGGTTCCCAGATCAAAAGTTATCGCGAAAACAAAATCAGTGAAAAACTGTTGAAAATCTGCAAAGCGTCGCGACGCGAAAGGATACCGTTGCGACGCGGAAAAAACCAGAAACATTTGCGTTGCCAAAAATACACTTGGTCGCGACGCGATGCCCTGCGGGTCGCGACGCGATGGGGGGTCTGTCTGGTGCAGATTTTGCGATTTTCGCGAAATCCGCTATTCCGCTCAATTCCGATTCTCGTTCCGACTGAAAACAGATTTGACAACCAATACAATAGACCCAATACAAACCACACAATCAATCAATCCAATCAAAACTCAATCAAAACGGATTGTATCAAAAACGACATATTTTCCAATTAACGGTTTTTAAGTCAAAATCTTTCGAAATCAAATCACCAAAAATTCCATTTCAACGCGACACAACTCGAGACTCGCTCCGATCGATTCCTAACCCGAAACAGACAATATCCAGAAATATTCCAGTCCAGCGAAAGCGATAAAACAGTTAATTAATTAATTCGAAACGTAAAATCCTAAACGTGAGTAGAACTCACCCTTGAAGCGTGAACCACGAGCGGGCCGAATCCACCGAGTAACCACACGAACATTCCCCGCATAAACTTTCCGTTCCGACGACGCTCAAATCCGCTTCCAAAGCTTTCCACTCGATCACGAAACCGCTTTTGACCGAAATACCAGATTCCTCGAAATCTTCCCCGAACACTATTCATCTTCCCTAACCTCCAAAACTACTATTCACACATAAACCCAATTTTTGATTTTCAACCCCAAATCACCCAACTAGCTTCCAATCCTTCAATCGAACATCAATCCGCTTTCCACCTTCATCGGGTTGCCTTCTAATCATCCGTAAACCATCACAATCATCATCAAAAACCGAAATCCTTCCCCAAAACCTTCAATATTCGAAAATGGCAAAGTGAGAGAGAGTGAGTTGATGATGATGATGTTGGTACTAAATCAAAGAGGAAGTAACGCTGAACGTTTTTCGTGTTGGAAGGAAGTCGTTTTGATGAGCCGAAATCCTCCCTTTTTCCTCTTCTTCCTCCTCACCCATTCTTTCTTCTTTCTCTTTTCTCTCTTTTTCTCTCTTCTGTTTCTTTCTCTCGCATCCTTTCTTTCTTTTCCTTTCTTAATTCTTTTTCTTTCCTTTTTAACACACACACACGTACACATATATATATTTATTTAATATATAGTTGGTAACGTGGTCCAATTACCATATTGATCTAAATCTCCTATTTCGATTCCGAAACTTCCTTGATCCGTATTATCCGGTTAACGATCCGATGACAACAAATAAATAATTTTAGCACTCGATAAATTTACCAGTTAAGTACTAAATTGGTTTAATTGGTTTAACACCCAAATAATTCTACTAATTATTTTGAGGATGTTACATTCTCCCCAACTTGAAAGAATTTTGTCCTCAAAATTTCGTCAAGTCTTTCATCTGACTAACCGAGAATCGACATTCTCAGAAAGGTCAAAATTTGCTGGAAAACAATCTCGAACTAACGAAATTAGGGTAGAAAACCTTCCCAAGTTGGCACATCAATCTCCAGGTATGATCTACTACTACCCCAGAACGCTTCTAAGATTACAGTCCGAACTCTCTTATTACGAATCGACACGAGAAACTCTTCTTTCGCCTACATAAGCTCGGCACCGCATTTGAAAACACTTCTGAAGCTTCATTCTAATTATCCTCGCTTGCTCCCCAACTTTGATTAATCTAAATCAAATGGTCTAATACAAGACACTTGATAGAATATATGTTGAATATGAGATCCACAACTGGTACTCCTCGGTAAAGGTAAAAACAAACACGATGTTCTCGAAGGGTATAAACACGTTTTCAAAAAAAAAAAATCCTTCTAAAATCCATAACAGTTCTCGTACACATCGACAATGTGACGGAAAAGTCACTTGTGAAACTTCTTGACTCGCCCCCAAGATTTCGAGATAATACTTCTCGAAAGAAGGTGAAATGAGGATTTACCAGAAACGTTTATCTTAAACGTAGAAATAAACCATGGGAACATCAATTAATTGAACGTAATGAAAATCACCTCAGTTGTTTTCTACACAACTATCAAACAGAACTCAGAGCTCCTTTCCGAATTAGTCAATAGCGTTGAGAGCTTCCCCTCAACCTAAGTAATCCTCCTAGGATTTTCCTCCTCAATCATATTCTATTAACCTCTTAATTCGTTCCCAAAATTAACTTTAGCATGCGGGTTTTTACAAAAACGATTTTTCAAAACTATTACACCGCACGCCAAGCTTCACTTCGGAAATTTCTTTCACTTATAAGCAGATCCATCAATTAATCCTTTGATGGTTATTCGCAACATGAAAACAGTCAGCAGTTACCTCATTTACATATTCGTATTCACGTTTGACTTGTCAAACGGAATCACTTATTACAATCTCATTGTTAACCTTCACAAGGAGAGGTTAACAAACTAATACCTCGCCACTAATACATCTGCTTTATATTCTGTACACCCTGGAACAGAATATAAACTTCGGTGTGCTTCCTCTAACACTTGCCTTTTATTGTTCTCATCATTGGCCGCACAGATTCTACCGTTGAAACAACTGACAGACTTTACCTCTGACACCCAAAAATCACACTCCGAAGGTTTCAAGTACAACTTCTTTTCTCGGAGTACTTTCAGAACAATGCGGAGATGTTGGACATGCTCCTCAATGGTCTTCGAGTACATCAAGATACCATCAATGAAAATGACTACAACTTGATCTAGGTAATTGAGGAAAAACTAGGTTCAGGTAATCCATGAATACCGCTGGAGCATTAGTCAAACCGAAGGGCATCACTACAAACACATAATGTCCATACCTAGTACGGAAGGCTGTCTTCGGAATGTCTAAGGCTCTAACTTTTATTTGATGATATCCTGACCTCAGATCAATTTTTAGAAAACACTGCAGCACCTCAAATTGCTCAAGCAAATCGTCTATCCTTGGTAAGGGATATTTATTCTTGATCGTCACTTTGTTCAGTTGTCGATAACCGATGTATAATCTCATGGTGCTAACTTTCCTTTTGACTAATTACACCAGAGCACTCCTTAGAGAAGCACTCAGTCGAATAAATTTCTTTAACATCGACTCTTCAAGTTGAGACTCCATTTCCTTTAATTCTCAAGAAACCTTCAATAAGAAACAATAGATATTGATCCCGTGCCAGGAATCAATTCTACAGTAAACTCTACCTCTCGCTCTGGAGGTTCAGAAGAAACTTCATCGTGAAAACATCCAGAAAGTCATTCACGACCTGAACGTTCGCCAAATCTAAACTAGTTTCAGCGGATGCAGATAACATACTAACATGTGCTCCCGCACCTTGGAATGGAGATTGACCGTCTAAGGTGAACTAGGTAACCGCTTCAGAATTTGTCCTAGAAAATTCAACTGATTCTGAAGCGAAGCTGATAGTTGATTAACACGGACGTTTGTAACATGATTCGCAGTCATCCAATTCATACGCAAAATGGTGTCCACACTTCTCATAGGCAAACAATAAATTTTACAACGAAATTTCTGCCTCCTATGACAAGTAGACAACTCTATACAAGGATTAGGTCTGGACACGACCCTTAGCAGCAGTTAAAATAGTTATCGGCTCGGATAGCGATGATAAGGCTGATCCCAACCGATTCACATGCGATCGGGGTATACAGCAATAGGTTGCACCCGAATCATATAATATACTGATCGAGTTATTGAAAACTGATCTCATACTCCTCAGTAGATTGTCTGCAGTCGTAACTGCCTAAACATCCAAAATGTTGACTCGTCCTTGCCTTAGAGCTGCTTGTAACTCCTTGAAACTCTTCCTTACGGGGCACTCTATACCATAGTGACCCTCTACATTTCTATAATAACACCGATTAGATCTTCGCTTGCAATCACCGCTGTGAGGCTTTCCACAGTTAGAACATCTTCTGACCTTTGAAGAATCAAAGAATTGCATCTGCTTTTCCTTTGATGAAATTATCTTAGAACTTTGCATTCGGAGTTGATATTTCAACTACCTTCTTTCCTTTCCCATATTTCCTATGAGATCATCCTCGGCGACATTAGATGATTGCACCAAGGCAACATAATTGGTAGCAGTATAAGAACTGAGACCATAAATCATAAAAGCACTTATGCCCGTCTTATACTTCTGCATTCTCCGTTCGTCATGTCACCTTTCCTGAGGATGCACCGGTTGAAGATTCCGATGGTGGTCGAGGATTGCATCTTGATCTTCCAGTCATAATTCCGCTTATGATGCACTAAGTATTAAGTTGATCAGGCTCAATGTCTCTTAGCATCACAAGTGTAATTACAAAAAGGACTAACAAGGAATCGACTCAACCCTAAACTAAGTCCGACTAGGTCGAACTGCTCTGATACCAACTGTAACACCCCGATATTTTTATCGAGTAAAAATACCCAAGTGTACCATCATAAAATAATCAGAGATATTTTTCCTGTTTTAGATATTGAACATAAATAAAAACAACTCATAACTTAGAGTCCAATATCCAAATACCAAGAAATAGCGGAAACGATTTTACAACTTTTACTGATACAAGTTATACAATCGAAAATACAAAAATCTCGAGGGAAAGACAATAACAATGAAAACTAAGTCTTCACCGTCTTCATATGCACACCACCTAGCTGTGCTTCTTCACCTTTTCTTTTTCCCCTGTTTCTCTGTAAAAACCACAAAATATAAACAGTGAGATACAATCTCAGTGAGTTCTACCGAGACCCCTACTAACACTCTCGGTCCATTTTTAAAACGTTTTTAAGATTCGACACAACACCGACCGCAATCCGCTTGCTAATCTCGGTGGACCATACAATAAGGCTTCGACCTAGTAAGACACCGGCTGCAATCTATTTGCGTCTCCCGATGAACTAGCATCCTAGGCCCTTCTACGTGACACCGGCTGCAATCTATTTGCGACTCCCGGCGCACATAGTACAATACTTTTAACATAACACCGGCTGCAATCTATTTGCGTCTCCCGGCGAACCCCTATCCAATAACAGTTCCGCTATTGGCCTCAGAGCCTAGGGTAAGGGATCATGACTTCCCCGCCTAGTATGTTAACATGGGTCGTCACCCAAACACAATATGATATATATATCTATAATCATATATAACCACCCACATTGGGCCGACTCCTTTAATCGATATAATTTATATATCGTGAATTATTCACCGGTTTAGACGAATGAATAATAATCATTCCGCGTCAGTTATACCATACCACGTAGGACTCATAATCCGCTTTATTATTAATAAAACATATTCGCACACGCGTACTATTATTCGGCTTTTCCAAACTATTTGAACTTCAAAAACAGTTCTTTTACCTTTTTAAATTGTATAATTAGTTAGGCCTCGGAATAAGCTTTCAAACGCATTTTAGAACACCTCAATCGGGTTCCCGGATCAAAAGTTATCGCGAAAACAAAATCAGTGAAAAACTGTTGAAAATCTGCAAAGCGTCGCGACGCGAAAGGATACCGTCGCGACGCGGAAAAAACCAGAAACATTTGCGTTGCCAAAAATACACTTGGTCGCGACGCGATGCCCTGCGGGTCGCGACGCGATGGGGGGTCTGTCTGGTGCAGATTTTGCGATTTTCGCGAAATCCGCTATTCCGTTCAATTCCGATTCTCGTTCCGACTGAAAACAGATTTGACAACCAATACAATAGACCCAATACAAACCACACAATCAATCAATCCAATCAAAATTCAATCAAAACGGATTGTATCAAAAACGACATATTTTCCAATTAACGGTTTTTAAGTCAAAATCTTTCGAAATCAAATCACCAAAAATTCCATTTCAACGCGACACAACTCGAGACTCGCTCCGATCGATTCCTAACCCGAAACAGACAATATCCAGAAATATTCCAGTCCAGCAAAAGCGATAAAACAATTAATTAATTAATTCGAAACGTAAAGTCCTAAACGTGAGTAGAACTCATCCTTGAAGCGTGAACCACGAGCGGGCCGAATCCACCGAGTAACCACACGAACATTCCCCGCATAAACTTTCCGTTCCGACGACGCTCAAATCCGCTTCCAAAGCTTTCCACTCGATCACGAAACCGCTTTTGACCGAAATACCAAATTCCTCGAAATCTTCCCCGAACACTATTCATCTTCCCTAACCTCCAAAACTACTATTCACACATAAACCCAATTTTTGATTTTCAACCCCAAATCACCCAACTAGCTTCCAATCCTTCAATCGAACATCAATCCGCTTTCCACCTTCATCGGGTTGCCTTCTAATCATCCGTAAACCATCACAATCATCATCAAAAACCGAAATCCTTCCCCAAAACCTTCAATATTCGAAAATGGCAAAGTGAGAGAGAGTGAGTTGATGATGATGATGTTGGTACTAAATCAAAGAGGAAGTAACGCTGAACGTTTTTCGTGTTGGAAGGAAGTCGTTTTGATGAGCCGAAATCCTCCCTTTTTCCTCTTCTTCCTCCTCACCCATTCTTTCTTCTTTCTCTTTTCTCTCTTTTTCTCTCTTCTGTTTCTTTCTCTCGCATCCTTTCTTTCTTTTCCTTTCTTAATTCTTTTTCTTTCCTTTTTAACACACACACACGTACACATATATATATTTATTTAATATATAGTTGGTAACGTGGTCCAATTACCATATTGATCTAAATCTCCTATTTCGATTCCGAAACTTCCTTGATCCGTATTATCCGGTTAACGATCCGATGACAACAAATAAATAATTTTAGCACTCGATAAATTTACCCGTTAAGTACTAAATTGGTTTAATTGGTTTAACACCCAAATAATTCTACTAATTATTTTGAGGATGTTACAGAGAAAATCTTGAGATCTTTGACTCCAAGATTCAACTACGTTGTCTGCTCGATAGAGCAATCCAACGATGTGACCAAACTCTCCGTGGATGAACTTCACAGCAGTTTGTTGGTACAAGAACAACGAATGAAAGGTCAGAAAGATGAGGAACAAGTCTTGAAGGTCACAAGTGCAGGAAGAGGAGGCAATAGAGGAAGGGGTCGTGCTGGTACCCGTGGAGGAAGAGGTCGTGGAAGACAGGTTTGGAATAAAGAAACGGTGGAATGCTACAACTGTCGCAAATTAGGGCATTACCAATCAGAATGCCCTAACCTAGAAGAAACTATGAATTTTACTGAGTATGATGAAGGAGAAGCAATTCTGCTGATGGCTAAAACTGAGGAGGAAGATGTCTCAGTCAAGAAGAAGCCTCATAAAGAAGATAGAGGGATACCTATTAATAAGGTATGGTTTTTAGATTCGGGTTGCTCAAACCATATGTGTGCCTATAGAGAATGGTTCAGTGAATTAGATGATAGCTTCAGGACTACTGTGAAATTGGGCGATGATAGGAAATTGATGGTAGTGGGAAAAGGAAAAGTAAAATTAGAAATTGGGGGAATAATACACATAGTAACTGATGTTTATTGGATTCCTGGTCTTAAAAACAACCTGTTCAGTCTGGGACAGTTACAACAAAAGGGGCTGAAAGTCGAATTTGAAGATGATGAATGCAAAATCTATCATAAAAAGAAGGGACTGCTGTTCAAATCTCAAATGACAACCAACAGAATGTTTCCTGTTACACCAACCATAGTTGAGTCAAGATGTTGCAAAGTTACTGCTGCAAGTGACAATACACATCTATGGCATTGTAGGTATGGTCACTTAAGCCAAAGTGGACTAAATCAGCTAAGTCACAAAGAAATGGTAAAAGGAATCCCTAAGCTAGAAGAAGACAGCAGAGTTTGTGATGCCGGCATGGCTGGAAAGCAGCATAGAGATCCTTTCCCAAAGGCTTCCTCTTAGAGAGCAGAGAAGAAACTCCAGCTAATTCATGCAGACATTTGTGGCCCCATAAAGCCAGAATCCAACACAAAAAGAAGGCACTTCATTACCTTTATTGATGACTTTAGTAGAAAATGTTGGGTTTATTTTCTATTTGAAAAATCTGCTGCTTTAGAAACATTTAAAATGTTTAAGATAGCTGTTGAGAAAGAATCTGGTGACAGTATTGGTTGTTTAAGAACTGACAGAGGTGGAGAATTCACCTCCACTGAGTTTAACAATTTTTGCACTGAAAATGGAATAAAAAGACAGCTCACTGCTGGATATACCCCCCCAACAAAATGGGGTAGCAGAGAGAAAGAACAGGACCATATTGAACATGGTAAGAGCCATGATGAATGACAAGGAATTACCAAACGATTACTGGGCAGAGGCAGTGAGATGGTGTATCTTCTTGCAAAACAGAAGTCCAATTACAGCTGTACAGGGAATGGCACCAGAGGAGAAGTGGAGTGGAACAAAACCTTCTGTCCATTTCTTTAGAGTTTTTGGGTGCATTGGTCATGTACATGTACCTGAAGCTCTGAGAAAGAAATTGGACAAGAGAAGCATTAAGTGTGTCCTACTAGGAATAAGTGATGAATCCAAAGCTTATAGATTGGTGGATCCTCTGTCAAAGAAAATCTACATCAGCAGAGATGTAGTTTTCAATGAAGATGACAAATGGAGCTGGAACCAGGACAAAGAGAAACAAAAAGAAGAGTTGATTGAGGCTGGAGATTCTGATCAAGAAGTAACTGAAGATATTGCTTAGCAGAATGAAACTCACAGCAATACAACAGATACAAATGAAGCAACTACTCACAGCAATGCAACAGATACTAATGAAGCTGAAACAGGCAATGCCCAGCAACAGCAGGAAGATGGTTCCAACACTGAAGATGACGATTCTGATGACTCTCTACCTCAAAGAGAAATAAAGAAGCCTGCTTATCTAAATGACTATTATACCAACTACATCAGAGAAGCAATAGAGGAGGAAAATGAGTTCAATCTAGCTGTGATTACACAAATAACTGATCCTGTGTCTTTTGAGGAAGCTGTCAAAAGTGATAAGTGTAAGAAAGCAATGGATTTGGAGATTGAAGCAATAGAAAGAAACAAAATTGAAGCCCCCTATTAATGGGGCTTCTTTTCTCACTATTTACACATCCACTTTCAATCTTTCACCCCCTTCCTCTTCTCCCTCCCTCTCACCACCACCTTCTTCTCCCTCTCACCACAACAACCACCACCACCATTTCCCACTCACCACAACCACCACCACCACCACCACCACCTTCTTTTCCCTCTCACCACCACCACCTCCTTATCCCTCTCACCACCACCACCCCCACCTCTTTTCCCACTATTTATACCTCTACTTTCATTCTTTCACCCCCTTCCTCTGGTCCCTCACTCCCACCACCATCACCATCTTCCACTCACCACCACCACCACCTCGTTTTCCCTCTCACCACCACACTCAACCACTATCAACTCCTTTTTCCTCTCACTACCACCACCTATTTTTCCACTATTTACACCTCCACTTTCATTCTTTCACCTCATTCCTTTTCTCCCTCACTCACCACCACCTCCTTCTCCCTCTCACTGTAACGCCCCAAAATTAATTAGTTATTTATCTAATTAATTAAATAGGGTTTATGTGATAGAAATAATAAAATAATGATAATGTTAGAATATATGGGCCTATGGATGGGGGTTAGTAGTAGCGAATCCAAAGTGTTAGTGAAAAGACCCATGATTAAATCGCATAAGTGAACGAGAAAAGCCCATGAGACCAACTAAGTATAAATAGGCCTTAGTTAGGGTTTTGCTCATTTAGAAGAATAAAAAAAAATAGAATTAGAAGTGAGAAGAAGGAAGGAGGGCGACGGCTAGAGAGGGGAAAGGAGAGGAGGCATGATCCACCACCAAGGAGAGAGAGAGAGGCGTAGCACCAAGGAGAGAGAAGGAAAGCTAGGATTCGACTTCTAAAAGCTAAGGTAATGGTGTGATTCAAACATTATAATGGGTTGTATGAGGGATTGCATGTGGGGTTAGGGTTTTGATAATTACCACATGTGTGTCATGATTTTTTATATGTTGATGTTATGTCTTGATGCCAATTTTGTTGCTAAACTCATTGTTTGGGGTGATCTGGGTATAGATTCGGTTATACAGTAACTGGGAACAATCTAGTGGTCCAAAAATTATGTGGATTACCTTTTCAGAAACTAGATTCACTGCTTGTTAATTTGGCACAAGTTTGGTTGCATTTGGAGTTGTATAGCTCGAGTTAGAGGTGTCACAAGTTAGGTTAAAATTCTGGAAACGATCTGGGTGTAGGTTCGGTTGTACAGTAACTGGGAACAACATAGCAGTCCAAAAATTATGTGGTTTACCTTTTCAGAAACTAGATTTAATGCTTGTTAATTTGGAACTGGTTTGGTTGCATTTGGAGTTGTACAGCTCGAGTTATAGGTGTCACAAGTTAGGTCAAAATTCTGGAAGCAATCTGGATATAGGTTCGGTATTTCATCTATAACGTTTTCGTTTGAACTCCTTTCTGAATGATTCTTGATTTATTGAAAACTACACTCAATTTGTTTCGGGTTAGGCTCAAGTCCCGTGTAATTTTACTGCGTTTTGATAATTTTAGAGGTGTCACAAGTTAGGTCAAAATTCTGGAAGCAATCTGGATATAGGTTCGGTATTTCGTGTATAACGTTTTCGTTTGAACTCCTTTTTGAATGATTCTTGATTCATTGAAAACTACACTCAATTTGTTTCGGGTTAGGCTCAAGTCCCGTGTAATTTGACTGAGTTTTGATAATTTTAGAGGTGTCACAAGCTAGGTCATGGTGGCTGTCCTGTTTTCTGAGCCTTGTTGCTTATTTACTAAAACTGTATGAATTGGACCATTATTTTGCAAAATAAAAATTATAGTCAGGAACTAGACATTCTTAGCTTTCTATAGAGGGGTTCTTTGCTAAGTTTCGATACCGTTTGATAGGTTAATTAATTCACCGAAGTAGAGGTATGTTTGCTGGAAATTATTGTTGGGCTGCTGTTGCTGTTATTGGGCTGCTGTTGCTGCTGTGATGCTGTTGCCATGTTGCTGTTGTGTTGTTGGGCTGTTGTTGCTGTTATTGGGCTGCTGTTGCTGCTGTGATGTTGTTGCCATGTTGCCGTTGTGTTGTTGGGCAGCTGTTGTTGCCGTGTTGCTGTGGCTGTGCTGTTGTTGCTGCGTTGCTGTTGCTGTGCTGCCGTTGTGGTGTTGCTGTTGTCGTGCTTCCGTTGCAGCGTTGCTGTTGCGGTCTCCGTTGCTGCCATTGTTGCCGTTGTCGTTGCTGTTGCAGTGTTGCCGTTGTCGTTGCTGTTGCAGTGTTGCTGCTGCTGCCGTTGTTGCTATTATTGCTGCTGTTGCGGTTGCTGTTGCTATTGTTGCTGGTGTTGCTGTCGGTGCTGGCGGTGTTGCTGTTGTTGCCGCTGTTCCTCGTTGTTGTTGTTGCGTGTTGGCGCCTTAGCACCCATGGTTGTTGTCTCTGGTGTCGGTGGTCGTTGATGTTATGGTCAGGTTATTAGACTGTCCTATAGGCGTTGGTGTTATAGGTGATGATTCGTGTTATTGGTGATGATATAACAGGTGATGTGCCTATTTTATTGGCTAAGGTGATAGGTGATGGGTCTATGACCATTTGTTGATATTGGTGTGGTTGTGTCACTTAGATGACTATTGTTGTTGATTATGTTGTTAAATATTGTTGTTGACTTTGTTGTGGGTACCGCCGAATGGCCCACATTGTTTGGTGGTGGGTACCGCCGAATGGCCCACATTGTTTTGTTGAGGGTATCGCCGAATGGCCCAAACTGTTGATGAATTTTTGTGTTGAAGGCCTATGGCCGGTGTCGGGTCTTATGTCGTTGTTGTGCTAAGATATGCTCTTTGTTGTTGATTGTCTCTGGTGCATTGTTCATGGTGTCGCATACATTTCATATGCATTATTTTGGTGATGAAGGCTTCGACCATGGAGCTATAAGTGATGATGGTGATGCTCATATAGGTGATGATGCCCTTATTGGCTATTTTATTGGTGATGATTGGTACCACATGCATATACCCGTTGGTGTGGGTTGCATCTCAGTTATTTACTCATGACATTGGTGATCATTCTTGGTGATTTGTAATTTGATGTTGTTGTGAAGATATATGCTTGTTGTGCTGATGTTGACTATTGTGATGATAATGACTGTTATGTCCAAGCTGTTGTTGACCTGTTGACTGTTGTGACGATAATTGTCTGTGGTGATTATCTGATATTCTGACCTGTGTATACGGTCTTTCATACGATTCTTTATATTGTTTGATATCTCACCCCTTCTGTTTGAATGTTACCCCTATGTTGGTAACGTGCAGGTGATCTCGAATGAAGACCATAGTTCTTCGTTAGTTCGGTGTTGTCGCTCTGATACGTAGCACTCGGGGGGATGATCGCTTGATTATTTTCATGTCTTTCATTTTGTTGAATTTTAATGTTGAGAACCTTGCACATTTGCAATAAGTATTGATGACTAAACTTGTTGAGTTTTCCGCTGCGAGATAGAATAAATTTTGATGTTGATGTTCGAGTTGTTTTAGAAAAATGTGACATCCGTTTTATCGTTAAAAACTCTGAATTTACGCTAATAATTTACCGGGTAGAAATGGGTGTTACAATAGTGGTATCAGAGCAATGGTTGGTTCGTCCGGCCAAGTCGTCGAGTCGTTGTATCGGTTAACGACCAACTGTTGTCTTTTAGTACTAACCATTGTCTACATTGCAGGTTGTTCGAATCAGGTAAACTTTTTTTTGGATTGTTCGGTCCTAACCGGACTGCTTGTGTGATTTATTGCGTTTTCTGTGCGTAAACTCTGTGCCTCTTGTTTTCGGTTTTGTTTTCAACCTTCTTGTTGTGTGAACTTGTATGTAGGCAGCCTAAACTTCTATTATTTGGTTTCTAATTATCGTCTCTAGTTTTGCATAACATGGATATATGTTTTAAGAACAAGTTATGCACTTTGATAACTTTTGGTCGTGGTATTGGAGTGAATCTATGAGACACCGTAGGGATAGGTGGGTGAGGTAGAATGCGAGTAATGCTTATATCTACAAGTCAGTTTATCAGAGTAGCGCAGCGGAATCATGATATGCTATAATAAGAAGGAGCTTTAATAGAGCTTGGGGGTGATCATGTGGTACCGACATGATTACGCCCAAAACTCTATCGGAGGTCCTTGCAGAACCGTTAGAGAGTGGGTCTAATTATTATTTCCTGAAGTTATCTGGCTGAACAAGTAGGAGGGACGGCCGCCCAATCACTTATCGCCGGTAATCAAAGAAATAATGATCAGCATGTTAGATAGCACTAGTTGTCGAGGTGACGTTAGTTGGTTAGTGGAAGGGTGCTCACGTCGGTAGTTAAATTTCGAGGACGAAATTCTTTAAAGTGGGGGAGAGTTGTAACGCCCCAAAATTAATTAGTTATTTATTTAATTAATTAAATAGGGTTTATGTGATAGAAATAATAAAATAATGATAATGTTAGAATATATGGGCCTATGGCTGGGGGTTAGTAGTAGCGAATCCGAAGTGTTAGTGAAAAGGCCCATGATTAAATCGCATAAGTGAACGAGAAAAGCCCATGAGACCAACTAAGTATAAATAGGCCTTAGTTAGGGTTATGCTCATTTAGAAGAATAAAAAAAATAGAATTAGAAGTGAGAAGAAGGAAGGACGGCGACGGCTAGAGAGGGGAAAGGAGAGGAGGCGTGATTCACCACCAAGGAGAGAGAGAGAGGCGTAGCACCAAGGAGAGAGAAGGAAAGCTAGGATTCGACTTCTAAAAGCTAAGGTATTGGTGTGATTCAAACATTATAATGGGTTGTATGAGGGATTGCATGTGGGGTTAGGGTTTTGATAATTACCACATGTGTGTCATGATTTTTTATATGTTGATGTTATGTCTTGATGCCAATTTTGTTGCTAAACTCATTGTTTGGGGTGATCTGGGTATAGATTCGGTTATACAGTAACTGAGAACAATCTAGTGGTCCAAAAATTATGTGGTTTACCTTTTCAGACACTAGATTCACTGCTTGTAATTTGGCACAATTTTGGTTGCATTTGGAGTTGTATAGCTTGAGTTATAGGTGTCACAAGTTAGGTTAAAATTCTGGAAACGATCTGGGTGTAGGTTCGGTTGTACAGTTACTGGGAACAATATAGCAGTCCAAAAATTATGTGGTTTACCTTTTCAGAAACTAGATTTAATGCTTGTTAATTCGGCACTGGTTTGGTTGCATTTGGAGTTGTATAGCTCTAGTTATAGGTGTCACAAGTTAGGTCAAAACTCTGGAAGCAATCTGGATATAGGTTCGGTATTTCGTGTATAACGTTTTCGTTTGAACTCCTTTTTGAATGATTCTTGATTCATTGAAAACTACACTCAATTTGTTTCGGGTTAGGCTCAAATCCCGTGTAATTTAACAGAGTTTTGATAATTTTAGAGGTGTCACAAGTTAGGTCAAAATTCTGGAAGCAATCTGCATATAGGTTCGGTATTTCGTGTATAACGTTTTCGTTTGAACTCCTTTTTGAATGATTCTTGATTCATTGAAAACTACACTCAATTTTTTTCGGGTTAGGCTCAAGTCCCGTGTAATTTGACTGAGTTTTGATAATTTTAGAGGTGTCACAAGCTAGGTCATGGTGGCTGTCTTGTTTTCTGAGCCTTGTTGCTTATTTACTAAAACTGTATGAATTGGACCATTATTTTGGAAAATAAAAATTATAGTCAGGAACTAGACATTCTTAGCTTTCCATAGAGGGGTCCTTTGCTAAGTTTCGATACCGTTTGATAGGTTAATTAATTCACCGAAGTAGAGGTATGTTTGCTGGAAATTATTGTTGGGCTGCTGTTGCTGTTATTGGGCTGTTGTTGCTGCTGTGATGCTGTTGCCATGTTGCTGTTGTGTTGTTGGGCTGCTGTTGCTCTTATTGGGATGCTGTTGCTGCTGTATTGTTAGGCTGCTGTTGTTTCCGTGTTGCTGTGGTTGTGCTGCTGTTGCTGTGCTGCCGTTGCGGTGTTGCTGTTGTCGTGCTGTTGTCGCCGTGTTGTTGTTGCTGTTGCTGGCGTTGCTGGTGTTGCTGTTGGTGCTGTTGCTGCTGCTGCTGTTGCAGCGTTGCCGTTGCGGTCGCCGTTGCTGCCATTGTTGCCGTTGTTGCTGTGTTGCCGTTGCCGTTGCTGTTGCAGTGTTGCTGCTGCTGCCGTTGTTGCTATTGTTGCTGCTGTTCCGGTTGCTGTTGCTGTTGGTGTTGCTGTCGGTGCTGGCGGTGTTGCTGTTGTTGCCGCTGTTCCTCGGTGTTGTTGTTGCGTGTTGGCGCCTTAGCGCCCATGGTTGTTGTCTCTGGTGTCGGTGGTTGTTGATGTTATGGTCAGGTTATTAGACTGTCCTATAGGAGTTGGTGTTATAGGTGATGATTGGTGTTATTGGTGATGATATAACAGGTGATGTGCCTATTTTATTGGCTAAGGTGATAGGTGATGGGTCTATGACCATTTGTTGATATTGGTGTGGTTGTGTCACTTAGATGACTATTGTTGTTGATTATGTTGTTAAATGTTGTTGTTGACTTTGTTGTGGGTACCGCCGAATGGCCCACATTGTTTGGTGGTGGGTACTGCCGAATGGCCCACATTGTTTTGTTGAGGGTATCGCCGAATGGCCCAAACTGTTGATGAATTTTTGTGTTGAAGGCCTATGGCCGGTGTTGGGTCTTATGTCGTTGTTGTGCTCAGATATGCTCTTTGTTGTTGATTGTCTCTGGTGCATTGTTCATGGTGTCGCATACATTTCATATGTATTATTTTGGTGATGAAGGCTTCGGCCTTGGAGCTATAGGTGATGATGGTGATGCTCATATAGGTGATGATGCCCTTATTGGCTATTTTGTTGGTGATGATTGGTATCACATGCATATACCCGTTGGTGTGGGTTGCATCTCAGTTATTTACTCGTGACATTGGTGATGATTCTTGGTGATTTGTAATTTGATGTTGTTGTGAAGATATATGCTTGTTGTGCTGATATTGACTATTGTGATGATAATGACTGTTATGTCCAAGCTGTTGTTGACCTGTTGACTGTTGTGACGATAATTGTCTGTGGTGATTATCTGATATTCTGACCTGTGTGTACGGTCTTTCATACGTTTCTTTATATTGATTGATATCGCACCCCTTCTGTTTGAATGTTATCCCTATGTTGGTAACGTGCAGGTGATCTCGAATGAAGACCATAGTTCTTCGTTAGTTCGGTGTTGTCGCTCTGATACGTAGCACTCGGGGGGATGATCGCTTGATTATTTTCATGTCTTTTCATTTTGTTGAATTTTAATGTTGAGAACCTTGCACATTTGCAATAAGTATTGATGACTAAACTTGTTGAGTTTTTCGCTGCGAGATAGAATAAATTTTGATGTTGATGTTCGAGTTGTTTTAGAAAAATGTGACATCCGTTTTATCGTTAAAAACTCTGAATTTACGCTAATAAATTACCGGGTAGAAATGGGTGTTATACTCACCACAACCACCACCACCACCATCACTATCTCACACTCACCACCACCACCTTTTCAGTTTTTTTAAGAAGGCCCATGGGATGTAGGGGTGTGCATGGTGCATGAACCAAACCAAACCATATATGTGGTTTGGGTCGGTTCACAAAAACTGTTTCTATTCAAAATCGGTTTTCTTCAAATCAGGTTTAGGTTTGGTTCAAAACCGGTTTGAAACCAGTTTGCCATAAAACCCGATTTTGTTTGAGTGGATCAGATTTAAACCGGTTTTGGCATAACTGCAAAAAAAAACTGTTTTTTAAAAGTAAATTTATTACTTGTCTTGGGCCAAATTATAAATTTCACAGATTGATACCACATTTATTCTCTCAAGTCTCATGGAAACTAATAAAGTTTAAACGATATCAATCTAAGAGAAGATCATGTGGTGAAATAAATTTTCTTTGAGTTTGTACTAAATGTATATTAGTACACACATGCTACCTTAAACCAGAAGTTTAAGGATTATATTAAGTTTATCTTTGGCAAGACCGGTTGGGCCATCCCAGGTCTATTATGGTGCGAAAAAATAGTTAAGAATTTTAGTGAACATGTATTGAAGAGCCTGTAGATTCTTCAAACCATTAACTTTTGTGTATTACTAGTTCTCAAAGCAAGTTGAGAATTTGAAAGAATACGTCTCTCACATTTCTAATACGTGTATAAGGTAATATTTGTAAACAAATACATCAATCACGTGATATTTTATGCTTTTAATTGATGCATCAATTAGATGACCACATATATACTACATATATTTGTCGCCAACTCACAACTTGAAGTTTGTGAGATGGTTTGCTCAACTAATTTGAGTACGAGGTCATTATGTGAATTATCTTGGAATCATTTGGTAAGTATTGTATGTATATTAGAATTGATATTGGACATCACAAAGCCATGTTTTTCCATAAAATGGTCTTGAAGAACCATTCATTAGGCGTCTAAAGTTAATAATATGACCAATTCTTATGAGATCAAAACTTCAATTTCTACATGGGAACATGCAATATTGCAAGCAAAGACATTGATACGCATCAAGCCAATAAGGTATCATATGTAAGTTCTCCCTTTTATGATTGATTTTTAGTCAATAATCCAATATCTCCCATCTTAAATTTTTTGGATGTGTTGTGTATGTTCACATTACTACAATAAGAAGTATGCTTAAAGAATGTTGGGAATACATGAGTATATGAATCTCCATCCATGATAAATTATGTTGAGCCAACAACTGGAGATGTATTTTTAACTAAGTTAGTTGATTCAAATTGTGAAGAATTAGTTTTCCCAATATTAGGGG
Source organism: Astragalus membranaceus (assembly GCA_039519185.1). NCBI lineage: Eukaryota > Viridiplantae > Streptophyta > Magnoliopsida > Fabales > Fabaceae > Astragalus > Astragalus membranaceus. The sequence goes on from CM076849.1 coordinate 49,664,785, forward strand.
GAGAGACGAGCAGCTGAAAATGAATATTATTTGAAATAAATTATTATTATCCCATCTTGATCCTCTTACAAACCATTGAGAACAAGAAGTTCAAAGGATAACTCATTTGCAACATTTAGCAAATTAATCACAGCTACAGTGCTCCAATTAAAATTGATGTCCCTGTTGGACACGAGAGAGAGAGAGAGAGAGAGAGAGAGAGAGAGAGAGAGAGAGAGAGAGAGAGAGAGGACTTTCCCAATGACTCATTTAAAACATACTTTCCCGATGACTCATCAAACTAATTATTTCTCTTTTCCAAAAAAAAAAAAAAAATATTCAAAATTCATGTCAAGCATCATGCATTCTTTTCGTTCCATGCATTAAAAAATTACTGCGAGTATCATGCATTGTTTTCCTCGCATATAAAAAAACAATTTTCAAGCCATATAGTATAAGCATCTCATTTATCATGCACCATCGTTCATTCATAATCATTCACAAAAATCCTCATCAAATAGTGTAGGCATCTCATTATAGAATACATGTTAAAAAATGTGGCATTCATACATCAATCCACTCATATTGTCATCCTAGTTCAAATGCATCATTTCTAAATAAAAATAAAAATAAAAGAAAATAAGTGTCATTATTCTTGCACCATTCATCATCCAAAAAATATATTTTAGCTAGCATTTTGCATCATTTACATGTTGCATTGCCTATAAAAAAATCATTTAGGGGTAGTTCACTACAAGAAAATCGACGATTTCCGACGGCAATTTTCGTCGCAAATGCAGCGATTTTCGTCGGAAATTGACGTTTCCGACGAACTTTCCGACGGACAAAAAGTCGTCTTAAAATCGCTCGTCGCAAATCGTTTCTGACAGATTTTTTCGTCTCAAATGTCTCCGTCGCAAAGTCGTCGAAAACCCGTCGCAAATATCCGTGGCAAAGTCGTCGCAAACGCTTACACATTTTCGTCGCAAATCCGTCGGAAATCCGTCGGAAATTTTTAAAAAAAATTAAAAAAAAAAATTAAATCCAACAGTCGTCCTTATACCCTCACTAAACCAAACTTCTATTGCAGTTCCTTCTCTTATACACTAGTAATTATCATAAAATCAAAATCCTTTATGCAAAAACTTTTTTCAACCACAATGAACTATTAACTAAAAGCTCAATTGCTAAATAAGCATTTCATTGGATTAAAGGATTGCTAAATAACAAATTTAAAATGAGACTTGATCAATTCTAAATGTTCGACAATCATATACAACGCAATGGGATAACATGAATCCACTGGTTCAGAATTTTCCCAAAGATATGTAAATCTTCAATAGGACAGAGTTATTTCTCAAACTACCTCTTGCAAAACACAAGACACAACAAGAAGATAATAGAAGACATCACACAACTATCTATCATATAGAAGCCGAGTGTTATCTACTCCAACCAAAAATCATAAATTAGAAATTGAGTTTTGGGGTACATATATCATATAGAAGCTGAGTGTTATCTACTCCAACCTTGGAAAAGATCCTGCGAGCAAGCCCATTCTTCTGCTCCAACAAAGCCTTCATCAAGTGCTCTGTCTCCACAATCTGATGCTTGTTCTCTTTGGCTACCTCTGGTGACGAAACTATCGCTTGCCAGGCCAACTCTGTGAACTCTTGCTGTGTAATCTGCCATCGCATCAAAACCGCAGCATGGGCCAACGTACCTCACAAGATACAACTGAAAATTTGGAAAATAATAAGATCACATGTCAAAATATAATTGCATACAAAAATAATGCTTACTTGAATACTCAAAACCACATTTATCATTTGGTGTGTCAATGAAATGAAGTGGACTTGTCCACCTATACTTGTATCAGTGTGTAATTTGGTCAGGCCATACACATAGGGCTGATAAATTACCATTGACATATGGAGGTAACAAATGTTGGACAGCTTCTGATGCTTCAGCCCCTAACATTTTGCATGTAACTCTTATATGAGTAGCAGAAAATAACATAATAATATGGGTAAACCAAAAAGTTCTTGGAAAGGTAAGTAAGATGGAAACAAACTAGAGCTGCATTATCAAAGACGAAACTCACTCTAGTGGTCAGGAATCACTGCCTCTCTGGTATTCACCCTCTTGCCAAGCTGTCAACCAAGAAATTCACAGTTTGGTCAGGAATCGCAAGTACTTGTGAATGTGAATATATATATATATATATATATATATATATATATATATATATATATATATATATATATATATATATATATATATATATATGCAAAAAAGATTATACTACAGTTTGGCAGTGTGGATTGCAATGTAGTGGTTAAAGGTTCTTCAGTTGGTATATTCAATATTTCACAGAGAACAAAATTAAGAGTTAATAAACTTCCATTTTGATAGTGACTATAGGAGATTTCAAAGGAGGGCAAAACCAACTTTCAAATCCCCAATTCCCCAAAATTAAATCAGGGATCCTCAGTAAAATAATCAAAAGAAATCACATACCTATCCAAATAAATATGCTATGACTATAGGAGATTTGTTCCATTGCAGTCAAGAGGAAAATAAGTTCAAAAGACAAATAAATTATATTAGATTCCACAGCTAAGTTTTGATCCAAATTGTGTGGATCACTCCAAACCATACATTTCAACTATGACTCAGGGGAGTATCAAACTCACATCCAACTCAGAGCTTCAAGTTTTAACTTCTGCGCCCATACATTTTAACTATGACTCATAGTGGACTGGCTGATGATAACATAGTGATATTAAGGCATTTCAAATAGGTGGTTCATCATGTTTAGTAGATTGTTAATGGATATACCAAAGCCGAAACTCATCAACCACCAACGTAACATCATTATTTGGTCTAAAACTTTTTGTACTGTTCAAAATAAATATTGAAAATCATACTAGAAAAACAGTGACACTATTACTTCAAACATTTGTGCTACGGGTCAATGTTCAAATTTATCGGATGCAAAAACATAAGCTGTGAGAAAGGTAATTGACCACACTACACCATTAAAAATATGAACGAAATCATCAAGAGAACTTGGTCGTATATGCTAGAAAAACAAGCAGGACAATCATATATATGAACATAATAATAATAATTACGATTAAAAAGGCTGGAAACAAAAAAGCAAGACCAATTTGACAAGCAAGAATGCACTTAAACTATCCTTTACCTCGAGTCAAAATTGTTGTGAACTTAAAAAGCAGTAACTATTCCCACTGCAACTGTTTTGCCTGCAGAACAGTATATGTGTTCTCAACATAATTGATACCAGGAGCTGGTTTGGAAGGAAAATAAAACATCATTTCTTAAATATTTACCTTCAGTACGAAGAGTGAATCTCCCAAGTTGTGGAAAATAAGAGAACTTCTGAATGCATATCGAGTTGCTGACCTGTGAGAACATTTTCAAAACAAGATCAAATGAGGCTTTAGGATATTGAAAAAATAATAATAACAAATCACCAATCCATCAGCAACTAATTCCTCTCAATCTGAAACTCAACAATCATCCCACATGATCATCATTAAATTTAAAATCTTTTCATGTCCTTAAAAAGGGCTAGTAAGGAAATATTTAACATCCAAATTTACAAAGAAGCATGTACCTGTATTCGACACACAACACCTGCACCATTCTTCACAAAGAGAACTTTCTTTTTCATAGGCTTCCTTGTCTTTGGATCAATTTGATGCAAGAGCTCAATAACCTCACATTCTTCAACTACAGAGTGGACGTGCAAAACAGCCTTATACCCAGCCGTAAAAATAGCCTAATTTTATACAACAGACATGTCCTTAATCAATACAGAGAAATCTTGCAAAGACAAAAGTGCAGAGACAGACGGAAGGAATAAATACATACATTGTCCAGCAATTCAAGGATCTGCAGTGTAACACCCTAAAATTATTTAATTAATTTATTTAATTAAGTAATTGGGGATTTAAATTAAATTAATTGATATAATGTAATTAATTAGAATTTTATTAATTTTGGTGGTATTAGGAGGGAGTGGAGGCGCCACTTGCATGACTTGGGCTTGAGTGGAAGGCCCAAGCCCATGATCCACAAGTATGCGAAGTGGAGTAGTGTTTGGGGGCTAGGGTTGTTGGCTTATTGTTGCGAAATTTCAAGAGAGAGCAAGAGAGAAAGAAAAGAGCGTGAGAAAGAGAGAGAGCAAGGAGGCGGCCAAGAGGAGAAGGAGAAGAGGATTCGAAGATCAAGAGGGAGGGATCTCCGTTGTTGCTGTGGCTCTGTAGGTGACTTCTCCTAGGGCATCGAATTCTTCTTCTTGAAAAGGTTAGGGGAGCTCTATCCTTCCATCTAATAAATCCTATGATAGGTCCTAGATCTAAGGTTCATGCTAGATTTCATGATGTTCTTGATGTTCTTTTGCGTTTCTTGATGTTCTTGATGTTAACTTCCATATATGTTCATTATGATGTGTTTGCGAATTCGATTCATTGTTTGGTATGATCTATGAAATTGTCTTATTGGTGGTGATATGCGCATATGTTGAGAATCCATAATTGTAATCCATGTGTTTGGCTTGTTGAGATGAGGTCGCATAGGGGTTGTGGGTGTTTGGGCGCCTAGGGCGCCAAGATGATGTTGGTGACGTTTTCAATTGAATTTTTGGTAAATTGAATTTTGGTGATTTCGAAATCAAATAGGTGCATTTTTGGTTGCTGGAAAAGTTTGAGTTTTTGCACCTTAAAATTGTTAGGAAAACCAATTTTCAGTGTTAAAAAGTTGTTGAACAAAATTCTGGATTTGTTGCTGTTTTCTGGGCGCTATGCGCCTGTGCTGGGCGCTGGGCGCCTGTGGCGTGTGTGCTGCGCGTGTGTGCGCGCCTGGGCGCTAGGCGCCCGTGTCGTTGTTGTGTTGTGCGTGTGTGCGCGCCTGGGCGCTGGGCGCCTGTGGCGTGTTGTGTTTCTGCGTGTTGCCCCAAGGCGCTGGGCGCCAGGCGCTGGGCGCTGAGCGCCCGTGTGTGTTGCGTGTGTGCGTTGTGTTGTGTAACACCCCGGTATATTTAACTTGTAAAAATACCAAAGCGTACCAAAATATAAACATCAGAGATAACAATTTCCTGCTTAGACACTGAATACCATTTTAAAATTTTGCTGGAATGCAACATAACCATCTTATACACAAATAAGATTATACGGTACTCAGACCATAACTGTCAGCAACTGTGGTAATCAGAGTCATACAAGAAAGCGGAAAAGGATAAACAAAACACTAATGCCATAGTGTTGTAATACATAGGCAACAGAAAGAAAATAAACGTAAACATAAAGCTAAGTCATCATTCTCCTCCCGGGGCCACCTACTCGTGCCTCTGAGGTTTCTTCTGTCCCTGTTTATCTGTAAAACAACAACATTTAAACAGTGAGATACAATCTCAGTGAGTTCTACCGAGACCCCTACTAACACTCTCGGTCCAATTATAATTCTTGGTTAACTTGACACGACACCGACTGCGTTACCGCTACAAACCCGGTGAACCGCACCATTTAACCTATAATAGATCATCGACTGCGTTACCGCTACATACCCGATGAATCTATTGCTTAACTTCAACCGATTGCCGACTGCGTTCCCGCTACATACCCGGCACAGGTCAAACTCAGTACGACACCGACTGCGTTACCGCTACATACCCGGTGGATCGCACAACAAAAGAATTCAACAGATCACCGACTGCGTTACCGCTACATACCCGGTGAATCGAACGACAAAACAATTCAACAGATCACCGACTGCGTTACCGCTACATACCCGGTGAATCGAACGACAAAACAATTCAACAGATCACCGACTGCGTTACCGCTACATACCCGGTGAATCGAACGACAAAACAATTCAACAGATCACCGACTGCGTTACCGCTACATACCCGGTGAACCTGTAATGACTCAGTACGGCACCGACTGCGTTACCGCTACATACCCGGTGAACCGTACTACGGATAGTTTAACATAACACCGCTTTTAAAAGAGTTTTCAATATCGACAACAGTTCGTTTTGCTTTTCGAAAAGAACATTACAAGTTAAAACCACATTCACTCTCGTATGCTAATTCGTCACTTTTCGACACAATTTATGATATCAAAAACAATTCATTTTGCCTTAAAAATAGAATATTCAGTTAGGCCTCTGAATAAGCTTTCCAACGCATCTTAGAACACCTCAATCGGGTTCCCGGATCAAAAGTTATCGCGAAACGAAAAATAGTGAAAAACTGTTGAAATTCTGTCAAACTGCGCTGAAGTCGCGCCTGGCGCGCGAGTTACGCGCGAACTGGCAGAAAGTTCTGTCCAATTGCGCTGAAGTCGCGCCTGGAGCGCAGGTGAGGCGCGAACAGGCAGAACGGGGGGTCTGTTAAGACAGATTTTGCGATTTTCGCGAAATCCGCTATTCCGCTCAATTCCGATCTTTGTTCCGATCAAAAACAGATTTGACAACCAGTAAAATGAGTCCAATTCAAACCACAAAATCAATCAATCCAATCAAAAACTTAATCAAAACGAATTGTATTAAAACGCGACATATTTTCAAATAACGGTTTTCGTTCCAAAAATCTTTCGAAACCAATTGACGTAAAAACTAATGAGACACAAAAATATCCTAAGCGTGAGTAAAACTCACCCTTGAAGCGAGAGCCGATATCGAACCGAATTTGCCGAGACGTCGAAATCACCGAACCGAACCCAAACGACACCGAACCGCTCCTAACTTCGTTCCGAGCTTCCAATCGCGTTCAATCCGCTCCTAGCTTCGATCCTAAGCATAACCCAATCACCAACACAACCTATTAATCCTTGATTTCAACAAATTCCTCCACAAAACCCTCAATTTTCGAAATCAAAAAGGAAGGGGGAAAATGGAGGAGAGGCTTACCAAAGATATGGGTTTTGTAGAGGAAGATGAGGGGATGATGGTGATGAAATTTGAGAGGTTGGGCTGAAGTGATGATTCTCCTTCTTCTTCTTTCTTCTTCTCTCTTTCCCTTTCTCTTCTTTCTTTCCTTCTCTTCTTTCTTCTCTGCTTCACGCGTCTTTTTCTCTTTTCCCTTCTTTTCTTTTATTTTCTTATTTCAACACACACACACGCATATTTAATTTAATAAATAAGTGGCAGCGTGGTCCAATTACCGTATTGATCTGATTCCCTTATTTCGATTTTGAAACTTCCTTGGTCCGTATTATTCGGTCAACGATCCTGGGACAGCCACTAATTAATTTTAGCACTCAATAATTTACCAATTAAGTACCAATTTAATTCAATTGGGTTAACACCCAAATAATTCGATTAATTATTCTGAGGATGTTACATTCTCCCCAACTTGAAAGAATTTTGTCCTCAAAATTAAACACAACGTACCTCAAGAAAACAAATACGGATACTGAGTCCGCATATCGTCCTCCAACTCCCAAGTAGCTTCCTCGACGGAAAAACCATCCCAAACCACCTTGACTATGGGAATTGACTTCGTCCGTAGCGTCCTCTCGCCTCGTTCAATGATGTAATTTGGATGAGGTTCGAAAGACAAGTCCGGTTGAAGGTCAATCGTTTCAATATCTAACGGCCTTCTCCTTTTGTCAGCCTCACTCTTTTGCCTACTTTGTGCAGCTTTCATCCTTTCCCTTATCTGGCGGATCTTTTCTGTGATTGTAGTTTCACATCAACTCCCTGTGCTAAGCGAATAGAATCCCTTATGGAACTAGAGATCCTCATGTGGCTCAACACCAACCGGTTCCTTTTTGGCTTTGAATCCAAATTTAAGTCCCGGAAAGACTCCAACAACCCCATTTCATGCATCATTAACCCTGCTATATGAATGGATTTCCTACTTAGTGCATCGGCTACAACATTAGCTTTTCCCGGATGATACTTCAATTCGAAGTCATAATCCTTCAGAAACTCCATCCATCTCCTCTGCCTGTTATTCAACTTCTTCTGGTCAAACAAATATTTCAAGCTCTTATGATCACTAAAGACTTCGAAACGAGACCCATATAGGTAATGTCTCCAAATCTTCAGTGCGTACACAATAGCTGCCAACTCCAAATCATGAGTCGGACAATTCTCTTCATGAGTCTTCAACTGTCTGGAGGCATAAGCTACAACTTGTTGGTTCTGCATGAGAACACACCCCAAACCCTTCCCAGAAGCATCGCTGTAAATTTGAAAATCCAAAGACGGATCTGGAAGAATTAGGATTGGAGCAGAAGTCAACCTAACCTTCAATTCTTGAAAACATTCCTCACAATCGGCAGTCCATATAAACGGTTGGGCCTTGCGAGTCAACTGAGTAAGTGGGAGAACCAATTGTGAAAAACCTTGGATAAACCTTCTGTAGTAACCGGCTAGACCCAAGAAACTTCTTATTTCAATGACAGATGTTGGTCGTTCCCAGTTCAACACCGCTTCTACTTTACTGGGATCCACCGCAACTCCCGATTGGGAAATCACGTGTCCCAAAAACTTCACTTCCGGCATCCAGAAGTCACACTTCGACGGCTTGGCATACAATTTCTTTTCTCGGAGTACGTTCAGAACAATGCGGAGATGTTGAACATGGTCCTCAATGGTCTTAGAGTACACCAAAATATCATCAATAAAAACTACCACAAACTGATCAAGGTACGTGTGAAACACTCGGTTCATGTAATCCATGAATACCGCTGGAGCATTAGTCAAACCGAAGGGCATCACTACGAACTCGTAATGTCCATACCTCGTACGGAAAGCTGTCTTCGGAATATCTAAGGCTCGTACCTTTATTTGATGATAGCCCGACCTCAGATCAATTTTTGAAAATACCACAGCACCTCTAAGTTGGTCGAGCAAATCGTCTATCCTTGGCAAGGGATATTTATTCTTGATCGTCACTTTATTCAATTGTCGATAATCTATGCACAACCTCTATGCACAACCTCATGCTACCATCCTTCTTTTTGACTAGCAACACCGGAGCACCCCATGGAGAAGCACTCGGTCGGATAAACCTTTTCGATATCAATTCCTCAAGTTGAGACTTCAGTTCCTTCAACTCTAAAGGAGACATTCTATAAGGAGCAATGGATATTGATCCTGTACCAGGAATCAATTCTATTGAGAATTCTACCTCTCGGTCAGGAGGTAAGGATGAAACTTCTTCTGGAAAGACATCTAGAAATTCATTTACCACTTGCACAGATGATAAATCTAAACCCGTTTCAGTAGATGCAGATAACATAATAAGAATAGCTTCCGCACCTTGGAATAATGACTGGCTTGCTTCGGTGTAAGAGATCGTCGCTTCAGAATCTGCCTGTGTCAATCCTACGGATTCGGAGGCGAAGCTAATAGTTCGATCGGCACAGTTGATTGTTACATGATTTTCAGCCATCCAATTCATACCCAGAACAATGCCCATGCTTCTCATAGGCAAGCAAATAAATTTCACAACAAACTGTCTGTCGCCTATGACAAGTAGGCAATTTTCACATAATGACTGGGTCTGGACACGACCCTTGGCAGCAGTTAAAATAGTTATCGGTTCGGATAGCTCAGACAATGCTAGTCCCAACCGATCCACACATGCTTGCGAGATAAAACAGTGAGTTGCACCAGAATCATATAAAATATTGACTGAATTATTAAAAAGAGATCACGTACCCCTCAGAAGATTATCAGTAGGTGTGATGGTCCGAGCATCCAATGTGTTGATCCGCCCCTAACTAGGTGCATTTGGTGCTCTTTGGAAATTCTTCTTTGATGGGCACTCATTGGCATAGTGGCCCTCTTCATTACAGACATAGCACCTATTTGATTTGGGTATACAATCGCCGCGGTGATACCTTCCGCACTTCATACAATTCCTAACCCTCGTTTGATCGGCTGTTTGCACCTGTTTCCCTTTATCACTTCTTCCCTTTCCCGTGCCATGCCCGGGATCCATTTGAGAACTAGATGACCCAGTGTTCCTCTTGCTCTGATGGAATGCCTTTCTGCTTGCATACAATCTTGACAAATCACTTTCGGCGATATAAGCTTGTTGTACCATGGCTGCATAGTTGGTTCTCGGAAAAGAACTAAGACTTTGAGCAATATCCTCTCTCAACCCATATTTGTACCTGTCAGTTTTCCATTGGTCACTTGGGGCATATCCAGCTAAACCGAAGAATTGATACAACTCTTCAAATTTAGCCGTGTATTGGCCCACGGTCAAGCCTCCTTGTGTGAAAGTCAAAAACTCATTTTCCTTATCCAACCTCATAGCCGTGGGGAAGAATTGTTCCAAAAATGATGTTCGGAAATTGTCCCAAGTCGGGGGAGTTCCCATTGTCTCCATCATGGCCCTAGCATTTGTCCACCAGTTATTGGCCTCTCCCTTCAACATATGGGATGCCAACCTCAACTTATCTTCATCGGTCACTTGCATTGTTACAAAGATCTTTTCAATGTCATCCAGCCAATGTTGTGCTCTCATGACATCCGGCCCACCGCTAAACTCGGAGGGCTTCATTTTCAGGAACTCTGTGAAAATTCTCCTTGGGTTCACTTGCGGCTCTGGAGCTTGATGCTGCTGAGCATTTTGCTGTAGGATTTGTTGCTGCTGATGCATAAGCATCATGTCTTGCATCATTTTCTGCTGGTTCTCAATGACATTCTGCATCCACTCAAAATTTGGATCAACAGGAGGAGGAACGCCTCTACCTCTTCTAGCCATGATTCTGCGAAATATGCACAAAGTATTAAGTTGATCAAGCTCAATGTCTAATAGCATACTAAGAAAACCACGACTGGAAAAAGCAAAGACCCTATAAGCTAAGTCCGACTAGGTCGAACCGCTCTGATACCAACTGTAACACCCCGGTATATTTAACTTGTAAAAATACCAAAGCGTACCAAAATATAAACATCAGAGATAACAATTTCCTGCTTAGACACTGAATACCATTTTAAAATTTTGCTGGAATGCAACATAACCATCTTATACACAAATAAGATTATACGGTACTCAGACCATAACTGTCAGCAACTGTGGTAATCAGAGTCATACAAGAAAGCGGAAAAGGATAAACAAAACACTAATGCCATAGTGTTGTAATGCATAGGCAACAGAAAGAAAATAAACTTAAACATAAAGCTAAGTCATCATTCTCCTCCCGGGGCCACCTACTCGTGCCTCTGAGGTTTCTTCTGTCCCTGTTTATCTGTAAAACAACAACATTTAAACAGTGAGATACAATCTCAGTGAGTTCTACCGAGACCCCTACTAACACTCTCGGTCCAATTATAATTCTTGGTTAACTTGACACGACACCGACTGCGTTACCGCTACAAACCCGGTGAACCGCACCATTTAACCTATAATAGATCATCGACTGCGTTACCGCTACATACCCGATGAATCTATTGCTTAACTTCAACCGATTGCCGACTGCGTTCCCGCTACATACCCGGCACAGGTCAAACTCAGTACGACACCGACTGCGTTACCGCTACATACCCGGTGGATCGCACAACAAAAGAATTCAACAGATCACCGACTGCGTTACCGCTACATACCCGGTGAATCGAACGACAAAACAATTCAACAGATCACCGACTGCGTTACCGCTACATACCCGGTGAATCGAACGACAAAACAATTCAACAGATCACCGACTGCGTTACCGCTACATACCCGGTGAATCGAACGACAAAACAATTCAACAGATCACCGACTGCGTTACCGCTACATACCCGGTGAACCTGTAATGACTCAGTACGGCACCGACTGCGTTACCGCTACATACCCGGTGAACCGTACTACGGATAGTTTAACATAACACCGCTTTTAAAAGAGTTTTCAATATCGACAACAGTTCGTTTTGCTTTTCGAAAAGAACATTACAAGTTAAAACCACATTCACTCTCGTATGCTAATTCGTCACTTTTCGACACAATTTACGATATCAAAAACAATTCATTTTGCCTTAAAAATAGAATATTCAGTTAGGCCTCTGAATAAGCTTTCCAACGCATCTTAGAACACCTCAATCGGGTTCCCGGATCAAAAGTTATCGCGAAACGAAAAACAGTGAAAAACTGTTGAAATTCTGTCAAACTGCGCTGAAGTCGCGCCTGGCGCGCGAGTTACGCGCGAACTGGCAGAAAGTTCTGTCCAATTGCGCTGAAGTCGCGCCTGGAGCGCAGGTGAGGCGCGAACAGGCAGAACGGGGGGTCTGTTAAGACAGATTTTGCGATTTTCGCGAAATCCGCTATTCCGCTCAATTCCGATCTTTGTTCCGATCAAAAACAGATTTGACAACCAGTAAAATGAGTCCAATTCAAACCACAAAATCAATCAATCCAATCAAAAACTTAATCAAAACGAATTGTATTAAAACGCGACATATTTTCAAATAACGGTTTTCGTTCCAAAAATCTTTCGAAACCAATTGACGTAAAAACTAATGAGACACAAAAATATCCTAAGCGTGAGTAAAACTCACCCTTGAAGCGAGAGCCGATATCGAACCGAATTTGCCGAGACGTCGAAATCACCGAACCGAACCCAAACGACACCGAACCGCTCCTAACTTCGTTCCGAGCTTCCAATCGCGTTCAATCCGCTCCTAGCTTCGATCCTAAGCATAACCCAATCACCAACACAACCTATTAATCCTTGATTTCAACAAATTCCTCCACAAAACCCTCAATTTTCGAAATCAAAAAGGAAGGGGGAAAATGGAGGAGAGGCTTACCAAAGATATGGGTTTTGTAGAGGAAGATGAGGGGATGATGGTGATGAAATTTGAGAGGTTGGGCTGAAGTGATGATTCTCCTTCTTCTTCTTTCTTCTTCTCTCTTTCCCTTTCTCTTCTTTCTTTCCTTCTCTTCTTTCTTCTCTGCTTCACGCGTCTTTTTCTCTTTTCCCTTCTTTTCTTTTATTTTCTTATTTCAACACACACACACACATATTTAATTTAATAAATAAGTGGCAGCGTGGTCCAATTACCGTATTGATCTGATTCCCTTATTTCGATTTTGAAACTTCCTTGGTCCGTATTATTCGGTCAACGATCCTGGGACAGCCACTAATTAATTTTAGCACTCAATAATTTACCAATTAAGTACCAATTTAATTCAATTGGGTTAACACCCAAATAATTCGATTAATTATTCTGAGGATGTTACATGTTGTGCGCCTGGGCGCTGGGCGCCAGTGCGCGTGTTGCCTGGTTGCCTGGGCGCCTAAGGCGCCTGTTTCCAGAATGTTGCCTGATTTTTCCCCAAACTTATTTTTAACATAACTTTTGACTCAGACGTCCGTTTTGAACGATTCGAAAAGTGTCGGGAAGCTTTTTACGTTGTCTATCTATGGGTCCAATTTTTAAAATGAAAAATTGTTATTTTCTGACTGTTTGTGGGCGCCCAAGTGGCTGTCCCCGGTGATCGTCCCAGTGACATTGAAAAATGACATGGAGCTCGTTAAAAATCCCTTTTGGTGTATAAACAACAGTTTTAACGTGGTAGTGTCAAAATGACTGTTTTGCCCCTAGTGGCCAAAGTTGATGATAATGATGTATAAATGACGAGGATGCCCTTGGTGGCTAGTCAAATGACTGTTTTGCCCCTAGTGGCCAAAGTTAATGATAATGATGTGTGAATGACGAGGATGCCCTTGGTGGCTAGTCAAATGACGTTTTCGCCCTCATTGGCTATTATTTGAGTTGATTGATAATTATGTGTAAGTGACGATGAAAACCCAGTGACGTTTTGGGGCCCGAAGGGCTAAGTGATGTTAAGGTCTACATGGCCTAGTGACGTTGTGTGCTGATTGTGAATTTGACAGGTGCTGTGCTCTTTGCGAGCAAACTGGTAAGTGACGGGTCACATAGTTGACTATGATTTGAATAATTGTGTGTTTGTGTATTGTGAGTGGTGCATGTCATAGTGTCACATGCCCATATGCATAAATCCAGTGACGTTTTGGGGCCTGAGTGGCTAAGTGACGATGAGGCCTTAAGGGCTAAGCGACGTTTTGTGAAAAGGTACCTCATGCATATACCCGCGAGTGGGTTGCATTTTCATAAGCCTACATGACATGAGATGAGTTATTGTAAGTGATGTAAATGATGACTGTGATGTGATATTTAGTGTGTTGGATGCTGATTGTTCTAGTGTGTAGCCTATGATTAGTACTTATCATATTTTCTATTATATGGATTGAAATGATGCTCACCCTTTCCTGTTTGAATGTTACCCCCGTGTTGGTAACGTGCAGGTGATTCCCAGTGAATGCCTTAGCTTCACTTCTTGAGTCGAGTCGTCATGCTCTGATACGTAGCACTCAGGGGGGAAAACGAACTCGATATATTTATTAATGATTTTTGGTTGTTATGTCCATGTGGACTCTTCTGTTATGTTTTATTAATTTCCGCTGCGTAGTTGGTTTTGTTATGTTGAGTTTTATAAGCGACGTTAAATTGAGGCTTGAGATTCTTTTATTTGTGACGTGCTACGTGAATGCATAATTATTGAGTTGAACTGTTTTAAAATGATAAGCGACGTTTTGACTGAAGTATGTGTAACATTCCCTATGAACGAAATTTTTAAACTCTGATTTTTATAAATCAAGTGACGGGTAGAAAGGGGTGTTACATTAGTGGTATCAGAGCAGTTCGGTCTGTCCGGCCAAGGTTGGCCTGTCATAGTGTCTTATGACAATAGATTAGTTCTGAATCTTTGGTTTGTGCTGCAGTGATAGTTCATAATGGCTGGAAGGAACGACGCTGCTCTTGCTGCTGCATTGCAGGCTATGGCTCAGGCTGTGCAGGGTCAGCAGAATGTTGGAGATAATGCTGGTTTTCGGAGTCTGACTACCTTCCAGAGAGAGAATCCGCCCACCTTTAAGGGCAAATATGATCCAGATGGTGCTATGGCTTGGTTGAAGGAGATCGAGAGGATTTTCAGGGTGATGGACTGTACTGTTGAGCAGAAGGTCCCTTTTGGTACCCACATGTTAGCCGAGGAGGCCGACGACTGGTGGTTGGCTACTAGGCAGAGGTTAGAGGCTGTGCAGGAAGAGATTACTTGGGAGGTATTCAGCAGGGAATTTCTGAGGAAATATTTTCCTGAAGACGTCAGAGGGAAGAAAGAGATAGAGTTTTTAGAGCTGAAGCAGGGTGGTATGTCTGTGACTGCCTATGCGGCGAAATTTGTGGAACTAGCAAAATTTTATCCACCCTACAGTGAGGCTACAGCTGAATTTTCAAAATGCATCAAATTTGAGAATGGGTTAAGGCCTGATATTAAAAAGGCCATTGGTTATCAGAAGATTCGTGTGTTCGCAGATCTGGTTGACAGTTGCAGAATCTTCGAGGAGGACAGTACCGCTCATTACAAAGCTACTTCTGAGAAAAAGGGCAAGTTTCAGAGTCGAAGCAAGCCGTATGAGGTTCCTGCGGGTAAGGGTTATCAGAGGGCTGCTGGAGGTAAGGGTTCTAGTGGGGGAGATGCCCCTGCTAGTATTGTCTGTTATAAGTGTGGCAAACCTGGCCACAAGAGTACTACTTGCAGGTCTGATGAGAGGAATTGCTACCGTTGTGGTAAAAAGGGTCATATGGCAGCCAAGTGTAAGGTCAAGGATGTGGTGTGTTTCAACTGTGGTGAGTCTGGGCATATCAGTACAAAGTGTACCAAGCCGAAGAAAGAAAGGTCTACTGGGAAGGTATTTGCATTGGCAGGAGAGGAGTCTGATGACAAAGATGGTCTGATTAGAGGTATGTGTTTTATTAATGGTACTTCCCTGAAATCTCTTATTGATACTGGTGCTACCCATTGTTTTATATCTGTTGATTGTTGTAAACGATTGGGTCTTGTTTTATCTGCTATGTGTGGGGATATGGTTGTCGATACTCCTGCGAAGGGGTCGGTGATTACGTCCCAGGTGTGTTCCCAATGTCCCGTGTCGATCTTCGGCAGGGACTTTCTTGTGAATTTTGTTTGTTTGCCATTGAGGGGTCTGGATGTAATCTTAGGCATGGACTGGTTAGAGAATAATCACGTTCATATCAACTGTCGTAGCAAGTCGGTTAGTTTCGGGGAAGAAGATTCGGTTTTGGTATCTGCTGGTCAGTTGAAGAAATTGAAGAAAGAGGGAGTTCAGTTATTTGCGTTGATGGCTTCGTTGTCTACTGAGAGTCAGGCTGTTATTGAAGAACTGAGAGTAGTACGTGAGTTTCCTGAAGTCTTTCCTGATGAAATTCCGGGTGTGCCGCCGGAAAGAGAAGTTGAGTTTTCGATTGATCTTGTACCTGGTACGAGGCCTGTGTCTATGGCACCGTACAGAATGTCGGCGTCGGAATTGTCTGAGTTGAAGACGCAACTTGAAGAATTGCTTGAGAAAAAGTTTGTGAGACCGAGTGTGTCGCCGTGGGGAGCTCCGGTATTGTTAGTGAAGAAGAAAGATGGGAGCATGAGGTTATGTGTGGACTATCGTCAGTTGAATAAGGTCACTATCAAGAATAAGTATCCGCTTCCGAGGATCGACGATCTGATGGATCAGTTAGTGGGTGCCCGTGTTTTCAGCAAAATTGATTTGAGGTCCGGATATCATCAGATTAAAGTAAAGGATGAGGATGTTCAGAAGACAGCGTTCAGGACAAGGTATGGGCATTATGAATATTCAGTGATGCCGTTCGGTGTGACCAATGCTCCTGGTGTATTTATGGAATATATGAACCGTATTTTCCATAATTACCTAGATCGGTTCGTGGTGATCTTCATAGATGATATTCTAGTTTATTCTAAGTCAGAGGAAGAGCATGCTGAGCACCTGAAGTCAGTGTTGGAAGTTTTAAAAGAGAAAAAGTTGTACGCTAAGTTATCGAAGTGTGAGTTCTGGCTGAAAGAGGTGAGTTTCCTTGGGCACGTGATTTCTGGTAATGGTATTGCCGTTGATCCGGCAAAAGTAGAAGCAGTGTTGGAGTGGGAGTCTCCGAAGTCCGTAACAGAGATTAGAAGCTTTTTGGGTTTGGCTGGGTACTACAGGAGGTTCATCGAGGGTTTTTCCAAGTTGGCCCTTCCGTTGACTCAGTTGACTTGTAAGGGTAAAGTTTTTGTTTGGGATGCTCGCTGTGAGGAAAGTTTTATGGAACTGAAAAAGAGATTGACAACGTCGCCTGTTTTGACGTTGCCTAATCCGGAGGAACCGTTCGTTGTATATTGTGACGCTTCGAAGATGGGTCTGGGTGGTGTGCTGATGCAAGATGGAAAAGTTGTTGCGTATGCATCGAGGCAATTGCGGATTCATGAGAGAAATTACCCTACGCATGATTTAGAGTTGGCTGATGTGGTATTTGTGCTTAAGATTTGGAGGCACTACCTTTATGGTTCGAGGTTCGAAGTGTTCAGTGATCATAAGAGTTTAAAGTATCTGTTCGATCAGAAAGAGTTGAATATGAGACAGCGTCGGTGGTTGGAGCTCTTGAAGGATTATGACTTTGGTTTGAATTATCATCCCGGCAAAGCTAATGTCGTGGCTGATGCTTTAAGCAGAAAGTCGTTGCATATGTCGGCAATGATGGTGAAGGAATTAGAGTTGATCGAGGAATTCAGAGATTTGAGTTTGGTTTGTAAAATGACACCTCGCAGTGTCAAACTGGGAATGTTAAAGATCGATAATGATTTCCTGGGCAGCATCAGGGAAGCTCAGAAAGCAGATGTCAAGTTAGTGGATTTAATTAATGGGGTCGGTCAATCTGAAGATGAAGATTTGAAATTAGATTCCAGCGGTGTGTTGAGGTTCCGGGGTAGGATCTGTGTTCCGGACGACGAAGAGATGAGAAAGGCAATTTTAGAGGAGGGTCACCGTAGCAAGTTGAGTATCCATCCTGGAGCGACGAAAATGTATCAAGATCTGAAAAAGATCTTTTGGTGGTATGGTATGAAGAGAGATGTGGCACAGTTTGTGTATGCCTGTTTGACCTGTCAGAAATCTAAGGTTGAGCATCAGAAGCCTGCAGGGTTAATGCAACCGTTGGAAGTTCCAGAGTGGAAATGGGATAGCATTGCGATGGATTTTGTGACGGGATTGCCGAATACAGCTAAGGGTTATGACACTATTTGGGTGGTCGTTGATAGGTTGACTAAATCTGCCCACTTTATTCCTATTAGCATCACTTATCCGGTGTCGAGGTTGGCAGAGGTCTATGTCAAAGAAATTGTGAGGCTGGACGGTGTTCCGAAGAGTATTGTGTCAGATAGGGATCCGAGGTTCACTTCCGAGTTTTGGAAGAGTTTGCAGAAAGAATTGGGTTCAAAGTTAAAAATGAGTTCGGCGTATCATCCCCAGACAGACGGTCAGTCAGAGAGGATTTGTTGAGGGCTTGCGTTTTGGAACAGCGGGGTTCATGGGATTCCTACCTTGCGTTGATTGAGTTCACTTATAACAACAGTTACCATTCCAGTATTGGGATGGCACCGTTTGAAGCATTGTACGGTCGAAAGTGCAGAACGCCATTGTGTTGGTATGAGTCGGGAGAGAGTGTAGTGTTGGGACCGGAGATTGTCCGAGAGACTACAGAGAAGATCAAGATGATCCGTGAAAAGATGAAGGCTTCGCAGAGTCGTCAGAAGAGTTATCATGACAAGCGGAGGAAGGATTTAGAGTTTCAGGAGGGTGAGCATGTGTTCTTGAGGGTTTCTCCTATTACTGGTGTTGGTCGAGCGTTGAAATCTAAGAAGCTCACTCCTCGATTTGTTGGTCCTTATCAGATTTCTGAAAGAATCGGAAATGTGGCTTATAGAGTGGCTTTACCGCCAAATCTTTCGAACTTGCATGACGTGTTTCACGTGTCACAACTTCGGAAGTATGTTTCGGATCCATCTCATGTGATCCATATGGATGATGTGGAGGTGCGGGATAATCTCACTGTGGAGACGATGCCCGTACGGATTGAGGATCGTGAAGTGAAAGCGCTTAGAGGCAAAGAGATTGCATTAGTGAAAGTGGTCTGGCTAGGAGCTGCCGGCGAGAGTATGACTTGGGAGCTAGAGAGCAAGATGCGAGAATCCTACCCAGAGTTGTTTGATCAGGTAAATTTCGAGGACGAAATATTCTAAGTGGGGGAGAGTTGTAACACCCTAAAATTATTTAATTAATTTATTTAATTAAGTAATTGGGGATTTAAATTAAATTAATTGATATAATGTAATTAATTAGAATTTTATTAATTTTGGTGGTATTAGGAGGGAGTGGAGGCGCCACTTGCATGACTTGGGCTTGAGTGGAAGGCCCAAGCCCATGATCCACAAGTATGCGAAGTGGAGTAGTGTTTGGGGGCTAGGGTTGTTGGCTTATTGTTGCGAAATTTCAAGAGAGAGCAAGAGAGAAAGAAAAGAGCGTGAGAAAGAGAGAGCAAGGAGGCGGCCAAGAGGAGAAGGAGAAGAGGATTCGAAGAACAAGAGGGAGGGATCTCCGTTGTTGCTGTGGCTCTGTAGGTGACTTCTCCTAGGGCATCGAATTCTTCTTCTTGAAAAGGTTAGGGGAGCTCTATCCTTCCATCTAATAAATCCTATGATAGGTCCTAGATCTAAGGTTCATGCTAGATTTCATGATGTTCTTGATGTTCTTTTGCGTTTCTTGATGTTCTTGATGTTAACTTCCATATATGTTCATTATGATGTGTTTGCGAATTCGATTCATTGTTTGGTATGATCTATGAAATTGTCTTATTGGTGGTGATATGCGCATATGTTGAGAATCCATAATTGTAATCCATGTGTTTGGCTTGTTGAGATGAGGTCGCATAGGGGTTGTGGGTGTTTGGGCGCCTAGGGCGCCAAGATGATGTTGGTGACGTTTTCAATTGAATTTTTGGTAAATTGAATTTTGGTGATTTCGAAATCAAATAGGTGCATTTTTGGTTGCTGGAAAAGTTTGAGTTTTTGGACCTTAAAATTGTTAGGAAAACCAATTTTCAGTGTTAAAAAGTTGTTGAACAAAATTCTGGATTTGTTGCTGTTTTCTGGGCGCTAAGCGCCTGTGCTGGGCGCTGGGCGCCTGTGGCGTGTGTGCTGCGCGTGTGTGCGCGCCTGGGCGCTAGGCGCCCGTGTCGTTGTTGTGTTGTGCGTGTGTGCGCGCCTGGGCCCTGGGCGCCTGTGGCGTGTTGTGTTGCTGCGTGTTGCCCCAAGGCGCTGGGCGCCAGGCGCTGGGCGCTGAGCGCCCGTGTGTGTTGCGTGTGTGCGTTGTGTTGTGCGCCTGGGCGCTGGGCGCCAGTGCGCGTGTTGCCTGGTTGCCTGGGCGCCTAAGGCGCCTGTTTCCAGAATGTTGCCTGATTTTTCCCCAAACTTATTTTTAACATAACTTTTGACTCAGACGTCCGTTTTGAATATTCGAAAAGTGTCGTGAAGCTTTTTACGTTGTCTATCTATGGGTCCAATTTTTAAAATTAAAAATTGTTATTTTCTGACTGTTTGTGGGCGCCCAAGTGGCTGTCCCCGGTGATCGTCCCAGTGACATTGAAAAATGACATGGAGCTCGTTAAAAATCCCTTTTGGTGTATAAACAACAGTTTTAACGTGGTAGTGTCAAAATGACTGTTTTGCCCCTAGTGGCCAAAGTTGATGATAATGATGTATAAATGACGAGGATGCCCTTGGTGGCTAGTCAAATGACTGTTTTGCCCCTAGTGGCCAAAGTTAATGATAATGATGTGTGAATGACGAGGATGCCCTTGGTGGCTAGTCAAATGACGTTTTCGCCCTCATTGGCTATTATTTGAGTTGATTGATAATTATGTGTAAGTGACGATGAAAACCCAGTGACGTTTTGGGGCCCGAAGGGCTAAGTGATGTTAAGGTCTACATGGCCTAGTGACGTTGTGTGCTGATTGTGAATTTGACAGGTGCTGTGCTCTTTGCGAGCAAACTGGTAAGTGACGGGTCACATAGTTGACTATGATTTGAATAATTGTGTGTTTGTGTATTGTGAGTGGTGCATGTCATAGTGTCACATGCCCATATGCATAAATCCAGTGACGTTTTGGGGCCTGAGTGGCTAAGTGACGATGAGGCCTTAAGGGCTAAGCGACGTTTTGTGAAAAGGTACCTCATGCATATACCCGCGAGTGGGTTGCATTTTCATAAGCCTACATGACATGAGATGAGTTATTGTAAGTGATGTAAATGATGACTGTGATGTGATATTTAGTGTGTTGGATGCTGATTGTTCTAGTGTGTAGCCTATGATTAGTACTTATCATATTTTCTATTATATGGATTGAAATGATGCTCACCCTTTCCTGTTTGAATGTTACCCCCTGTGTTGGTAACGTGCAGGTGATTCCCAGTGAATGCCTTAGCTTCACTTCTTGAGTCGAGTCGTCATGCTCTGATACGTAGCACTCAGGGGGGAAAACGAACTCGATATATTTATTAATGATTTTTGGTTGTTATGTCCATGTGGACTCTTCTGTTATGTTTTATTAATTTCCGCTGCGTAGTTGGTTTTGTTATGTTGAGTTTTATAAGCGACGTTAAATTGAGGCTTGAGATTCTTTTATTTGTGACGTGCTACGTGAATGCATAATTATTGAGTTGAACTGTTTTAAAATGATAAGCGACGTTTTGACTGAAGTATGTGTAACATTCCCTATGAACGAAATTTTTAAACTCTGATTTTTATAAATAAAGTGACGGGTAGAAAGGGGTGTTACATGCAGCTGCGCAACAAATTCAGTAGCGGCTGGTATTGGATTCGCTGAGATCAGGACAAAGACACGAAAACCATGTTAAACCGTTCAGCAAATGTATAACCACATAAAGGCAGCCATAAAGTAAACATCCCAGAAATTGAATTCACGACTTGGGGGGGGGGGGGTTCCATCAGTGACCATTATTGAATGACTTATCTCTTATTCATGCAGCACTTTCCAACCAGACACAATTTAAGTCTACACTCCCAACTCAATTACTAAAATATATAAAAACAACTCACTTTGGAACATTACTCTACGAGGCTGGTGCAATAGTAGTGGTACTGAACATCTCATGGCATGGCACACTACTCTACGACTCGATTTTCCATAACAGGCAGAAATAAGAAATGAACCATGAGACACGCCACTAGTTTTAACATATACGCATGATTTGATTTGATTTTTTTTTAGCATCTTTCTTCCAATAAAATTTCTCTTCAGTTAAAAAATGTATTCACATATATTCTGCTACAACACACCTTTTAAAAGTCCAACAAAAGCTTACCTGTACTTGACAGGACAAACCCACTCAATATGTCTTCTTCTTAAACACCAAATAATCTAACCCGTAAATTTTCACCAGATCCAGCACGGTTAACCCGATTCTCATCAATAAATATAGCAACAACCTTGACGTGATCCTACAGATTAGTCACATTCAGAAAAGGATAAAAATCAGTAGAAAAGAAAGAACAAAGTTCATGATACTCCAAAGAAGAACAACAACAAAAAAACATAAACCACCTTATTTGGCATAACCAACAAAGAATCTCCCTCACGAATACTGCCAGATTCGACTTTGCCCATGACAACAGTTCCCATGTCTTTGAATTTATCAAGTATAGGCATCCTATGCAAATCAGAAATCCAACATTACCAAAGTTGATTTTTTTTAAACACACACAAACATATGCATACATGTGTGCGCGCGCGCCTTAAGGAGGGATAAGGAAACGACATAATGTTCAAACTTATAACACACACTACCTGAAAGGACCTTTAGGATCTCGCAGAGGAACTTCAATGGCGTCAAGAGCTTCAAATAGGCAAGGACCATTCCACCATGAACAAATGCTTTTATCCAATCTTGTTTTTAGGTTTGCACCAATCAGCCCAGATATTGGTAAAAATCCGACATCTGGTTAATGAACATACTTAGTAAAATAATTTCCCTTTCCAACCTACCAAACTGGTCAGGACTCAAATAAAGAAATAAGACAAGGCCACATCACATGAGGTTTAAGCAGTAACCAGTTAGTTACCAACAAGACGGTTTCCAGAGCTTCCAACCATTTGTCTCCCACTGAAATTTGGGTTGAACACAACTTGTCCGCAAAATAAACTCCTCAAAGTATTAAAGCATCCAAAATTTTCCCTCCCTGAAACAAACACATCAATGTAAAAACCCACAGACTAGAGAGTAGGAAATCTTTGTGAGGGGGAGTGAAATTTTGACTTAAATTTACACCGAACATGGATTAATGGAAGAAAGCAGAAGAAATTACAGGCAATTTACTTACTGTGTCAAGGAACAAAGCGATGTACGTACAAACAACAGTTGCAAGGTGAAATTTAAGTTACAAATCCTATAAAGTAGATAATCAAAATAGAAAACCCTAAACCCTAAAATCAGATAATCAAAATCCCTAAAATCAGAGATAATCAAAATCAGATAATCAATGGATGTGAAGCCCTAAACTCAGAGAAGGGAACCTGGTGGTGGGGCTCCGACTGACGAAGTTGCAGCGGTGGCGTCGTGGTGAGCTCAGCTGTGATGCATTCTGGAGCGAGAGGAATGAAGACGTTCTGGAGTGAGAAGAATGAAGAGGAGGCTCACGCACGAAGGAAAGAAGCGAGGAGACGGCGTCGAATACAACAACGGCGTGGAGGAGGCTTTGCGCGAGGAGGAGAACAGAGGGCGGAGGAGGGTGGTGGAGGGATGAGAAGGGCGGAGGAGAATGAGGGAGAGAACGAGGGAGAGAATGACGTTTCGAGAAGGATCTGGGTTTGCTTTTTTTTTTTGATAAGCGTGAGGTTTGCTGAATGAATGAGAGGGTTCGAGGGAAGGGGTTCTCTTTTAATTGGGTATTTTCGTTTCTGACGGATTTTAAGCGTTTTCCGACGAAAATATCCGTCGGAAATTTGCGACGGAAAGCAACTTCGTCGCAAACGTAAGCGGGAATTTTAGCGCCTCTTTTGCTGAACATTTGTGACGACTTTTTCGTCGGAAATCCGTCGGAAATTGCGACGGACTAAAGTTCGTCGGAAAGTTTCGCAGGAAACGAGGCTTATTCTTGTAGTGGTTGGTCTTTTCAAGTGATCATTCATTCACGCATTTCATGCGTTTGCGTTTTCATCATACATATCCATCATCATGTGTTCATTCATGCATTACATTTTTCTAAAAAAAAGGAGAATAAAAAACCATGAGCATAATTTTAGGAAAAAACCGTGTGATGAGAGATGAGGCGTTCTTGCGAAATACACTCCAATTGATTATTCTTCTTTGGAAAAGTTTAACCTACTAACTTACAAAGAAGGTCGAGCTTAGTTGCAAACTCAAGGTGTTTCAAGGCACTTAATTTTCCAAAAGAAGAAGTAATTCACTATTTGTAGCTCGTCCAGAATTTTTGTCAGCGAAGCAATGCATCTCATCCCATGATAAATGATCATAATGGTCCATTTTGTTAACTAATGTGTTATCGAAAATTTCTTCTATCATGTGTGTAACTATGTTAACTCTCTATGAAGCATTTGTATAATGAACTTGCATGACATGTGAATTTAGTTATGTTTGCGTTAGTTAGTGTCCACATCTTTGCATCTTATCATCGTCTCTTGTACATGTCAAGTCCCACCCCCGACCACCCAGTACATATTCCCCACACAAATACCTAGTTGACTATTTGCTTTGTTCTCAATGATGAAAAATCATTAAATAACACTTTAGGTCCTCCATATCGGGGCAAGTTTGTGATCACTTAAACGCCTTGTCAACATTATATTCACTTGGTGCAAGTGCGTGTCTTTTGCAAAAAAAAAAACAGCATAAAAAAGGCCCGTTAGGTTCAAAACTCGCAAGAGCAACCTAAGCACAAATTAGGACATAAAAAGAAATGAAGAGAAAGAGCAAATATGTAAAAATAAATAAATTTTTGTTCTAAAGTTAAGCTTTGAGAAAATAAGCAATCATGATTTGAAATGAAGTTTGGCCATCTTTCCATCCTAAAAATATATATTCTTTGCCACGCCCTGAGCCGAAGAATCAAAAATTTCTTTCAATCACCCTAGACAAGGATCAATTCCACATCTAAAAATGGTGTATGACTTTTATCAGCTTACTCTCCTCAAAAGAAAGAAAAAGAAAATAAAAAGAAGTGAAATTCACGAGACAAAAAAAGAGGATTGAAAAATCCTGAGTAGAAATTGTGAGCTGATACATCATACCATGAAGCGTATAAGAGATCCTTGTCTAAAGAAAACCCTCAAACACTTCTTGGGTCTAATTATCATTTCTTTCATAAAACCCTAACCAGTGGCCTCAAACACTTCTTTAGGACTACTTATCCGTTCTTTCATAAACGGTCATTGTCTCAATAAACCCTCAAACACTTCTTTGGGTCCTATTATCATTTCTTTCATAAACCCTAACCGTTGGCCATGTTACAGCCTAAAAAAGTCCATTCTAATCAATGGCTGATTGCTTTCATTTTCTCAAAGCTTTAGTTTTAGGACAAATAAGTTTATTTATTTACAATATGTTTGCTAAAAAAACTCGAAAAAAAAGAGAGAGCTCAAAAAATAAAACTCAAAAGACTTGCACTCCAAGATTCATTCAAGAAACACATATATCAAGACGAGGTTTAGTGATCACCAAAAGAAATTTTCATCATAACAAAAACTCCAGACTATCATAGTCTTTGGGAGTCATCTTAAAGAGAGCCAAAAGTTTATACTAGGACCATCACCTAGATCCCAAAGTGGGGCATTCCCTTCAACTTTCATTCCACACCCAATCTTTAAGCCATATTGGACCAGCTCCCAAACCCATTACCCCAACTAAATCACCTTTCACAACCCCACTTACAGCAACCATTTGAAATGCCATTCCAAAGTGGGGCAATCCCTTCACCCTTCACTCTACCTAAAATTGGGGAAATTCGCCCTACACCCATCTCATCCCCTTGTTATATTCGCATCCACAAAACCATATTGGAGCAATTTCTCAATCCTTTATCCTAAAAACACCTTTTCACAATACTATTCCTGTCGGGGCTACCTTGTCCATTTTCATAATTGTGGCAACAGCAAAATCCATGGGTTGAAACAAAATCCCTTGCTTTCTACCTTTCATTCCAAAGTCAGGGCATTCCCAATTCATCATTTCATCTATACCCACTAGTTGTTGTCAATACTTGACAGGGGCAGGCTATTCATTCACCATCATCAGAAGTTTAAAATGGGGCAGTCCCACATTTCTTATCTTTCATGAGGCTGGGCAATAAAGCCTATCATTCATCCCTTCACGTGTCATATCTGTCATACCCTAGACCTAGAACCAAATTAACTGACTCATTCATCTATATTTGCACTACTGTACATGTTTTCTAAATAGCGCTTCAAAGGGAGAGAACACAAGTTAATAATGTGATGCTGGAAACTCACTCAATTAACCTTATAGACCTAAAATTCAATCATCATGGGGCACCATGATGGAAGAGCAAAGTAAGCGAGTCTGTAAATACAGTCAAATACTTTTGCACATCAGTGTCTATAAATAACATCCTTGAGATTGCCAAGTTTGAGTTCAAACCAAATCTATTTTTTTTTCAAGGAATGATAAATTCAAAATTTTTGATTCTCTCCTTCCAACATCAAGAGTTTGTTTCTCATCAAATGATATTCTTACATCATGGAAAGCTCAAAAATAAATAAATAATTAATACATCATATATCATTACATCGCGCATTATACTACGCATATTACGCATGTCTTTATTATTTTAGCATCATGTTATGCATCTCTGTATCTATCACGGCACTTCCATTAGAGCATTACAATTGCATCCAAATTTACTAGCTTAAACATTACACATTTTCTTATCATTCTGATTTCAAACCATACATGACCTATCACACATAACATTCATCACATGTCATTCATGCATCACATAGACTTTTTGCATCATCAATAAGCCATATCATTTTCTTAAAGAAAACTAAAAGTAATAAGTTATGACAAAATTAGTGTTATTTAATCTTTATTTCTATTTTACTACGAAAATTTGAAACCATTTCGAATATTCACCTCTTTGCTTTTCACAATGAAAGTCTCGTATCTCGTCTTTCTTCTTCTCAACAATAAATCATAGCATGAATCATTCCACCATGCATAATTTAATTCCAACCTTAAACCATGCATTCATATCTTATCTACATCTACATACACAGTTATTAATCCATCAACTTTAGCATCCATTGTCCGCCACATTTCATCCACTACCCCACATAAAATCCATCATTGCATGAGCATACATTACATATGCATGCCATATACGTAACATCTATTGTGTTTCAATCGACTTCAAGTGTCGATCCCTATATACTTTCATTTCTTAAGTCAACGTGAAGAGCGTTGAATCCTATATCAACACCAGATCGCAATGTTAGCACTAAGTCTAGCATAGATTCTTCAGACCAAATCGGTCTTTCAGTTCAGTTCGAATTAACACGTCAAACGACGACTCCAAACTCTACCTTCAGGTCACTACGTCACCACTAAACGTGAGAATCATAAGATATTCCAGATCAGCTGTGTCCGCCTATGACATAGCGTAAATCCTTCGTGGTCAACATATAAGTTCCGAATCTGATCTTGACCCTCATGACCCACCCAGATTTCATCACAGAGACTTCCCCAGCGGTCATCACAGCAAGTCTCCCAATTACCAACACAGAAGTCAGCAGCTGAGCGAGCACAACATGACATCCATTTGGTAAGTCACTTTCCAGAGCATATGTATAAGTACATTGAAGACATTATCAATGTGATTGGGGATGGAAATGGTGGCTTAAGATGCATTTCTGCCTCACTTGATTACTCGGAGCATAGCTGGCAAATAGTTCGCAATGATTTGATTGAGGAGATGGACTCAAATTGGTTTCAATACTCAGAGGTGATGGGTAACAACATTCAGACAGTTAGGGAATCATTAGTTGCTCTCCCACAAGACTTTCAACCTCATGAGAAGTGGATGTTGATGCCTGACATGGGACATGTTATAGCGACTAGATATCAGATAGCCCTTGTTATGTTGTCACTTCATGATGGTGGGTCATGGACATTCTTCCCTTTGAGAGGAGCCTATGTTTCTAGTCAGAGCCGCTTGTTCTGTGTTGGGTTTGTCCATGGGAATCATTGGGTTCGGGTTATGTTGAACGCTACTAGTCCAGTACCTCCTATTCATCCTACTTGGGGTGCATATGGTTCAGCTGAAGCTAGATCGTGGTTATATCCGTACCTTGGACGTCTACAGTTATGGTGTTCTTTTGTCCCGGATCATGTTGCACTGACCCTCCCAGCTGATGTTGATTACATTTCCATTAAATGATTGTATTATATTATAATATATTTTATTCCACGAGTTTATATTATATTGAATTTTATTCCACGAATTTTTTATTTGACGGTCTAGATTTTGCCGACACTATTTAACGGTCTAGATTTTGCCTGACACTTTAAACGGTCTAGATTTTGCCGACCACTTTTCATCCAACGGTGGAAATTCACTTTAGGGTTTCAGATTTTCCCTATAAATAGACACATTGGGTTTCAATTCTTTCATACACACAACACAAAATGATGATGGCTATGGTAAACGAAGAGTCTTCCCTCACTATCATTTTTACTAATCAGGGCCTCATTGATCATCTGGGCATCATCATCAACGAAGACGATGATGTCTGTTTCGAGGGGCGAGACACGTTCCAGTGTAGGTTAAAACACAGCATAACATTCGCTGCCTTAAAATAGAGACTACTGTGGAAGGTGCAACCGGAGGGTGACGAGCATGAAATAATTAGTATAAATTATCGGAAACCAGCTTGGGTTAATGGACGTGTGCACTGGTCTGCAATGGATGTCAACAACGACAATGACGTCCAAGCCATGATGGCCATTCATGTTATCTTTAAATGGAAGGGTTATCTGCAATTATACGTTGAAACCAGAAGGACCGTCGCTGAGATCCTTCGTTGTTTCACTCCACCATCTCAGTAGCTTCTATTTTGTTTTCTTTTTTTGTTGTTGTTGCAATCTGTTATTTTTAATCAAAGTAGAATGGGTTTTTAATTAATCAAATAAATGTTTCATTTTTTATTTTTGCACTCCGGAAACACAATATTATATGATAAATTCGGAAGGCAATTTTAAGGGATTTCCTGAAATACATCAAATTGGGATAAATTCGGAAGGCAATATTGAGGGATTTCCAGAAATACCTCAAATCTAGATAAATCCGGAAGTATATTTTTTTTGATTTTCCAGAAATATCACATTTACGGTATTTCCGGAATGTAAAATGTGTTCCGGAAATACCGTAAAATACGATAATTTCGGAAAATCAAAAAAGCATCCTTCTGGATTTGAGGTATTTTTGAAAATTTTGTGGATTTAAAGGGTAGTTTCGTCCATTTGATCATTTTGGGGTAGATGGTATAAGAGAATGCTACTTTAACCGTGTACCTCTTTCCATTTTTTAAACCCTTCTTATTTTTTTAGTATTAGGAAAACAAAAGCACGTATCGTGACCGCTCTTCCCCAAATCCCTTTTATTCATTTTTAATCATTATTATTAGATTTATAATTATTTATTTATTTATTTATTTATGTATTTAAAGACCAGTATAAAGTATATTTACACCCCCGTGTTTCAATGATATAACCCCTATATTTAAAAATCAGACTTATACTTGCACCCTCTATGTTTTATTGATACAACCTTTGATAAAAAACTTCAGATTCCTATTCGCACCCTCAGTTTTAGTTATACACTCCCCCTGTGCATAAGCCTGTGAAAGTCGGCCATCCGCTTGAAAGCCAATGACAAAAATTGGGCTACCACTAGTCGCACCCCTCTTTTAATAATACAACACCTTGTAGCTAATTGCACCCCTCTTTTAATTTCTTACAACCCATTTCGTTTTTTATTTTTTAAGGGGACTAAGTCGATTGTACAATCTGGTTAGTTATCGTTTTAGGACGAATGAGCCGTACAGGTCAAAAGTCCTAAAATCCCTATTAAAAATAAAATTCCAATTCAAAAATCACAAACATACAAACCACTCATTTCTTCTTCTTAAAAATATAATTTTCAAGTTATAGGGGATTAAGTCGGTTGTACTATGTTTTTCGAATAAATGAGTTGTACAAACTCAAAAGTCCTAAAATCTCTAAATTAAAAAACACCAACAAACAAACTTATTCTATCCAAGAACTACGTAGCTTTGATTTCTCCATCGCATCTGGAGATACGTAGGAGCGGGGGGACCACTCCTGTCAAGCACAAAAAATAAATAATTTTATTGAGTCTTCTTTTCTTTTTTTAATTCACAATAAATGGGTAAAATAAACATTTTGAAAACTAACATTCTTTTTATACAACTAATTAGAGGTAACCTTCTTTATGAAAGATGTCGTGGGCTGCTAATACTCTCCTCACGCATAACCGACTCCCGAACCCGAATCTGGTTTCAAAGACCCTTATCCAAATCAAAGGGATTTACAAACGTTTGCCCTTATAATTAAACTTTGGTGGCAGCTTCATTTGAATCTTCGAAGAATCCTTTCCCATATTTTTCCGTCGCTACAGCTGGGGCCTTCACTGGGGATAATCTTAGAGAGTCAAACCTAATCTAATAGTTGTAAAATTTGTTTGTTAATTCAAATGTTTTATTTTACTCTTCTGTTTCATCTTTTTTTCTTGTTGCATGTTATATTTTTATATGATATGTGAACCATAGGATAGAAGACAATATTTCTTTGCACGTGTTGCTTGTTTTGTAGCTTGAGCGGTATTCTTTTTATACAACTACTTAGAGGTAACCTTTCAGCGGTGGACAAAGCAACACTATTTTGTTTTCTTATCATTCTGATTTCAAACCATACATGACCTATCACACATAACATTCATCACATGTCATTCATGCATCACATAGACTTTTTGCATCATCAATAAGCCATATCATTTTTTTAAAGAAAAATAAAAGTAATAAGTTATGACAAAATTAGTGTTATTTAATCTTTATTTCTATTTTACTACGAAAATTTGAAACCATTTCGAATATTCACCTCTTTGCTTTTCACAATGAAAGTCTCGTATCTCGTCTTTCTTCTTCTCAACAATAAATCATAGCATGAATCATTCCACCATGCATAATTTAATTCCAACCTCAAACCATGCATTCATATCTTATCTGCATCTACATACACAGTTATTAATCCATCAACTTCAGCATCCATTGTCTGCCACATTTCATCCACTACCCCACATAAAATCCATCATTGCATGAGCATACATTACATGCATGCCATATACGTAACATCTATTGTGTTTCAATCGACTTCAAGTGTCGATCCCGATATACTTTCATTTCTTAAGTCAATGTGGCGAGCGTTGAATCCTATATCAACACCAGATCGCAATGTTAGCACTAAGTCTAGCATAGATTCTTCAGACCAAATCGGTCTTTCAGTTCAGTTCGAATTAACACGTCAAACGACGACTCCGAACTCTACCTTCAGGTCACTACGTCACCACTAAACGTGAGAAATCATAAGATATTCCAGATCAGATGTGTCCGCCTATGACATAGCGTAAATCCTTCGTGGTCAACATATAAGTTCCGAATCTGATCTTGACCCTCACGACCCACCCAGATTTCATCAGAGACTTCCCCACCGGTCCTCACAGCAAGTCTCCTAATTACCATCACAGAGGTCAGCAGCTAAGCGAGCACAACATGACATCCATTTGGTAAGTCACTTTCCAGAGCATATGCATAAGTACATTGATGACATTATCAATGTGATTGGGGATGGAAATTGTGGCTTCAGATGCATTTCTGCCTCACTTGATTACTCGGAGCATAGCTGGCAAAATAGTTCGTAATGATTTGATTGAGGAGATGGACTCAAATTGGTTTCAATACTCAGAGGTGATGGGTAACAACATTCAGACAGTTAGGGAATCATTAGTTGCTCTCCCACAAGACTTTCAACCTCATGAGAAGTGGATGTCGATGCCTGACATGGGACATGTTATAGCGACTGGATATCAGATAGCCCTTGTTATGTTGTCACTTCATGATGGTGGGTCATGGACATCCTTCCCTTTGAGAGGAGCCTATGTTTCTTGTCAGAGCCGCTTGTTCTGTGTTGGGTTTGTCCATGGGAATCATTGGGTTCGGGTTATGTTGAACGCTACTAGTCCAGTACCTCCTATTCATCCTACTTGGGGTGCATATGGTTCAGCTGAAGCTTGATCGTCGTTATATTCGTACCTTGGACGTCTACAGTTATGGTGTTCTTTTGTCCCGGATCATGTTGCACTGACCCTCCCAGCTGAGCTGATGTTGATTACATTTCCATTAAATGATTGTATTATATTATAATATATTTTATTCCACGAGTTTATATTATATTAAATTTTATTCCACGAATTTTTTATTTGACGGTCTAGATTTTGCCGACACTTTAAACGGTCTAGATTTTGCCGACCACTTTTTCATCCAACAGTGGAAATTCACTTTAGGGTTTCAGATTTTCCCTATAAATAGACCCATTGGGTTTCACTTCTTTCATACACACAACACAAAATGATGATGGCTATGGCCAACGAAGAGTCTTCCCTCACTATGATTTTTACTAATCAGGGCCTCATTGATCATCAGGGCATCATCATCAACGAAGACGATGATGTCTGTTTCGAAGGGCGAGACACGTTCCTGTGTAGGTTAAAACACAGCATAACATTCGCTGCCCTGAAAGAGAGACTACTGCGTAAGGTGCAACCAGAGGGCGACGAGCATGAAATAATTAGTATAATTTATCGGAAACCAGCTTGGGTTAATGGACGTGTGCACTGGTCTGCAATGGATGTCAACAACGACAATGACGTCCAAGCCATGATGGCAATTCATGTTATCTTTAAATGGAAGGGTTATCTGCATTTATACGTTGAAACCAGAAGGACCGTCGCTGAGATCCTTCGTTGTTTCACTCCACCATCTCAGTAGTTTCTATTTTGTTTTCGTTTTTTTGTTGTTGCAATCTGTTATTTTAAATCAATGTAGAAGAGATTTTTAATTAATCAAATAAATGTTTCATTTTTTATTTTTGCACTTCGGAAACACCATATTATATGATAAATTCGGAAGGCAATTTTAAGGGATTTCCAGAAATACATCAAATTGAGATAAATTCGGAAGACAATATTGAGGGATTTTCAGAAATACCTCAAATCTAGATAAATCCGGAAACATATTTTTTTGATTTTCAGGAAATATCATATTTTACGGTATTTTCGGAATGTAAAATGTGTTCCGGAAATACCGTAATATATGATATATCTGGAAAATCAAAAAAACATCCTTCTGGATTTATCTGGATTTGAGGTATTTTCGAAAATTTTAAAGATTTAAGGGGTAGTTTCGTCCGTTTGGTCATTTTAGGGTAGATGGTATAAGAGAATGCTATTTTAACCGTGTACCTCTTTCCATTTTTTAAACCCTTCTTATTTTTTTATTATTAGGAAAACAAAAAGCACGTATCGTGACCCTCTTCCCCAAATCCCTTTTATTCATTTTTAATCATTATTATTATATTTATATTTATTTATTTATGTATTTAAAGACCAGTATAAAGTATATTTGCACCCCCTTGTTACAATGATATAACACCTGTATTTAAAAATCAGACTTATACTTGCACCCTCTATGTTTTATTGATACAACCTTTGATAAAAAACTTCAGATTACTATTTGCACCCACAGTTTTAGTTATACACTCCCCCTGTGCATAAGCCAGTGTAAGCAGGCCATCCGCTTAAAAGCCAATGACAAAAATTGGGCTACCGCTAGTCGCACCCTCTTTTAATAATACAACACCTTGTAGCTAATTGGACCCCTCTTTTATTTTTTTACAACCCATTTCGTTTTTTATTTTTAAAGGGGACTATAAGTCGATCGTACAATCTGGTTAGTTATCGTTTTAGGACGAACGAGCCGTACGGCTCAAAAGTCCTAAAATCCCTATTAAAAATAAAATTCCAATTCAAAAATCACAAACATACAAACCACTCATTTCTTCTTCTCAAAAATATAATTTTCATGTTATAGGGGGTTAAGTTGGTTGTACTATGTTTTTAGAATAAATGAGTTGTACAAACTCAAAAATCTTAAAATCCCTAAATTAAAAAAGCAACAACAAATTAACTTATTCTATCCAAGAACTACGTAGCTTTGATTTCTCCATCGCATCTGGAGATACGTAGGAGCGGGGGGGGGGGGGGGGGGGGGGGGCACTCCTGTCAAGCACAAAAAATAAATAATTTTATTGAGTCTTCTTTTCTTTTTTTAATTCACAATAAAAGGGTAACTTTCTTTATGAAAGATGTCATGGGCTGCTAATACCCTCCCCACGCAGAACCGACTCCCGAGCCCGAATCTGGTTTTAAAGACCCTTATCCAAATCAAAGGGAATTACCAACGTTTGCCCTTATAATTAAACTTTGGTGGCAGCTTCATTTGAATCTTCGAAGAATCCTTTCCCATATTTTTCCGTCGCTACAGCTGGCAACTTCACTGGGGATAATCTTAGAGAGTCATACCTAATCTAATAGTTGTAAAATTTGTTTGTTAATTCAAATGTTTTATTTTACCCTTCTGTTTCATCTTTTATTCTTGTTGCATGTTATATTTTTATATGATATGTGAACCTTAGGATAGAAGACAATATTTCTTTGCATGTGTTGCTTGTTTTGCAGCTTCAGCGGTATGCTTCTAAACATTGCTCTTACACCCACTTCATTATTACACATCATCACACAGCCGGACTCGAGTATAAACCTAAGTTAGTACTAGGTTGCGTAGTGATGTCCTTCTGGATGTACATCCAGTTTGGTTATCACGAAAGCCTCACCTAGAGTTTGATCCCTTTGAGGATGCTATCTCTTCTAGTAGTTTACCTATTGCTGGGATTAGCATTCTTAATTGGGGTCCTTGGCTCTAGGAAGCTTATTTTGGACTTTGTAGAGGTACCATTGAAAGGTTCACTTAATAGACAAATCTTAGATATTTTAATTCTAAGGAAGCCCTTCTAGGTCACAAATGAGGTTCATCCCCCTGCATTCAAACAAATACTCATGCATCTGATCAATAGACCTAAACCCACCTTATTATGGAAAACTTCTCTATAAGTACTCATGAGCAAAGAAATGTAAATATCTTACAATAATTATAAGTTTGTTAAGCAAACATATTCTGGTATAAACCGAATAAATTGATATTAGCTTCGTTATCTCAAATTTTTGGAAGCTCAACTCTACTATTTATCTTCTCCATAAACAACTATAAGCTCATAAGGATAATGATTTTCCTATAAATTAAGAATCATCTAAACTGAGCGTTAGCCATATTTTCAAATTAATGATTCTAAACTACTAAAAAGTCTTATAAGTTACAGTTACTGGCAAAGTTAAATAAGAAAGTTTCCACAAAAGATATTGAAATACAGTCACTAAACTAGTAATTACAACTTACATAAAGGCTACTACTAGTCATTGCAATATAATTTCAACCTTTCTTTCTCTAAAATCACTAAATAACAAAGCATAAACTCAGAACCTTACCACAGCAAACGAAATGGTAGATAACAATATAACAATTTTAGTCACACTTCATTTATGCTTATAGCTTACTCAATTTAGAATTGAAAAATAAGCCATCCCCTCCCCTCCCCTCCCAAAACCCCCTCCCAAACATACCCTAAGTAAACATCACAAGTTCCAGAAACAGGGTCTTGAACCCGAAATTACACAAAAAAAATGAACAAGCTAAAAAATAATTTGGTAAATAGCCTCCAAATCTATCAAGCTGAAGGAATAAAGATGTGCTTGCCTAGCTGCTGCAACCTCCAAGCAATCAACTAAAGATATGCTCTCAGGACTCAGATAGGGACTAGTTCTTCACAAAGCTTTTTTTTATGGAGTTTGTGGCGATTGGAGAAAGAAAGGGGAATTCTATATCTATTTTTTTACCCCAATTTTCAACCTATTCTAATGTGGAAAATGAACCCCTTTTACACCTCTGCAAGTGTCCATTGCATGGGGAACATTCTTTAAGACCATTTCGTCTTTCTATGCACTTTTAGGACACATATCCTTATCAAATAATATCTTCATTGCAAGGAAGTGGCACCAACCCTGCACACACTACTGTGTTTGAATATTCCTTGCCAGGACAAAACCAGACACACTTTTCTGTTGATTTCATTATTTTTCTCTTTGATTTACTGCTAGCGCCAAAGCAAGTACCATAACAATAAAGTCAACAACACAATTTCTAGCAAATGCTACTTCTTCCATCTCAATTTAATTGTCCTCTTTGCCATTTTTTTTATCTCAAATTATTTGTCACTTTAGAATTTCAATGCAACATTTATTATTTTTTTCAACAATACCCTAACTTCTATTTGTATTTCCAAGGTTTCCATTCCTCTCTCCTCATAATAATATAGGGGTATTTTAGTCCTACCATACTTTTTGAACATAAAAAGTAGCATATCTAATCATTTTCTTAAAACCAAGGCATAACCTTAAACGACAATTAAATTGAGACGGAGGGAGTATAACACAACATTCATGAATCCACAAATTGAGCACCTAAGTGCCCAAGTAGAGTCAAAGCTGGCTGAACAATACAAAACTCTATTAACTTTTCTTAATTTCTTCGTTATAAAACACCCTTTGACTTTCAAAAATTAAACTAATGAAGTGAAAATAACTCTTATTTCTAAGAGTTATCAAAGCTTCCTTAAGTAAGTATTATCAGTATTACTCATGGAGATGACGCTTTCTAATGGAAACAGTATTGGAGTCCTCTGATTTTATAGATATATAACGTGTCATATTTTTTTTAATAATTGAAAAGATTTTATTAATAGTATTTAACACAAGCAACACGCAAGGCTATGAAGAGATAGTTGAGGTCATGATACACCAGCACAATTAAGCAACACCCACAATTACTACAAAACACCTAAGATATGATAGAAACTAACCCCTATGACAAGGACATAGAGACACCTAAATGAAGACCAATTTGATCACAAAAACCCCTAAATGTTGGCCATAGTTAACCCAAGCACCAATAAATAGGCCAACAATACACCAAGGGCGCGCGCTATTATCAATTTGATCACAAAAATACCTAAAGTTCCAAGTCCTACACTATAGTTAACCACAACCCAAACACCAAAAAAAGGAAGGAAACACTCCTAGAAAAAACACCAAGACAACATCCCAAATGCCTCGTGTCCCCAATGTACGTAGAACACACCAACGTTACACCAGTGTGCTTTTCCTTGCCTCAAAAAGATTCGTCTCGTTATGAAGGAAAGATCTTCCCTTCGTAACAAAACACCAATGAGCAAGACTTATTCCTAAAAACACCTAAAACGAAATTGTGAAACCCCAGTAATCCAAAGTTACCCGAAAACAAAAGCAGTAAAACGACACTAAGAAAAATGCCCACTCCAATGTAAACAAGAGACCAAACCAGCAATGAGGAAGAACGAACACCAAAATGAGTGCGAGCTCCTCCTATTGGATTCTCCAATAACACGCTATCCCTGACCACCACTACCACTATCGCGCTTCTATCATAGCATCGTCGAAACACCGTGAGCACTCTCAAATCACCACGAGTTCCGTCGAGTCATCACGAGTGCTGTCGAAGAAACAAGGAAAATCTACAATGAAACGATGGAGGGAAGGAGAGTGAGGGTGAATAAACAACGAGGGTCGGGAGTAGGGAGAAGGCGGAGTGGGGGAGATGAGTGAGGAGAAAAATTGAGGGTATGAAGAGGGGGAGATCCGAGGATGGTGGAGGGAACCCCCCCTCTAGCTAACGGCGGAAATTTTTAGGGTTGCTAGAGCTGAGTTTGCTTTATCTTTTCCTATCCCACGAGTAGAGCGATGGTAAGACGAGTTTTTTCAAGAACCTCTCCGAAACATTTCTAGAATGCGTTGATAACATGTCTACTTTAAATGTTTGCTAGACGCTAATATCTCTCTCCGTACGTTGGCTTAGTGATCGGTCTCTTATATGTATAATAAAGTGCAAAGATTTAGGTGGAATCTACTCTTCTACTAAAATAAAAAGATCTACTAGCAAAATTCCATTTTTAGACATTCGCCAATTTTGCCACGTATCCCAATTTATGGTCAAAATCGTAAAAGACCCATAAAAAAACAAAAAGTACAATTTTTACTTTTACTTTTTCTCTCTCTTCTATCCTCTCTCCTTTTTACTTTTATTTTTTCTCTCTTCTTTTTACTTTTACTTTTACTTTTCCTCTCTCCTCTCTCCTTTTTTTTCTATTATTTTCCTTTCTCTTCTCTCTCTCTCTCTCTCTCTCTCTCTCTCTCTCTCTCTCTCTCTCTCTCTCTCTCTCTCTCTCTCTCTCTCTCTCTCTCTCTCTCTCTCTCTCTCTCTCACTTTACTTTCTTTTATCTCTCATTCTTTTTTAATTTCCTTCCTCCCGCCCTTCCATTCACTAACAGTTATCGACAAAAATTTAACCACTATCGAAAACTCCAAATAAACAATATAAACAAGTGGCAACGTGAGCACGAGAGAACAGCGATGGGAGCGGCAACGGGAGCAGCAATGAGATCGGTAACGAGGAGGCAATGAGAGACTGACAATGGGATCAACAATAGGAGAGGCAACGACAACGGGGAGCGGAAATGGGAGCGGCAATGGCACCAGGAGCGGCAATGGGGTGCATATTTTATATTATATCTCATCTTCTTTTTTCCTGACTTCTACTCCATTATTAAGATTAGAAGAAGATACTGGCTTTCTTTTTATTTTTTGCAACACAAGTATTTTAAGCAAGTTGAAATACAGTCTCTTTATCAAGTTTTTTCTTTTTCTAAATATTTATAGATTCTTAGCAAATTATAATAATTACAGTGTCACCCGTGCGAATGTACGGGTAAAGTACTAGTGTACATAATAAAAAATCAACAGGTTTAAATATCATTATAGTCCCTGCAAATATAGTGATTTTTTGTGTTTAAAAATGTTGATTTGGTTTTTTATTATTACGTGGCAAAAGACTAAAATAAAAAGTTAGCTATGTTTGCAGAGACTAAACTGAAAGTTTGTTACATTTGCAGGGACTAAAAAAGAAGCCACGTTAGTTTTTTTACACACAAAAAACACTTTGACGACCAAAAGAGATGGATTTATAAATTGTAGGAACTAAAACGAAAAAATATTTTTATAAGGACTAAAACCAAAACCCGTTATATTTACAAGGACTAAAATGATATTTAAACCAGAAAAACATATCATCGAAAAATCAAATCGAATTTCTATTCATTCTTTTGGAAATGTTAAAATGCCAAATTAGTATAAAAACAGACGGAATAGAATTTAGGGTCACTTGAGACGAATAAATAATGCGACTAAATTTCACAAGACGATTAGACCTGGTTCAAAAACTTTACCTTGAAGTTTGCGCGTATGTTAATTTATTGATTTTGTTTAAATCTATAAAGGCATTTTGTGTGAATATTGCAAATTATCATGAAAGCAATATTCGGATAGAAGAATTTTAGATAGAGAAGTTAATGAAGGGAGAGCTTGTTCAATTACCTTTGTAAATTTGTGTGAATCCTCATTATTCAAGAATTGAACAGTCCCGTTCTTGACATTTTATGGACGCTAGGTAAATTGTGAGAAAATGCCCTCTTACATAACTATTTTTTAATTTGAAAATATTTCAATTAAAGGCAAAAAAATAACTTATTTCATTTAACACAATACACATTAATACATAATAATAGTTTTACAAAATATCAGAAAACTTCTCTTTTCTCGGAAAACGGTTTCTTCGAGAATTTTGAGATGTAAAATCATTTATAATCTCATCAACATCAATGTTCTCCAACATATCCTTTCTCAGTTGACAAAGTTGCCAAAGTGTTCAATCTCTCTTGTAACAGTTGGGCATTCTGTTTAAAAAATATTTTGCCTCTTTAACGATTTTAATGATTGATCTTCTAACACTTTGTGACATCATAGGTGCATTTGGTACATTAATATTATCAAGATTATCATTATTAGATGCATTTGGCACATCATTAGAAACGCTTGAATTATCATCAATTTTATCATTGTTATCCAAATTTTCTTGGGCTGTGGGTTTTTTTCTATATTGTAAGTGGGTTTGGATGAGGAGGACAATGAAGCGGCAATGATGATTTGCAGATATGTTTTCACGTTTAAAAGAGTTTGACGGTTCTGAGAGTTTTCTCTGTGTGAGTTTATTTTTGGGAAGAGAAATAGTCCGTGTACGTAGGTTTTTTTTGGGCCATTTTTACTTAACTTTTTTTTGTTATAACACTAGTATAATTTAAGCTTAGTATAAATTTTTTTGGGCCCCCTATAAACGTGGGCCCTAAGCGATCGCACCCCTTGCCTAGGCTTAGGACCGGCCCTGCTATTAAAGAAGAAAAGAAAACAAAGCAGGAGTACAGGACCCAAGTATTCCCCTAAACACATCAATAAAATGAATTTAGCTCTTGTTTTTGTGTTGGTTGAACCCCAAGAGTTCCCCCAAACACTTCATTAAAGAAGGACTATCCTTTCTTATCATGAACCGTTCAGAGAAACTCTAAGAGTGTGTTTGGGAGTTTGGAGGGGAGGGGAGGGGAGGGGTTGGGACTAATAGTATAAATGCTTTAGTAATTAGGAGAAAAATTATCCCCCTAAACCCCCCAAACCCCTCTCCTAGTTTATTTTTGGAGTCCCTCCAAACTCCCCCAAATATGGAGGGTTTTGGAGGGGCTCCAAAAATAAACTAAATTCGTTGGAATGATATATGTTACTAGAGTTCAATGATCTTGCTGCAATGGCTTGTTGCAGATCAGCATATTTCTCTAATTTATTAAAGAGTAACTCTTGAGAATTGTGGTAAGTTCTCGTCTCTGAAAACATAAAACAAAGTAATAAAAATGGACATAAGATATAGTAGGTAGAAAGAAAGAAGGGATTTGTAATGAAATAAATAATAACAATTATATAATCATAAAGGGCCTCATGAAAAATCTAATTGATTGCTATAAAAAAAAACAAATTGGATTGAAGGGTTATAAAAGGAATAAAACATCTTTAATATGAATCAAACTTATTGAGAGAGAGAGAGAGATAACATGAGTTAATAAATTAATCATTTCAAATGTTGCCGAGTACTTGAACATGAAGAAGAAGATTACTTATTGTTAACACCCAAAAATAATTAGGTCGTTGGCCGAGGGCTGAGCGAAGAAGGGAGTAGAATTAGAGTGCTGAGGCAGGCCACCAGGCAAGGATTTTAAGAGATAATTCCCTGAGAGAAGAACTAAGAGAGGCCCTCGGGGCATATCACTAGACAATTCCCCGAGGAAGGGGTCAGACCGAGGAGCCATGAGCGAGACCGAGGGAGAGTACAGCCTCAGCCTATAGAGTGCCACGGCCAGGGTAGGCTCAGGTGCCTGAATTACTGTCTGAGGACGAAGGTTAGCTGTGTAAACCAAGTGGCTGAGGTAACGCAGGCTTGCTTGGAAGGCACGTAAGAGGAAGCACGAAGACAGAACGTGAGAGCAGTTGAAGATCAAGCGAAGGAGCGAAGCCTTGAAAAGCGGAGTGAGGGAGTTCACCCCACTAACCGTGCTAGTGAGATCGTGGGTGGTTGCGCTTCTTCAAAAACGTGAGAAACCCTAAGCCTATTTATAGAGTTAGAAAAAATATGACCGTTGAGACA
Source organism: Astragalus membranaceus (assembly GCA_039519185.1). Classification (NCBI taxonomy): domain Eukaryota; kingdom Viridiplantae; phylum Streptophyta; class Magnoliopsida; order Fabales; family Fabaceae; genus Astragalus; species Astragalus membranaceus. Next base: position 49,706,635 of record CM076849.1, read on the forward strand.
ATTTCTAACAAGTGAAAAATCGATTGTTTGCTTAAAACCACTTAGTATGACAATCGATTCTTTGCTTTAAAAAGAGAACAACTTCATAAGAGAATGATTGATTGATTGCTTCTAAAACTAAGTGCAAAAATCGATTTTGTACTTAAAAAAAATACGATCATAATCAATTTTGAGCTTTAAAAGAAATAAAGTTTTGATCGATTATGTGCTTTAGGAAAAATGAGACATTTTAAAAATCAAGTGGATAATCGATTTTGTGCTTCCCACAATCAAGCTCATAATCGATTTTGTGCTTGATGAATCATGTCCAAAATCGATTGTTTGCTTTATAAAATAAGTGAATAATCGATTTTCCACTTTAAAAACACAAAGTCATCAATCGATTGTTTTCTTTCCAAAACAAGTTCTTTTTAAAACAATCAAGCCACAAATCGATTCTCGACCTTACACTAGGAAGTGAGAAATCGATTTCTAGCTCTAAAAGCAAGAGAGAAATCAATTTCTTGCTTTAAAGACCAAATCATGAATCGATTCTTTACTTCAAAAACAAGTTCTTTTAAAACACTAAGCCATGAATCTATTTTCTTTAAAAAACAACAATTCATTATTTGTGCCTAACCTATTAGCTTTTATATAAAAGATTTTACCAAGCCTAGCTCAATTTTATTTTATATAAAAGAGTTCTATTTTAAAAGATCATCTCTCAACTACAAAAGTCATAGAGCTGAAGTGACGGGATCTTAAACGCGTTCTATGGAAAGCAAAATAACACATAAGTCTTGAACGCTTGAGTAGCTTCTCCTCCGAGCTGCTACACTTTAAGATATCCTGTGCTTTGGTTTAGCCCTGTGCTTTGGTTCAACTATAACCATTAGTAAACAGATTGTAATTTGTTATCATACAAAACAAAGAGTGTTTGACCTTGGTTCAACAAACTCCCCCTTTTTGATGATAACAAATTACCTTATGCATAGGGAGGCGATAAACAAGAAACAACCGCATAAGCTCCCCCTAATACCTCTCCTATCAACATATTCATGTTGGGAGTAAAGTAACTTGGTCAAGGTTTTTTCACCAACCTCAAATTTTTTTAAGGATTCTTTCAAATTTTCATTTTCAACCTTGACTTTTTCAAAATTTTGTATAAGCTCAAGAAGCTCAAGGTTGAAAGGTTTAATTTTATGTAGCTCATTCTTAAACTTAGCTACCTCCTTCTCAAGAGTCTCAATTTGAGTAGCATGCTTTTGTTGCTCTTTGTCAAATCCTTAGATTTAAACAAAAGAGTTTCATGTTCATTATAAAGATCTTCAAAAGCCTCACTCAAGTCTTGACTACTACACACATCATCAAATAAGTCATCATGCTCAAGTGAATCAAAAAGACTATATATGGTTAGCAAGGATTACCTTAGGGGTGTCATTTGCCATAAGACAAACAACATTGGCCGTCTTCTCTTCTTCATCTGTTTCACTATCAATGTGAAGATTGTTCCATGTAGCCTCAGGGGTGTCGTTTGCCATAAGACAAACAACATTTGCAACCTCCTCTTCTTCATCTGTTTCACCATCAGTATCAGTATTGTCCCATGTAGCCTTCATGGGTTTCTTCTGTGGGTACTTGGATTTTAGCTTTGGACAATTCACTTTGAGGACCCAGTTTGTTGCATTCAAAACATTTTGGTTGATCATCTCTTCTCTCATAACTATCTCCTTTGTTGTACCCGGATTTCTTTGAATAGTCACCCTTCCCAAGCTTGTTGAATCCCATGAATTTTTTGAATTTCTTGGCAAACATAGCCATGTCTTCATCAAACTCAACCTCTTTCCTTGCCATCTTAGGAGTCTTAACAGCAGCAAGAGCAAGAGACTTCCTTTCTTTGACCGCTTCTTTTTCTTGAGTCTTCTTAGCGGCCAACACAACCTCAAATGCAAGAAGTGACCCAATCAAGTCTTCTTGAGGTAAAGTGCCAATATCTTTGGCTTCAGTGATAGAACAAGTCTTTGGAAAGAATTCACTAGTCAAGGATGCAAGAATCTTCCCTTTCAAATCTTTCGTTGAATACTTCTTCCCAAGTGCTCTCAAGTTATTCACTATCAGGTTCAATCTTTGGTGCATAGCTGCAACAGATTCACCTTCCTTCATCTTGAAAGCTTCATACTCATAAGTGAGAACTCTAATCTTTGTGTCCTTCACTTGACTCCTACCAACATGTGTCGCTTCCAGACAGTCCCAAATTTCCTTGGCTGTCTGACATCCTTTCACCCTTCCATACTCTTCTTCACATAGAGATAGGTGAAGAATATTCATTGCTTTGCCATTGAGAGATATTTTTTCTAAATCAGGCTTTCTCAGCTCACTCAAGTCAATGGCATAAATTTCTTCAATCGGTACTTTCTCAGCTGCACCAGTAGTTTGAGATTTGGTACTATCTCCCTCAGCAACAACCCCAGGTTTAGTAATCTTGATTCTCATAGGAGTGACTGGTCCATCAACAATGATCCTCCATAAAGTGAAATCTATAGCCTGCACATGGCATTTCATTCGACTACTCCAATAGTCATAGTTAGTCCCATCGAACAGGGGTGGCCTATTGAAGGACATCCTCTCTTTCATAAATGAACCCATAATCACAAAAATAGCGAGATGTTAAGCTCTATATGCAATTTCTACCTTTAAATCGAATGTGGAAAAAAGGATTTAAACTATATGCAACAACTATGCAAGCTATAACAATAGGCAGAAACAATTTACAATGATAATGATATCTAAGCACAATAATAACAAATGCAATAACAATTAACAATTAAAAGGGAAATGAAATGTAAAGATAAGGGAAAGAAGTACACCGTGACTTTTACGAGGTTCGGGATAACTTACGTCCTCGGCCTCCGGCTTTGCAACTTCCGGACTTGATAATAACCACTATAAGAGAAAAAATTCTTCAACGTCTTACAAGCAAGCAAATCCCCTATAGCTATCACACCAATCTCAATTTTCCCAAATTGAGAACCCAAGCTCCCCGCTAAGGATTTCACTACAATTAAATCTCCCTGATTGAATTACCCAAGGAAACTCTCAGGATTTCACAACAATCAAATATAGATGTTTACAATTGAGAACTAGGATCCAATCACTCAAGCATATGAAAATTATGTAGTTGAGAGAGATGAGAGATTTGGATTAGCGTGATTCCCAACCTAACTAGTGTTGAAGAACGTGAAAAATGAGTGTGACGGTGAGAGTTTGCATTCTGTTTTTTTTATTTTGTAGGTTGTTGCGCTTCTTCAAAAACGTGAGAAACCCTAAGCCTATTTATAGAGTTAGAAAAAATATGACCGTTGAGACAATTTCTAACAAGTGAAAAATAGATTGTTTGCTTAAAACCACTTAGTATATAAATCGATTCTTTTCTTTAAAAAGAGAACAACTTCATACGAGAATGATCGATTGATTGCTTCTAAAACTAAGTGCAAAAATCGATTTTGTACTTAAACAAAATAGGATCATAATCGATTTTGAGCTTAAACAAATAAGGTTATGATCGAATGTGTGCTTTAGGAAAAATGAGACCTTTTAAAAATCAAGTGGATAATCGATTTTGTGCTTCCCACAGTCAAGCTCATAATCGATTTTGTGCTTGATGAATCAAGTCCAAAATCGATTGTTTGCTTTATAAAACAAGTGAATAATCGATTTTCCACTTTAAAAACACAAAGTCATCAATCGATTGTTTTCTTTCCAAAAAAAGTTCTTTTAAAAACAATCAAGCCACAAATCGATTCTTGGCTTTACACAAGGAAGTGAGAAATCGATTTCTAGCTCTAAAAGCAAGAGAGAAATCGATTTCTTGCTTTAAAGACCAAATCAAGAATCGATTTTTTATTTCAAAAACAAGTTCTTTTAAAACACTAAGCCATGAATATATTTTCTTTAAAAAACAACAATTCATTATTTGTGCCTAACCTATTAGCTTTTATATAAAAGATTTTACCAAGCCTAGCTCAATTCTATTTTATATAAAACAGTTCTATTTTAAAAGATCATCTCTCAACTACAAAACTCATAGAGCTGAAATGACGGGATCTTACACGCGTCCTATGGAAAGCAAAATAACACATAAGTCTTGAACGCTTGTGTAGCTTCTCCTCCAAGATGCTACACCTTAAGATATCTTGTGCTTTGGTTCAGCCCTGTGCTTTGGTTCAACTATAACCATTAGTAAACAGATTGTAATTTGTTATCATACAAAAGAAACACTAGTGCAGAAAAGACATTTAGCATCAGTTATTTTGGACATTTAGCATCGGTTATTTGCCGATGCTAAATGTCGCGATGCTAAAAGTGAGACATTTAACATTGGGTGTTTAAATAGCCGATGCTAAATGTCCATTTCATCACTATTTTTGATGCCTGAAAATTACATTTTTTCATCGGTTATTTGAAACAACCGATGCTAAATGTCCTGAAAAATGACATTTAGCATCGGTTATTTGAAACAACCAATGCTAATGTCCTGGAAATGACATTTAGCATCGGTTATTTGAAACAACCGACTCTAAATGTCATTATTGATACATTCAGCATCGGTTGTTCCAAATAACTGATGCTAAAGGTCATTTATTGATACATTTAGCATCGGTTGGTTGTTTCGAAATAACCAATGCTAAATGTAATTTTCTTGATAAAAAAATGACATTTAGCATCGCTTGTTTTAATTCATATCGGTCGTCTAATTTATAAGAACCTTTTAAATAAAGATTATCCCTGATAACCAGGCATAGTAAATTTATCAAATTACTCCACCATAACACAATTTAGATTGCCTTTCTTTACCAATTTTGCGAAAGCATGTAAAACAACCATAACACAAACAAGATACTTCAAATTCTATTGACATTTAATATCATACAATACAAGTTATTAATCTTATAAGTTCTACAAGTTTCTTACACCAAATTCCATCAATCTTCCTTAGTTTGGAAACAATATATTGAATAAATAGAACATCTATAATAGAAATGAAGATATTGATTTGCATAATTGAATCAACTGGATCAACCGGATCAAATGGACTTCCAATTGAAAACATAGCTTTACCCTGCAAATAGAAGAGACATAATATGGCAGATAAGACTTAAGAGTTTTGTTTGGTTTATATGCTGCAAGATTAACTCACATAATGATGTTTCTTAAGCTAGGAAATAAGAAATAAAGAAAATTTACCTTGCTCCATGTATAAGCTTCTTCAGTTCAAATATACCAGTTCCAGCTTTCAATAACCAAAAAAATATTTCGTAAGCCTCCAACTAGTTTCCGGGAAGCAAGCAATCTTGCTAACACCACAATGTTGTACTCTATATTAAGCCAAAAAGAATATCAAAGTCAGTAACCTGAATTTAAATATGAAACTGAGCATATCATCATTAAAAACAAGGTGAGATGAGATGTATCTTTCCAGAAGATCGAATGCATTGTGATTGGTGAAGTTGCCAGTGCTGCTAAGAGCCCAATCAGTGAAGCACCTTTTCTTTGTGTCAGCATCATAAATTTTACTACTAACATTTGCTTCATTTCCACCTCAATTAATGTGCATTGAGTAATGATCTGCTCAAGCAACAATGCCAAACAAAATTATAAAGAAAGTTTTTGATTTTTTAATACTAAATTCCGATTTGAAATCTGAACCACCCAATTTAGATCAGATGGCTCCGAGCTGTTGACTGCATGACTGCATGCATATTTTGACCGCACCAAAACCTGATCCAAGAAACAACTGTGTAGGAAGCTTACATCTTTTCAATCAATGCCCATTTAGCAATGAAATCAGGTATCTTCCCAGAGAAATTATTGTCACATATCCTCCTAAAATTCCATTTGATAAGTCAGTTAGCAAAGCAATATCAAAATTTAAACTGAAACACCAATAAAATAACACATTAATCCACTGAGCTTCAAATGTATAGTTTTATAAGCTCACTAGCCAATATTTTCAGTTTATCATATTCATATGGTAACCATGTGCTAGAAGATGCCAAATTTTGTTGGTTCAATATTGATTTTACTAGTGATTATAGATAAATTAGATGGATTAGGAAGCAAATACTTACAAATCAGTCAAGTTAATCAACTTGGAAAGTGTGGATGGCAATGCTCCACACTAAACAACCATGATTCATTGTTAAACACCAGAAAATAATATGTTAAGAGGAAACAGAAGCAGAGATTACAATTCCAATAAGGAGACAAAGAAGCTCAGAAGAAGAATTACAGTTTTTCTAAATAGTTTCCAATCTCTGTTGGAATGAATCCTGAAAATAGCGTTCCTTCTATACTCCTGTAACAGTCATACAAATATAGGTTATATAAACAAATCAGTAGACATAAATTGGATATTATACTAGGCTGGCTAGCTATCCTGGAACTAGGGTTTTAAAAATTGGTTTGTAATCGCAATTAAGGCTGCAATATCATGGTTTTATTTCGTCTCCATGACTATAAAACGAATAGAACTGAGGCCGCATCAGCAGTATTTGACTGTAATTCTCCATCAAGGATGGCGATGTGACTATAATTGTGCCTTGCCTTGAACACCTTCCTTTAGGTGAAAACAAAAGGTATTGGAATTAGAGGTAAACACTATCCCAAGATAATCCATGTATATTTTGAGTTTCTTCTAAAATGATTTGGATTTGTCACTATGGTGAGTGACAAATATGATGAAGAAATCAGAAGAAGTGGTAAAGAGATGATGAAATCAGAAGAAGCTCTGGATAGAGCAAAAAAACGTACCTCCAGGCCAAGAAGCACTGGAGAGAGCCGTGAAACTTAGGGTTTCAAGCGAAGATGCTTGAACAGTGCGTTTCAAAGATGGATTCTGGACAGATGCTTGACGATGTGCGAAGATGATTGATGTTTTGTTTGCGAAGATGGATTCTGAACCTAGCTTGACGATGTGCGAAGATGATTGATGCTTGACGTTGTGCGAAGATGATTGATGCTTGACGGTGTGCGAAGAGTGTTTGATGCTTGACGGTGTGCGAAGATGCTTGACGATGGATTCTGAACCTAGCTTGAGTGTTTGTGCGAGGGAAGGAAGGGAGAGGATTCTGAATCTAGCAGAGAGTTCGCAAATAGTGCGTGAAAGGGTTGAGACCTAGTGTTTGTGCGGGAGATTGATTAAAATGGGTTTCGACATTTAGCATCGGGTCTTTTAACAGCCGATGCTAAATGTACCTGAATTGGACATTTAACATCGGTTGTTAAAAACAACCGATGTTAAATGTCCAATTCAGGTACATTTAGCATCGGCTGTTAAAAGACCCGACGCTAAATGTCTAACGTGAACTTAAATTTTTGCTCTTAATTTAAAAAATGCCACCAATGACACATTTAGCATCGGGTGTTCAAATAACCGATGCTAAATGGTGCTTTTTAATGTTAAATTTGCACTAGTGAAAGAGTGTTTGACCTTGATTCAACACAAAATTCTTCACCCCTATACCACCATCCTTCTTGGGTCTGCACACCTTGTCGCAAGACACCCCGTGTGTGTCTTTTAGTCACATACTGCATGGCTTCATTAAGAGTTCTTATTTCAAAGATCTTACCCCATTGACTAATAAATGTGGCAATGTTCACTGTATGGGTTTATTTTCAAATATCTAAGTTTAAACAATATTAGTTCAAAAGTCCTAGGCCTTTTAATGAATTCTTCCCATATTGATCCTTGAATCAACATCCAAACCCTTTCAGCATTTACTTACAAATGCTTAATCTATGTTGATCATTCTAAATTCATGCTTGAAAATAAAAACACGCAAGGTTCAAAAGTGCTAAAGAAACATCATAGACATTATTAAAACCATTAAAGATCCATTACAAAGTTCAAAGTATTCTAACATAAAGTATTTAAATTATGATGAGCACAAAAACAAAGTAAACATAATAGGTTCCAGAAAATAGAGTGTTGGCACTGAAAACAAGAAAATGAACTAGTTCGAAAATAATATTGTAAATAGCCTCCAACTCTATCAAGATGGAAGAATAACAACGTGGTTTCCTAGCTTCTGGAACATCCAAGCAATTAGCTCAAAATATGATCTTAACACCCAGTTAGGCACCGGTTCTTCAAAAACTTTTCTGTGGAGTGTGCGGCGATTGGAGGAAGAAAGGGAAATTCATTGTCTAGCTTTTTACCCTAATTTTCAGCCCAGCCTAAAATGTGGAAACATTAGCCCCTTTTATATCCTCAACAAGTGTCCATTGCATATGTCACACTCCCTTACAACTTTTTGTCTTTCTTGCACCTTTATGACATTTGTCCTTATCCAAAAACATATTTTCAAGGCAAGGGGGTGGTCCTAAGCTCTAAACACACTACGACGACGTCTCTCATTCATAGTATTTTGTTGGTACCAAAACATGTGCCATATAACACTGAAGTTAGCAACACAAAATCTCGCACATGTTAGAACACGTATAGTGATTCCCTAATGTGACTGCAGGTGCTGCATTTAGTGTTTTTAAAGGGTATATTTGACATTTCCTTATTAGTTATTATTTTTCTATTTTCTCTTTTCTGACTTTTTACACTGAATGCAGGACCTGCAATCACATTGTGATATGAGACTGCAGGGAATCACTATCCCTAGAACACTAGAACACACACTCAATCCTCAAAAATGAGTGCGTAAGTGCTCAAATAAGCCCAAACCTGTGTGACAACAACAAGACTCTATTAACAACTGCTTTTCCCAATTTCTTTATATTTAGACACTCTTAGACTTGAAAAGATTAAATTAACGAAATGTAAATAACTCTTGTTTCTATGAGTTAGACAGCTTTTTCAAAGATACTCGTGTAATAAGGTGTAATGTCCCCATAAAAAATTAATATATCGTTGAAAACTTAAATCGTGTTAGTATTAAATTTTTTTGAAATGTTAAAATGCCAATTAGTATGAAAACAGATGAATTTGGGGTCACTTGCGAGGAAAAAATAATGCAACTAAATTTCACAAGATGATTAGGACTAGTTCCAAAACTTTACCTTGTTTGCATGTATGTTGATTTATATATTTTGTAAATATAAGAAATATAGGAATTTTGCGTGAACATTACAAATTATCTTTGAAAGCAATATTAAGATATAAAATAATTTTATAGATAGAGAACTTAATTAAGGGAGAGGTTGTTCAGTTACCTTTGTAAATTTGTGTGCTTCCTCATTGTTCAAGAATCTATTGAGGAAGATAAGAAAGCAGAGCAGGATCACGTCAATCAAATGAATTTAGCTCTTGTTTTTTGTGTTGGCTGATCCCCAAGAGTTCCCCCAAACACTTCATTAAAGAAGGACAATCATTTCTAATCATGAAGCGTTCAGAGAAACTATAAGGGACGGTCAACAAATAATTAATCTCCTAAACATGCTTTACTACTTACTAACTCCATGTCTTGTGTAGGCTAAACAAATGAGTAGCATGTATATATAGTATTGAGATTGTGTTCAAAGGACAAATAATAATAAGATGAATAGTCGTGTGGCCATATGCATGTAGTCTTCTAGTATTGAATGTAGTCAGGATTTATGGCAAGAATGGGAATGAAAGAAAGCTTCTAATTTTAGTATAAGAACATTCTTATTGTATCAGCATCATATCTCTAATACCCGCAAGTTGTAAAGGTTGCAGACTTTCACGTATTAGATTCCATTTAACACTTTTATCTTTGCATCACAAAAGCTATGAAAGAGGACATATATCAAAAACATAATAGAATAGAATAGAATGTGGCTACTCGATATCTTCTGTGCCTGTCTTGGTCTCAATTCCCTTTTGTCCAATGTTATGTCTAGGTTCATTTTTTGCAATTTGCATCTTTTTTTTTTGAGATTTGCAATTTAAATCTTTACCTCCACCTTTTCATGTAGAAGGCCAAATTTACTAGGCCAGTGCAAAGATCATATATAACTCCTTATATATGTACATAACAATATATATAGAGTATCTTATTCTTAAATACATGAATACATCACGTGTCACCTAGTGTTCTCTCAAACTCTTCATCGACTAGGCCTTTTAAGCTATTTTCTTTTATGTGTTTGGGGGAACCCTCAGTGGTATTTAATATGATTATAAAAGTAATTAAAATATTTCATACAATTATATCCACATGTTCTTTAGAGTTTGAACTAGGATCTCCACTTTGGATTATTCATGTAGACATTTGCTCATTGCAGACTTAGTTTTTTTTTAGATAAGTAAAAATTGCATTAAGAAGGTACAAGGGGTACCCCAATCCTTTTACATATCATAAACACAATGATAAACAATCATAGGGACTAATACACCAATATTTAAAATTTATTTGTAATGAACTACCTACCCTATTAGAGAATCAACTCCATGATAAAGCTTTAACATGATACACCATTTGGGATACGGCTATGGTACCTCCTCTAAAAATGATCCTATTTCGGTTTGTCCAAATGACCCATACACCTGCTACCCAAATTAGGAATCTGAACTTCTTATTTTTTTTACCGTCACAGGACCGTGAAGCCTGAAGTGATCCTAGCCACTTGTAAAGTGTCCACCTTTTAAACCAGACCAATCTTCAATCATTTTTCACATCTGATCCAAAATGCAGCAAGTGAAAAACAGGTGATTTGCACACTCTTCAGTCCGAAAGCACTGCACACACGCAGATCTTGGGTTGAACGCCACTATACCACGCTATTGGAGAGCGACGCGAGTTGGCAGTCTATCCAATAATACTCTCCAAGTATGCACAACATATTTAGATATGGAGCTGATGTCTTCCACAGTTTCTTAATGATCTTCCTTCTCTCCTCATCCAGTGGAGATTCAGTGGAGCTGTTACTTAGCCACTCGTAAACAACTATGACCGTATAAGAAGAGTCTCTATCCATGTCCAAATTCGAGCTATATATCCTTTCTCCTATGTAATACCCCAATTTTGTCCGCCCAAGTCAAAAAACATTTTTCAGAAAAATAGAAGCAATAAGGTAATTCATAATGTGTGGAAAATAGTGGATTGGTGCATTTATGTGTGTTCGTCCCCTATTTCGCATTTTTATTTGAATTACGCGCGCGCGCCAGTAGTAACTGCGTGAGCTGTGCCCTGTGCCCTGTGCCCTCGTCATTTGGCACGTGTCTGTATTTTCATCAAAAAAGGCCATTTATTGATCATTATTAATTTTTGGCACCCAAAAACATTTTTCTTAATTTTTAGGAATTTTAGGAAATAAAATAGCGCATATTTTTGCATTTTTGGGCATCTAAATAAAAGCGAATTAATTATTTTCGGACCAAGACCAGGTCAAGGACGTGGCATACATGTTACTCTACCAAGGGTAATTTTTGTATAATTTTTGGAAAGAAAGTCCTAGTCCAAAATAATTAAAAATGCATTTTCCCCATTTTTAGTGCATAAAAAACCCAAAAAAAGACCATTAAATATTCCCCAATTACAAAATGACAATTTTTATTGCCTAGAATAATTAGAGGGAACATTTTATGGTGCTCAAATATATATATGATACTTTTTAATAGGTGCACATTCACTTCCATGCCCAAAATTCAAAAAGTCAAAAAGAAAGAAGTGTCCTCAATAAGACAAAAAATCAAAAAACAAGTTTTTTTCCTCTCTCTCTCTCCCCCCACAATTTCTAAATTCTCTCTCCCCCCCCCCCACAATTTCGAAATTCCCTCTCTCTCTCTCTCTCTCTCTCTCTCCACAATTTCTTCCACACTCTTCTATTCCTTATTCCTTAAGAATATGCTTTGTACTATTCTTAACTTTTCCCTTTTGGTGACCATCACTCACTCCCACATAGATTTATGCCCTCTTTTGTAAATTATCCCACCCACTCACACTCACCTCTTCACAAGAAAACACAAAATTACTTCTTTGGTAACATTCCATCTCAATTATACCCTTAACCCTATTTTTACCTCACATCACATATGAGCCTCCATTCCCAAAATAGGACAAGCTTTTCACACAAGCTCTCCCTCCCTCTCATATGCGAATCCACACCCTACTCCCTCACCCTCATTTTTGTGTTTTCTCACTACCCACAATCCAAGTGATCTCTAATCCTAGCCCTTCATTCAAATTTAAAACCCAATCCTAGAGCACCTAGTAAAGAACAATGACCTAATTACCCCTAGACCTAAAACAACTCTATAAATACCATCTCATTTCCACACATGAAAATCTTTAGCCTCTCATTTCTCACTCACACAACCCTCACACAACCTTCCTCTCCTCCAAAGATCCCCTAGGCCGTAGCCTCCACCCCCAATTCCTCCTCCATTCTTCTTCAATTCACTCCCATTTTCTATCTCAAATCCACTCCTACTTCACATATCATCCTTCTCTTCTACTAAAACCTAATTGTTCATCATCTAACCTCAAGAATCAAGGCAAGGGGCGCAAGTTTCATTGAGGTTTGTGGAGGATTTAGTTGATTTGTGGTCTTGTTCTTCATATCACTCCCTTCATAGCTTGGATTCAAGGTAAAACTTCAAAACTCTTGCATTTTCTTCATTTTTGCATAATCTCTCTTCTCCTCATCTCAACTCCTTCATATATTGTTGTTGTTGCTTTGAGGAGCCATCTCAAACACTATTGACAAGCACTTAGGGAGGCTTGGGTGTTTGAGGTGGCTCCTTGGCTTTGAAGGAGTTGTTCTTGTGTTTTCTTGCATTTTCTTGAATTTTGAATCTTGTTTGCCTAATTTTCGTCAAATGAAAACTCATTCTCATACTCCATGTGCATTCGGCCATGAACTCTATTTTAGGGTTCTTGTGTGTTCTTGTTCATTTTATGATTTGAGTTTGAATAATTGTTGATCTTGGACCATACATAGCCTTGGGTTTGGGCAAGGAAAATAGGGTTCATGTTGCTTGTTTTGTTTTCTTTAATGAATAAATGCATGATTTGGCTAATGTTTGTTTTAGGAACTTGCATGATAGATTAGGTCCTCTTCTTTTGTGTTGTTTTGTGTGTTAATTTGTCAATTTTTGCATGAAATAAGTTGATGATTCCATGCTTGTATGCATTCGACCATGACTAGGGTTTTTACCCCTTTGATTGCTTGAAGATTGTCATTTTGATTGTGGTTGAGTAAATGCAAGTTGTGTCATTGTGTTTTTTAAGTTTTTACCATTTCTTAACTTTTTACTTTTACCATCTCATTCACTTTTTATCACTTATTTCATTAAACTTTTTACCACTTTGCATTCTTTTCTTTTACTACATTGCATCAAAACTTCTTACCATAACTCATCTAACCTTTTACCACTTTGAACCATGAATCATTTGCATAAAAACCCCAAAACATTTTCTCACTTGCATTTCAAACTTTTTCAACTTTATAAAATAAACCCCAAAATACTTTTACCACTTTCTTACCTAAACCTTTTACCAAAACATTTTCACCCTCATGCATCTTCATTCATCCCTATTTTATGCGACACTCTCATGCATCCTCTTGTCTACTCATTCATACATTCATTCTTGTATGCTTGCCTAATCATGCCTCATTGCTCACATGTTCATTCACCTAACCTAGAATACTCTATGCCTATGATCAATTGTATTCCTTTGTTCTTGATGCCATTTGAATGTCTTGACTTAATTGTGCACAAACCCTTCTACACAATCATGTGCCCTTATAAGACTACCAACATGTGTAGCATAGAGGCATATGTGCCCCTCTTGAGATTGCTTCCAACTTGTGTAGCAATTCCCCCTTCACACACAAACACAATTGTTTTGAGAATTTTGTCTTGCATCTTTGACAATTGAATTCTTTGATTATATTGGCATGTTTAATCTTAGTTAGTGATCTACATGTTTATGACTGCTTGATTGTTGAGTATGTTTGAGCTTCATTCATTCATTTTGCATGTGGTTTTGGACATAGAATACGATTGAAAATGATTTACCTATTTTCTAAAACTCTTTTCCAAACCAATTAATTTTCAAAGCATTTTCAATAAACAAAAATGAGCAAGTAGTGGAGGTCACCCATAACCTTTGTTAGTTTGATCTCTATGAACGCACTTCAATTTCACATGAGTACTTAGCGATGATTACCCATAACCTTTGTTAGTTTAATCATTCGCTAATGCTCGTCCTACTTCGAAAACCTTTTCGAAAATATAATAAAAGCAAGTTGTTACTAATAGTCAATCAGAGCCTTTGTTCGTCTGACTAGAGGTAACAACTCTTTTTGAGTATTTAGCAGTGATTACCCATAGCCTTTGTTAGTTTAATCACTCGTTAATGCTCGTCCTATTGCGAAAACTCACCAAAAGATAAAAAACAAAAAACCTTTCAGAAAAAGACAAAGGAGAACTACGTAAGCTTTGAGTTCTCCATCGCACCGGGAGATACGTAGGAGCGGGTCGTAACCCCCGTCAAGCAATTTTTCTCTAAAAAGCCCTTTTTTTTCTCCTTTCTCTCACATAAATAAGATTTTCACCAAGTCTTTTTCAATGCATTTTTTTTTAAATAAGAAGTAGAGAGGCAAGATTAAAGTATTTTCAAACCAACACACTAAAACCACACTTTTAATTAAAGGTTCCCTCTCAGTAGAGAGGATGTGTGGGGTGCTCGTACCTTCCCCATGCATAACCGAACCCCGAACCCAAATCTTCAGTTTTCAAAGGCCAATCGCTTTCCAAAAAAGGTTTTCCTAATATTTTCCTAAATAAATATTGGTGGCGACTCCGTTGTTTTAAAGAAAGTTGTAAACGAGAACAGTTCTCTCCCAAGGACTTTTTCGGGGGCAACATCCTACAATCGAGCTGCAGCAGTGCCATAGTTTCTCCTAAAAGATCAGCTGCCTTCTGTTATTCCTCATTCAAATTACCGATCCAATTCATCTTCCAAACCCATGCTCCATCGTGCCACTCTCCAAAGTCTACAATTACTCCTTGTGGTTTATCCGATTGCTCAAATAAAGTGGGGAACATGTCCTTCAATCTCCATTGGCAACACCATTGTTCATTCCAGAATTTCGTTTCAACTCCATTCCCTACTTCACTACGCAAAAAACTGTCAGCGGCGGCGGTTTAAACCACCGTTACTAGATTCAGAAGAGCGTCTCAAACCATGTTGTGTTTCCAAATTATCCGGCTGAAAAAATAATAGTCATAAATAAAATTAGAACCAACCTCTAAACAATGTCGAATATAGTAAATTCTCAACAACGTGAACTACAAAACAAGCCAAACAATATAGGTAATTCAGCATCAGAGGTAAAACTGATATTCGAATTCAGCAATATAGGTAATTCAGCAATAAATTTGTACTCAAATCTGATATTGGAATTCAGCAATATAGGTAATTCAGCATCAGAGGTAAAACTGAATAAATTTCATTTGCCTTCTGTTTCCTTCAGATATACAAGATAGGTATAAATATACGTGAGGAGGCATGAAAGATGTGATGCATCTGATACAAACAAACTTAGGAAAGAGAATGACATAACTAACTGCTAGAACATTGACAGAATATTTCATGTAGTCTTGTGCAATTTACATATTTTTTGTCTTATACAAGGGCAGTCATCCTTAATCCGTTTTCAAACCCTAAAAGAACTGAATAAAATGAACTCACTGAAAGTGAATTTATCTACTTCATTTGTACATGTTTAAAGGAATGACAAAAATGAAAAATAGCGATTCTTTTGCTTTTAGAAAATAGACTTTCAGCAACCAAGAAAAGCTAGGCATCCACATATCTTCTATAATATTACTGGATTATTTTTTCCTGTAATCCTACATTAAAGCTTCTAACACCTTGTCAATGGATAATCTCTATCTCATAAAATCTGTCTTAATTGTGTCTAGTTAATTGTCCCAGCTGTTACAATAACAACATTGCATCGTGCCTTTATAGCACCAACTGTTAGTGCTAATGCATGCTAAGCCTAAAAAATTCTTGCAACAATACCCTTAGGTTAGCTCCTCGGGTGCTATATATTTTTGTATCTTGGTTGTAAAGATATACAAAATATATTCATATCAATGCATTCATTAATATCACTTTCAATGCATTCAGTTTGGTTGTAAAGATATACAATAATACCCTTAAGTCACTGATGCGACTCACACCTACTAGAAAAGGCAAGGTCAATTGGTCTTTCACACCATCATCTAGTCTGTTGATCCTAGTGTCATTACAATGCTAGGAAATGTGAAGATTTCCTAGCATACATAAGAGCTCAAGTCAGATAGAAACTTTATTTAGTCTTTGATCTTTATTCATCATGATTTGCTTAAAAGGCTACAATATAACAGGTAATTCAACATCTGATTTGAGTATGCTACGTATAACATAAGCAATATAGGTAATTCATAGGAGTTTGAGAATGCATGGTATAAGAGGTAATTCAGCATCAGATTTGAGAATGCTACGTATAACATAAGCAATATAGGTAATTCATACAGGTGATCACCTGATTTTGCTTAAGAATTTGCATAACATAAGCAAGTTGTTCCCTCAATAGAGGCAATTCAGCAACTTGTTCCTTTAGAGCATCAACTTCAGCAGCTTGAGCCTTTAGACTATCAACTTCAGCAACTTGTGCTTTTAAAGCGTCAATTTCATTTTGCATCTGTGACATCTTTTCATTAGCATTCGATGAATATGATCCTGTTGTAGAATGAGAATTGTTTCCTAGGTTCTTAGTTGGTGTTACGCCGAGTCCCATGCATCGAACATGCCCAGGATGTTCTTTCCCAAAAACTTGAATAAAGGCTTCATGCTCAGAAGAAGACTCAAGAATTGCCTGTTGCAATTTTTCCTACATGTATAAATCAATCATAAAATCATAAGCAATGTGCTTTAGAAAAAATCTCAGTGTACAAGTGACAAATACCATAATTCATTTAACTCTTTGATAAGAGGTTGCAGATAGACATCTATATTATTGCCTGGCATTTTTTTTCCCGGAATTATCATTGAAATTATAAAAGATGTCTGTTTCATGCACACCCACGGAGGAGTGTTGTTTGGAAAGAGAATAACCGGCCAAATACTATAATTTGAACTCATAACACCATTAAAGCCATCAGTAGCTAACCCAAGACGAACATTTCGTGAATCGGATGCAAACCAAGAGTGTGTTGAGTCAAATCGTTTCCATGCTTCAGAATCTCTAGGATGCCGCATCATTCCATCATTGTTATTATTAGTAGCGTGCCATCTCATGTCCTTGGCTGTCTTTGAACATAAAAATAGTCTTTGTAATCGAGGCTTTAAAGGAAAATATCGAAGAACTTTTGCAGGCACTTTCTTCACACTATTGTCATCAGTGTTCACCTGAGTACCCCTAGGCTTTTCCCTTGATTTCCATCTAGAAGTGTGACAAACTTTACAACTTTCCCTAACTTAATCTTCCCCATTTCCCCAATAGAGCATACAATTATTCGGACATGCATGTATCTTTTCATAGTTCAAACCAAGTTTGGTGATTGTTTTCTTTGCCTCATAAAATGAACTTGGGATCTTTGCATGTTTAAGTGCGTCTTGGAGAAGTTCTAAAATCATTGTCATGGCCTTGTCACTCATTCCGCATAAGCATTTGATATGATACAACTTCACCAAAAAAGATAACCTTGAATAATTCGTACACCCTTCATACAAGGGTTGTTCTCCATCTCTTGCTAATTCATAAAATTATTTGGCTTCATTCCCTTCTTGAGTGGTATTTTGCATCACATCCTCATCTCTCTCAAACTCTACATTGGATGCAACTGGCACTTCATTTGCACAGTGCCCATCAACACCAAAAGCATCATTAATCATATTTTGGATGGGATTTTCAATAGTTGTGCTTTGAGCTGCATGTAGAGTGCTACTGCATGAGGTGTTATGGTTTGACTTTATCTCCCCATGATAGGACCAACAGGTATATCCTATTGGAAACAGTGTACATCTTAAGTGGTCATATACCATATCCCAAGTCCTCCTTTTTTTGAAGCCACATTCTTGACAAGGACATAATATTTTCGCATTTACCACACGATGTTTAAAGGCAAAATTAATGAATTCCTTTACCCCTTTCACATTCTCATCTGTGTTCCGCAGCTTTGTAATCCAGGACTTATCCATTGCTAAAACATCAGAATCAATAAAGGAGCGGCAGAATCATTAACGCCACAAAAAATTATTAACAATACAGATAGATAAAAAACTTATTCAAAGAAGCTAGGGCTTTGGATTTTCTGGGGTCTGATGCCATACAAGCTGATAGAAGCATAACTAGATAATGTAGTACTGATATTCTTGTTATGTGTAAATTGTAACAGAATAGGAAAGAAGAGTAAAGAGAGTGAAACAGAATAGTCTTTGTATATTTCACTTATGTTGAACTGTTACAGCATTTGCCTATTTATACATTTGCTTAACCTACACTCAGCAGTGCACAGGATAAGCACTGCTGTTATAACAAACTACTAACTAACTTAAAGTCAGTTTTCCCTAACACAGTTTACCCTAACTATTAATCAGTATTTAACACTTTTAATGAATGGAACTACAGCAGTTGTACAGCAAATGTATAGGAAACTATTGTACACTTACATTATGCAGCATATGTGGAAGCAAAGAAAACTCTTTCAACACATTTAATGTAAATGTTGCATATATAATAGAGAATCAACACATTTAAAACAAAAACTTAAATAATATGATACAAGTTCAGAGTAGAAATCACTCCTATAGACAAAGCAATGAGACATTTAAAACAACACTTTGTATTTAACTATGATTGGGAGGAACAACTGTTTGGAACTTGTGCAAGTTTTGTTAGATATGTTAGAGTTTCCTCTCCAACTTTTACTAATGACCTAAAGATTTAAATTGGGGAATCATTAATCAAAAAAACAAACAGATGAAGCAAAAGAATATTGTTGTTCACAATCATATATACTGGGACAAAATCAGTGGAATAATTTGTTTCTATAGTAAAAACTAAAAATAATCCCTTACCTGTTGCTCAGATGATGATACGGTTGCTGAGATGATGAAGAAAGATGTACAGTTGCTAGTATCTCTGAGATTGCCAAACCCTAACCTATTGCAACAAAGAGAACAGAACTGTTATAGAAGGAAAAATCGATTACAAAAGCAAGAGAATAGTTCTCAAATTTCTTAATCAAATTCTTAAACAACTTTCAACTCAGTATTTTGACTGCATATTCTTAAATGACCATGTTTGCATTTCTAATTTAGTATGTGGCATTCCAATTAAAGCCCCAAAGATTTAATATTCCAATTGGCTATGTGGGTGTTAATATACATATGATAACCAGAACTAATTTGGTAACATAGTGAAACTGGAACAGGCTATATCCAATTAAAATCACACCAGCAAAGGGACCAACATAAGATCAAAGTTCTCATTTCATCACAGGAATCTTCTTAAAAGCAAAACCAAGAAAATCAGTCTTATTAGTATCACTATCTCATAAAGGTCATTACACATACAGGTCCAACTTGTTACCTCATAAAGGTCATTACACATACACTTAACAACTTGTTTCCAACTTGTTTCACAAATCAGTCTTATTAGTATCCATTAGAAGAACTGGCAAGTGCTGTGTTATAGCAAATCCCAAGGTGGAATGGATTTTAAGGATTTTGAGGAAATGAACCTATCTCTCCTTGCTCAACAGACCTGACATCTTGTACAAGAGCCTGAGAGTTTGTGGGCTGTTAATCTATTAAAAATCTACTGCAGCAAGGAATCTTTTTGGACTGTTAAAAGGAAAAATGGTGATTCTTGGTTATGGACTAGCTTGTTACAGGGTCGTGACCTTTTGAAGAAGCAGGGGTGCTGGGCTGTTGGTAATGGGGCAGATATTGATATGTAGGGAGACAAGTGGTTGGCCTCAGGTGTTCTAGCAAAGTTCAATGATCCTAACCAAATCCCTAAATTGAGTGATTGTATTGACTCTGTCAACAAGAATTGGAATGTCCAAATGATTGGCCAAGTGCTACACCATGACTCAGCTATGGATGCTTTAAAGACTTCATATGGAGACTAAGTCATAATGCTCTTCCACTAAGGCAAAACCTGTTTGTGAAAAGGTTAACTAGTTTCCCTATGTGCCCTCTTTGTGCTAAAGAAGTGGAATTTGTGAGATTTACGAGTACAAAACTAATTAAAAACAGAACCCTTAATATCAAAAGAGCAAACATAACAATGAAATTTACGAGTACAAAACTAGTTAAAACTAATTAAAACCAGAACAATGAGATTTACGAGTACAAAACTAATTAAAAATCCTAACCTGGGACGAATGGTGGCTGAAGAGAGACGTATGGTGGCTGAGATGATGAAGATACTGAGACGGGAATTTGGATTGCAAATGCTGTCACAGATACCAAACCCTAACCTGTTGCAATCAAAGAAGGGAACTTAGAGCCGTGGAAATCGTGCAAGTAAAGAGATGGATGGAAAGCCTAACCTATTGCAATTGAAGATGGGAAGATACGAAACCCTAACCTGCTTCACAGTAGAAGTGGAAGTCCATTGTGCAGAGATGGTGTGGAAGTCGAAGTACTGCTTCACGGTGAGGAAGAGATTGTGCAGAGATGGTGTGGTTTGTAACTGATGAAGACTGATTTGTGAAGACTGGTTTGTAACTGATGAAGACTGATTTGCAGAGACTGGTTTGTCACTGAAAACGTGATGATCGTCTCTGAAAACCCTAAAACGAGAGTGTCATTTTTGAGATTCGCGGGGAAGGAACGAAAAATAGCGCGCGTATGTGCTATTTCCCCTAAAAATTGGAACCGCCTGCAGAACAAAACAAAACCGCCGCCGGTGTCCCTTGTTGGAGGCGGTTAAAAAGAACCGTCGCGGTATCGAGTGTAGCGATGGCGGTTGGGAGTAACCGCCGCGAAAGAACTGCCGCTGATGCTTCTTTTTTGTGTAGTGCTTATCCATAGAATTTAAGTCTCGCCACCACACTGAGTACTGCTCACGTTTTAGAATGCCTCCTTCACCGTACAGTCTACAGACTAGCCCGAACCACACACTTTCCTCATCGGTTAATACCCTCCATTTCAATTTATCAAGCAATGAGTGTTAAATAGTTCCATATTTCTAATGCCCAGCCCACCACTTTCCTTTGGAAGACAAATGCTTCTCCAATTTACCCATGTCGTCTTTCGCACTTCATCACTTCCACCCCACAAAAAATTGCGTTGAATCCATGTCAGATCTTTTAACTCCTTCTTAGGAGCCTTGAAAAAGGAGAAGTAATACAATGGGAGGCTTGCACGAACAAAATTGATCAAGGTGATTTTTTCTCCTATGGATAGTTGTCGGCTTCTCCACGTTGATAACCTGTCTCTAAGCTTCTTGATCACCGGGCGCCATGTAGAGCTCATCCTAGGATTTCCTTATTCCAAGAAAATTGAATGGCAACTCACCTATCCGACAATAAAGAAAATGAGCTGCATTATTTAATTCATCTAAGTCAACATTCATTCCCACTAGGAAACTTTTATGGAAGTTAACACGTAGTCCGGATGCCATCTCGAACACCCTACGAATCGCTTTCAAACACCACAAGTTCTCCCGAGTATTCTTGCACATAATTATTGTATCATCCGCGCAGGTTTGAAGAACTGGAAATGACAGTTCAGCCTCGAATGATATTTTCTCAAAAAAACCACACTCTATACTTTTCTTAATCAACCCGGTGAGTCCCTCCGCCACAATGAGGAATAGGAAGGGAGCAAGAGGGTCTCATTGCAGACTTAGTTGAGTGTCACTTAGTCAACTTACCTGGGTTTTCATCATTTATGTTTATCTTTAGCAAATAATTTCTAGTGAACTAACACTAAACCAGATGTGTCATAATATAACGTTTAATTAGATGAAAACCACTAGTGGTATGCTTGGATTAAATCCAGAAAGAAAATAGAGACACTATGTTTTAAGAACACACACTTTGATTTCTATCACTTTGATTGATAAGGATACATTCATTGAGTCATTGTGCAAGAATGAAGTCACATTTCTTCAAGTTCTATCCAACAAAGCTGCAAAAAAGATTTACAAAATGTTTGTTGATTGGTTTGGTTTGAGGATACTGGCTTTCTTTTTAAGATTAGAAGAAGATACTGGCTTTCTTTTTATTTTTTGCAACACAAGTATTTTAAGCAAGTTGAAATACAGTCTCTTTATCAAGTTTTTTCTTTTTCTTAATATTTATAGATTCTTAGCAAATTATAATAATTACAGTGTCACCCGTGCGGATGCACGGGTAAAGTACAAGTGTACATAATAAAAAATCAACAGGTTTAAATATCATTATAGGCCCTGCAAATATAGTGATTTTTTGTGTTTAAAAATGTTGATACGGTTTTTTATTATTACGTGGCTAAGGACTAAAATAAAAAGTTAGCTATGTTTGCAGAGACTAAACTGAAAGTTTGTTACATTTGCAGGGACTAAAAAAGAAGCCACGTTAGTTTTTTTAAACACAAAAAACACTTTGACGACCAAAAGAGATGGATTTATAAATTATAGGAACTAAAACGAAAAAATATTTTTATAAGGACTAAAACCATAACCCGTTATATTTACAAGGACTAAAATGATATTTAAACCAGATAAACATATCATCGAAAAATCAAGTCGAATTTCTATTCATTTTTTTGGAAATGTTAAAATGCCAAATTAGTATAAAAACAGACGGAATAGAATTTAGGGTCACTTGAGACGAATAAATAATGCGACTAAATTTCACAAGACGATTAGACCTGGTTCAAAAACTTTACCTTGAAGTTTGCGCGTATGTTAATTTATTGATTTTGTTTAAATCTATAAAGGCATTTTGTGTGAATATTGCAAATTATCATGAAAGCAATATTCGGACAGAAGAATTTTATATAGAGAAATTAATGAAGGGAGAGCTTGTTCAATTACCTTTGTAAATTTGTGTGAATCCTCATTATTCAAGAGTTGAACGGTCCCGTTCTTGACATTTTATGGACGCTAGGTAAATTGTGCGAAAATGCCCCCTTACATAACTATTTTTTAATTTGAAAATATTTCAATTAAAGACAAAAAAATAACTTATTTCATTAAACACAATACACATTAATACATAATAATACTTTTACAAAATATCAAAAAACTTCTCTTTTCTCGGAAAACGGTTTCTTCGAGAATTTTGAGATGTAAAATCATTTATAATCTCATCAATATCAATGTTCTCCAACATATCCTTTCTCAGTTGACAAAGTTGCCAAACTGTTCAATCTCTCTTGTAACAGTTGGACATTCTGTTTAAAAAATATTTTGCCTCTTTAACGATTTTAATGATTGATCTTCTAACACTTTGTGACATCATAGGTGCATTTGGTACATTAATATTATCAAGATTATCATTATTAGATGCATTTGGCACATCATTAGAAATGCTTGAATTATCATCAATTTTATCATTGTTATCCAAATTTTCTTGGGCTGTGGGTTTTTTTTCTATATTGTAAGTGGGTTTGGATGAGGAGGACAATGAAGTGGCAATGATGATTTGCAGAGATGTTTTCACGTTTAAAAGAGTTTGACGGTTCTGAGAGTTTTCTCTGTGTGAGTTTATTTTTGGGAAGAGAAATAGTCCGTGTACGTAGGTTTTTTTTGGGCCATTTTTACTTAACTTTTTTTTGTTATAACACTAGTATAATTTAAGCTTAGTATAAATTTTTTTGGGCCCTGAGCGATCGCACCCCTGCTATTAAAAAAGAAAAGAAAACAAAGCAGGAGTACAGGACCCAAGTATTCCCCTAAACACATCAATAAAATGAATTTAGCTCTTGTTTTTGTGTTGGTTGAACCCCAAGAGTTCCTCCAAACACTTCATTAAAGAAGGACTATCCTTTCTTATCATGAAGCGTTCAGAGAAACTCTAAGGGACAGCCAACAAATAATTAATCCCCTAAACATGCTTTACTACTTACTAGCTCCATGTCTTGTATAGGCTAAACAATGAGTAGCATGTATATATAGTATTGAGATTGTGGTCAAAGGACAAATAATAAGATGAAAAGTCGTGTGGCCATATGCATGTAGTCTTCTAAAACACATGCCACGTGCGATGCATGATATTGTTGAATCGAAAACGAATAAATAAAACCTCACTACAAAAAATAAGCTTTTTTGCAACATGATGTATTGTTGAGAAATATATAAAGTTGTTGGAGGAGTTATTTTTCCCAAGGAAAAAATGTCATCGTATGTTGCTGGGATAAGTCCCATTGCGAAAAGTTTTGCAACAATATTTAATTTCGCTCATAACTAATATTTTCACAACAACAATTTTTGTTTCTATTTTAATAATTTATCGTTGGTATAAATATATTGTGGTAACCAATAAAGTTGTTGTCTTATCTAGCTTTTTTTTTGATAAGTCAAATTCAATTAAAGAGGTACAAGGGGTACCTCAACCCTTTTACAATTAGCTTAAACATTCATCTGGTCTATTACACCTTACATTGAAATTGAAGTTCTCGCCTCCCCCCCCTATGCGCAAACCAACCCCAAGTGATACTTTTAACTTGATGCAACATGTTTGCTATGTTAGCAATCTCTTCTTTAAAAATTACGTTATTCCGGTGTATCCAAATCATGGCCACCCACACCAAGTATCTTAGTTTCTTTTTTTTTTTCTTATCTAGTTAATGGCGGCAAAAAAAGTCGATGTGATATGATATTTTTAATCAACAATATGGTGGCTCCTTTTAAGGTCACTTTTTCTGATAATATTTTTTAAGGTCACTTTTGAGCTCACTTATAGAAAATAACTTCATTAAATTTATGTGGATGCTTTTTGTTTGGTATTATAATATATAGTTTTTTACTAAATTCGTTGGAATGATATATGTTACTAGATTTCAATGATCTTGCTGCAATGGCTTGTTGCAGATCAGCATATTTCTCTAATTTATTAAAGAGTAACTCTTGAGAATTGTGGTAAGTTCTCGTCTCTGAAAACATAAAACAAAGTAATAAAAATGGACATAAGATATAGTAGGTAGAAAGAAAGAAGGGATTTGTAATGAAATAAATAATAAAAATTATATAATCATAAAGGGCCTCATGAAAAATCTAATTGATTGCTATAAAAAAACAAATTGGATTGAAAGGTTATAAAAGGAATAAAACATCTTTAATATGAATCAAACTTATTGAGAGAGAGAGAGATAACATGAGTTAATAAATTAATCATTTCAAATGTTGCCGAGTACTTGAACATGAAGAAAAAGATTACTTAATGTTAACACCAAAAAATAATAAGGTCGTTGGCTGAGGGCTGAGCAAAGAAGGGAGTAGAATTAGAGTGCTGAGGCAGGCCACCAGGCAAGGATTTTAAGAGATAATTCCCTGAGAGAAGAACTAAGAGAGGCCCTTGGGGCATATCACTAGACAATTCCCTGAGGAAAGGGTCAGCCCGAGGAGCCATGAGCGAGACCGAGGGAGAGTACAGCCTCAGCCTATAGAGTGCCACGGCCAGGGTAGGCTCGGGTGCCAAAATTACTGTCTGAGGATGAAGGTTAGCTGTGTAAACCAAGTGGTTGAGGTAACGCAGGCTTGCTTGGAAGGCACGTAAGAGGAAGCACGAAGACAGAAAGTGAGAGCAGTTGAAGATCAAGCGAAGGAGCGAAGCCTTGAAAAGCGGAGTGAGGGAGTTCACCCCACTAACCGTGCTAGTGAGATCGTGGGTTGTTGCGCTTCTTCAAAAACGTGAGAAACCCTAAGCCTATTTATAGGGTTAGAAAAAATATGACCCTTGAGACAATTTCTAAAAAGTGAAAAATCGATTGTTTGCTTAAAACCACTTAGTATGACAATCGATTCTTTTCTTTAAAAAGAGAAAAACTTCATAAGAGAATGATCGATTGATTGCTTCTAAAACTAAGTGCAAAAATCGATTTTGTACTTAAAAAAAATACGATCATAATCGATTTTGAGCTTTAAAAGAAATAAGGTTTAGATCGATTATGTGCTTTAGGAAAAATGAGACATTTTAAAAATCAAGGGGATAATCGATTTTGTGCTTCCCACAATCAAGCTCATAATCGATTTTGTGCTTGATGAATCAAGTCCAAAATCGATTGTTTGCTTTATAAAACAAGTGAATAATCGATTTTCCACTTTAAAAACACAAAGTCATCAATCGATTGTTTTCTTTTCAAAACAAGTTCTTTTAAAAACAATCAAGCCACAAATCGATTCTCGACCTTACACTAGGAAGTGAGAAATCGATTTCTAGCTCTAAAAGCAAGTGAGAAATCGATTTCTTGCTTTAAAGACCAAATGAAGAATCGATTCTTCACTTCAAAAACAAGTTCTTTTAAAACACTAAGCCATGAATCTATTTTCTTTAAAAAACAACAATTCATTATTTGTGCCTAACCTATTAGCTTTTATATAAAAGATTTTACCAAGCCTAGCTCAATTTTATTTTATATAAAAGAGTTCTATTTTAAAAGATCATCTCTCAACTACAAAAGTCATAGAGCTGAAGTGACGGGATGTTACACGCGTTCTATGGAAAGCAAAATAACACATAAGTCTTGAACGCTTGAGTAGCTTCTCCTCCGAGCTGCTACACTTTAAGATATCCTGTGCTTTGGTTTAGCCCTGTGCTTTGGTTCAACTATAACCATTAGTAAAAAGATTGTAATTTGTTATCATACAAAACAAAGAGTGTTTGACCTTGGTTCAACAAACTCCCCCTTTTTGATGATAACAAATTACCTTATGCATAGGGAGGCGATAAACAAGAAACAACGGCATAAGCTCCCCCTAATACCTCTCCTATCAACATATTCATGTTGGGAGTAAAGTAACTTTGTCAAGGTTTTTTAACCAACCTCAAACTTTTTTACGGATTCTTTCAAATTTTCATTTTCAACCTTGACTTTTTCAAAATTTTGTTTAAGCTCAAGAAGCTCAAGTTTGAAAGGTTTAGTTTTATGTAGCTCATTCTTAAACTTAGCTACCTCCTTCTCAAGAGTCTCAATTTGAGTAGCATGCTTTTGTTGCTCTTTGTCAAATCCTTAGATTTAACCAAAAGAGTTTCTTGTTCATTATAAAGATCTTCAAAAGCCCCACTCAAGTCTTGACTACTACACACATCATCAAATAAGTCATCATGCTCAAGTGAATCAAAAAGACTATATATGGTTAGCTAGGATTACCTTAGGGGTGTCATTTGCCATAAGACAAAATACATTGGCAGTCTTCTCTTCTTCATCTATTTCACTATCAGTGTGAAGATTGTTCCATGTAGCCTCCGGGGTGTCGTTTGCCATAAGACAAACAACATTTTCAACCTCCTCTTCTTCATCGGTTTCACCATCAATATCAGTATTGTTCCATGTAGCCTTCATGGCTTTCTTCTGTGGGTACTTGGATTTTAGCTTTGGACAATTCACTTTGAGATGACCCAGTTTGTTTCGTTCAAAAACTTTTGGTTGATCATCTCTTCTCTCATAACTATCTCCTTTGTTGTACCCGGGTTTCTTTGAATAGTCACCCTTCCCAAGCTTGTTGAATCTCATGAATTTTTTGAATTTCTTGGCAAACATAGCCATGTCTTCATCAAACTCAACCTCTTTCCTTGCCATCTTAGGAGTCTTAACAGCAGCAAGAGCAAGAGACTTCCTTTCTTTGACCACTTCTTTTTCTTGAGTCTTCTTAGCGGCCAACACAACCTCAAATGCAAGAAGTGACCCAATCAAGTCTTCTTGAGGTAAAGTGCCAATATCTTTGGCTTCAGTGATAGAATAAGTCTTTGGAAAGAATTCACTAGTCAAGGATGCAAGAATCTTCCCATTCAAATCCTTCGTTGAATACTTCTTCCCAAGTGCTCTCTGTAACACCCTAAAATTATTTAATTAATTTATTTAATTAAATAATTGGGGATTTAAATTAAATTATTTGATGTAATTCGATTAATTAGAGTTTTATTTATTTTGGTGGTATTAGGAGGGAGTGGAGGCGCCACTTGCATGACTTGGGCTTAAGTGGAAAGCCCAAGCCCATGATCCACAATGTAGGCGAAGTGGTTAGCTAGTTGGGGGGCTAGGGTTTGTGGCCATTTTGCGAAAAATCAAAAAGAAAGGAAGCGTGAGAGAGTGAGAGAGAGCAAGGCGCCGTAGGAGAGAAGAGGAAGAGGAGAAGAAGTCGCAACCAAGGAAGAGCAAGAACGTGATCTTGTTGCTGTGGTCCTGTACGTGACTATCTCCGGAGCCTCCGTTCTTCAATTTCGAGGTTAGGGGAGCTCTATCACTCTATCTAATACATTCTATGATAGGCCCTAGATCTAAAGTTCATGCTAGATTCGTGATGCTCTTAATTGTTCCTTGCGTTCTTGATATTCTTTGTGTTTTGGTGATCTTTGCGTTCTTGATGTTTCTTTGTGTTCTTGATGTAAATTTTCGTATATATATATATATACCATGAGTTCATGCGATTTGATTTATTAATTGGTGTGATCTACGAATTTGTATTATTGATGGTGCTATGCGTATGTAATGAGAAATATGGTGTTGATCTATGTGTTGATTTTGTTGGAAGTGAAGTCGCATGATGGGGTTAGTGATGTTGTTTGGTTTCTTTTTATTGGGTTTTGATAAAATTGAGTTTTGGTGTTTTTGAATGAGATAAATGCGTTTTAGTTGCTGGGAAAAATTGGAGTTTTATGTTTTAAAATTGTGAAGAAAACAAATTTTTAGTTGTAAAAAGTGTTGGACAAATTCTGGGTTGTTGCTGATTCTGGGCGCTAAGCGCCTGTGCTGGGCGCTGGGCGCCTGATGTTGTGTTGCGCTGCGCGTGTGTGTGCGCCTGGGCGCTAGGCGCCCGTGTTGTGTGTACGTTGTGCGCGCCTGGGCGCTAAGCGCCTATGGCGCTGTGTTGTGCGTGCGTTGTTGCCCCTGGGCGCTAGGCGCCCGTGTCTTGTTTTGTTGCGCTGTGCGCGCGTTGTTGCTCCCTGGGCGCATGGCGCCCGTGTCTGTGTTGCATTGTGCGCGCCTGGGCGCTGGGCGCCTGTGGCGCTGTGTTGCGTTGTGTTGTGCGCGCCTGGGCGCTGGGTGCCTGTGTTGCCTGGGCGCCTAAGGCGCCAATTTTCAGAACGTTGTCTAATTTTTCCCAAACTTCTTTTTATCATAACTTTTGACTCAGACGTCCGTTTTGAACGATTCGAAAAGTGTCATGAAGCTTTTTACGTTGTCTATTTGTGGGTTCAATTTTTAAAATGAAAAATTGTTATTTTCTGACTGTTTGTGGGCGCCCAAGTGGCTGTCCTCGGTGATCGTCCCAGTGACATTGAAAAATGACGTGGAACTCTTTAAAAATCCCTTTTGGTGTATAAACAACAGTTTTAAAACACGGTAGTGTCAAATTGACTGTTTTGCCCCTAGTGGCCAAAGTTAATGATAATGATGTGTAAATGACGAGGATGCCCTTGGTGGCTAGTCAAATGACTGTTTTGCCCCTAGTGGCCAAAGTTAATGATAATGATGTGTAAATGACGAGGATGCCCTTGGTGGTTAGTCAAATGACGTTTTTGCCCTCAGTGGCTAATGTTTGAGTTAAATGATGTTTATGTGTAAGTGACAATTGGGGCCTGAGTGGCTAAGGGATGTTAAGGTCTAAGTGGCCTAGTGATGTTGTGTGATGATTATGAATTTGACAGGTGCTGTGCTCCGTGCGAGCAAACAGGTAAGTGATGGGTCACATTGTTGACTGTGATCTGAGTAATTGTGTGATTTTGTGAAGTGAGTGGTGCATGTCATAGAGTCTCATGCCCACATGCATAAAACCCAGTGATGTTTTGAGGCCTGAGTGGCTAAGTGATGATGAGGCCTGAGTGGCTAAGCGACGTTTTGTGAAAAGGTACCTTCATGCATATACCCGCGAGTGGGTTGCATTTCATAAACCTATATGACATGAGATGAGTTTTTGTACATGATGTGAATGATGACTGTGATGTGGATGTCTTGTGTATTGGATGCTGATTATTCTAGTGTGTAGCCTATGATTAGTGTTTATTATAGTTTCTATTATATAGACTGAAATGACGCTCACCCTTTCCTGTTTGAATGTTACCCCCGTGTTGGTAACGTGCAGGTGATTCCCAGTGAAGGTATTAGCTTCACTTTTCGAGTCGAGTCGTCATGCTCTGATACGTAGCACTCAGGGGGGATAACGAACTCGGCATTTATTTAATGACTTTTGGTTGTTATGTCCATGTGGACTATTTGGTTATGTTTTACTATTTTCCGCTGCGTAGTTGATTGTGTTATGAGGAGTGTTATAAGTGACGTTAACCATGAGGCTTGAGTTTTTGATATTGTGATGTGCTACGTGGACGTATGAATTTGAGTTAAACTGTTTTTAAAGTTTGATAAGCGACGTTTGATTTGAGTATGTGTAACATTTCCTATGAACGAGATTTTTCAAACTCTGATTTTTATAAACAAAGTGACGGGTAGAAAGGGGTGTTACATAAGTGGTATCAGAGCAGTTCGGTCTGTCCGGCCGGTAGTTGAGTCGTCGTGTTGAGTAACATTGAGTTTGCTACTCGTTTCTGAATTCTGTTTTCTGTTGCAGTGCTAGAATGGCCAGACGAGACGACGCTGCTCTTGCTGCTGCATTGCAAGCTATGGCTCAGGCGATGCAGGGTCAGCAGAATGCTGGGGATAATGCTGGTTTTCGAAGTCTGACAACCTTCCAGAGGGAGAATCCGCCCACCTTTAAGGGCAAATATGATCCAGATGGTGCCATGGCTTGGCTGAAGGAGATCGAGAGGATTTTCAGGGTGATGAACTGTACTGTTGAGCAGAAGGTCCGCTTTGGTACCCATATGTTAGCCGAGGAGGCCGACGACTGGTGGTTGGCTACTAGGCAGAGGTTAGAGGCTGTGCAGGAAGAGATTACTTGGGAGGTATTCAGCAGAGAATTTCTGAGGAAGTATTTTCCTGAAGACGTCCGAGGGAAGAAGGAGATAGAGTTTCTAGAGCTGAAGCAGGGTGGTATGTCTGTGACTGCCTATGCGGCAAAATTTGTGGAACTAGCAAAATTTTATCCACACTACAGTGAGGCTACGGCTGAATTTTCGAAATGCATAAAATTTGAGAATGGGTTAAGGCCTGATATTAAACAGGCCGTTGGTTATCAGAAGATTCGTGTGTTCGCAGATCTGGTTGACAGTTGCAGGATTTTCGAGGAGGACAGTACTGCTCGCTACAAAGCTACTTCTGAGAGAAAGGGCAAGTTTCAGAGTCGAAGCAAGCCGTATGAGGTTCCTGCGGGTAAGGGTTATCAGAGAGCTGCTGGAGGTAAGGGTTCTGGTGGGGGAGATGCCCCTGCTAGCATTGTCTGTTATAAGTGTGGCAAGCCTGGCCACAAGAGTACTACATGCAGGTCGGATGACAGGAATTGCTACCGTTGTGGTAAAAAGGGTCATATGGCAGCTGAGTGTAAGGTCAAGGATGTGGTGTGTTTCAACTGTGGTGAGTCTGGGCATATCAGTACAAAGTGTACAAAGCCGAAAAAGGAAAGGTCTACTGGGAAGGTATTTGCATTGGCAGGAGAGGAGCCTGATGATGATGATGGTCTGATTAGAGGTACGTGTTTTATTAATGGTACTTCTCTGAAATCTCTTATTGATACTGGTGCTACCCATTGTTTTATTTCTGTTGATTGCTGTAAAAGATTGGGTCTTGTTTTATCTGCTATGTGTGGGGATATGGTTGTCGACACTCCTGCGAAGGGGTCGGTGATTACGTCCCAGGTGTGCTCTCAGTGTCCCGTGTCGATCTTCGGCAGGGACTTTATTGTGAATTTTGTCTGTTTGCCATTGAAAGGTCTGGATGTAATCCTAGGCATGGACTGGTTAGAGAATAATCACGTTCATATCAACTGTCGTAGCAAGTCGGTTAGTTTCGGTGAGGAAAGTTCCGTTTTGATATCTGCTGGTCAGCTGAAGAAGTTGAAGAAAGAAGGAGTTCAACTGTTTGCGTTGATGGCTTCGTTGTCTGCTGAAAGTCAGGCTGTTATTGAAGAACTGAAGGTAGTACGTGAATTTCCTGAGGTTTTTCCTGATGAAATTCCGGGTGTGCCACCGGAGAGAGAAGTTGAATTTTCGATTGATATTGTACCTGGTACGAGGCCTGTGTCTATGGCTCCGTACAGAATGTCGGCGTCGGAACTGTCTGAGTTAAAGACGCAACTTGAAGAATTGCTTGAGAAGAAATTTGTAAGACCGAGTGTATCACCGTGGGGAGCTCCGGTATTGTTAGTGAAGAAGAAAGATGGGAGCATGAGGTTATGTGTGGACTATCGTCAGTTGAATAAGGTAACTATCAAGAATAAGTATCCGCTTCCGAGGATCGACGATCTGATGGATCAGTTAGTAGGTGCCCGTGTTTTCAGCAAAATTGATTTGAGGTCCGGATATCATCAGATTAAAGTGAAGGATGAAGATGTTCAGAAGACAGCGTTCAGGACAAGGTATGGGCATTATGAGTATTCGGTGATGCCGTTCGGTGTGACCAATGCTCCTGGTGTATTTATGGAATATATGAACCGTATTTTCCATGATTACCTAGATCGGTTTGTGGTAATCTTCATAGATGATATTCTAGTTTATTCTAAGTCAGATGAAGAGCATGCTGATCATCTGAAGTCAGTGTTGGAAGTTTTAAAAGAGAAAAAGCTGTACGCCAAGTTATCGAAGTGTGAGTTCTGGCTGAAAGAGGTGAGTTTTCTTGGGCACGTGATTTCTGGTAATGGTATTGCGGTTGATCCAGCAAAAGTAGAAGCAGTGTTGGAGTGGGAGTCTCCGAAGTCCGTAACAGAGATTAGAAGCTTTTTGGGTTTGGCTGGGTACTACAGGAGGTTCATCGAGGGTTTTTCCAAGTTGGCCCTTCCATTGACTCAGTTGACTTGCAAGGGTAAAGTTTTTGTTTGGGATGCTCGGTGCGAGGAAAGTTTTATGGAACTGAAAAAGAGATTGACGACGTCGCCTGTTTTGACGTTGCCTAATCCAGAGGAACCGTTCGTTGTGTATTGTGACGCTTCGAAGATGGGTCTCGGTGGTGTGTTGATGCAGGATGGGAAAGTCGTTGCGTATGCGTCGAGGCAATTGCGGATTCATGAGAAAAATTACCCTACGCATGATTTGGAATTGGCTGCTGTGGTATTTGTGCTCAAGATTTGGAGGCACTACCTTTATGGTTCGAGGTTCGAAGTGTTCAGTGATCATAAGAGTCTAAAGTATCTGTTCGATCAGAAAGAGTTGAATATGAGACAGCGTCGGTGGTTGGAGCTCTTGAAGGATTATGACTTTGGTTTGAATTATCATCCCGGCAAGGCTAATGTCGTGGCTGATGCTTTAAGCAGAAAGTCTTTACATATGTCGGCCATGATGGTGAAAGAATTAGAGTTAATTGAAGAATTCAGGGATTTGAGTTTGGTTTGTAAGATGACACCTCGCAGTGTCAAGCTGGGAATGTTAAAGATCGACAATGATTTCCTGGGCAGCATCAGAGAAGCTCAGAAGACAGATGTTAAGTTAGTGGATTTAATTAATGGGGTTGGTCAATCTGAAGATGAAGATTTCAAATTAGATTCCAGTGGTGTGTTGAGGTTCCGGGGTAGGATCTGTGTTCCTGACGATGAAGAGATGAGAAAGGCAATTTTAGAGGAAGGTCATCGTAGCAAGTTGAGTATCCATCCTGGAGCAACGAAGATGTATCAAGATCTGAAAAAGATGTTTTGGTGGTATGGTATGAAGAGAGATGTGGCGCAATTTGTGTATGCCTGTTTGACCTGTCAGAAATCTAAGGTAGAGCATCAGAAGCCTGCAGGGCTAATGCAACCGTTGGAAATTCCAGAGTGGAAATGGGATAGCATAGCAATGGATTTTGTGACGGGGTTACCTAATACAGCTAAGGGTCATGACGCTATTTGGGTGATCATTGATAGGTTAACGAAGTCTGCTCATTTTATTCCTATTAATATCACTTATCCGGTGTCGAGGTTGGCAGAGGTATATGTCAAGGAGATTGTGAGGCTGCATGGTGTTCCGAAGAGTATTGTGTCAGATAGGGATCCGAGGTTCACCTCCGAGTTTTGGAAGAGTTTGCAGAAAGAATTGGGTTCTAAGTTAAAAATGAGTTCGGCGTATCATCCCCAGACCGATGGTCAGTCAGAGAGAACAATTCAGTCGTTAGAGGATCTGTTGAGGGCTTGTGTATTGGAACAGCGGGGTTCATGGGATTCATATCTTGCGTTGATTGAGTTTACCTATAACAACAGTCACCATTCCAGTATCGGGATGGCACCGTTTGAAGCATTGTATGGTCGAAAGTGTAGGACGCCATTATGTTGGTATGATTCGGGAGAGAGTGTAGTTTTGGGACCGGAGATTGTCCGGGAGACTACGGAGAAGATCAAGATGATCCGTGAGAAGATGAAGGCTTCGCAGAGTCGTCAGAGGAGTTATCATGACAAGCGGAGGAAGGATTTAGAGTTTCA
This sequence comes from Astragalus membranaceus, assembly GCA_039519185.1. Taxonomy (NCBI): domain Eukaryota; kingdom Viridiplantae; phylum Streptophyta; class Magnoliopsida; order Fabales; family Fabaceae; genus Astragalus; species Astragalus membranaceus. Next base: position 49,741,243 of record CM076849.1, read on the forward strand.
GGAGGGTGAGCATGTGTTCTTGAGGGTTTCTCCTATTACCGGTGTTGGTCGGGCGTTGAAATCGAAGAAGCTCACTCCTCGATTTGTTGGTCCTTATCAGATATCCGAGAGAATTGGAAATGTGGCTTATAGAGTGGCTTTACCGCCAAATCTTTCGAACTTGCACGACGTGTTTCACGTGTCGCAACTTCGGAAGTATGTTTCGGATCCATCTCATGTGATCCAAGTGGACGATGTAGAGGTGCGGGATAATCTCACTGTGGAGACGATGCCCGTAAGGATTGAGGATCGTGAAGTGAAGGCGCTTAGAGGCAAAGAGATTGCATTAGTGAAAGTGGTCTGGCTAGGAGCTGCCGGCGAGAGTATGACTTGGGAGCTAGAGAGCAAGATGCGAGAGTCCTACCCAGAGTTGTTTGATCAGGTAAATTTCGAGGACGAAATATTCTAAGTGGGGGAGAGTTGTAACACCCTAAAATTATTTAATTAATTTATTTAATTAAATAATTGGGGATTTAAATTAAATTATTTGATGTAATTCGATTAATTAGAGTTTTATTTATTTTGGTGGTATTAGGAGGGAGTGGAGGCGCCACTTGCATGACTTGGGCTTAAGTGGAAAGCCCAAGCCCATGATCCACAATGTAGGCGAAGTGGTTAGCTAGTTGGGGGGCTAGGGTTTGTGGCCATTTTGCGAAAAATCAAAAAGAAAGGAAGCGTGAGAGAGTGAGAGAGAGCAAGGCGCCGTAGGAGAGAAGAGGAAGAGGAGAAGAAGTCGCAACCAAGGAAGAGCAAGAACGTGATCTTGTTGCTGTGGTCCTGTACGTGACTATCTCCGGAGCCTCCGTTCTTCAATTTCGAGGTTAGGGGAGCTCTATCACTCTATCTAATACATTCTATGATAGGCCCTAGATCTAAAGTTCATGCTAGATTCGTGATGCTCTTAATTGTTCCTTGCGTTCTTGATATTCTTTGTGTTTTGGTGATCTTTGCGTTCTTGATGTTTCTTTGTGTTCTTGATGTAAATTTTCGTATATATATATATACCATGAGTTCATGCGATTTGATTTATTAATTGGTGTGATCTACGAATTTGTATTATTGATGGTGCTATGCGTATGTAATGAGAAATATGGTGTTGATCTATGTGTTGATTTTGTTGGAAGTGAAGTCGCATGATGGGGTTAGTGATGTTGTTTGGTTTCTTTTTATTGGGTTTTGATAAAATTGAGTTTTGGTGTTTTTGAATGAGATAAACGCGTTTTAGTTGCTGGGAAAAATTGGAGTTTTATGTTTTAAAATTGTGAAGAAAACAAATTTTTAGTTGTAAAAAGTGTTGGACAAATTCTGGGTTGTTGCTGATTCTGGGCGCTAAGCGCCTGTGCTGGGCGCTGGGCGCCTGATGTTGTGTTGCGCTGCGCGTGTGTGTGCGCCTGGGCGCTAGGCGCCCGTGTTGTGTGTACGTTGTGCGCGCCTGGGCGCTAAGCGCCTATGGCGCTGTGTTGTGCGTGCGTTGTTGCCCCTGGGCGCTAGGCGCCCGTGTCTTGTTTTGTTGCGCTGTGCGCGCGTTGTTGCTCCCTGGGCGCATGGCGCCCGTGTCTGTGTTGCATTGTGCGCGCCTGGGCGCTGGGCGCCTGTGGCGCTGGGCGCCTGTGGCGCTGTGTTGCGTTGTGTTGTGCGCGCCTGGGCGCTGGGTGCCTGTGTTGCCTGGGCGCCTAAGGCGCCAATTTTCAGAACGTTGTCTAATTTTTCCCAAACTTCTTTTTATCATAACTTTTGACTCAGACGTCCGTTTTGAACGATTCGAAAAGTGTCATGAAGCTTTTTACGTTGTCTATTTGTGGGTTCAATTTTTAAAATGAAAAATTGTTATTTTCTGACTGTTTGTGGGCGCCCAAGTGGCTGTCCTCGGTGATCGTCCCAGTGACATTGAAAAATGACGTGGAACTCTTTAAAAATCCCTTTTGGTGTATAAACAACAGTTTTAAAACACGGTAGTGTCAAATTGACTGTTTTGCCCCTAGTGGCCAAAGTTAATGATAATGATGTGTAAATGACGAGGATGCCCTTGGTGGCTAGTCAAATGACTGTTTTGCCCCTAGTGGCCAAAGTTAATGATAATGATGTGTAAATGACGAGGATGCCCTTGGTGGTTAGTCAAATGACGTTTTTGCCCTCAGTGGCTAATGTTTGAGTTAAATGATGTTTATGTGTAAGTGACAATTGGGGCCTGAGTGGCTAAGGGATGTTAAGGTCTAAGTGGCCTAGTGATGTTGTGTGATGATTATGAATTTGACAGGTGCTGTGCTCCGTGCGAGCAAACAGGTAAGTGATGGGTCACATTGTTGACTGTGATCTGAGTAATTGTGTGATTTTGTGAAGTGAGTGGTGCATGTCATAGAGTCTCATGCCCACATGCATAAAACCCAGTGATGTTTTGAGGCCTGAGTGGCTAAGTGATGATGAGGCCTGAGTGGCTAAGCGACGTTTTGTGAAAAGGTACCTTCATGCATATACCCGCGAGTGGGTTGCATTTCATAAACCTATATGACATGAGATGAGTTTTTGTACATGATGTGAATGATGACTGTGATGTGGATGTCTTGTGTATTGGATGCTGATTATTCTAGTGTGTAGCCTATGATTAGTGTTTATTATAGTTTCTATTATATAGACTGAAATGACGCTCACCCTTTCCTGTTTGAATGTTACCCCCGTGTTGGTAACGTGCAGGTGATTCCCAGTGAAGGTATTAGCTTCACTTTTCGAGTCGAGTCGTCATGCTCTGATACGTAGCACTCAGGGGGGATAACGAACTCGGCATTTATTTAATGACTTTTGGTTGTTATGTCCATGTGGACTATTTGGTTATGTTTTACTATTTTCCGCTGCGTAGTTGATTGTGTTATGAGGAGTGTTATAAGTGACGTTAACCATGAGGCTTGAGTTTTTGATATTGTGATGTGCTACGTGGACGTATGAATTTGAGTTAAACTGTTTTTAAAGTTTGATAAGCGACGTTTGATTTGAGTATGTGTAACATTTCCTATGAACGAGATTTTTCAAACTCTGATTTTTATAAACAAAGTGACGGGTAGAAAGGGGTGTTACACTCTCAAGTTATTTGATAGGCCGCAAGTGCACGGTCTTCTCGCGTAATAAAAGAGTTATCGATCCACAGGGAGAGCCTAGGTGATTACCAATTTAATTTTCCAAAGTTGATTAATTGAAAAGAAAGTCTTTTTAGAAAGAATGAATGTTTTTGTTGATGTTTTAAAGATAAAAAGAGACTTGGCGTATTAGTTTCATCGAAATGATAAGGTTTTCGTTATTAATCCTTTCGACTATTTTCCAGTTTAAAGGACGATATATTTCTTAAGACAAGACGACGGTTGTAGCAAGAGTTTCCTTTCGGAATACAAACGCGTGTTCTAAACTAATTATCAAGCCTATTTTCATGGTTGATTATTATTAGAACCCATTAAGCAAAGACCTTTTTGTGTCTCAATAAAACCAAAACTATTTTCATGTGTTGATTTTATTGTCTAATTTCATAGATCCAACAACCACACTTCCCCTTTCGGTACATCATGTTTTGAAATAATAATGAAAAAGTGATGAAATTAGATTTAAAAATACAAAGCGATTAAGGTGGAGAATAGTCTCGGGAATTAATTAGTAGGAAGCCATCATTTGATGGTTGCCAAAAACCCCAAGGCTAAGAAAGTCTACTCACTCATGATCATTGTATACAAAAGAGGAGAAGAGGAAGATTGCATATTTGTAAATTGCAAGAATTTGTAAAGAAAGCGATAAGTTGCGGAATGTGTAAATTGCAAGAATTGTAAAGAAAGCGATAAGTTGCGGAATGTGTAAATGAGTTAGGAATTAGATGTTAGAATGGCAAGAAAATAAATGTTAGTATTTGAGAAAATTGCAAAATTATAAATAGCGGAATTGTAAATGACAAGAAAGTAAATTGCTTAAAAAGTAAATTGCAAGGAATTTAAATGACTTGGAAAATAAAAGAGCAAGAAAGTAAAAGGGCAAGAAAGTAAAAGAGCGAGAAGTAAAAGGGCAAGAAAGTAAAGGAGCTAGAAAGTAAAAGGGCAAGAAAGTAAAAGAGCGAGAAAGTAAAAGGGCAAGAAAGTAAAAGAGCGAGAAAGTAAAAGGGCAAGAAAGTAAAAGAGCAGGAAAGTAAAAGGGCAAGAAAGTAAAAGAGCGAGAAAGTAAAAGGGCAAGAAAGTAAAAGAGCAAAAAACTAAAAGGGCAAGAAAGTAAAAGAGCAAGAATTAAAAGGGCAAGAAAGTAAATAAGCAAGAATTAAAAGGGCAAGAAAGTAAATAAACAAGAATTAAAAAGAACATGAAGAGTAAATTGAAGTCATAAATCTTAGAGAGTTTTTGAGAGTGATTTTCTCACAAAATTCAAGTGTTCTTACAAGTGAGGATCAATGTCCTATTTATAGGAAAATATGAGGGAAGGGGCAAAATGGTCAATTCAAGTTTTGGCAAAGATAGCCATCAACAAGTGGACAAAGTACTTTGGGTGGAGGGGCAAAATGGTCAAAAAGAAGTGAAAAATCAAGTTGGCAAAGATGGCCACAAACAAGTGGCCGCAGCCAAAATTGACTGCTTTTTGGCGCCCTTGGAGCCCTGTCCTGCGCCAGTCCTGCGCCAGTCCTGCGCCAGTGTTGCTCCTTGGCGCCCTTGGCGCCCTGTGCTGCGCCAGTTTTGCTCCTTGGCGCCCTTGGCGCCCTGTGCTGCGCCAGTTTTGCTCCTTGGCACCCTTGGCGCCCTGTGCTGCGCCAGTTTTGCTCCTTGGCGCCCTTGGGGCCCTGTGCTGCACCATTTTTGCTCCTTGGCGCCCTTGGCACCCCGTGCTGCGCCAGTTTTGCTCCTTGGCGCCCTTGGGGCCCTATACTGCGCTAGTTTTGCTCCTTGACGCCCTTGGGGCCCTGTGCTGCGCCAGTTTTGCTCCTTGGCTCCTTGGCGCCCTTGGCGCCCTGTGCTGCGCCAGTTTTGTCTCAAAAATTGTTCCTCCTCAAATATTTTCTTTGTTCTTCATTTTAGCTCATATTTTCTCTTTTGCTTCAAAATAAAACCTGAAAATATAAAGTAAACATTTGTAGTAAATTAGCTCAAAAATATAATTAAATTACCAAATAAACCTAATAAAAATAACTATTAAAAAGACTTTAAAAATAGACTTATCATTATTCACTATCAGGTTCAATATTTGGTGCATAGCTGCAACAGATTCACCTTCCTTCATCTTGAAAGCTTCATACTCATAAGTGAGAACTCTAATCTTTGTGTCCTTCACTTGACTCGTACCAACATGTGTCGCTTCCAGGCAGTCCCAAATTTCCTTGGCTGTCTGACATCCTTTCACCCTTCCATACTCTTCTTCACATAGAGATAGGTGAATAATATTCATTGCTTTGGCATTGAGAGATATTTTTTCTAAATCAGGCTTTCTCAGCTCACTCATGTCAATGGCATAAATATCTTCAATCGGTACTTTCTCAGCTGCACCAGTAGCTTGAGATTTGGTAGTATCTCCCTCAGCAGCAACCCGAGGTTTAGTAATCTTGATTCTCATAGGAGTGACTGGTCCATTAACAATGATCCTCCATAAAGTGAAATCTATAGCCTGCACATGACATTTCATTCGACTACTCCAATAGTCATAGTTAGTCCCATCGAACAGAGGTGGCCTATTGAAGGACATCCTCTCTTTCATAAATGAACCCATAATCACAAAAATAGCGAGATGTTAAGCTCTATATGCAATTTCTACCTTTAAATCGAATGTGGAAAAAAGGATTTAAACTATATGCAACAACTATGCAAGCTATAACAATAGGCAGAAACAATTTACAATGATAATGATATCTAAGCACATTAATTACAAATGCAATAACAATTAACAATTAAAAGGGAAATGCAATGTAAAGATAAGGGAAAGAAGTACACCGTGATTTTTACGAGGTTCGGGATAAATTACGTCCTCGGCCTCCGGCTTTGCAACCTTCGGACTTGATAATAACCACTATAAGAGAAGAAATTCTTCAACGTCTTACAAGCAAGCAAATCCCCTATAGCTATCACACCAATCTCAATTTTCCCAAATTGAGAACCCAAGCTCCCCGCTAAGGATTTCACTACAATTAAATCTCCCTGATTGAATTACCCAAGGCAACTCTTAGGATTTCACAACAATCAAATATAGATGTTTACAATCGAGAACTAGGATCCAATCACTCAAGCATATGAAAATGATGTAGTTGAGAGAGATGAGAGATTTGGATTAGCGTGATTCGCAACCTAACCAGTGTTGAAGAACGTGAAAAATGAGTGTGACGGTGAGAGTTCGCATTCTGTTTTTTTTTTTTGATTTTGTAGGTTGTTGCGCTTCTTCAAAAACGTGAGAAACCCTAAGCGTATTTATAGAGTTAGAAAAAATATGACCGTTGAGACAATTTCTAACAAGTGAAAAATGGATTGTTTGCTTAAAACCACTTAGTATGAAAATCGATTCTTTTCTTTAAAAAGAGAACAACTTCATAAGAGAATGATCGATTGATTTCTTCTAAAACTAAGTGCAAAAATCGATTTTGTACTTAAACAAAATAGGATCATCATCGATTTTGAGCTTTAAAACAAATAAGGTTATGATCGAATGTGTGCTTTAGGAAAAATGAGACCTTTTAAAAATCAAGTGGATAATCGATTTTGTGCTTCCCACAATCAAGCTCATAATCGATTTTGTGCTTGATGAATCAAGTCCAAAATCGATTGTTTGCTTTATAAAACAAGTGAATAATCGATTTTTCACTTTAAAAACACAAAGTCATCAATCGATTGTTTTCTTTCCAAAAAAAGTTCTTTTAAAAACAATCAAGCCACAAATCGATTCTTGGCTTTACACTAGGAAGTGAGAAATCGATTTCTAGCTCTAAAAGCAAGAGAGAAATCGATTTCTTGCTTTAAAGACCAAATCAAGAATCGATTTTTTACTTCAAAAACAAGTTCTTTTAAAACACTAAGCCATGAACATATTTTCTATAAAAAACAACAATTCATTATTTTTGCCTAACCTATTAGCTTTTATATAAAAGATTTTACCAAGCCTAGCTCAATTCTATTTTATATAAAACAGTTCTATTTTAAAAGATCATCTCTGAACTACAAAAGTCATAGAGCTGAAGTGACGAGATCTTACACGCGTCCTATGGAAAGCAAAATAACACATAAGTCTTGAACGCTTGTGTAGCTTCTCCTCCAAGATGCTACTCTTTAAGATATCCTGTGCTTTGGTTCAACTATAACCATTAGTAAACAGATTGTAATTTGTTATCATACAAAAGAAACACTAGTGCATTTAGCATCAGTTATTTTGGACATTTAGCATCGGTTATTTGCCGATGCTAAATGTCACGATGCTAAAAGTGAGACATTTAACATCGGGTGTTTAAATAGCCGATGCTAAATGTCCATTTCATTACTGTTTTTGATGCCTGAATATTACATTTTTTCATCGGTTATTTGAAACAACCGATGCTAAATGTCCTGAAAAATGACATTTAGCATCGGTTATTTGAAACAACCAATGCTAATGTCCTGGAAATGACATTTAGCATTGGTTATTTGAAACAACCGATTCTATATGTCATTATTGATACATTTAGCATCGGTTGTTTCAAATAACTGATGCTAAAGGTCATTTATCGATACATTTAGCATCGGTTGGTTGTTTCGAAATAACCAATGCTAAATTTAATTTTCTTGATAAAAAAATGACATTCAGCATCGCTTGTTTGAAACAACCGATGCTAAATGTCTAGTTTCTTTTTATATTTTGTTCCTTTTTAATCCATATCGGTCGTCTAATTTATAAGAACCTTTTATATAAAGATTATCCCAGATAACCAGGCATAGTAAATTTATCAAATTACTCCACCATAACACAATTTAGAATGCCTTTCTTTACCAATTTTGCGAAAGAATGTAAAACAACCATAACACAAACAAAATACTTCAAATTCTATTGACATTTAATATCATACAATACAAGTTATTAATCTTATAAGTTCTACAAGTTTCTTACACCAAATTCCATCAATCTTCCTCAGTTTGGAAACAGTATATTGAATAAACAGAACATCTATAATAGAAATGAAGATATTGATTTGCATAATTGAATCAACTGGATCAACCGGATCAAATGGACTTCCAATTGAAAACATAGCTTTACCCTGCAAATAGAAGAGACATAATATGGCAGATAGACTTAAGAGTTTTGTTTGGTTTATATGCTGCAAGATTAACTCACATAATGATGTTTCTTAAGCTAGGAAATAAGAAATAAAGAAAATTTACCTTGCTCCATGTATAAGCTTCTTCAGTTCAAATATACCAGTTCCAGCTTTCAATAACCAAAAAAATATTTCGTAAGCCTCCAACTAGTTTCCGGGAAGCAAGCAATCTTGCTAACACCACAATGTTGTACTCTATATTAAGCCAAAAAGAATATCAAAGTCAGTAACCTGAATTTAAATATGAAACTGAGCATATCATCATTAAAAACAAGGTGAGATGAGATGTATCTTTCCAGAAGATCGAATGCATTGTGATTGGTGAAGTTGCCAGTGCTGCTAAGAGCCCAATCAGTGAAGCACCTTTTCTTTCTGTGTCAGCATCATAAATTTTACTACTAACATTTGCTTCATTTCCACCTCAATTAATGTGCATTGAGTAATGATCTGCTCAAGAAATAATGCCAAACAAAATTATAAAGAAAGAACTCCTAATGCAGCGTATCAGATAAAAGTAACTCAGAATTTGTAAGTGTGGCTACACACTTATATTTGCCATTAGGACATGGGACTTTCCTTTTTAGGCATGGTTTAATGCTTCTGCAACAAAGAGTGATATTTAAGGTTAAATACTAAAGCTAATACCAAAGACCTTATTTTACAGAACATTCCTCAGAAAGCAAAATCTGGAAAGACAGACACTATGTTTCAAGCACAGCGTCTTACTGTTTAACCATAGATGAAGAGTAGCTCTCGACAAGGTTTCTGGAAAATTAACAAAAAAGATTGTTACAGTGATAACTGATAACTAACACTCATTCAGCACAACTAGAACTGTGATAACTGATAACTAACACTCATTAACAAAAAAGATTGTTACAGTGATAACTGATAACTAACACTCCCGCGTTGACATTCTGTTGTACTTGAGCTATCCCATGCAAAGTTATGGAGAGAGAGATCACTGTGCACCAAAATTGGAACATATATCTATGATTGTTGTTCTATACTTAATGCTTTGAAACCTATATCATATCTAGTATAAGCAAATATTAAGATGGAAGGCTAAAAATTCAAACATAAGTACTTCAGGAAATTCAACATACACATTTTTGTAATTTCCAAGGATCCCACTAGGTATAGTTCCTGATAGATTGTTTGCAGTAAGATACCTGAATTGTTTAACAGAAATTTTTTGTTTCATTAGCTGAGATGTTTCAAAAGGGATGTTCCAATAACATGCTTTGATCAATTCATCATCCACTTACATGAAGTCCACTTTGTCAAGTTGGTCAAAAGAACCAGGTATCTCTCCACTCAGGCTATTGAAACTCAAATCTCTACAGCAATGACATTAAATAAATGAACATGTTTAATATAAGGAAAGGGTTAATTTGAAAACATATAAGATGGATAAATAGAAAAGCATGAATGCCACATGTAGAATGACTTACAAGATTCTCAGTTTTCCATTCTCCCAATATATTCTAGGATTTCTCCTTTAATCAAACATTTCCTCAATGCCCTGCATTGTGATGTCCACCAAGTAAAATATAAGTCATTTTGAAAAGACTTGAAGCAAAAGAGAAAGCACCTAATCTAAGTCATTGAACTCACAATGTCTTCATGGATTTCATATTACTTAGTGGTGGGAAAGTAGAGCCTCTACTACCTTTCAAATCAGTTATCCTCCTAAGTATCAAAACAAACAAAACAATCACTTGAAAAATTCATCAACTATAACAATAGAATATGAAAAAATAATAATAAAGTATTAGAAGCATACAAATCACTTAATTTTGTCAAGGATGAAATGCTAAAAGGTATTGGCCCCTCAAGAGAACAACCTTGAATGTGCCTGTAACCCCAAAAAGAAAATTAGGAATACAGTATATACAACAAATACAGTAAGAAAGAGGAATTTGGATCGTGTGCAGATGAAAATGCATGCAATAATGCGGTTTTCGAGTTCAGGACCGTTGTCCATTCAAGATCGGACAATCCATATTTGAAGAACGGTTTTTGATTTTTTAATACTAAATTCCGGTTTGAAATCTGAACCACCCAATTTAGATCAGATGGCTCCGAGCTGTTGACTGCATGACTGCATGCATATTTTGACCGCACCAAAACCTGATCCAAGAAACAACTGTGTAGGAAGCTTACATCTTTTCAATCAACGCCCATTTAGCAATGAAATCAGGTATCTTCCCAGTTAATTTATTGTCACATATCCTCCTAAAATTCCATTTGATAAGTCAGTTAGCAAAGCAATATCAAAATTTAAACTGAAACACCAATAAAATAACACATTAATCAACTGAGCTTCAAATGTATAGTTTTATAAGCTCACTAGCCAATATTTTCAGTTTATCATATTCATATGGTAACCATGTGCTAGAAGATGCCAAATTTTGTTGGTTCAATATTGATTTTACTGGTGATTATAGATAAATTAGATGGATTAGGAAGTAAATACTTACAAATCAGTCAAGTTAATCAACTTGGAAAGTGTGGATGGCAATGCTCCTGTGAATCCATTGTGTAACACCCCGATAAATTCTAACATATAGAATCACCGAAATGCACTAAATGGCATACATCAGAGTAACTTCCTGTTATTGAAATATTGAACACATCTAAAACTTTCGATAATACATATCAAATGGTTCTCTGAACCTCATAAACTTCCTAAAAATGCTTAAGTTCCAAAACTTAAGACTTGTACATAATCCTGGTGTTCAATACTCAAAACATAAAGTAGCGGAAACGATTTATAACTTATACATGATAGTTATACAACCGATAACAAAAGTACTACAGAAGGGCAAGGGCCTAAAACAAGAAACATAGACTTCCGGACTCCTCGAGTCACACCAGCTATCTGTGCTTTGTCGCCTTTGCCTTCCCCTTTTCTCTGTAAAAACCACAAATATGAAGGGTGAGATAAACATTATCTCAGTGAGTCCTATCGAGACCCCTGACCAACTCTAACGGTTTGTTATACTTGAATCTGAACTCGTGGCCTGAATAAGCGACCACGTGAATACATGATGTTTACTCGTAACTTGTAGCCCTAATAAGCGACTACTTGTTACATTTCTGATTTTTCCTGATGTAGCCCTAATAAGCGACTACGGATCATATTTTAACATGAACTTAGCACAACCCGAGATATAATGCTAGACAATCTTGATTGCCCAATATCTACGGAAACCCCAATCCGAAATTCTATCCGAATAATGCTAGGGTCCTAGCTTTGGATTCATGACTCCCCTCCACTAGGTATGCTAATAACTGGAGGATCGTCATCCTCGATATACACAAGGTATACCGTCTGCCTTTCCCCGAGGGAAAGTAACTTGATTTGTGTTTACATGAATTGAGAGTTTTTATGTCTTTATAGACTTACAATCAATTAGCTTACATGACATGATGAACTTGAAGTTCGTTATCGTAGCATGATTGGACTCAAGGTCCGTTAACATTTCTTGACTTGTGTTCTCACGCGTTCTCTAAGTACGGTTTTCGTCACATTCATAACACACAAGTTTTCTATCAAACATGATTAACTCCATGATATCAATCTTTACATTGTTGGGGAACCATGGGGAATGGATTAGAAGAGGATTGGAATCATTTGGAATGGATAAAAAGGTACTTTGAATTTGGGGATCAGAAGGTCTCACACGACCCGTGCGTGTAGGCGCACGGCCCGTGCGCTGTTGAACAAATTGTAGAAAATTTCCAGAAAGATACGCACGACCCGTGCGACTAAGCGCACGATCCGGGCGTTATTGGATAAAGTTGTAGAAAGTTCCAGAAACATACGCACGACCCGTGCGACTAGGCGCACGATCCGTGCGTGTTTAAAAATCCAGTTCTTGTAGCATCAGATGGGGGCGCACGACCCGTGCTCTTAGGCACACGATCCGTGCGTCTATATCAGTTTTCCAGAAAACAGGCTTTTCATGAGTTATTCCATTCCGTCGCGATTCCAAAATCTCTTCCGATCGAGACCCAAACTCAAACACACAATGAAACAATATATTATAGCAATCCCAATCAATTCACTCCGGTACACCCAACAATAAATCAAGCAATTCATAGTTCAAATCACAATTTTTGGGAAAACGGTTTTCGATAAAATTCCTTTTGATACCAGAAACGTGTGGCAATAGTTTTCGAAAAGTAAAGACTCGGAAAGACACACATATCCCCTAAGCGAGTTATAGAACTCACCCGAAATGATGAAAATCACTCAAACGACGAATCTAGCAGCTGACACGTTCGAGTAGCCTCACGAACCTCCTCAAATCCTATCCAACGACAACCCAGCTACCCGAGATTGACTGAACAGGAGCAAGACTCGAATTCCAACTACCCAAATGAGCTTCGAACAGGTTTGTTGCTTGGATGTGAGCTTTGGTACTGAATATAGGACTATAACAAGGACATGCAAACTATTTGGAGCATCAACACTCCATTTTTGGGCTTGGAGCTTCAAATGTATGACAATGGTGAATCTGAGTTGGGAGGAGGTTGGGTCACGAAATTTGTATCAATGGATAGAGGAGGAGAAACTAATCATTGTGGTGGTGGAAATCGAAACATGCATCAAGGTCCTGAATTTCTTCTTCCCTCTCCTTCTCTTCCCCTCTCTCGCAACTCTCCTCTCTATTCTCCCCTCTTTCTATTTTTTCTGGTTTTTGCTCAAATGAGTGTGTTGGCTGGTTAATAAGGGAACCAGCTGACTCACTCCCCTAGGAATTTACAAAACTGCCCCTCAGCTCTTAATCCTTTCCTATCACTTATGACAAAGCCTAAGCTACCCATTTAGTCAAATTTTTCAAGAACTTAGACACCAACAATTATTTATGCTAATTAATCAACTCATAATAAACCTCTTGTGCTAAATATTCGATTTAGCCACTAAATTATCATAACCTCTTCGCTAATTTAGATAAATTAAATCAGCTAATTAAGGGACGTTACACATTGGATGACGACAGAACACTAAACAAACATGATTCATTGTTTAACACCAGAAAATAATATGTTAAGAGGAAACAGAAGCAGCGATTACAATTCCAATAAGGAGACAAAGAAGCTCAGAAGAAGAATTACAGTTTTTCTAAATAGTTTCCAATCTCTGTTGGAATGAATCCTGAAAATAGCGTTCCTTCTATACTCCTGTAACAGTCATACAAATATAGGTTATATAAACAAATCAGTAGGCATAAATTGGATATTATACTAGGCTAGCTATCCTGGAACTAGGGTTTTAAAAATTGGTTTGTAATCGCAATTAAGGCTGCAATATCATGGTTTTATTTTGTCTCCATGACTATAAAACGAATAGAATTGAGGCCGCATCAGCAGTATTTGACTGTAATTCTCCATCAAGGATGGCGATGTGACTATAATTGTGCCTTGCCTTGAACACCTTCCTTTAGGTGAAAACAAAAGGTACTGGAATTAGAGGTAAACACTATCCCAAGATAATCCATGTATATTTTGAGTTTCTTCTAAAATGCTTTGGATTTGTCACTATGGTGAGTGACAAATATGATGAAGAAATCAGAAGAAGTGGTAAAGAGATGATGAAATCAGAAGAAGCTCTGGATAGAGCAAAAAAACGTACCTCCAGGCCAAGAAGCACTAGAGAGAGCCGTGAAACTTAGGATTTCAAGCGAAGATGCTTGAACAGTGCGTTTCAAAGATGGATTCTGGACAGATGCTTGACGATGTGCGAAGATGCTTGACGATGTGCGAATATGATTGATGTTTTGTTTGCGAAGATGGATTCTGAACCTAGCTTGACGATGTGCGAAGATGATTGATGCTTGACGCTGTGCGAAGATGATTGATGCTTGACGGTGTGCGAAGAGTGTTTGATGCTTGACGATGTGCGAAGATGCTTAACGATGGATTTTGAACCTAGCTTGAGTGTTTGTGCGAGGGAAGGAAGGGAGAGGATTCTGAATCTAGCAGAGAGTTCGCAAATAGTGCGTGAAAGGGTTGAGACCTAGTGTTTGTGCGAGAGATTGATTAAAATGGGTTTCGACATTTAGCATCGGGTCTTTTAACAGCCGATACTAAATGTTTAACGTGAACTTAAACTTTTGCTCTTAATTTAAAAAATGCCACCAATGACACATTTAGCATCGGGTGTTCAAATAACCGATGCTAAATGGTACTTTTTAATGTCAAATTTGCACTAGTGAAAGAGTGTTTGACCTTGGTTCAACACAAAATTCTTCACCCCTATACCACCATCCTTTTTGGGTATGCACACCTTGTCGCAAGACACCCCGTGTGTGTCTTTTAGTCACATACTACATGGCTTCATTAAGAGTTCTTATTTCAAAGATCTTACACCATTGACTAATAAATGTGGCAATGTTCACTCTATGGGTTTATTTTCAAATATCTAAGTTTAAACAATATTAGTTCAAGAGTCCTAGGCCTTTTAATGAATTCTTCCCATATTGATCCTTGAATCAACATCCAAACCCTTTCAGCATTTACTTACAAATGCTTAATCTATGTTGATCATTCTAAATTCATGCTTGAAAATAAAAACACGCAAGGTTCAAAAGTGCTAAAGAAACATCATAGACATTATTAAAACCATTAAAGATCCATTACAAAGTTCAAAGTATTCTAACATAAAGTATTTAAATTAGGATGAGCACAAAAACAAAGTAAACATAATAGGTTCCAGAAAATAGAGTGTTGGCACTGAAACCAACAAAATGAACTAGTTCGAAAATAATATTGTAAATAGCCTCCAACTCTATCAAGATGGAAGAATAACAACGTGGTTTCCTAGCTTCTGGAACATCCAAGCAATTAGCTCAAAATATGCTCTTAACACCCAGTTAGGCACTGGTTCTTCAAAAACTTTTCTGTGGAGTGTGCGGCGATTGGAGGAAGAAAGGGAAATTCATTGTCTAGCTTTTTACCCTAATTTTCAGCCCAGCCTAAAATGTGGAAACATTAGCCCCTTTTATATCCTCAACAAGTGTCCATTGCATATGTCACACTCCCTTACAACTTTATGTCTTTCTTGCACCTTTATGACATTTGTCCTTATCCAAAAACATATTTTCAAGGCAAGGGGGTGGTCCTAAGCGCTAAACACACTACGACGACGTCTCTCATTCATAGTATTTTGTTGGTACCAAAACATGTGCCATATAACACTGAAGTTAGCAACACAAAATCTGGCACATGTTAGAACATGTATAGTGATTCCCTAATGTGACTGCAGGTCCTGCATTTAGTGTTTTTAAAGGGTATGTTTGACATTTCCTTATTAATTATTATTTTTCTATTTTTTCTTTTTTGACTTTTTACACTGAATGCAGGACCTGCAATCACATTGTGATATGAGATTGCAGGGAATCACTATCCCTAGAACACTAGAACACACACTCAATCCACAAAAATGAGTGTGTAAGTGCTCAAATAAGCCCAAACCTGTGTGGCAACAACAAGACTCTATTAACAACTACTTTTCCCAATTTCTTTATATTTAGACACTTTTAGACTTGAAAAGATTAAATTAACGAAATGTAAATAACTCTTGTTTCTATGAGTTATAACAACTTTCTCAGAGATACTCGTGTAATAAGGTGTAATGTACCCATAAAAAATTAATATATCGTTGAAAACTTAAATCGTGTTAGTATTAACTTTTTTTGAAATGTTAAAATGCCAATTAGTATGAAAACAGATGAATATGGGGTCACTTGCGAGGAAAAAATAATGCAACTAAATTTCACAAGATGATTAGGACTAGTTCCAAAACTTTACCTTGTTTGCATGTATGTTGATTTATATATTTTGTAAATATAAGGAATATAGGAATTTTGCGTGAACATTACAAATTATCTTTGAAAGCAATATTCAGATATAAAATAATTTTATACATAGAGAAATTATTTAAGGGAGAGGTTGTTCAGTTACCTTTGTAAATTTGTGTGCTTCCTCATTGTTCAAGAATCTATATATTGAGGAAAAGCAGAGCAAGATCACGTCAATCAAATGAATTTAGCTCTTGTTTTTTGTGTTGGCTGATCCCCAAGAGTTCCCCCAAACACTTCATTAAAGAAGGACTATCGTTTCTAATCATGAAGCGTTCAGAGAAACTATAAGGGACGGTCAACAAATAATTAATCTCCTAAACATGCTTTACTACTTACTAACTCCATGTCTTGTGTAGGCTAAACAAATGAGTAGCATGTATATATAGTATTGAGATTGTGTTCAAAGGACAAATAATAATTAGATGAATAGTCGTGTGGCCATATGCATGTAGTCTTCTAGTATTGAATGTAGTCAGGACTTATGGCAAGAATGGGAATGAAAGAAAGCTTCTAATTTTAGTATAAGAACATTCTTATTGTATCAGCATCATATCTCTAGTACCTGCAAGTTGTAAAGGTTGCAGACTTTCACGTATTAGATTCCATTTAACACTTTTATCTTTGCATCACAAAAGCTATAAAAGAGGACATATATCAAAAACATAATAGAATAGAATAGAATGTCGCTACCCGATATCTTCTGTGCCTGTCTTGGTCTCAATTCCCTTTTGTCCAATGTTATGTCTAGGTTCATTTTTTGCAATTTGCATCTTTTTTTTTTTTGAGATTTGCAATTTAAATCTTTACCTCCACCTTTTCATGCAGAAGGCCAAATTTACTAGGCCAGTGCAAAGATTTTTTTTTTTGGTGAAATAAAGGGCCAAAGGCCCAAAGAAACTAGCCAACAACAGAAGGGCCAGCAAGCCCAACTTTGTCCAACGAATACAAACTGGTCAAAAATCCAGGAACGTTTTCAACAATTACACATAAGTCCTCAGTCTCATAACTGCTAGTGGCCAACTTGTCAGCAACAGAATTCATTTCACGATCCACCCAAGACCATTTGACCAACAGCTCACCATCACCAATTGCCAAAATGCTTTTCACTATCGGGTTGTCTCTCTCTCTCTGCTACCATGATTGCCATTCAACGCATCAATAGCCACAGCACAATCTGATTCAATAATCAAATCCTTGAATCCTCTGCTCCAAGCTATGCAAGTTCCATGATAGATCCCCCAAAGCTCTGCTTCCAACGAAGAACAGTGATGAAGTTTATGCATAAAGGCAAATTCCAAATTTCCATGGCAATTGCGAAGAATTCCTCCGCAACCTGCTGCTCTTCCATACTTGAACACAGATCCATCACAATTTAATTTCCAAACACCCAATTGAGGAGGGCTCCAACGAACAGGTAATTCAACTAAAATGGGTTTAGGGTTTTTGTTTATCAGTTTCAAATTGCTTGCCACAACCCAATCAATTTGTTTCCTAATTGAAATTATGTTTCCTTGAACCGTATTGCTTTTCTTGGAGAACACCCAGTCATTACGATTGCGCCAGATCGAATCGAGAGTGAAGCCAAACACGATATTCCAGTGTGCTTCTTCTGTGTTGGAGTTGCTGTTAATGAGGTTTGTTTCCAGCCAACTAACCCAATTTTGATTCCTATAGAATTGATTAGTTTTTCTAACTTTGAAAGACATCCAAATGTGCAAACTTTTGCTGCAGTCTCTAAAACAATGCATCAAAGTTTCATCCTCTTCATTGCACATAGGGCAAACACTGGAGGTAGTCATCTTCCTACGCTTCCTTTCCATGTTGGTCATCAGCGAACCATGCCCAAGCTTCCACCTTAGGAATAAGGGCAAGGAATGTGGAATTCAGATCTTTGATCTTCCAAGGGTTATCCCAGTAGTCCTTAATCATGTTGCAAAAATCATTTCCCACGGTTTTCCATTGACTATGGAAGAAAATAGCTTGATACCCATCAGGGCCAGGAGCTTTAAAAGCACCAATATTTTTGATAACACTGTAGATCTCGTCATTTGTGATATGTCTAACCATATCAGTAGCATCCTGCTATTCTATTATAGGAAAATGACCATCCAAAACATAGGGCACAAGAGGTTCATTGGAGGAGAAAAGATCCTTAAAATAATCATTAGCCACTGCCTCCAGCTCAATAGGATCATTCACCCAATTACCATTATTATCAAGAAGAGTTTTGACTTGATTCCTCTCAATTCCTTCTAACAGTAGTAATCCGATGGAAATACTTTGTGTTCCTATCACCAAATTCCAACCACTTAGCACGAGATTTCTGGTACCAAAGAATTTCTTCTTTAGCTAAGATGTCCTCATAGAGTTTCCAAGTAGTTTTCTGTTGTTCAATGAGAAACTCAGAATAGTTGCCTTGCAATTTCCTATCAATAGTCTTTAATTTTTTCAGCAGTATCTTCTTTTGATTGAAAATATTACCAAAGACATCATGATTCCAGTTCTTCAGAACCTCTTGGAATTCTTTGAGCTGTTGTGGAAAATTAAGTAAGGAGTCTCTCCAATTTTCTTCAACAAGCTTGTCAAAAGAAGGGTGGGATAACCAAATAGTCCTCAAATCTAAAAGGACGCCTTCTTCTATTCATAGGTCTAATAACATCAAAATTCATTAGAAGAGGGAAGTGATCAGATTTAAATTTAGGAAGATGAACAATACCAACTTCAGAGAACCTGATGCGCCAATCAATATTGCAAAGAGCTCTGTCCAGCCTTTTTCTAGTAGCCCCTCTAGACCAAGTGAAAGGATCACCACTAAAACCAACATCCATCAACTCACAACTTTCCATGATTTGTTGGAATCTAGGTTCAGAAATACGGGTTTGAGCTAGAGAAGGACCAACTCTCTCAGTATCTTTGAGAGTGGCATTGAAATCTCCTATGATAGCCCAAGGACCATCCACATCAGCATGCAAAGACTGAATATCATCCCAAAGTTCTTGCCTAGGAGTGTAATGAGGGCTTCCATACACCACAGTAAGATACCAAACTCTATTGGTATTATTTCCAACTTGGATATGCACAAATTGATTAGATTCTTTCAATATAGTGATATTCCAATAAGCAGACTCCCAAATAAGCCAAATACCACCTGCTTGCCCTCTAGCATCTTTGATATATTGGTTTTCAAACCCAGTCCTCTTAGCTATTCTTTTAGCAATAGTGCCACTAGTATGAGTCTCTAGTAATGCCATAAATGAAGCAGAATAATGTCTCTTCAAGTCTTTAATCAAACCAGCAAAACCCTTGGAAGCTGTTCCTCTACAGTTCCAGGAAATAAAATTCATAGAGCTTTTTGGTTTGATGGGGTTTGCATATCTGTCCCCTTAGTAACATCCATTGGCACTGCAGCAATGCAATCCTCAACTTTTTTCTTAGTTTTGACTATATTTTTATCATCAATATTAGACAATGCTATTCTTCCATCATCCATTCCTTGAATTTTTGTGAGAAGTTTAGTCCCAAAGGACTCATTCATTGCTTTCATATAAGCAAGTATAGCTTCTTCCTCAGGGTTAACTTTAATCCCAGAAGTCTTAGCTTTCAATTCATTAGCCTTTGAAGATGATGCTATATTTTCATTTCTAGGTGCCTGTTTACTGTCTGGAGGATTAACTTTACCAATATGTAAATTGCTTCCTTCTTTAATTCCTTGATTTCTAATTATCTGTTGACCCTTTTTCAGAGCAGGTGTTTGGGGATTTCTCCCACCAGAAGCATTGCGAATCTTTGGCTTAGGAGGAGGCTTGGTCCTTGGAGAATCATCATTAGGCATCTGTTCAACAACTGCACCATTGCTACTATTTTTAACAGGGCCAGTTCCAACATTCAGAGTGGAGGTAGTCACATTCATATTTCTCTCTGCATTTGTAACAACATCAGCCCTTGGTTTAGGAAAACCACTACTCTTTGGGGAATTATTTTTCTTGTTCTTCCTAGAAACATACTTAGGAATATTCCATGGACCTATAACACTTTCCTCCTGCTCAGAATTATCCACCACTATCTTGGTCATTTCCACTTTCTCATTCTCTGGCTGCATAGGAACAGCTTCTGTTACTTCAGTTTGAACTAATTGTTCAGCTACCATATCATCATCACCATTTATAACTACATTTTCCTGAGCTACTTCAAGCATTTCTCTACAATTTTCTTTCTTGTGTCCATACTTACCACATCTAAAACATATAGCATGTAAACCTTCATACTCAAGACATAACTTCATCCCCCAGATAGTGAAGTGGGATATCAGAGGTTTATCTAGGTCAATTTCAACACAAATTCTAGCAAATTTACCTCTTGAATGAATGGAAGTAACTTTATCAATACGAAGCATAGTGCCAATAGTAGCTCCAATACGAGTAAGAAACTTATCGTTACATAATTCCACAGGCAATTTAGGCACCCTTACCCACACAGCAACTTTTTTTGTAAGTGATGCACTTAGAGAAAATAGAGGTCTCCACCTTTGGACTATGAGATAGTGATCTGCAATTTTCCAAGGTCCTTCAAATAGAGCATGCTTATAATCTTCAATGTCAGAAAGTTGTACTATATAAAAATCCTCAGCTAAATCCGTAATCCTAAGGTCTCCATGAAGCAACCAAGACTTTCTCAGCTTCCCCTCAAGCATTCTGAAGCTTACTTTCTTACCCAGGACTTTAACTATCAGAGTATTCCTCCATGGCTTAGACCAAGCTTCCAACTCTTCCTTTGACAGATCAACTGCTGGAATAACAGAGTTAGGTTTAGGTATCTGTTCAGATTGAACATTTGTGGGCTTTTCCATTTTCTCCTCAGCTATTTCTTCAGCTAATAAGTCTCCCCAGCAAGCATCTAGGTCATCATCACCATAGATTTTCAAAAGAGCATCTTTGAAAGATTTGGGAGATTTAGGAGAAGGAGAGCTCTCTGTTTCTGCTTCTTTCATTTCGTGTTCTTCAGATATAGAAATATCTGGTACAGGGCTGATGTTTTTCTGCTTCTTATGCTTTCTGTGCAGATTGACATCTGGCGGAGGTGGAGGAGTTCCTCCAGAAACGGTGGGTTTCATGCCCTAGCAGAGGGTCGCTTACGCAATGCTGCTGTTTAACTTGGCAATAGGCCAGTGCAAAGATCATATATAACTCCTTATATATGTACATAACAATATATATAGAGTATCTTATTCTTAAATACATGAATACATCACGTGTCACCTAGTGTTCTCTCAAACTCTTCATCGACTAGGCCTTTTAAGCTATTTTCTTTTGTGTTTGGGGGAACCCTCAGTGGTATTTGATATGATTATAAAAGTAATTAAAACATTGTTATTTCATACAATTATATCCACCTGTTCTTTAGAGTTTGAAGTAGGATCTCCACTTTGGATTATTCATGTACACATTTGCTCATTGCAGACTTAGTTTTTTTTAGATAATTCAAAACTGCATTAAGAAGGTACAAGGGGTACCCCAATCCTTTTACATATCATAAACACAATGATAAACAATCATAGGGACTAATACACCAATATTTAAAATTTATTTGTAATGAACTACCCACCCTATTAGAGAACCAACTCCATGATAAAGCTTTAACACGATACACCATTTGGGATACGGCTATGGTACCTCCTCTAAAAATGATCCTATTTCGGTTTGTCCAAATGACCCATACACCTGCTACCCAAATTAGGAATCTGAACTTCTTATTTTTTTTACCGTCACAGGACCGTGAAGCCTGAAGTGATCCTAGCCACTTGTAAAGTGTCCACCTTTTAAACCAGACCAATCTTCAATCATTTTTCACATCTGATCCAAAATGCAGCAAGTG
The DNA here is from genome assembly GCA_039519185.1 of Astragalus membranaceus. Classification (NCBI taxonomy): domain Eukaryota; kingdom Viridiplantae; phylum Streptophyta; class Magnoliopsida; order Fabales; family Fabaceae; genus Astragalus; species Astragalus membranaceus. The sequence goes on from CM076849.1 coordinate 49,763,305, forward strand.
AAAAACAAGCGATTTGCACACTCTTTAGTCCGAAAGCACTGCACACACGCAGATCTTGGGTTGAACGCCACTATACCACGCTATTGGAGAGCGACGCGAGTTGGCAGTCTATCCAATAATACTCTCCAAGCATGCACAACATATTTAGATATGGAGCTGATGTCTTCCACAGTTTCTTAATGATCTTCCTTCTCTCCTCATCCAGTGGAGATTCAGTGGACCTGTTACTTAGCCACTCGTAAACAACTTTGACCGTATAAGAAGAGTCTCTATCCATGTCCCAATTCGGGCTATATATCCTTTCTCCTACAATCGGGCTGCAGCAGTGCCATAATTTCTCCTAAAAGATCTGCTGCCTTCTGCTATTCCTCATTCAAATTACCGATCCAATTCATCTTCCAAACCCATGCTCCATCGTGCCACTCTCCAAAGTCTAAAATTACTCCTTGTGGTTTATCCGATTGCTCAAATAAAGTGGGGAACATGTCCTTCAATCTCCATTGGCAACACCATTGTTCATTCCTGAATTTCGTTTCAACTCCGTTCCCTACTTCACTACGCAAAAAACTGTCAGCGGCGGCGGTTAAAAAGGCCAGCGGCGGCGGTTTAAACCACCGTTAATGAAGGCTGGCGGCGGTTCCAGAGGCGCCGTGGTTTTCAGCGGCGGGAGGTGTTGTTGGCGGCGGTTCCATCAACCGTCACACAAACCGCCGCGAATGTAGTGGCGGTTGGAAACTGCCGCCAATTTGTCAACTGATTTTCCACGCTACGGTTAGCGGTGGTTGGAAACCGCCGCCAATTGGGTAACTGATTTTCCACGTTACGGTTAGAGGCGGTTTGGAACCGCCGCAACTAAATTAAAATTAATTTTTTATTTAAATATGGAGGCGGTTTGGAACCGCCGCCAACAGATACAGTTTTTTTTTTGTAAATATAATGATTTTTTGTGTTTCAGTATATCTATCTTTCTTTTACGAATTTTATAAATGTACTTATTAATTATTTGGTAATACAAATATTAAAAGAAACTAAATTTATGCTAAAAACACATACAAAAGTTCTAAAGTTTATAAATCAAACTAAGTTCATAACATCAAACTAGAACTAGTTAATGAAGTCAAAATACAACCAACTTAGTTAATGAAGTCAAACTACAACCAACTTAGTTAATAAAGTCAAAATACAACCAATGAGCATCATGTTTGTGTTGTTCATAACAATAAAATAAAATCATCTATCTAGATATCCTCCGTGATGGTGCTGCTTCATGTTGTCCTATGTTACTAGATTCAGAAGAGCGTCTCAAACCATGTTGTGTTTCCAAATTATCCGGCTGCAAAAATAATAGCCATAAATAAAATTAGAACCAATATGTAAACAATGTCGAATATAGTAACTTCTCAACAACGTGAACTACAAAACAAGCCAAACAATATAGGTAATTCAGCATCAGAGGTAAAGCTGATATTGGAATTCAGCAATATAGGTAATTCAGCAATAAATTTGTACTCAAATCTGATATTGGAATTCAACAATATAGGTAATTCAGCATCAGAGGTAAAACTGAATAAATTTCATTTGCCTTCTGTTTCCTTCAGATATACAAGATAGGTATAAATATACGTGAGGAGGCATGAAAGATGTGATGCATCTGATCAAAACAAACTTAGGAAAGAGAATGACATAACTAACTGCTAGAACATTGACAGAATATTTCATGTAGTCTTGTGCAATTTACATATTTTTTGTCTTATACATGGGCTAAAAGAACTGAATAAAATGAACTGACTGAAAGTGAATTTATCTACTTCATTTGTACATGTTTAAAGGAATGACAAAAATGAAAAATAGAAATTCTTTTGCTTTTAGAAAATAGACTTTCAGCAACCAAGAAAAGCTAGGCATCCACATATCTTCTATATACTGGATTATTTTTTCCTGTAATTCTACATTAAAGCTTCTAACACCTTGTCAATGGATAATCTCTATCTCATAAAATCTGTCTTAATTGTGTCTAGTTAATTGTCCCAGCTGTTACAATAACAACATTGCATCGTGCCTTTATAGCACCAGCTTTTAGTGCTAATGCATGCTAAGCCTAAAAAATTCTTGCAACAATACCCTTAGGTTAGCTCCTCGGGTGCTATATATTTTTGTATCTTGGTTGTAAAGATATACAAAATATATTCATATCAATGCATTCATTAGTATCACTTTCAATGCATTCAGTTTGGTTGTAAAGATATACAACAATACCCTTAAGTCACTGATGCCACTCACACCTACTAGAAAAGGCAAGGTCAATTGGTCTTTCACACCATCATCTCATCTGTTGATCCTAGTGTCATTACAAAGCTAGGAAATGTGAAGATTTCCTAGCATACATAAGAGCTCTAGTCAGATAGAAACTTTATTTAGTATTTGATCTTTATTCATCATGATTTGCTTAAAAGGCTACAATATAACAGGTAATTCAACATCAGATTTGAGTATGCTACGTATAACATAAGCAATATAGGTAATTCATAGGAGTTTGAGAATCTAACTGCAGCAAATCTAATAGCAATATAGGTAATTCATAGGAGTTTGAGAATGCATAGTATAACAGGTAATTCAGCATCAGATTTGAGAATGCTACGTATAACATAAGCAATATAGGTAATTCATACGGTGATCACCTGATTTTGCTTAAGAATTTGCATAACATAAGCAAGTTGTTCCTTCAATAGAGGCAATTCAGCAGCTTGTTCCTTTAGAGCATCAACTTCAGCAGCTTGAGCCTTTAGACTATCAACTTCAGCAACTTGTGCTTTTAAAGCGTCAATTTCATTTTGCATCTATGACATATTTTCATTAGCATCCGATGAATATGATCCTGTTGTAGAATGAGAATTGTTTCCAAGGATCTGAGTTGCTGTTACGCCGAGTCCCATGCATTGAACATGCCCAGGATGTTCTTTCCCAAAAACTTGAATAAAGGCTTCATGCTCAGAAGAAGACTCAAGAATTGCCTGTTGCAATTTTTCCTACATGTATAAATCAATCATAAAATCATAAGCAATGTGCTTTAGAAGGAAACAAAATCTCAGTGTACAAGTGACAAATACCATAATTCATTTAACTCTTTGATAAGAGGTTGCAGATAGACATCTATATTATTGCCTGACATTTTTTTTTCCGGGAATTATCATTGAAATTATAAAAGATGTCTGTTTCATGCACACCCACGGAGGAGTGTTGTATGGAAAGAGAATAACCGGCCAAATACTATAATTTGAACTCATAACACCGAAGGGATTAAAGCCATCAGTAGCTAACCCAAGACGAACATTTCGTGAATCGGATGCAAACCAAGAGTGTGTTGAGTCAAATCGTTTCCATGCTTCAGAATCTCTAGGATGCCATCTCATGTCCTCGGCTGTCTTTGAACATAAAAATAGTCTTTGTAATCGAGGCTTTAAAGGAAAATATCGAAGAACTTTTGCAGCCACTTTCTTCACACTATTGTCATCAGTGTTCACCTGAGTACTACCCCCTAGGCTTTTCCCTTGATTTCCATCTAGAAGTGTGACAAACTTTACAACTTTCCCTCACTTAATCTTCCCTATTTCCCCAATAGAGCATACAATTATTCGGACATGCATGTATCTTTTCATAGTTCAAACCAAGTTTGGTGATTGTTTTCTTTGCCTCATAAAATGAAGTTGGGATATTTGCATGTTTAAATGCGTCTTGGAGAAGTTCTAAAATCATTGTCATGGCCTTGTCACTCATTCCGCATAAGCATTTGATATGATACAACTTCACCAAAAAAGATAACCTTGAATAATTTATACACCCTTCATACAAGGGTTGTTCTCCATCTCTTGCTAATTCATAAAATTATTTGGCTTCATTCCCTTCTTGAGTGGTATTTTGCATCACATCCTCATCTCTCTCAAACTCTACATTGGATGCAACTGGCACTTCATTTGCACAGTGCCCATCAACACCAAAAGCATCATTAATCATATTTTGGATGGGATTTTCAATAGTTGTGCTTTGAGCTGCATGTAGAGTGCTACGGCATGAGGCGTTATGGTTTGACTTTATCTCCCCATGATAGGACCAACAGGTATATCCTATTGGAAACGGTGTACATCTTAAGTTGTCATATACCATATCCCAAGTCCTCCTTTTTTTGAAGCCACATTCTTGACAATGACATAATATTTTCCCATTTACCGCACGATGTTTAAAGGCAAAATTAATGAATTCCTTTACCCCTTTCACATTCTCATCTGTGTTCCGCGGCTTTGTAATCCAGGACTTATCCATTGCTAAAACATCAGAATCAATAAAGGAGCGGCAGAATCTGTAACATCCTCAAAATAATTAGGTGAATTATTGGGATGTTAACCCAATAGGAATAATTTAGTACTTGACTGGTAAAATTATTGAGTGCTAAAATTATTTATTGGATGACATTAGATCGTTAACCGGATAATACGGATCAAGGAAGTTCTGGATTCGAAATAAGGGATTAAGATCGATATGGTAATTGGACCACGCTACCACTTATTTATTAATTAAATATGTGTGTGTGTGTGTGTGTGTGTGTTGAAATAAAGAAAAGAATAAAAGAAAGGAAAGAAGAGAAGAGATACGCAGAGGAAGAAAAGAAGAGAAAGAAGAAGAGAAAAGAAGAAGAGAAAGGAAGAAGAGGAGTGAAGCCCATCTCCCCAAAATTCATCATCTTCATCATCTCCCCTCCCTCATCATAACCCAAGGACTTGGTAAGATTCCCCTCCATTTTTCCCCTTCCTTTTTGATTTCGAAAATTGAGGGTTTTGTGGAGAAATTTGTTGAAATCAAGGATTCATAGGTTGTATCAATGATTGGGTTATGTTTAGGATCGAAGCTAGGAGCGGATTGAACGCGATTGGAAGCTCGAAACGAAGTTAGGAGCGATTCGGTGTTGTTTGGGTTCGATTCGGTGATTTTGACACATCGGTGATTTCGGCTCGGCAACGGCTCTCGCTTCAAGGGTGAGTTTTACTCACGTTTAGGCTTATTACGTTTTGAAATGAATTGTGTGACTTAGTTCCGAAAGATTTTGAGTCGAAAACGTTATTTTGAAATATATCGCGTTTTAACGAAATTCGTAATCGTTGAGTTTTTGATTGAATTGCTTGATTGTTTGATATTGATTGGACTGGTATATGGTCTGGTACTGTCTGTTTTCAAGTTAGGAATCGATCGGGGCGAGTTTCGGATTGATCGGAAAGCAAAATTTCATAAAACAGGACATTTTAGCAATGCTGTCAAATGCGCACGACCCGTGCGTCCAGGGCGCACGACCCGTGCGCCTGGTTCGGGTTCAGTGTTTAAAAGTTATCTAACAGGGCGCACGACCCGTGCGTCCAGAGGCACGACCCGTGCGCCAAGTTCTGTCCAAAATTTTCAAAGTGCCCAAAATGATTCCGTTTCGATTCCGATCCTCTCCTAACCCTTCTCTAACCCTTCTATAATGAGATTAGGCTTATAATGCCATGAATTTGAATATGTTTCAAAAAGGTTTTACAAAATACTTTTGATGTCCAAATCGTCTCGAAAAACCGAATAATAGCATACGTGTGCGGATATGTTTTATTGAAAACGAACGGACTATGAGTCCTATGTGGTAAAGTATAAATTGATGAACTAAATGTTCATATGATTGTAGATATATATTATATCGAGTTTGGGTGACGACCCATGTTGACATACTAGGCGGGTAAGTCATGAGCCCTTACCCTAGGCTCTGTGCCATTAGGAAACACTATTGGTTATGGGGTTCGCCGGGATTAGCAGTGCGTGCAGTCGGTGGTACGTAGAATTGTTTTGTAGTACGGTTCACCGGGATTAGCAGTGCGTGCAGTCGGTGTCGTACTAAGTTAGAATACTATCACACGGTTCACCGGGATTAGCAGTGCGTGCAGTCGGTGTCGTGTTAAATTAACCAAGATTTATAATCGGGCCGAGAGTGTTAGTAGGGGTCTCGGTAGAACTCACTGAGATTGTATCTCACTGTTTAAATGTTGTTGTTTTACAGATAAACAAGGATAAAAGAAACCTCAGAGGCACGAGTAGGTGGCCCCGGGAGATGGATGATGACTTAGCTTTATGTTTAAGTTTATTTTCCTTCTGTTGTCCATGTATCACAGCACTATGGCATTAGCGTTATGTTTATCTTCCTTTCCGCTTTCTTGTATGACTCTGACTACCACATTTGCTGACAGTTCATGGTCTGAGAACCTTATGGTCTTAATTCTGTATAAGACAGTTAAGTTATATTTCAGCAAAAATTTTATAGTGGTATTCAGTGTCTGAGCAGGAAATATTATCTCTGAGGTATGTTTAATGTACACTTGGGTGTTTTTAGCAAATAAAAATACCGGGGTGTTACAGTTGGTATCAGAGCGGTTCGACCTAGTCGGACTTAGCTTTTAGGGTCTTTGCTTTCTCCAGTCGTGATTTTCTTAGTATGCTATTAGACATTGAGCTTGATCAACTTAATACTTTGTGCATATTTCGCAGAATCATGGCCAGAAGAGGTAGAGGCGTTCCTCCTCCTGTTGATCCGAACTTTGAGTGGATGCAGAATGTTATTGAGAATCAGCAAAAGATGATGCAGGATATGTTGCAAATGCAGCATGACCAGATGGGTCTGCAACAGCCCAATTTCCAACCTCATCAAGAAGATCCTAACCGGACATATTTCCAATTTCAAAAGATGAAGCCCCCGACTTACAAGGGTGGACCGGATCCAATGACTGCCTATTATTGGATTGATTCAATGGAGAAAATTTTTCAAACCCTGCAATGCGGGGAAGAAGAGAAAGTAATATGTGCGGCAAATGTGCTCGACGAAGATGCCCACACCTGGTGGTGTAATGCAAGACAAATGATGGAACTCCAAGGGACTCCCCTCACTTGGGACAACTTCAAGGAATTATTTCTGAAGCAATATTTCCCTTCGGTGAAGAGGCTGAGTAAATAAGCAGAGTTTGTGAATCTTAAGCAAGGCGATTTGTCAGTTGGGGAATATGCTGCGAAATTTGAAAGACTGTCTCAGTTCTATGAGTTGGGGAGGTATGCCCCAAATGATATGTGGAAGATGCAAATGTTCAAAGAAGGTCTCCGAGCTGATGTGAGCCAAGGACTCAGTTCTTACACTTTGGTTAATTATCCTGCCTTAGTGCAACAAGCATATGTTGCTGAGGAGGACCTGAGGAAAATGTATGCTGAAAAGAAAGATTACTGGAAGGGTAAGAAAAAGGTTGCTGAATCTTCTACTCCATCCAGGCCATTCAAGGGGAGTAATTATAAAGGAAAGCAGGTGCAATCCTTTAACTCATCAAAGTTCCGCAAATGTGATACTTGTGGAAGACATCATCAGGGTGACTGTCGACAAAGGCCAAACCGGTGCTATAATTGTAACGAAGAGGGCCACTATTCAAATGAATGCCCGAAGAAGAAGAGTTTTCAAGGAGCACCCAATGCTCCTAGGTAGGGGCGAATCAACACGTTGGATGCTCGAACCATCACGCCTACTGATAATCTTCTGAGGGGTACGGGATCTCTTTTTAATAACTCAGTCAATATTTTATATGATTCCGGTGCAACTCATTGTTTTATGTCACAAGCGTGCGTAGATCGGTTGGGATTAGCATTATCTGAACTATCCGAGCCGATAACTATTTTAACTGCTGCCAAGGGTCGTGTCCAGACCCAAACATTGTGTGAAAATTGCCTACTTGTCATAGGGGACAGACAATTTGTTGTGAAATTTATTTGCTTGCCTATGAGAAGTATGGACATTGTTCTGGGTATGAATTGGATGGCTGAAAATCATGTAACCATCAACTGTGCCGATCGAACCATTAGCTTCGCCTCCGAATCCGTAGGATTGACACAGGCAGATTTTGAAGCAACAATCTCTTACACCGAAGCAAGCCAGTCATTATTCCAAGGTGCGGAAGCTATTCTTATTATGTTGTCTGCATCTACTGAAACGGGTTTAGACTTGTCATCTGTGCAAGTGGTAAATGAATTTCTAGATGTCTTTCCAGAGGAAGTTTCATCCTTACCTCCTGACAGAGAGGTAGAATTCTCAATAGAATTGATTCCTGGTACAGGATCGATATCTATTGCTCCTTATAGGATGTCTCCATTAGAATTAAAGGAACTGAAGTCTCAACTTGAAGAATTAATATCAAAGAGGTTTATTCGACCGAGTGCTTCTCCATGGGGTGCTCCGGTATTGCAAGTTAAGAAGAAGGACGGAAGCATGAGGTTGTGTATTGACTACCGCCAACTCAACAAGGTGACGATTAAAAACAAATATCCATTGCCAAGGATAGACGATTTGCTCGACCAACTTCGAGGTTCCGTGGTATTTTCAAAAATTGATCTGAGATCGGGCTATCATCAAATAAAGGTACGAGCCTTAGATATTCCGAAGACAGCTTTCCGTACGAGGTATGGACATTACGAGTTCGTAGTAATGCCCTTCGGTTTGACTAATGCTCCAGCTGTATTCATGGATTACATGAATCGAGTGTTCCACTCATATCTCGATCAGTTTGTAGTAGTTTTTATTGATGATATCTTGGTGTACTCTAAGACCATTGAGGACCATGTTCAACATCTCCGCATTGTTCTGAACGTACTCCGAGAAAAGAAATTGTATGCCAAGCCGTCGAAGTGTGACTTTTGGATGCCGGAAGTGAAGTTTTTGGGACACGTGATTTCCCAATCGGGAGTTGCGGTGGATCCCAGTAAGGTGGAAGCGGTGTTGAATTGGGAGGGACCAACATCTGTCACTGAAATAAGAAGTTTTCTTGGGTCTAGCTGGTTACTACAGGAGGTTTATTCAAGGTTTTTCACAATTGGTTCTTCCACTTACTCGGTTAACTCGTAAGGCCCAACCGTTTATATGGAATACCGATTGTGAAGAGTGTTTTCAAGAGTTGAAGGTTAGGTTGACTTCTGCTCCAATCCTAATTCTTCCAGATCCGTCTTTGGATTTTCAGATTTTCAGCGATGCTTCGGGGAAGGGTTTGGGATGTGTTCTCATGCAGAACCAACAAGTTGTAGCTTATGCCTCCAGACAGTTGAAGACTCATGAAGAGAATTATCCGACTCATGATTTGGAGTTGGCAGCTATTGTATATGCACTAAAGATTTGGAGACATTACCTATATGGATCTCGTTTCGAAGTCTTTAGTGATCATAAAAGTTTGAAATATTTGTTTGATCAGAAGGAGTTGAATAACAGGCAGAGAAGGTGGGTGGAATTTCTGAAGGATTATGACTTCGAATTGAAGTATCATCCGGGAAAGGCTAATGTTGTAGCTGATGCACTAAGTAGGAAATCCATTCACATAGCAGAGTTTATGATGCACGAAATGAAATTGTTGGAGTCCTTTAGGGACTTAAATTTGAATGCAAGGTCAAGAAAGAACCGATTAGTGTTGAGCCATATGAGGATCTCCAGTTCATTGAGGGATTCTATTCGCTTAGCGCAGGAAATTGATGTGAAGCTACAATCACAAAAAGTGTTGCCAGACTTTACCGAAGATAGTGATGGAGTGATTTGTTTCAACGGTAGGATCTGTGTGCCCGATAATGAAGATATTAAGAAGCAAGTGCTAGAAGAAGCACACCGAAGTTCATTTTCTGTACATCCTGGATCCACCAAGATGTATAGAGACTTAAAGCAGATGTATTGGTGGCAAGGAATGAAGTTAGAGATTGCTGAATTTGTATCAAAGTGCTTAACTTGCCAAAGAGTTAAAATAGAACATCAGAAGCCTGCTGGTCTGCTACGGCCACTAGACGTGCCAGTGTGGAAATGGGAAGACATCTCTATGGATTTTGTAATGGCATTGCCAAGGTCTCAAGCCGGTAACGACTCCATTTGGGTAGTTGTGGATCGGTTAACCAAATCATCTCATTTTATTCCAGTTCGTTCGAGCAATAAGGTATCCAAGTTAGCCGAAGTATATTTAAAGAACATAGTGAGGTTGCATGGAGTTCCCACCAGTATAGTGTCGGATCGAGATCCGAAATTCACTTCTCGATTTTGGAAAGCTCTAAATGAAGCATTGGGGACCAAAGTACTTCTTAGTACCGCTTATCACCCGCAGACAGATGGTCAGACCAAAAGGACTATCCAGACATTAGAGGATATGCTTCGGGCTTCGGTACTTGATAACGGCGAGAAATGGGAGGATCATCTTCCATTGGTAGAATTCTCTTACAACAACAGTTATCATTCCAGTATAGGAATGGCACCTTTTGAAGCCTTGTATGGTAGGAAATGTAGAACTCCATTGTGTTGGTGGGAAGTCGGTGAGAACCGATTGTTAGGACCCGAGGTGATCCATGACACTACTGAAAAGATCCGCCAGATCAGGGAAAGAATGAAAGCTGCTCAAAGTAGGCAAAAGAGTTATGCCGACAAAAGGAGAAGGCCGTTGGAGTTTGAGTCAGGTGATCATGTGTTTTTGAGATTGTCACCAACAATTGGCACAGGTAGGGCATTACGGGTGAAGAAACTCAGTCCTCGGTATATTGGACCCTTCCAAATTATCGAGCGAGTTTGGCCTCTTGCATACCGTATCGCTTTGCCTCCACCATTGTCGAATCTGCATGATGTATTCCATGTGTCTCAATTGCGGAAGTACATTTCCGATCCAAGTCAACCGTTAGATTTTGAAACGATTGACCTTCGACCGGACTTGTCTTTCCAACCTCATCCAAATTACATCTTGGAACGTGGCGAGAGGACGCTACGGACGAAGTCAATTCCCATTGTCAAGGTGGTTTGGGATGGTTTTTCCATCGAGGAAGCTACTTGGGAGTTGGAGGACGATATGCGGACTCAGTATCCGTATTTGTTTTCTTGAGGTACGTTGTGCTTAATTTTGAGGACAAAATTCTTTTAAGTGGGGGAGAATGTAACATCCTCAAAATAATTAGGTGAATTATTGGGATGTTAACCCAATAGGAATAATTTAGTACTTGACTGGTAAAATTATTGAGTGCTAAAATTATTTATTGGATGACATTAGATCGTTAACCGGATAATACGGATCAAGGAAGTTCTGGATTCGAAATAAGGGATTAAGATCGATATGCTAATTGGACCACGCTACCACTTATTTATTAATTAAATATGTGTGTGTGTGTGTGTTGAAATAAAGAAAAGAATAAAAGAAAGGAAAGAAGAGAAGAGATACGCAGAGGAAGAAAAGAAGAGAAAGAAGAAGAGAAAAGAAGAAGAGAAAGGAAGAAGAGGAGTGAAGCCCATCTCCCCAAAATTCATCATCTTCATCATCTCCCCTCCCTCATCATAACCCAAGGACTTCGTAAGATTCCCCTCCATTTTTCCCCTTCCTTTTTGATTTCGAAAATTGAGGGTTTTGTGGAGAAATTTGTTGAAATCAAGGATTCATAGGTTGTATCAATGATTGGGTTATGTTTAGGATCGAAGCTAGGAGCGGATTGAACGCGATTGGAAGCTCGAAACGAAGTTAGGAGCGATTCGGTGTTGTTTGGGTTCGATTCGGTGATTTTGACACATCGGTGATTTCGGCTCGGCAACGGCTCTCGCTTCAAGGGTGAGTTTTACTCACGTTTAGGCTTATTACGTTTTGAAATGAATTGTGTGACTTAGTTCCGAAAGATTTTGAGTCGAAAACGTTATTTTGAAATATATCGCGTTTTAACGAAATTCGTAATCGTTGAGTTTTTGATTGAATTGCTTGATTGTTTGATATTGATTGGACTGGTATATGGTCTGGTACTGTCTGTTTTCGAGTTAGGAATCGATCGGGGCGAGTTTCGGATTGATCGGAAAGCAAAATTTCATAAAACAGGACATTTTAGCAATGCTGTCAAATGCGCACGACACGTGCGTCCAGGGCACACGACCCGTGCGCCTGGTTCGGGTTCAGTGTTTAAATAATATCTAACAGGGCGCACGACCCGTGCGTCCAGAGGCACGACCCGTGCGCCAAGTTTTGTCCAAAATTTTCAAAGTTCCCAAAATGATTCCGTTTCGATTCCGATCCTCTCCTAACCCTTTTCTAACCCTTCTATAATGAGATTAGGCTTATAATGCCATGATTTTGAATATGTTTCAAAAAGGTTTTACAAAATACTTTTGATGTCCAAATCGTCTCGAAAAACCGAATAATAGCATACGTGTGCGGATATGTTTTATTGATAACGAACGGACTATGAGTCCTATGTGGTAAAGTATAAATTGATGAACTAAATGTTCATATGATTGTAGATATATATTATATCGAGTTTGGGTGACGACCCATGTTGACATACTAGGCGGGGAAGTCATGAACCCTTACCCTAGGCTCTGTGCCATTAGGAAACACTATTGGTTATGGGGTTCGCCGGGATTAGCAATGCGTGTAGTCGGTGTTATGTTAAAAGTTATGTGCTACGTTCACCGAGATTAGCAGTGCGTGCAGTCGGTGGTACGTAGAATTTTTTTGTAGTACGGTTCACCGGGATTAGCAGTGCGTGCAATCGGTGTCGTACTAAGTTAGAATACTATCACACGGTTCACGGGGATTAGCAGTGCGTGCAGTCGGTGTCGTGTTAAATTAACCAAGATTTATAATCGGGCCGAGAGTGTTAGTAGGGGTCTCGGTAGAACTCACTGAGATTGTATCTCACTGTTTAAATGTTGTTGTTTTACAGATAAACAGGGACAGAAGAAACCTCAGAGGCACGAGTAGGTGGCCCCGGGAGATGGATGATGACTTAGCTTTATGTTTAAGTTTATTTTCCTTCTATTGTCCATGTATCACAGCACTATGGCATTAGCGTTATGTTTATCTTCCTTTCCGCTTTCTTGTATGACTCTGACTACCACATTTGCTGACAGTTCATGGTCTGAGAACCTTATGGTCTTAATTCTGTATAAGACAGTTAAGTTATATTTCAGCAAAAATTTTATAGTGGTATTCAGTGTTCTGAGCAGGAAATATTATCTCTGAGGTATGTTTAATGTACACTTGGGTGTTTTTAGCAAGTAAAAATACCGGGGTGTTACAGAATCATTAACGCGACAAAAAATTATTAACAATACAGATAGATAAAAAACTTATTCAAAGAAGCTAGGGCTTTAGATTTTCTGGGGTCTGATGCCATACAAGCTGATAGAAGCATAACTAGATAATGTAGTACTGATATTCTTGTTATGTGTAAATTGTAACAGAATGGGAAAGAAGAGTAAAGAGAGTGAAACAGAATAGTCTTTGTATATTTCACTTATGTTGAACTGTTACAACATTTGCCTATTTATACATTTGCTTAACCTACACTCAGCAGTGCACAGGATAAGCACTGCTGTTATAACAAACTACTAACTAACTTAAAGTCAGTTTTCCCTAACATAGTTTACCCTAACTGTTAATCAGTATTTAACACTTTTAATGAATGGAACTACAGCAGTTGTACAGCAAATGTATAGGAAACTATTGTACACTTACATTATGCAGCATATGTGGAAGCAAAGAAAACTCTTTCAACACATTTAATGTAAATGTTGCATATATAATAGAGAATCAACACATTTAAAACAAAAACTTAAATAATAGGCTAAATATATATTTTGGCCCTTTATCTTTGGGGTTGTGGTCACTTTGGCCCTTTATCTTTTTTTTTTCTCATTTTAGACCCTCATGTTTTTTGAGTGTGTCATTTTGGCCCCTGCCGTTATGTTTATGTTTTTTGTAGCAAATTTTTAAGGACGAAAATGAAATCAATTAAAAACATAAGGGCCCAAAATGAAATCAATTAAAAACATAAGGGACTAAAATGAAATCAATTAAAAACATAAGGGACCAAAATGATAACGGCAGGGGCCAAAATGACACACACAAAAAACATGCGGGTCTAAAATGAGAAAAAAAAAGATAAAGGGCCAAAGTGACCACAACCTCAAAGATAAAGGGCCAAAATATATATTTAGCCTAAATAATATGATACAAGTTCATAGTAGAAATCACTCCTATAGACAAAGCAATGAGACATTTAAAACAACACTTTGTATTTAACTATGATTGGGAGGAACAACTCTTTGGAACTTGTGCAAGTTTTGTTAGATATGTTAGATTTTCCTCTCCAACTTTTACTAATGACCTAAAGATTTAAATTGGGGAATCATTAATCAAAAAAATAAACAGATGAAGCAAAAGAATATTGTTGTTCACAATAATATATATTGGGACAAAATCAGTGGAATAATTTGTTTCTATAATAAAAACTAAAAATAATCCCTTACCTGTTGCTCAGATGATGATACGGTTGCTGAGATGATGAAGAAAGATGTACAGTTGCTAGTATCTCTGAGATTGCCAAACCCTAACCTATTGCAACAAAGAGAACAGAACTATTATAGAAGGAAAAATCGATTACAAAAGCAAGAGAATAGTTCTCAAATTTCTTAATCAAATTCTTAAACAACTTTCAACTCAGTATTTTGACTGCATATTCTCAATCTTTAGGGCTTAAATCATCAATTAAATTACCATGTTTGCATTTCTAATATAGTATGTGGCATTCCAATTAAAGCCCCAAAGATTTAATATTCCAGTTGGCTATGTGGGTGTTAATATACATATGATAACCAGAACTAATTTGGTAACATAGTGAAACTGGAATAGGCTATATCCAATTAAAGTCACACCAGCAAAGGGACCAACATAAGATCAAAGTTCTCATTTCATCACAGGAATCTTCTTAAAAGCAAAACCAAGAAAATCAGTCTTATTAGTATCACTATCTCATAAAGGTCATTACACATACAGGTCCAACTTGTTACCTCATAAAGGTCATTACACATACACTTAACAACTTGTTTCCAACTTGTTTCACAAATCAGTCTTATTAGTATCCATTGGAAGAATTGGCAAGTTCTGTCTTATAGCAAATCCCAAGGTGGAATGGATTTTAAGGATTTTGAGGAAATGAACCTATCTCTCCTTGCTCAACAGGCCTGACATCTTGTACAAGAGCCTGAGAGTTTGTGGGCTGCTAATCTGTTAAAAATCTACTGCAGCAAGGAATCTTTTTGGACTGTTAAAAGGAAAAATGGTGATTCTTGGTTATGGACTAGCTTGTTACAGGGTCGTGACCTTTTGAAGAAGCAGGGGTGCTGGGCTGTTGGTAATGGGGCTGATATTGATATGCAGGGAGACAAGTGGTTGGCCTCAGGTGTTCTAGCAAAGTTCAATGATCCTAACCAAATCCCTAAATTGAGTGATTGTATTGACTCTGTCAACAAGAATTGGAATGTCCAAATGATTGGACAAGTGCTACACCATGACTCAGCTATGGATGCTTTAAAGACTTCATATGGAGACTAAGTCATAATGCTCTTTGTAACGCCCCAAAAACAATTGGCTAAGTATTTAATTAATTATTTAATTAAATATTTAGGTATTTATTTTATTGGTGTATTTTATTAAAAATGATAATAAGGTGTTTCATGTTAATCGGGGAGTGGCGGCACGTAATTAACTAAATCGGGCTTACGATGTGGAGGAAGGCCCATGGCCCAAATCCACTAACCTAGGCGCTTAGGTGAAGCAAAACCTAGGGTCTTAGTGATCATTAGCGAATTTTAGAGAAAAGAAAGGAGAGAAACGTAGAAACAAAAGAAAGGGAGCACGGCGTGAAGGAGAAGGAGAAAAGGGGGACTTTCGCGAATTGGAGGGAGAAAATCGCAAGGCTTGTTGCTGTGGTTCTTGGTGATTGGTGAAAAGGGTTCTCATCTTCAATCAATTCTTGAGGTAAGGGTGGGTTTAACGTTGATAATGGGTTTATGATGGGTGTATGGGTAGTTAGGGCTTGTAAAAATCAATTTGTGTTGTGATTGTTATAGGAGATAAAAAAATTGAATATTGAGTTGGGTGATTTGATGAGCTTTAGGATTGATTTCATGTTATGTGATGATGAGAATAAGTGATGGAGTGATTGAGATTGAAATAGGATGTTTGAATGTGTTGTTAAAGCCGTTGGTTGTTAAATTCGTTTGATGATTGAGGATGTCTAATTGATTGATTTGGTGTGTATTGTTGTGTTTGTAAAATGTTGAGATGTAGTGCTAACACTGTTTCGGTTTTCGTGAAACTGGGACTGTTCGGCCAGTCCAAAAATTTCGTGTTTAATTGTTCGTGAAAATAGATTTCACGCCGGTCGTTTTGGCGCCTGTTTCATTCGATTTGGAGTTGTGTAGCTCTAGTTATAGGCTCTACAAGTTAGGTTAATAATCTGGGAGCATTCTGGACATAGGTTCTGTATTTTTAAAACTGGAAACCTTTCGTTTGTCCAAAAATTATGGGACCTATTTTGTTAGAAAATAAACTTAATTTTGGTCATTTTGGCACTGGTTTGGTTAAATTTGGATTTGTGTAGCTCAAGTTATGAGTCTCCAAAGTTAGGTCAAATTTCTGGAAATAATCTGTGAGTAGGTTCGGTTTTTGCAAGTTTTGTGTTCTCAATTGAATTCCGTTTTGAATGATTCTCGTTTAGTTAGAAAATAGACTGAATTCTCTACAAAGTAGGCACTGATTCCACCGAATTTCATTAAGAAATGAGAAAGAAAAATTGGTCGCAAGTTGCGTAAGGAATTCCGTCTAAGTCGCTGTTTTCTAAATGTTGCTGTCTTGCTGTTTTTAATTGTTATAGGAGCTGCTGTTTTTATGAAAATAAATGTTGCTGTCTTGCTGTTTTTAATTGTTATAGGAGCTGCTGTTTTTTTAAAAATATGGTTGTATGTTGCTGTTTTTTTTTGAAAATGAGGTGCTGTTGCTGTTTTTTGAAAATATGGTTGTATGTTGCTGTTTTTTTTAGAAAATGAGGTGCTGTTGCTGTTTTTAAAAATATGGTTATATGTTGCTGTTTTTCTCACTGTTTTGCTGCTGTTTTTGGAGTAATTATGTTGCTGTTTTTCTCACTGTTTTTCTTGCTGTTTTTGATCAAATATGTGCTGTTTTTCTCAATTTAAAGGTGCTGTCCACTTAAAAATTAAAGTGCTGTTTCCTTCAATTTAAATGTGCCGTTTACTCAAATTTAAACGTGCTGTCTTGTTTAAATTTAATGTGCTGTTTTCCTTAAATCTAAGTGTGCTGTTGCCTTGAATTTAAAGGCACTGTTTTCTTATACCTTTCGAGTCATGGTTATGTGAAAGTTATTTTAAGTAAATGCGGGCGTTGTTCTTGTCCTAGAGGTGTTGTTTCCCTATTGTAATGATGCTGTGAACGGGTGAGAATTTCGAGGTAGCTGTGATGCTACAACACGTGGTATTGTTATAAATGCTTCAAAAACGAGATATGATGAAATAGTATTTGTTAATTAAATACTTTGAGTTGGCGTAATTGGTGCATGAGTCATGAGTCGCATTGTCATATGCATTTCTTGGTGGTATAGGCTTCGGCCTCTTTGAGATTATTTTTGGTGGTATAGGCTTCGGCCTCTTGCCCGTCGTGGCTTATTTTACGAGATCGGTACCGCATGCATATGCCCAGAGGGGTTGCATTGTTGCATAGTCCATACATAAATATGTAACGTGTCTTGGTTGTTGACTTTCTGTGTTACGAGTCGGTGTCTGGTGTGATGTTTTCGTTACGAGGTAGCTGTGATGCTACAATACGTGGTATCTTATGAGGTGAGTTATAACGAGACATGATGATGTAATATCCATTAATTAAATAGTTTGAGTTTGCGTGGTGTTATGATGTATTAACCTTCTGTGTTACGGTGATTTACCTGCTGCCTATATATTGCTTTCATGCACTCATTATTTCTGTTAAGCTCACCCCTTCTGCTTGGAATGTTGCTCTATTGTGGCAACGCAGCAGGTGATCGTTAGCGCTCGTGGAGGATCTATTAGGTGCACTTTCCTTCTCGTTGAGTCCGAGTCAGCTCTGATGTGTAACACCGGGGCAGGGTTTAGTTTTCGTTTTGCGAACTGTTTTCTGTCGTTTTGGGAGTTTTGGCTTAATGCCTATTTATTTTTGGAGTTCGACTCGATGTCTTGTTTAATCGGAGATGTTAAATGATTTTGTGATTCCGCTGCTTGGAGATTTCTTGTATTTGTTGTAAGGACCTATTTTAAAGTAACTTTGGAGTTTTTATGTGTTAAAAAAAAATGTGACGCCCTCGTGGTACTCTGATAATTGCGCGTTTACTTATATTTATTAAATGGGGTGTTACACTCTTCCACTAAGGCAAAACCTGTTTGCGAAAAGGTTAACTAGTTTCCCTATGTGCCCTCTTTGTGCTAAAGAAGTGGAATCTGTGAGATTTACGAGTACAAAACTAGTTAAAACTAATTAAAAACAGAACAATGAGATTTACGAGTACAAAACTAATTAAAAACCCTAACCTGGGACGAATGGTGGCGGAAGAGAGACGTATGGTGGCTGAGATGATGAAGATACTGAGACGGGAATTTGGATTGCAAATGCTTGTTGCACCCCGAAAAATCCCCGGCTTGGGTTTCTCAATGTACAACGTGGAAAATTTTTGGAGCCGCCACCAATATTTTAATTTTAAGACCAAAACATTGAAAAAAAGTCTTTTGAACAAGGCAGATGGTCTTTTGAAAACTAGAGATATAGGTTCGGGGGTCGATTACGTGCGAGGAAGGTGTTAGCACCGCGCACGTCCTTTCTACCGAAAGGGAACCTCTAATTAAATGTGTGGTTTTAACGTTTGATTTGAAAAATACCTAGATTTGCCTATTTATTTCTTGATCGAAGATGCATGGGAAAACTTAATGAAAATTTTATTTCTGATGAGAAAGGGGGAAAAATTAGGTTTTTAGAAAAAAAGTGCTTGACGGGACATGGCCCGCTCCTACGTATCTCCCGGTGCGATGGAGAATTCAAAGCTACGTAGTTCTTGGTTAGAAAATGTTTGTGTGTTGGTGTTTTTTAATATAGGGGTCTTAGGATTGTGTGATCTGTGTTGAAGGACCACTGGGGGTCTGAAGGGCCGCTGGGGGCTGAAGGAGCGCTGGGGCTCTGAAGGACCACAGTTCACTTATCCTAAAACGATGGTTAACCCGGCCGTACGACCGACTTAATCCCCTACTTTGAAAATAAGTTTTTGATTTTTGGTTTATGAAAGAGATGTGTTTGTATTTTTTAATTTAGAAATTGTTTATTTTTGCTCTTGACAGGGGCGTGGCCCTGCTCCTACGTATCTCCGGGTGGAGAATCAAAGGCGACGTAGTTCTAGGTTGTCTTTTTGAAAAGTTTTTGTTTTTGTTGTTTTTTTATCTTTTTTTGGTGAGTTTTTGAAATAGGACGAGCATTAGTAAATGATTAAACTAGCAGAGGCTATGATGAATCACCACTAAATACTCAGAAAAAAGAGAGTTGTACCGCTAGTCAAACGAACAAAGGTTCTGATGGACTATTGACAACAACTCGTTTTTATTATCTTTTTTGAAAGTGATTTTCGAAAGAGATTGATTTGCATGATGATCAAACTAACAGAGGTTATGATGGATCATCGTTTATTATTCTTATGAGGAAAGGACATTGCTACTAATGGCTAAACGAACAAAGGCTCTGATGAGCTACTAGCAACAATGGGTTTGAAAATGATCCTTTTTTGTTTGTTTTATGAAAATGTTTGGTTTATGGTTGCGAAAAAGGATTTTTATTCGCTGCGCTTGACGAGAATGTGACTCGCTCCTACGTATCCCAAACGGGAATCAAAGCGACGTAGTTCTAATGAAAAATGTTTTTGAAAGGGATTGAAAGGGGCAAGCTGAATCACCCGAGACCATCTTCACCACTTAGAACATGATGCACTAGGCATAAGTGGGAATCATATGGTTCGTTATCAACAATGGACGATAATATACAAGAACGAGTAGATAAACGCTATAGCTAAGTTAAATCACATGGATCACAATAACTAAATATTAACAAATGAAAAGACTGAAATACCTCTGATGAAGACAGATATTACAACTCTGAAGAACGCAAACCCCGACTAACCCTTGCAGGAGATCAACTCAGACAGACCAACGGCGCGAATGGAGCAAAAATGAAGCGTAGAACTGGAAAATGAGATTTGCGAGAGTTGTCTTCTCAGATCTCGTGAAATGTGTGTCTCTGAAAATGTGACTTGAGGCTGCCTATTTATAGGCTTAGGAAAGCGTAGAATTTTTAAAAAACATTTATTGCAAGGATGAATCGATTGTTTGTGTAACACCCCTTTTTCTACCCGTTAATTTAATTGGAAAAATATCAGAGTTTTCAAAATTTAATTACACCACAAGGGATGTCACACTTACTTCATTAAACATCACCCGCCAAATTACTCAGCTTTTCAAAAACAGTCTTATAATACTTTCAAACGTCATCGTCAATTAAAATACAACTTCACAGCGGAAAATCCAACCAGTTTAATCATAAAAGGCATTGCAACTATGCAAGGCTCACAATAGTAAAATCCAATAACAACGATGGTCATAAATAACTTAAACAACGTCATCCCACCCCTAGTGTTACATGATCAGAGCAGACGACCCGACTCAGCTAGTGAAGATACCTAAGCCTTCACTCGAGATCACCTGCACGTTACCGCATAGGGGTAACATTCGAACAGAAGGGTGAGTCCAATTCAATTCATATAATAAATCATATGATAAATAATAAGTCGAGTCACAGCTCTAAAATGAGTACATCACAATCAACAATCACATCACTACAATAACTCGTAAATAATCACATCACAATCATCAATCACGTCACTACAATAACTCGTAAATAATCACATCACACTCATCAATCACGTCACTACAATAACTCATCACTATGTCATGTAGGCATATGAAATGCAACCCACTCGCGGGCATATGCATGAGGTACCTTTTCACAAACGTCGCTTAGCCCTTAAGGCCTCATCGTCACTTAGCCACTCAGGCCTCAAAACGTCACTGTGTTTATGCATATGGGCATGGGACACTATGACATGCACCACTCAGAAACACACAAATACACAAATACTCAAATCATAGTCAACTATGTGACCCATCACTTACCGGTTTGCCAATTAAGAGGCACAGCACCTGCAAATTCACAATTCACACAACAACAACATCACTTAGCCTTTTAGGCCTTAACATCACTTAGCCTCTCGGGCCTCAAACGTCACTGGGTTTCATCATCACTCTTACACAGATGTCATCAACTCACACAATAGCCACTGAGGGCAAAAACGTCATTTACTAGCCACCGAGGGCATCATCGTCATTTACACGTCACTATAAATAATAATAGCCACTAAGGGCAAAATAGTCATTTACACGTCATTATAAATAATATTAGCCACTAAGGGCAAAACAGTCATTTAACTAGCCACTAAGGGCATCATCGTCATTTACACCTCATTATCAATAATATTGGCCACTAAGGGCAAAACTGTCATTTACTCGTCATTAGAAAGAACATTAGCCACTAAGGGCAAAACAGTCATTTAACTAGCCACTAAGGGCATCATCATCAAAATCATCATTTTTGACGTTACTTCGTTAAAACCACGGGTCATACGCAAAAGAGAATTTTTAAAGACACCCAAAACATCTTTTCATTGTCACAGCAACGGTCACCGGGAACAGCCACTTGGGGCGCCCCAGCAACCTTCAGAAATAATAAGTTTTTATTTTTAAAAATGGGACACGCAGATGGACAACTGAAAATGCTTCACAACGCTTTTTGAATCGTTCAAAACGGATGTCTGAGTCAAAAGTTATGTTAAAAATAAGTTTGGAAAAAATTAGACAAAATTCTGAAATTGGCGCCTTAGGCGCCCAGGCACCAGGCAACACGCGCACTGGCGCCCAGCGCCCAGGCGCGCAACACACGCACACACGCACGCACAACAGGCGCCCAGCGCCCAGGCGCGCAACACGCGCACACACGCACGCACAACAGGCGCACAGCGCCCAGGCGCGCAACAAGCGCACGCCAGACACAACACACGCACACGGGCGCTCAGCGCCCAGCGCTACGCACACACACACGCGCACGGGCGCTCAGCGCCCAGCGCTGGCACCCAGCGCCCAGCTCCCCAGCCACACACGCACAGCAACACGCCCTGGCGCCCTTGGCGCCCAGCACAGGGCGCCTGGCGCCCAGAACACATCCCAGCCCAGATTTTCACACAATTTTCAGCAAAAACATCATTTTTCTCAAATTACAACACACATTACAACCACCATGGATACACATCAAAATCGCCAAAATCATGCACCAATTCGTAACCATGGATCAACAACAATTCAGATTCAACAACAATTCCAATTACAACATGGGTCACGCATATAACAACATCAAGAACATGATTTCGTACACATCCTAACAATCATAACTAACATCTAGGCTATCACTACTTAGGATCCATCATAGGAATCATTATAGGAATTGAAAAGGACATCCCCTTACCTCGAACTTGAAGGATAGAAGCCCTAGAGACAGTCACGATCGAAACCACGGCAACACGATCACGTCCCTTCCTCCTCCTTGAACTAGCGCCCTTCTCCTTTCTCTTCTCCTCCCTACGGCGCCCTCCTTCTCTCTTTCTCTCTATTCTCAATTTCGCAATTGCCAACACAAACCCCTAACCCCCATGTGGCTTGCCCCCTTCGCATATGATCTTGGATCATGGGCTTGGGCTTTCCACTTACGCCCAAGTCTAACTAATTGGCGCCCTCCTCCCCTAATACCACCTACACCATTTAAATATAATTTTTAATTAATTAAATTATACCCAATAAATTAAATAAATTCCTAAATACTTAATTAATAAATTAATTAAATATTTTAGGGTGTTACAGTTTGAGCCTTTGGAAATAGCAAAGAATCGATTCTTGGACATCCTAAATAGGTGAAAATCGATTCCATGTTTAGTTAAAGCAATGAGGAATCGATTCATGGCCTATGGAAGAGCTTGAAAATCGATTTCAAGGCCTATGAAAGAAGAGGGAAATCGATTTTCAGGACATTTATAATAGGTGAAAATCAATTCTTCACTTAGTTAAAATAATTAGGAATCGATTCATGGCCTATGGAAGAGCTTGAAAATCGATTTCAAGGCCTATGAAAGAAGAGGGAAATCGATTTTCAGGACATTTATAATAGGTGAAAATCGATTCTTCACTTAGTTAAAACAATTAGGAATCGATTCATGGCCTATGGGACAAGAAGGAAATCGATTTTCAGGACATCTATCATAGGTGAAAATCGATTCTTCACTTAGTTAAAACAATTAGGAATCGATTCATGGCCTATGGAATATACTATAAATCGATTCTTGGCCTTTGGAACAAAATAGAAATCAATTCTTGCTTTCCACCAAAATGCTTTTAGGTCTTTGCCATGCATGCATAAAATATTTTCCAAAGTTTGCCATGCATGCATAACACATTTTTCAAAAACCCTAATTTGATGCATGAGGCTTATTGCAAAAATTATTTTTATAGACCCTTTTGTGAGAAATGACCAAAATGCCCTTTTTTGACCCTAAATTCCCAAAACGTGCATTCTAAACCTAAAAATGATTTCAAAAACTCTGGGATGGCTTCTAGGGTCCAAAATGCAATGCATAATTTATTATATATTTTTTGTGTGGAAAATTAGGGTTTGGACCTAAGCCGGACAAAATTGGGGTATGACAGCTGCCCCTCTTTATCTGAATTTTAACGAGGAATATGAATTGGCCGAAACATATTCCAAGGCAAAATGAAGATAAAGAATTCAGAAATTATACCGATTTTGTCCACTTGGGGAAACCCGAATTTTCCTCTTTTTCTTTTTCTATATTTTTGAAAAGATGGGCTTGAGAACAAACGGGGAACGGTTAACACTTGGCGCATTAACCGAGAGAGAAAATGACGGACCACTCGGGATTTGAAGGAGCACTAAGGCTCTGAAGGACCACTCAGGGTCTGAAGGAGCACTAAGGCTCTGAACGACCACTCAGGGTCTGAAGGAGCACTAAGGCTCTGAAGGTCTAATTCGCAGTCGATGCTTGGCGCATTGATTGGAGTTAAACTGAAGGACCGACGAGGTCTGAAGGGCATGCCTAAGCCTGATGGACCAATGGGTCTGATGGAACGCAAACTAGCAACGGTACTAGTAAAACGGTCTGCTTGGGGGGGGTGGCCTTTTCCGAGCGGCCATGATGGGTCAAGATCAGATCCGGAACTGATATGTTGACCATGAAGGACGTCCGCTGTGTCTTAGGCTGACACAACTAGTCTGAAGGACCACTCGGGGTCTGAAGGACTTACCCGCAGCTCGAATACGAGGTGAAGTCTGCTTTTGAAGGGACACTTGGGTCCTGAAGGGATTCACGAATCCTGTTGATTGATTGATTGAAATGCTCAACTAAAGCAGACAGAAAAGTAAAATGGGCACTTGGCGTGCAAACAGAAAAGTAAATGGGCACTTGGCGTGCAAATAGAAAAGTAAATGGGCACTTGGCGTGCAAACAGAAAAGTAAATGGGCACTTGGCGTGCAAACAGAAGAGTAAATGGGCACTTGGCGTGCAAACAGAAAAGTAAATGGGCACTTGGCGTGCAAACAGAAAGGTAAAATGGGCACTTGGCGTGCAGACAGAAAAGTAAAATGGGCACTTGGCGTGCAGAAGCAGGAAATAAAGCGGTAAAGAACGCGGTAAAGAAAGCAGTAAGGAAGGAGCACTGAGGGCTCAGGATGAGCGCGGAGGGCTCAGGATGAGCACAGAGGGCTCAGGAGGAGCACAGAGGGCTCAGGATGAGCACAGAGGGCTCAGGACGAGCGCAGAGGGCTCAGGACGAGCACAGAGGGCTCAGGATGAGCGCAGAGGGCTCAGGATGAGCGCAGAGGGCGAGGGCTCAGGAGGAGCACAGAGGGCTCAGGATGAGCGGAGAGGGCTCAGGATGAGCGCAGAGGGCTCAGGATGAGCGCAGATGGCTCAGGATGAGCGCAGAGGGCTCAGGGGGAGCACAGAGGGCTCAGGAGGAGCACAGAGGGCTCAGGATGAGCGCAGAGGGCTCAGGAGGACCACAGTGGGCTCAGGGGGGAGCACAGAGGGCTCAGGAGGAGCACGGAGGGCTCAGGGTGAGCGCAGAGGGCTCAGGGGGAGCACAGAGGGCTCAGGATGAGCGCAGAGGGCTCAGGGGGAGCACAGAGGGCTCAGGATGAGTGCAGAGGGCTCAGGGGGAGCACAGAGGGCTCAGGAGGAGCACAGAGGGCTCAGGATGAGCGCAGAGGGCTCAGGAGGAGCACAGTGGGCTCAGGGGGGAGCACAGTGGGCTCAGGGGGGAGCACAGAGGGCTCAGGAGGAGCACGGAGGGCTCAGGCGGAGCACGGAGGTCTCAGGGGGAGCACAGAGGGCTCACAAATTCTGTTGATTGGTTGATTTGAAATGATCGATGCTGCTGTATTGGATTGAGGTACCTGCACACGTTAGTTGATGCAAGGGATGGTGCATGGAGTATGGGTGCATGTTATGCAAGGGCATGTTATGCATGTGCATGCAATGCTATGATTTTGGTGTGATGATGAATGTGGTGAAATGCTATCCCTGATTCTTCATCTCTTTGATTTTTCTTTGGTCAGCTTTCTTTTGTCTGACTGTTTGTTTTTTTTTTTTTTTTGCTTTTTCATTCTTTGATCAGCTTTCTTTTTCCTGATCGTTTGTTTTTTTGTTTGCTCTTTTGCTATGTGAGGATGCAAATGCAATACTTTGATGCCTGATATGAAATGGTTGATTGGGAAACATAGGCATATGGGATGAATGCATGAAATACGAATTCAAATGAAATGTTTGGATGCTAATGTTATGATGCATAGTGTAGTGATATGAAATGGTTGATTGGGAAACATAGGCATTTTGGGATGACATGCGATGAATGCATGAAATGCGAATGTGAATATGATGTGAATGAAATGCTTGGATGCAAATGTTATGACACGGGATGACATGTTTTTGCTTTTATGATGCAATGCTTTGATGCTTGATGGAATGAGATGGAAGATTTTTTTTGCTTTTATCCGTTGCTTCTTTTTTGTTGCCTTTCATGAAATGATGATGTTGGCGCGATGCAAACTATGATAAACAAAATGGAACGCCTAAATGCATGAGGCGAAAAATAGGATATGAATGATTAAACATTTTTGTGATGATGAGATGCAAGACTTTGAATGCAAGGAATTGAGATGATTATTGACCATTTTGTCGAGAAAAAATGGAATTTGATTCAAACTCCGGTGCTCTCAAGATTTTATTTACAAACAAGCTCACTTGCTTTCTCTTTCTTTCCATGATGACTGAATTTTAGATATCACGTAAACAACTTGTGTTCTCTCTTTTTGAAGCATTGTCTAGTAAGCATGCATAAGAATGCAAATGTGAATGAATGAGTCAGTTAACTTGGAATTGGTTTAGGGCATGGACTCTTATGGCAAGTGAAGGAATGACCGACATGGCTATTGCCGAAGCTTGTGAGGGATCAAGAGATACAAGATTGCCCCAATTCAGGTCCTTGATGAGTGAATAGTTTGCCCCTGTCTTGTGGTGACAACAACTAGGGGCGTAGAAGATGATGAATTAGGAACGCTTCGGCTCTTGGGATGAAAGCTGGAATGAAAGGGGTTTTGCTTCAACCCACAGAATTTGATGTTGCCCCAGTCATAACAAAGACAAAGCTGCCCCAATCAGAATGACAAGGTCTTGTTTAGGATAGTGAGTTGAGAGATTGCCCCGGTGAGGTTTTTATGGGAATGAATGAGGTGAAGGAATGGGAATGCACTTGCCCCATTTTGGAATGACATTGACAACTGGAGTGACATGGGATGGGCATTGAACAGACTTTCCCAAGACTAGGGTGTGTGGGTGGTGAAGAGAATGCCCCAACTTTTGGGTCCGAGTGGTACTCTCAGTGCAAATCTTTGGTTCTCTACTGATGTCTTGACTTTTGGTGCGAAAGAAGCCTCACTTGGTGATCACTAAACCTTGTTTTAATGCATCTTGAATGTGTTTTGGAGTGCAAGTCCCTCCTTTTTTATTTTGTCAGCTTTCTTTTTTCTGACTGTTTGTTTTTGTTTCCTCAGTTCTCTTTTTTCTGAGGGTTCATTCTTTCTTGATCAGCTTTCTTTTTTTCTGATCGTTTGTTTTTCTTTTGAGCAAACACATTGTACATAGATAAGCTTGTTCGTCCTAAGATTAGAATTTGAGTGAACAAAAGCAACCGGTCATTGATCGGAATGGACTTTTCGGGATTGTGGTGTTTTGTGGAGGAAGGAGGGTTAGGCTTAATGAAGTGTTTGAGGCTAATGGGAGGATGAGTTTTGTTCGGCGTTGATTGACGGTTAATGAGGAAGATGGTTGTTGGGCTTGTTTGGGGCTCTGTTAAAGCAAATTCGTGTCTCATGGTAGAATGACTAAGGGGTTTGATGTTGAGGCCAAAGGAAGTGTTTGAAGGTGTATGGAACCAGGTGTTGGAATGATGAAGTGTTTGAAGGTTTATTTAGACAAGGATCTCTTGTACTTTGTGGTAACATGTACCAGCTCACCATTTTCTTTTGTTTTGGGATTTTCATTTTTGTATCCCCCTTTTTTGATTTTCTCTTTTTTTCCTTTTTTTTTGTTTTTTTTTTACTCGGGTGAGCTGATAAAAAGTTATGCACTGTTTTTTTTTATTTGGGGTGATCCTTGTCTAGGGTGATTTTTGGATTTTGGTTTTTCTTGGCTCAAGGTGGGTAGGAAAGGGACTTTCTGGGATTTTGGGGTTTTTGAGGAGATGGCCAAACTTCATTTCAAATCCCGATTGCTTATTTCTATAAGACTTAACTTTAGAACAATAGTTTATCTATCTTTATGTGTTTGCTATTTTTCCTTTTTTTTTTGTGCCCTAATTTTTGCCTGGACCGCTCTTTGCAAGTTTTCAGTCCACCGGGCGCTCCTTTTTGCCTAGGCCGCCCTTTGCGGGTTTTCAACCTAGCGAGCTTGTGTTCTTGTTTATTATATTATTATTATTATTTTTTGAGAGACTTGCACTGAAGGAATATGATATTAATCAAGGGGATTTAATGATCGCAGACTTGCCCCAGCATGGAGGACTTGAACCAAAAGTCAAATACGCACTGATGGGGCGAATATGCACTTTATGGGTGGACGGGGCGGGACTAGACTTGGACGGGAAACTGTGGTAAGGGAGGAAAACCAACGGACTCAAACAAGAGAATGTACTCATAGCATGCACGCTCATTAGAAGAATGCTTCACAGAGAGTTAACATCAGTTAGAAATTTGTTTTTTCTTTGACACACTATTTCAGTCTTTTGTCGTAGAATGGATGGGATGCAGTGCTTTTGAAAGAAATGCAAATGAGCTATTGATTTGAAAAACTGAGTGCCTTGGAACACCTTGATAAACTTTTTCAAAAAGGATGATTGTTTCGCAAGAACATTTCGCTTCTCATCACAACTTTTATTTTATGCAATGAATGAACAAATTATGATATGCAAGTATGATGCAAATGCGTGGAGAACGACCACTCGAAAAGTGTGGCTTATTCTAAAAGATTTTTATGATTTTGATGCAAAATGAAATGCATTTTGAATGGTGCGAGAAAGACGCTTTTCAAAATGAGATTTTTATTTGTTATGCTTGACGGGGTGGACCCGCTCCTACGTATCCTCCCTGTGATGAGGAATCAAAGCGTACGTAGTTCTACTTTGTTTTTTTTTTGAAGTAATGCTTATGCGTGAAAGTCTCATCTTGGATGAACTTGACGAGGATTTTTGCATGATTATAAATGAAATGCTTATGCTATGCAGATGATAATTGTTTTTGTTTTATCTTTATGTGATGAAAGGGAATGCAAGATGAATGTTTTTCAAAATTGGAATTTTATGCAATGCAAATGATGCAATGATGCAGTGATGCAATGATGCGATGATGCAAGGATGCTTTTTTTGTGTTTTTGCAGAAAGAGGATATTTACAGGTGGTGATTTGAAAATTTTCACACTATATACCACCTCATGTAGGCGTTTATTGAAAAGGAAAAGCACATCTTTTTTGATTTTCGAAAATTCTGAGGGAAAATTGATTGAACTGAATGCACGAGGCAGCACACAATTTGGAAAGCCCTTGTGACCTAGAATGGGGTAGAACCTATGATCTAAGACACTTTAGGGGTAATCTTCTCCGGTAGCTCTATTCACACCCTCACAAAGGTCATCAGAGCCACAGTCTCTTTCACGAAATTCCTTGTAAATGCAGCAAACTGCTAGGTACAAGATATCATGGAAGAGCACAACTCTGATTGAAACTTTCACGAGTAGCCAAACGGACAAAGGTCCTGATGGGCTCCCACTACTCGAATCCACTCATCCTATGGTATCCTAACAGACCTGGGTTCTGGTCTCTTTCTCTAATCATACAATCTCAAGGTACAAGTGTAGTGTGTGTGAAGGGCATTTTCCCTAGCACTACCCCCATCTGCAAATGAAAATCCAGACAGTCCAGACAATAGCATGTCGTCTACCCTAGGGTTCAAATACAACTAGCCTAGGGTACCAACAGCAAACACATTACTTACTTCAGAAAGGGAGCTGAGAAGAAGGGGCATGATAGAATTGGGGAGAAATGCATGAGCTTACCTTGAAGAAAGGAGCAAAGAAAGAAGGGAGCATGGGGGTTGGAAGAATGCATGGGCATAAGCGATAAAAGAAAGGGAATAAAAGATGAGACAGGGAACAACATAGAAGAACACAAATGCATACGCCTACACTCAATGATAAGAAAGAAAGGCAAACAAGGTTTTAATCAAATCAACAATACATTAAACCACACATTTAAATTAGTTAGGCTTGACCCTCGTCTTTTAAAAAAAAAGGTCCCCAGCGGAGTCGCCAGCTGTTGCACCCCGAAAAATCCGCGGCTTGG
Source organism: Astragalus membranaceus (assembly GCA_039519185.1). Taxonomy (NCBI): domain Eukaryota; kingdom Viridiplantae; phylum Streptophyta; class Magnoliopsida; order Fabales; family Fabaceae; genus Astragalus; species Astragalus membranaceus. The sequence continues at coordinate 49,793,322 of CM076849.1, forward strand.
GTTTCTCAATGTACAACGTGGAAAAATTTTGGAGCCGCCACCAATATTTTAATTTTAAGACCAAAACATTGAAAAAAAGTCTTTTGAACAAGGCGGATGGTCTTTTGAAAACTAGAGATATAGGTTCGGGGGTCGATTACGTGCGAGGAAGGTGTTAGCACCGCGCACGTCCTTTCTACCGAAAGGAACCTCTAATTAAATGTGTGGTTTTAACGTTTGAGTTGAAAAATACCTAGATTTGCCTATTTATTTCTTGATCGAAGATGCATGGGAAAACTTAATGAAAAATTTATTTCTGATGAGAAAGGGGGAAAAACTAGGTTTTTAGAAAAAAAGTGCTTGACGGGACATGGCCCTCTCCTATGTATCTCCCGGTGCGATGGAGAATTCAAAGCTACGTAGTTCTTGGTTAGAAAATGTTCGTGTGTTGGTGTTTTTTAATATAGGGGTCTTAGGATTGTGTGATCTGTGTTGAAGGACCACTGGGGGTCTGAAGGGCCGCTGGGGGCTGAAGGAGCGCTGGGGCTCTGAAGGACCACAGTTCACTTATCCTAAAACGATGGTTAACCCGGCCGTACGACCGACTTAATCCCCTACTTTGAAAATAAGTTTTTGATTTTTGGTTTATGAAAGAGATGTGTTTGTATTTTTTAATTTAGAAATTGTTTATTTTTGCGCTTGACAGGGGCGTGGCCCTGCTCCTACGTATCTCCGGGTGGAGAATCAAAGGCGACGTAGTTCTAGGTTGTCTTTTTGAAAAGTTTTTGTTTTTGTTGTTTTTTTATCTTTTTTTGGTGAGTTTTTGAAATAGGACGAGCATTAGTAAATGATTAAACTAGCAGAGGCTATGATGAATCACCACTAAATACTCAGAAAAAAGAGAGTTGTACCGCTAGTCAAACGAACAAAGGTTCTGATGGACTATTGACAACAACTCGTTTTTATTATCTTTTTTGAAAGTGATTTTCGAAAGAGATTGATTTGCATGATGATCAAACTAACAGAGGTTATGATGGATCATCGTTTATTATTCTTATGAGGAAAGGACATTGCTACTAATGGCTAAACGAACAAAGGCTCTGATGAGCTACTAGCAACAATGGGTTTGAAAATGATCTTTTTTGTTTGTTTTATGAAAATGTTTGGTTTATGGTTGCGAAAAAGGATTTTTATTCGCTGCGCTTGACGAGAATGTGACTCGCTCCTACGTATCCCAAACGGGAATCAAAGCGACGTAGTTCTAATGAAAAATGTTTTTGAAAGGGGTTGAAAGGGGCAAGCTGAATCACCCGAGACCATCTTCACCACTTAGAACATGATGCACTAGGCATAAGTGGGAATCATATGGTTCGTCATCAACAATGGACGATAATATACAAGAACGAGTAGATAAACGCTATAGCTAAGTTACATCACATGGATCACAATAACTAAATATTAACAAATGAAAAGACTGAAATACCTCTGATGAAGACAGATATTACAACTTTGAAGAACGCAAACCCCGACTAACCCTTGCAGGAGATCAGCTCAGACGGACCAACGGCGCGAATGGAGCAAAAATGAAGCGTAGAACTGGAAAATGAGATTTGCGAGAGTTGTCTTCTCAGATCTCGTGAAATGTGTGTCTCTGAAAATGTGACTTGAGGCTGCCTATTTATAGGCTTAGGAAAGCGTAGAATTTTTAAAAAAACATTTATTGCAAGGATGAATCGATTGTTTGAGCCTTTGGAAATAGCAAAGAATCGATTCTTGGACATCCTAAATAGGTGAAAATCGATTCCATGTTTAGTTAAAGCAATGAGGAATCGATTCATGGCCTATGGAAGAGCTTGAAAATCGATTTCAAGGCCTATGAAAGAAGAGGGAAATCGATTTTCACGACATTTATAATAGGTGAAAATCGATTCTTCACTTAGTTAAAATAATTAGGAATCGATTCACGGCCTATGGAAGAGCTTGAAAATCGATTTCAAGGCCTATGAAAGAAGAGGGAAATCGATTTTCAGGACATTTATAATAGGTGAAAATCGATTCTTCACTTAGTTAAAACAGTTAGGAATCGATTCATGGCCTATGGGACAAGAAGGAAATCGATTTTCAGGACATCTATCATAGGTGAAAATCGATTCTTCACTTAGTTAAAACAATTAGGAATTGATTCATGGCCTATGGAATATACTATAAATCGATTCTTGGCCTTTGGAACAAAATAGAAATCAATTCTTGCTTTCCACCAAAATGCTTTTAGGTCTTTGCCATGCATGCAAAAAATATTTTCCAAAGTTTGCCATGCATGCATAACACATTTTTCAAAAACCCTAATTTGATGCATGAGGATTATTGCAAAAATTATTTTTATAGACCCTTTTGTGAGAAATGACCAAAATGCCCTTTTTTGACCCTAAATTCCCAAAACGTGCATTCTAAACCTAAAAATGATTTCAAAAACTCTGGGATGGCTTCTAGGGTCCAAAATGCAATGCATAATTTATTATATATTTTTTGTGTGGAAAATTAGGGTTTGGACCTAAGCCGGACAAAATTGGGGTATGACAATGCTGTCACAGATACCAAACCCTAACCTGTTGCAATCGAAGAAGGGAACTTAGAGCCGTGGAAATCGTGCAAGTAAAGAGATGGATGGAAACCCTAACCTATTGCAATCGAAGATGGGAAGATACGAAACCCTAACCTGCTTCACAGTAGAAGTGGAAGTCCATTGTGCAGAGATGGTGTGGAAGTCGAAGTACTGCTTCACGGTGAGGAAGAGATTGTGCAGAGATGTTGTGGTTTGTAACTGATGAAGACTGATTTGTGAAGACTGGTTTGTAACTGATGAAGACTGATTTGCAGAGACTGGTTTGTGACTGAAAACGTGATGATCGTCTCTGAAAACCCTAAAACGAGAGTGTCATTTTTGAGATTCGCGGGGAAGGAACGAAAAATAGCGCTCGTATGTGCTATTTCCCCTAAAAATTGGAACCGCCGCAGAACAAAACGAAACCGCCGCTAGTGTCCCTTGTTGGAGGCGGTTAAAAAGAACCGCCGCGGGATTCGAGTGTAGCGATGGCGGTTGGGAGTAACCGCTGCGAATGAAGTGTCGATGATGCTTCCTTTTTGTGTAGTGCTTATCCATAGAATTTAAGTCTCGCCACCACACTGAGTACTGCTCACGTTTTAGAATGCCTCCTTCACCGTACAGTCTACAGACTAGCCCGAACCACACACTTTCCTCATAGGTTAATACCCTCCATTTCAATTTATCAAGCAATGAGTGTTAAATAGGTTCCATATTTCTAATGCCCAGGCCACCACTTTCCTTTGGAAGACAAATGCTTCTCCAATTTACCCATGTCGTCTTTCGCACTTCATCACTTCCACCCCACAAAAAATTGCGTTGAATCCATGTCAATTCTTTTAACACCTTCTTAGGAGCCTTGAAAAAGGAGAAGTAATACAATGGGAGGCTTGCAAGAACAAAATTGATCAAGGTGAGTTTTGCTCCTATGGATAGTTGTCGGCTTCTCCACGTTGATAACGTGTCTCTAAGCTTCTTGATAATCGGGCGCCATGTAGAGCTCATCCTAGGATTTCCTTATACCAAGAAAATTGAATGGCAACTCACCTATCCGACAATAAAGAAAATGAGTTGCAGTATTTAATTCATCTAAGTCAACATTCATTCCCACTAGGAAACTTTTATGGAAGTTAACACGTAGTCCGGATGCCATCTCGAACACCCTACGAATCGCTTTCAAACACCACAAGTTCTCCCGAGTATTCTTGCACATAATTATTGTATCATCCACGCGGTTTGAAGAACTGGAAATGACAGTTCAGCCTCGAATGATATTTTCTCAAAAAAACCACACTCTATACTTTTCTTAATCAACCCGGTGAGTCCCGCCGTCACAATGAGGATCAGGAAGGGAGCAAGAGGGTCTCATTGCAGACTTAGTTGAGTGTCACTTAGTCAACTTACCGGGGTTTTCATCATTTATGTTTATCTTTAGCAAATAATTTCTAGAGAACTAACACTAAACCAGATGTGTCATAATATAACGTTTAATTAGATGAAAACCACTAGCGGTATGCTTGGATTAGATCCAGAAAGAAAATAGAGACACTATGTTTTAAGACACACACTTTGATTTCTATTACTTTGATTGATAAGGATACATTCATTGAGTCGTTGTGCAAGAATGAGGTCACATTTCTTCAAGTTCTATCCAACAAAGCTGCAAAAAAGATTTACAAAATGTTTGTTGATTGGTTTGGTTTGACCACCTGTCTCCAATTTCGCCTTTATCCTGGTGATTGCTCTCATACCTCACTATACATCATCATGATATATACAAATTTACATCATGAAATAAGCGTGCGCTCACACACACACACGCACACGCACACACCCACACACACACGTTCACTGGATCACATAAAAGCGTACCAAATCGTTGCAAGTAATAAACTCGGTAACTCTGAGTGTCGAACTCAAGGTTTGCGGTAAATTATCAATTTAACAGATTCATTACTAAATTGGATTTGTTGAAAAGCGCTAGGAATGAGCTTAATTGATTTCACCTTTATGCATAATAAACCGAATGTACTATGAATTCCTACTATGATTAATGGTTAAATTCTCTCAATTATCCTAATCCTACTTTTTTAGGAAATAGACCCTTTATCCCTAACAAAATTCTTAATTCGTTAGGTGGACTTAACTCAAAAATAAACATTCCGAATAGGAATTCACAAATAATTCTAAATATTAATGACTATTCCTAGACTAGAGATATAAAGATTCCACTACCATGTATTTGTGACTCTAACTTCCATTCACAATCACAAATCCTAAATAATCCTAAGAGTGATCAATTCTACGAAAGAATTTAAAACAGAGAGTGAAACATAAACACATAAGAGTCATTCAATTAACAAAGATTCAAATCAAATGCACAGAGGAATCATTAAAATCTTCTCATTCCAAACAACATGTTTCGCTAGACATAGCAATAAAACACAACACAAGAGATCTAACCACTAAAGGGAGAAGCTTACAATAATATTGATGGTCTAAGGATTTCTTTCCAAGCTTGAATCATCAACAGTGGTTAACAGAAAGTGAATCCAAGCCATAACGAGCTCCAAACCATGTCCCATGGCTGACTCCAAACCATAATGACCCAAAATTCATGTTTACGGGCTAAAATAGCATAAGAGTAAAGGACCCGCCGCTTGGAAAGCTCCATGGGTCGCCTGGCCACCTGAATACACACTCCACCAGTACACTTCACTGTTGGCGAACAACCCAATAGAAAAACAACACCATTGTCTGTCGAGCTTCCTCATCGTATGGAGAGTTGACTCCAGAAACAACAATATTTAGCTATAGCATCATCGTCTGTCAAACTCCCTGCATACCTAAGTGATGAGACACACAAAATAGAAGGATTAAGAGTACCAAGTATCCAAAAACACTGAACTAACAGCCAACCGAAGACTATGAACTCATGATTGAAAACAATGCTATTGTGCTTCGAAAACTAACTATTTTGAAATATAATTATGGAAAACTAAGGAATAAAGATCAAATGTCATAAACAATGATTTTCCACTCCAAAAACTAGTCATATATAACCTACCCAATGCAATGTGCTCAAAATAATTAAATCGATAACAACTACTAAATCTCATAAACAACTCTCCACACACAAGTTTATACACATAAGCACGACCATAACGAAACAAGAGAAAAAAAAACCCTTACTTAAGGAGTTTTCCTTCCACACTCATACCGTTTTTGCCTTGGATTCTTATTTGCTAACTTGTTGTCCGTTCTCAACGCAAGATTGTCTAAGTTTGGATGATAAAATGCTTGCCCTTAGGTAAGGTTTGGCCTAAAGCCTCAATTTAGGGTTTCAAAATTCTAAACTTTTCCTCCTCTTGAATACTTGTTCAAGAGATGAAAACTACGATTTTTAAACAACTAGATTCTAATAAACTCTCTTAAGTGCTTTCTTCGTAAAGGCTTTGGGTTTTTCAACTAAATTTTCAAAAAACTATTTACGTAATCTTTTTCCTAAGTTAAAACCTCCAAACCCTAACATAAATATGAAACTTTTCATGGCATTAACCCTAAATCATCTATAAAAACTACTCCCACCTTTCAGAATAATGTAAGTGGGAGCTGAAGTTGAACGTACGTAACAAGTTTGAATGTTGAAACTTAACCTTTTTCCTAATAGAGAAAATGCAGTGTACGTAGACAGAGACATTAGTTATTTATTGCAAAGATATGTGAGGAATCAGAAAAGTGAAATCCTTAGTAGATGTTATCAAAGATATGGTTTGTGATGCATAATAGAGTACATTGAGTCTAGGAGGGAGACATTTTCATGTTTTATATTGAGTTTAAACTCTAGCTAACACTTGTATAGGAAACAAATGCTAAAACAGATAACGCATTCCTAAACAAATGCTATGAGAATATGTACATCCAATAATGGCAAAGTGCTATGAAGGGTACCATGGCGTCTGAGTCCAAAGCAGAAGTGTGTTTGGCTTTTAGTCGCTTACTACATGGCTTCATTAAGCAACTAATTTGGTATCGGGGCTTAAAGTTAATTTCTCGAGGATGGATGTAGCATGCTCATTTTGTGGCTTTCGGGAAATTGATCAAAGGAAACAAACAGAAACGCGTTAAGCAACTAATTTGGTTGACGGTTATATGGAACATTTGGTTGACTCGAAATAGAGTTATTTTCAAAGGAGAGACAGCTTCAATTCCATTTCTGTTTTCGAGTATCAAGGATTGTGCGTGGGGTTGGTTCAAGGCTAGACAAGGAAGAGCTTGTTGGGTTGGGTGGTCGGATTGGTATAATTTCCCGTTGGGTTGTTTGTCCTCATTGTAACTTCCTACTTGTAATAGCTATGTACTATATGTTGTAGTCGGGATACTCTTTTTCCTCCCTGTGTCTTTTTTCCACTGGGTTTTGGCCCTCAGAGGTTTTAACGAGGCCCCTAGGTGTAAGGGGTTGGTGCACCCCTTGTGCGCCCTTAATACAATTGCTTATCTAAAAAAAACCTGAGCAAGTGTCCATTGCATAGGGCACACTCCCTTATAGCTTTTTGTGTTTTTGTGCACTTTTAGGACACTTGTCTTTATCCAAAAATATATTTTCAAGGCAAGGAGGTGATCCTAAGCACTGAACAAACTACTACTCCCTCAAATACAGAATATAAGCAAAAACTGATCAACATTGATGTATCTGGTTCAAAATTTGGACCAGATACATCAACTTCTATTGACCAGTTTTTGCTTATATTCTGTAACGGAGTAGTACGTCAGAAAACTCCCTATCAGGACAAGACCACACACACTTTTATGTCGAGCTCATTATTTTTGTCTCTCATATTTTGCTAGAGCCAAAGCATGTGCCATAACACCGAAGTTAGCAGTGTAATTTCCTGCAGATGAGCCTTTGTGTAAGTATATATAAACAAAGGTTGCTCTCTCTCTCTCGCGAATGATGGTCCGATAGGGTTTCTCCCTTAGGCGCCGCGGCGGCCTCAATGGCTGGTCTCTCTGCCAATTTGTTGCAACTCCGGCCACGGAGTCTAGTGGTGCTGAATCACTCCTGGTCTTCGCCCGTGTTCCATGAGAATCGTGTACCTCTGGTTGGTGATTGGAGATCTGGTTTGCGATCTCCAGATCTCTCTCGTTCCTCTTTGGTGGTGGCCGATACGGTGGCCGTTGGCCGATCTGATCCTCGGTCTTCGCTTGATGATGGGAGATCTGGGCCCCTGTCTACAGATCTGTCCCGTTCTTCTTTGCAGGTGGCCGATGCGGTGGCCGTTGGCCGATCTGCTTCGTATCTTTTGCGTGATGCACTTCTCTTTCCTGAGGCGACAATGGTTGCCGATCCTTTGTATACGCCTCCAGCGTCGGTGGTTCTGCCGGCACAAAACTCTCCTCGTGAGGGAACTCTGTTTCCAGAGGCGGCGGTGGGCTCCAGTCATATCCTTGGAGCGACATCAGTAGCACAGCAGCCTGCTGTTGCTGCTCCATCCGTGAGTGGTGGTAAACGGTCTTTCTCTGATGCGTTGACCGGTATCCCTCAAGCCCCTAAATCTTTTGCAGACTTTGACTACAGCAAGCAGCAGAAACCTTGTTTAAAAGGAGATGTTCTTGCAGTTAAGATTTCTGAAGATGAATATCAGGCTAGTGTTGCTGAATGCGTCAATCTATTACATGGTAGAATATTTTTGTCTAAAGGAGATAAGCCCTATCAGATTAAAGAATTAAAGGAGAAGCTTTCTAAATTGTGGAAGATTTCTTCTGATTGGTCTCTGGTCTCTCTTGGTAAGGGATTTTTTGAATTCTCTTTTGTATCTAATGAGGACTTTAGGCGTGTTTGATCGCTTGGATCGCGATCGCTACGGCCGGGTGTTCTGCGCTTGTATGCTTGGAGGCCAGATTTTGACCCTCTCTCTGCAAAGCAAACCAATGCTCAGTGTTGGGTTAGGCTTCACGGTCTTTCCCGGGAATATTGGAGGTCAAAGATTTTGTTTGAGATTAGTGGGAGTCTAGGTGCCCCTATTGCTTTGGATGAAGCCACTATGAAGAGGACTTTTGGTCATTTTGCTAGAGTTCTTATTGATATTGATTTCTCTGAGAAGCTGCATGATCAATTGTTAGTAGAAAGAGAGGGGTATGCCTTTCCCATCAGGGTGGAATATGAGAGTGTCCCTCTCTTCTGCAACTCTTGTAGTTGTATTGGTCACTCTACTCAGAATTGCAAGAAAACCGCGGAAACGGGTCCTATCAAGCCTCCTCGGAATGATAAAGGGAAGTCATTGGAGAAACCGGATAAGCCTGACGCAGGCACTGCCATACAAGACAATAGTCTGGTTTTGATATTGGATGACATTGATACCAATTGTTTCAAGGGTTTTGACAACACTGTTATTACACCTGAAGAGATGGCTGGGGGCCATGATCTTGGTGTTGCTCACACCTGCTCCACCAAGTCCCCCACGACTAGGTTTGATACTGGTGCTTCTTACGCAGTGGAGACATCCGCTTTGGGAAAAAGCTGGGCGGATATCGCAGATGAGGAGGTTGTCTCTAACTCGCAAGCAGCTATGTTCTCTCCAAACACCAAAGTTTTGATTGTTCCTGACTCAGAGGTCACGAATCCTGCAGTAAAGGATGATATGAAAATTTTAAGTAGGCTGTGGGGTGAGTCGCCAGATGATGTTGGCGAACCGGTGGTTTCTGACTCAGCGGAGAGGTACTCGGAACCGGTTGTGTCCAAGAAACAGAAGAAGAAGCAAAAAAAGACTGCTGGCTACAATCTTCGGTCTAAATCTAGTTCAATTTCTGTCACTTTCTGAGGTGTTGTTTATTTTCAGCCTTTTTGGCCTGTTTTTTTGGACTGTTGGTCTGTTCTCATCCTCTGATTGGGTTTTGGGTGCCTTAGCCCAGGTTTCCTTTTTGTTGCCTTGTTAGTTTTTTCTGGCCTTGGGTTTTGGTTTGGTCCCCCCTTGGTCTTTCTACTTTCTGTAGTCCTTTTTTCTCTTTTTTATTATAATTTAGTTGCTTAAAAAAAATACTTGTTGTATATATGTTGATTGTTCTGAGATTTTGGTAATGAATGTGTTGGTTGAAAAAAAAAAGTGTTTGGCATGGGTAGCTTATAACATTTTTTAGTAGCTTATAGCGTTTTTTTGAAACGCTACTTGAAGTATTTTTCTCTCTCATTTTTACCCTTGTTACTTTAACTAAATTTCTTATTTATCCTTAAATAAATTATTATTCTCTCTCATATTTAAACATTACTTACAAAATGTCTATTTATTTCATTTTATATTTATAAGCTAGTTCAACCGCTAATTTTACCAAACATTTTAAATTCAATCCGCTAGCTTATCCGCTATTCACTATCTGCTATCATCTCATCCGCTATAAGCTAGCTTATCCGCTACATTTTTTCCAAACAGAGCCTTAACAAAGCTTCTTCGGAGAAGCATTATCAGAGTTCACTACAAAAAACAGTGTATTAGCGACCGATTTTTCCCTTGCTAATTGCTGTTTTTCCCTTGCTAACAGCAATTAGCGACGGACAGGTTCTGTCACTAAAAACCTTGATGCTAATGTTTAGCAAGGGAAATTCCGTCGCTAAATCCGTTGCTAATATATGCCACGTGTCAGATTCTGATTCAAATTTAGCGAGGGAAATCAGTCATTAAATCCGCCACCCTTTTCCATCAACAACACACAACAACAACATCAAATATAGTCGTCTAACCTAGGGTTCTTCAAACATCAAAACAATAATTTAACACAATTTCAATTTCAAAATTACTAACTTGTCAAAAAACCTGTCAACAATTAACAACTCTAACAAACATACACTTTAATTTTCAATTAAAATCTCCAACAACATACACTTTTCATATTTTATTCAGTTACATTTTTCAATTTCAATTCAATTCCAATTACACTTTTCAATTACACATTTCTAATCAACAACAACAACAAAAATCATTTCTAAAAACAAAAATAAATCACATTTTACAATTCTACACACTATCTTAAACACATACAACCACAACAAGAATAAGCCTGATTTCCCACGAAATTTTTTGATGAAAACATTCTGTTGCTATTTGTGATGAATTTGTGACCAAATTCCCGTGACAATTGCTGAGGAAAAAAGGCGCTAAAATTCCCGCTTAGGTTTCTGACTAATTCGTATTTCGTCACTAATTTCTAACGGATATATCCGTCAAAATGCCTTAAAAGAAAACATCTTCCATCGAACCCACTCATTTCACGTTGGAAACAAAACTCATTTTCTCCCTCACTCTCTCCTCCCTCAACCTCCACTCTCCTCCCTCTACCCTCCTCCGCCGTAAAACCTTGCTCCACGGCCACGAAGATAGCCATATTTCTCCCTCTCCCCGCGGCTTCCACTCTCCCTCTCCTCGCGCCTCCACCATTTTCTTCTCCACCGTTTCTCCTCCGTTTCCCGCTGTATCTCCGTCGTTTCTGCTCCTCTTTTCCGCCGCAACCATGTTCTACTCAGGTATTTTCTATTATTTTCCTTAATTTGTCCCTAATTTCACTGATTTCCAAAACCCTAAATGTCCATTTTTTTTGGAAACGAAACCCTAACTCTCTTCCCTTCCAATCTGTTGCAGCATCAAACCACTGAGAACCCTAGATTCTCTTAGTATTACTCTCTCAGTGATTTCAGGTTAGTATTGATATTGATTTCTGACTTTATTGGTTTGTTGGTATTGATATCTGGGTTTTTGCTTGAATGTTAGTCTGTTATGTATTGTTTTTTTGATAAATTTGTTATAGAATAGAATCTCACCTGATAAAGAGAACCCATCTTACATGACAAAAGTCCATATATTTGAAAGTTTTTGGAAAGTTCTTCGGGGAGTGTTTTATTTACGTTCACCTAGTCTTGTGTGTTACATCAAAACCACTGTATGGTTAATGACTTGTTTTTTACACTAGTGAAAAAACAGGAAAAGAATGGGACTTTTTAAGTCGGATGCCAAAATATCCGACTTCAAATACGGACGCGGTGGCAATTTTGTAATAAACCCAGGAAAAAATTTATGGCGCTTATCTTCGAAGTCGGATTAAAAATGACATCCGACTTTATATGTGTAATTTTTTTTTGATTAAAAAAATACTGAAACTCTAGGTTACCAAAAAAGAAAAAAATCAGCTTCACTTCGCGTACCCTCTCGCTCTTTTCACACCCATTCACGATTGAAACCCTAAACCCCTTTCCATCTCTCTCGTCTCCATCTCTGTCGTCTCCATCTTCCATCTTCCTCCGCCGTTCTTTTCACACCCATTCGCGTACCCTCCTTGCTCTCTCGCCAAGTTTCCATCTTCCTCCGCCGTTCTCTCCTCTCTGCCGTCGTCGCTTCCATCTTCCTCTGCTGTTCTCTTTCTAGGGTACATAACATAAATATTGCTTACACTGCCAGTATTGTTACATATACATCAAATGGGATAAGGGTACATGATAATAATGAATCTTGTCTTGAAAACTTAGAAATTTAATATTGTCCTTATCTTCTCCTAATTACTAGTATATCATGTTTCTGTTCACTAATGGACTATAGCTAGTATTAGCCATGACCATGAACCCACCCTTGTTAATCATGCTGATACAAATGAGAGAGTAGAAAATCTTGCTTATTGATTTGGAAATATATAAAATTAAAGATAAGACTAGTTGGGGAAGTGGTTAATAGCTAGTGATTTTGTTACTCGAAATTGATATTTTAGTTGGCAAAGAAAAATGTTGCAAAAAATCTTCAAAGACATATCACCAGTAGGCAATAAATAAATAATTAAACATGAGTACTTACTATTTACACACTCCTATGTACAAATACGTGTGTGATTTTGTATTTCCAACACCTGATGACATGTATGATATTTTGAGTTCTCATTCACTCTTTATTTTGCAGGGCAAAATGAAACAGACAATGGAGAAGGCCTTTGGGAAATAGTGTCATGGAATCTGTTCAGTAGGATCAGCCCAACTAGGACCAGATTATTCAACTGATGGGAGAAGTTAGGGATGAAATATTGTGATGGCTCCAGTAAGCTGAAAGGAGGATATTGTTTCAGCAATTGATTTAGAAATTCTTTCTCAGGTAGTGGCTTTATTGTCTTCATGCAACCTGTGTGATGGATGTTAAATACATCATTGGAATATAGCTAACTATAATTTCTCCTTTTCTGATTATATCTTTGTTATGTGTTGCCTACCTTTCTTGTTTCAATAATTATATAAGCAACTTTTGCAGTCATGTTTCTTATTTGTAAGACATGAAAATTGTAGAATCTGTCCTTTCTTGCTTTTCTTCACTAGAGTGAGTGTTACATGACTTATCCGACAACTTGATCTAGTGTTCTATCTATCTTGTCCTCTATTGACTTAGCATTTGTGGCATTTGTAGTTGTGTTGTTGCATTTGATTGTAACCTTAAAGCATTGGTAGTGTTCCATGTATTTGTGAAACTAGTGACAATGTTTGTAGCTGTGAGTAATTGTTGGAGATTAGAGAGAGAAGATAAGAGAGAAGATTTCTGAAACTAGTGACAGTCTTAAGGTCCATTTGTGGCGTATGACACTCTGTCACTCACTATAACTTTGAATGGGAAGTAGGGAATTTCTTTCCCATATGCGTGATTAGTAACTAGATTTGGGAAGAAAGCAATCCTGGAAGTTAAGAGTATTTTAAACTTTCTGTACATTTTAAGCAATCCTGGAGATTTTGAATCTGTTTGTAGATTCTGCACCATTATCTATTAAATAATTATGATATATTGTATGTTTCCTTCTGTCAGTCATTATTAGTTTATTTAGAGCTGTGTGCAGAATTTTTTTATTCTTTTAGAAGCTACATGATTGGTGGTTCTTGTGCAGAAACATTGAGCAATTGCTAGAAATAGTCTAAAGAGAAGAACAAGTTTTTTATGTAATATCATGAAAAAATATATTAATATGTCTCTATTATCGACATGTGGTAATTTAGTTTCAAATTTCAACAACAGCTTACTTACAAGGTTCATAAATGAGGTTCTAGAAAATAGTCTAAAATTGATTATGAATATAGTACTGAAACATTGTCATTGTAAAAAAAAAAAAGAAGTAAGATGCTTATTGAATCAAGAAGTGAATGTCTACAACAGAAACTCTGATAATTATTTGTTGTTTCACTTGTTTGTTATGTGGCCTCATTTGTGGAAATTTTGACAGTTTCTTTTTCTTTTTTGTGGTTAGGTAATACACGCTCTTTATCAAAGTTGACTTCATATCTTGTTGTGGTCGCCGCCCTCTTGTGCTGAAACCCTTTCAGGTATCTATCATGGTTCTTTACTTTAATTGTTTGCTTGCCTAGTTAAACTTTTCATAATGCAACTCTTTTTGTTTGTCAAATTAAAGAATAATATGCTATGTTTGTTTGTTGCAATAGAATTGGAATCCTTTCTTTCTTTACATGTTATAAGTTGTATATAAATACTTTCTTTTTACTATTTTTAGAGTGTAGCTATGGATCGTAGTTGGATGCAAACTAGTAAGTTGAGTGACGAGTATGCGAAAGGGGTGGAAGAGTTTCTAGAGTTTGCTCAAACAAATCTTGTAGATAGTGGTGGAATTTTTGATTGTCCTTGTGTTAAATGTGTGAACCAAACACCACAACCAGTTGACACAATCAAAGATCATCTTCTTGTTGATGGCATTTGTCGTGGTTATACAACATGGATATGGCATGGTGAGAAGTTAGATATCCCAAGTGTGTCTGAAAGAGATAATTTCGTAGACGCAAATATGGATGATCGAATGGAGGACATGATACGTGATATTGGTCCGGAGTCTTTTAAGCAAGCACATGCCTATGATACTTTGTGCAAAGATAAAGAAGAGCCTTTGTATTTGGGATGTACAAAACACACACGATTGTCTGTAGTGATAAGATTGTTCAACCTGAAGGCAATAAATGGGTGGACTGATAAGAGTTTCACTGAGTTGCTTGAGTTGTTGAAAGACATACTTCCAGAAGGTAACACATTGCGTGTCGTACGTACGAAGCAAAGAAAATTTTGTGTCCGATGGGTGTGGAGTATAGAAAAATACATGCATGCCCCAATGATTGCATATTGTACCGGAATGATTTTGAGAATCTGCATAAGTGCCCTGTGTGTAATAGGTCACGCTACAAAGCAAAGTCTGTTGAATCTAGTCGTGATGATGACGACACAAAGGGGTCTCCAGCGAAGGTGTTATGGTATCTTCCGATAATTCCCAGGTTCAAACGCTTGTTTGTTAATGCAAAGGACGCAAAGAACATCAGATGGCATGCAGATGAGAGGAAATGTGACGGACAACTTCGTCATCCGGCTGATTCTTTACAATGGAAGAAGGTTGATAGCTTGTTTCCGGATTTTGGTGCCGAGCCAAGAAATCTTAGGCTTGCGCTTGCTTCGGATGGGATGAACCCATATGGAAACTTAAGTACGAATCATAGCTCCTGGCCGGTTCTCCTTATAATTTACAACCTATCTCCTTGGTTGTGCATGAAGCGTAAGTATGTTATGTTATCCATGATGATTTCTGGCCCAAGACAGCCAGGAAATGACATAGATGTTTACCTTAGTCCGTTGGTTGAAGACTTGAGGAAAATGTGGGATGAGGGCGTGAATGTGTTTGACAGGTATTCCAATGAAACTTTTAAGCTGCGAGCGATGTTATTTTGCACAATCAATGACTTCCCAGCATACGGGAACTTGTCTGGGTATAGTGTTAAGGGACATAAAGCTTGTCCTATTTGTGCCGAAAACACGTGCTACCATCAACTGAAACATGGTAAGAAGACTGTATACCTTGGGCACCGAAGATTTCTCAAACGTAATCACTCGTATCGTAGGTTGAAAAAAGCTTTTAATGGATGCCAAGAGAATGAAACTGCTCCTAATGTCTTGAGTGGAGAAGAAGTCTACCAAGTGGTTAAGGACATCAAAGTTGTATTTGGCAAAAAGAAGAATCAGCCCAATGAGAAAAGCAAGTGGAAGAAGAGGTCAGTGTTCTTTGATCTTCCGTATTGGTCTAGTCTTTATGTAAGGCACTGTCTTGATTTCATGCATATCGAGAAAAACGTTTGTGATAGTGTTATCGGGACGCTTCTCAACATTAAAGGCCAGACAAAGGATGGTATAAATTCTCGTTTAGATTTGCGTGAAATGGGGATAAGAGCGCAATTACATCCAGAGCCAAAAGGCAACCGTACATATTTGCCCCCAGCATGTCATACATTGTCCAAAGAAGAGAAAAGAAGCTTGTGCGAGTGTCTACATGGAATCAAAGTTCCACAAGGTTACTCTTCAAATTTTAAGAGGCTTGTTTCAATGAAAGATCTCAAATTAGTTGGCTTAAAGTCTCATGATTGTCACGTGTTGATGCAACAACTACTACCAGTGGCTATTCGTGGGATCTTGCCAAAATGTGTTCGACATGCCATAACTAGGTTGTGCTTATTCTTTAATGCCATATGTGTCAAAGTCATTGACCCTCAAAAGTTGGATGAATTGGAAAATGAGGCTGCTATTATCTTGTGTCAATTGGAGATGTATTTCCCCCCCTCATTTTTTGACATTATGGTTCATTTAATTGTTCACCTAGTGAGAGAGATTAGAATGTGTGGCCCTATTTATTTAAGGTGGATGTACCCAGTTGAACGATACATGAAGATTTTGAAAGGTTATGTGAAGAATCAATATCATCCTGAAGCATCTATTGTTCAAAGGTATGTCACAGAAGAAGCTATTGAGTTTTGTTCAGATTATTTGGCTGAACCAAAACCTGTAGGGCTTCCCAAGTCTCGTCATATAGAGAGGTGTCAAGGTAAGGGTACAGGAGGTTTAAAGTCCAAGTTTATGGATCGAGCAGAAGTGTTGCAAGCACATATGTACGTATTGATTAACACTGATGAGGTATTACCTTATTTATCTACTCATAAAAATATTGTCAAGGCCCAAAACCCTTACATGCATGAAAGAGCACTATTGAAAGAGCACAACAAGTCATTCCTAATCTGGTTTAAAGAGACTATTATGAAGGATAATAGTGCTTCTGATACATTAAGGTGGCTTGCACATGAACCTAGATTTAGTGTCTCGTCTTGGTCTGGGTATGATATAAATAACTTTTCATTTTGTACAAAGTCACAAGATGATAAAAGAATTGGACAAAATAGTGGGGTTATGGTTATGGCTTCTGCAATGCACTTCTCTAGTTCAAAGGATAAAAAGCCTGTTCTGGCGTCAAATGCTTACTTTGGGGTTATTGAAGAGATTTGGGAGCTCGATTACTGTAAATTTAAAGTGCCTCTTTTTAAATGTAAGTGGGTTAACAGTAACACTGGTGTACAAACCGATGAGTTAGGATTTACATTGGTGGACCTAGACAAGGTAGGTCATAAGGATGAGCCTTTCATCATGGCTGACCAAGCAAAACAAGTTTTTTTTGTCAAAGATCCTTCTAACAAAAAATGGTCAGTAGTCCTACAAGGAAGAATCATAAATAATAATGATGAAGATGGAGATTCATCTCTTGAAATTTCTGAGACTCCTTCTTTCAGTACACAAATGGCTACATTCGTTGAGGACAATGATGTGGATGGTGTACATGCGACTCGTGATGATCATAATGAAGGGATATGGGAAGATGTTTTAATTTGACCGCTAGAAATAAATTATAGGCACATGTAAGTTATTTATTCATTTTTAATAAGTGTTTGTCATTTATCCTTTCTTAATAATTTTTTATATCCGTTGACATACTTTATAAGTGTTTTTTATCTATTGTTTATAAGTATTTATTCATTTTTTATAAGTGTTTGTCATTTTTGTTTAAACAGGAATCATGGCTGATTCGTCTACAAAACCCCAAACAAAGAAGAGGACTAGATGTGTTACGACATTACACCAATTTACGTCTGGACGACCGACAGGTTATAGGTTTCCACTTGAATTTGATCATGTTACCAGACAACCTTTTGGTCAATTCGCTACCAAATTTAAGAGTTATGTGGCTATGCTAGCACGAAACAAGGCGAGCATATTAGCAGAAACTTGGAAAAATGTGGATGAGGAAGTCAAGAACTTGATCTGGAGTGATATCTTGGTATTAACTTTTATCACCATATATATATATAGTCTTAATATTTATTACTTTGAAGGTTATTAATTACTAACAATGTGTTTTTTGTGTATGTAAGCAAACATTTGACATTCCTAATGACGAGAAGTTGAAGAATTATTGGATATCGTATGCCGGTGAACGTTGGACGCAATTTAAGGCAACACTTACTAGGGATTATGTTTTTGGCTCTGGAGACAAACAGGGTAACACAACTCCATGTCAGAAATACCCCTGCATATCAACAGAAATCTGGGAGTTGTTCGTAAAGAGTCGAATGGAAGAAAAGTTTCAGGTATGTTCGTAAAGAGTCCAATATTTTACTCTTCTCTGCCATTATCCTAAAGTATAAATGTTCAAAGCTCAATCAAAGTTTAAATCGACAGTAGGCCTAAGTCACTGCATTATTATTTTATGCTATAATATTGTGTCTGTTCTAAGAATTCATTGACTTTTATTTTAGGAACAAAAATTTCTGAATCCCCAATGTTAATTTATACTTGTACGGCACTGTTAATAATCATCCAACTCCATGTCAGAAATACCCTTGCCAAACAATCCACCAATATTTTCCCTTTCTCTTTATATGACAAAATAATTGGTCAGTGAGAATTGTCACTTGTTATTTGTGACAGAGTAAAAGACAAAGGGCCACTTGTTGAGTATTTTAAGATGTTTTTAATGGCAATTGATTTGTTATTTGTGACAGAGTAAAAGACAAAGGGCCAAAGAAGTTCAATCCCAAAATAACTTCTACCACACAACCTCTCGTGGTGGCTATCCTATGATTAAGGACAACTGGAAGAAGAACTATGTGGAAGCAAGGCGTGAGGAGTCGGGTGATCCAGACTTAGTAATAGAGGCTCCATCTCCTCCACGTCATGAGTTATTTAAGTTGGCCCATCAGAGGAAAACAGGATCTTTTACAACAGATAAGTCTGCTTCTGTTGCTTCAAAAATTGTAAGTTAAAACTTCTATTCAAACACAAACAACTTACAAAATACATGCTTCATGCCACACAGTGAATATTGCCTAAAGTGCACGTGGTTTTTTGTTATAGGATGAGCTAGTTGATCATGCCACACAGGGAACTTTTGTTCCACAGGGACGTCGAGATATCTTGGCTGTAGCCATTGGAAAACCTGATCATTTTGGTCGTGTGCGAGCAGCTGGTAGAGGGGTGGGTTTATCAATATACTTTGGACATGCTTCACGTACTAGCTCCTACACCTCAAATAACAAGAAATTTGAGACAATGAAGCAAGAGTTGAGGGAGGAGTTAAGAGAGGAGTTGAGGGGGGAGTTAAGGGAGGAGTTAAAGAAGTACAAAGATTTGAAGCAAGATTTGAGGGAGGAGTTTGGTGACCCTCTCAATGATCATATTTCTTTGAAGAATACAATTGGCTCCAAAGCTAGTTGTTCACCA
This sequence comes from Astragalus membranaceus, assembly GCA_039519185.1. Classification (NCBI taxonomy): domain Eukaryota; kingdom Viridiplantae; phylum Streptophyta; class Magnoliopsida; order Fabales; family Fabaceae; genus Astragalus; species Astragalus membranaceus. Next base: position 49,812,498 of record CM076849.1, read on the forward strand.
TCCCATGTGGAGGAGCCGCTCAAGAATGATTGGCTAAGAGAGTTGTATATTTCATCCTATGACATGACAGGACATATCAAGTTTGACTTGGACCATGAGCCCCAAGAACATTTCTACATTGGATCCGAGGAAATTGTAGATATGGTTAAAGGACATGATCTTGAGTTGAGCCATTTGGGTATATGGTGCACGTAAGTACATATTAGTTATTTGTAAAACTTATTCCTAAATATTTTCTATAGTTATTGAATATCTTGTTTTAATATTTTAGGTATTTGCATCGCGAATGTATAGCAAGGGAGATTAGTCATGTGTATGGATTTTTAGATCCATACAAAGTTTGTGGTAGCAACAAAGCAGAGACCATCCAATCATATATCCAGAAGAAGTTAATTGGCCAGAACAAAACATGCTTTCTAGCGCCATATTTGATTGGGTAAAGTATCAACTGTCTAAATGTAAAGTGTATCAATTCTTTGTCTGATTATGATTTAATTATTGTTGTCTAATTCTGCAGCAAACATTGGCAATTGTTTGTCATTTGTACTACTGCTAATACAGTTGTTTGGATGTGCTCGCTTCACAATCCCCCACCTAAGGAATTGGTTGTCTTGATTAACAAGTATGTTGTCTTCTATTAATGGTCATAGTTCTGTGATTTAAAATGCTTTACAGTTATAGCTGACTGTTTATAATATTACCACAGTGCTATGAATGTATACTACCGGACGAAAGGGCTTAGGACACCAAAGCCTCAATGGGTGACACCTAAAGTAAGTATTTGCTTTGACAATTCCTATTTGTTTTATTTATGCAATTACACCAAGGAACAAAATTAGTTAGCAACATATTAAGCCTGAGTTAGTTTCAGTTACTTAGTATAATAAGCAATTACGGTTAGTTTGATCTAACCTCCAGTTTGTTATGGTTAGTTACATAATCTATGGTGTTGGGTGGTGTATACAGTATGGTGATCATGGTGGTAACAGCAAAGAACAGAAGTGAGTACAGAAAAAAGTTCAATAACTTCATGGTTGGAAATTTTTTTGTGTTATCAGAAAAGAGAGACACTCAATCTTCTTCTTATATAGAGAGTTTGAACTTCAACTTGTGTTTATGATGAATAAATATTGGACTAGACGACTTAAGAATAAAAAATTCTATAACTGTAGTATATGTGATCAGCAATTACGGTTAGTTTGATCTAACCTCCAGTTTGTTATGGTTAGTTACATAATCTATGGTGTTGGGAAATTGATTTTGTTGGTTTGTTATTTATAGGTTGCAAAACAAAATGATACCTATTCTTGTGGCTATTATGTGATGATAAATATGATGACTATTGTCTCTGCAACTATCACTAACAATTGGAAAAAGGTAATTGAATTTTTCAACTTTTAAGATTATTACTAGATAATTATTATTGAGTAGATATTAGATTAACTCATGGTATTATTTATCTTTTATTGTTTTAGGTATTCAATTCAGCTGATCCATTCACATCTGAAGAACTGAAGGACATTAGACAGGTTTGGGCTGAATTCTTTCTAAGGTTGTATGCGGAGGAGCGTAAGCCGGTTGGAAAGGAAGAAAGAAGAAATCAACTTTACTGAAAGTGTAGTGCATTATCATACATTTTGAAATATTATTAGAATATAAAGAATTCGTGTACTTCTTTTTTTTGAATTGATGGAAGTGTAGTATTTACGTATATTTTGGTATGAAATTTAAGAGTTTAACTCTATATATTTAAGTAAAGTAGTTTAGTTACCTGTGTGTGTGTGTATGTGTCCCTCTTGCCTAGCTGAAATTGTAGTACTTTAGTTGTCTTTAAAGTATGTGCAGGTGCAGGAAATGGTTATATGAAGGGTGAAGAAAAAAAAATATTTAAAAAAAAAAAAGTACTTTTAAAGTCGGATATAGACGCGTTATATCAGACTTAAAAACAGTATTTTAAAGTCGGATATGTTTCTTAATCCGACTTTAAAGGGGTTCCAGATAAATCTTATAAAGTCGGATAAAAGCAACTATCCGACTTTAAAACTGGCTTTTAAAGTCGGATTCCCATTCGACTTTAAAATTTCAGACTTTCGAAGTCGACTCGATCAAAGTCGGATTAGGATCCGACTTTAAAAGCCCCAAATATCCGACTTTAAATCCCTTTTTTCCACTAGTGTTATAGTCTCACACACCGTATGGTTTCCAAGTATAAGTTCTTTAATCTCAATTGTGTTACCCCTTTTGTGCATGTATTTTGCGACCTTGTTCTGCTTTATTGGTCTTTATTGTTTACAAAGCTGAACCAATTACTGAACCTACTGTAACTAAGATCAATATGGCTGAGTCTCCATAAATTCCACCTATTGTTAATGTATTTTGTTTATCTTTCTTGAATTTTGAATAGAATTAATGGGTGAAGATTTGTTTGGGCTATTAGAGGTGGTGGGGCTACTAGTTTTGGTGTTATAGTTATATTGTCATATACTATTAAATTAGTTCAAGTTCTTGTAATTGTAACTATTTTCAGAAACTATCACATGGAGGACTCATTATTGGGAAGAAACTAATATGTATTTCAAATGTCACAATTGAGTAATTCATGGATTATGCTTTAAAAAAAAAGTAGCGGGTTAAAGGAAACAGAAATTATGATCAAATTATGTTTAGGTAATCTGTGTGTTTATTTTGGTGTATGATTCGAACTATGTTGTTTTGAAATCATTTGGTATTTGATTCGATTAAATATGTAGCTTTTTAGCTGCTAGAAGTGGTTGATTTTGTTTTTATTTCAAAATGAAGTTAACCCTCTCATTGAGTATCGATTTGAATTGAGCATAGTTTGAATTGATTAATGGTTTGTATTGAGCATAGTTTTAATTGAGTATTGGTTTGCATAGTTTAAATAAAGTTGACTTGTGCAATTTTTTAAAATTTTCGTTTCACAATTAATAGGTGTGAGAATTGTAGTCTACGAGATTGACATGTCTTATCTCTCTAGATGGACATCCGTCGTTTAAATTCATCTCTCTCTCTCTCTCTCTCTCTCGATGGACATCCATCGTTCTCTCTCTGATATATCGGCAATTTTAAATGTGCAGAATGGAATTTCCTCCTTCGCACTGCCTTTGGATGTATGATAGGTTGTATCCAACAAGAGTGGCTTTGAAACAATCTTTTGTAGACGGCGTATGGGAGATATGGTGAACAAGTTGGCTTGATGCAGAACATGGTTTGTGACGGTCTTGGGGTAAATGTGTCATTTGAGGAGCAGAAGTACGATAACATGGATGAACTTCCGAATGAGCAAGCACAAATATTTTATAAGCTGTTGTTACATGAAAACAAGCCACTGTTTGAAGGGTCATCAAACTCAAAGTTATAGATTTGTGCGAAGCTTTTAGCTCTCAAATCGTTGAGTAATACTTCTGAGGTGGGAATGGACTTCATATGTGATATGATGTCAGCTGTGACACCTATGAATGAATATTTGCCAAAGACTTTTTATGAGGCTAAAAGGTTAGTTTCTAAGTTGGGATTGGAAGCTAGAAGGATCGATTGTTGTCCAAAAGGTCACATTTTGTATTATGATAATGAGTTTGGGAAAAAGGATGTTGCGCTACTTGAATGCAAATTTTGTAATGCGCCGAGGTATCATGCTCGCAAAAGGGGGACTAGTAGTAAGAGTAAACCAGTTCTGGTGAAGTCAATGTTCTACTTGCCAATAATTCCAAGGTTGTAGAGAATGTTTGCATTTGAGCAAACTGCAGGGAAAATGATGTGGCATTTTGAGAATAGATGTCCCGGCGTGTTGCACCATTCGTCTGATGGGGAAGCATGGAGACACTTTGATCGGGTACAACCTGATTTTGACGCTGTTCCACGAAACGTACGGCTTGGGTTATGCTCCAATGGTTTTATGCCATATATCCAAGCATCGGCTTCTCCATATTCTTGCTGGCCCGTTATTGTAACCCCGTACAACCTTTCCCCTGAGATGTGTATGACTAAACCTTACATGTTTTTGACTTGTTTGATATCTGGCCTAGAAAATCCAAAAGCTGGCACTGACATATATTTAGAACCACTAATCGATGATGCATACAAAGGCATTTACCTTGAAACACGGGGGTAAAAGTTCTTGGTTTGACTCGCATCGTAGGTTTTTACGACACGATAATGCATTTAGAAGCAACAAGAACGCATTTAAGAAGAAGGTAGTTGAAAAGGATGGGCCGCCTCCTCAGTTGACCCAGACCAGGTTTGGGATAGAGCTAGAGATTTTCCAAAAATCACAGATGATCCCCTTGTTTCTCGAGTTGATGGATATGGAAACATGCATAATTGGACAAAGAGGAGTATCTTTTGGGATCTCCCATAATGGAAAGATAATTTTTTAAGGCACAATCTTGATGTTATGCACATAGAGAAGAATTTTTTGACAACATATTTAACACGGTGATGAACATAAAGGGCAAAACGAAGGACAATTATAAGGCGAGATTGGACGTTGCTCTTTATTGCAATCGAAAGGACTTAAATTTGAAGCCACAAACTAATGGAAGGATGCTCAAACCCAAAACATATTACTCATTAACTCTCGAGCAAACAAATTCAGTTTATCAAGGGATAAAACAACTCAAAATGCTAGATGGATATTCTTCTAATTTAGCAAGATGTGTTGATGTGAATAAGAGAACAATGATTGGGTTGAAAAGCCATGATTGTCATGTATTTATGGAATGTTTACTCCCTATTGCATTTAGTTCTTTACCAGCGCATGTTCTAAATCCGCTAGCTGAAGTGAGTCAGTTTTTTAAGGATTTGTGTTCTGCATCTTTAAGAGATGTTGACCTTGTTAGGATGGAACAAAACATTTCATTAATTCTATATAAGATGGAGAGAATATTTCCACCTGGTTTCTGTGATTCTATGGAGCATCTCCTCGTTCATCTAGCATATGAAGCAAGACTTGGTGGACCAGTTCAGTACAGGTGGATGTATCCATTTGAAAGGTATCTTTTGGAGAACTAATTCATTTTTTCTATTTGAGGTCAATATAATTTTCCACCTAATCATGTTATTTTATAGATTCATGGGTGATTCTAAATGATCGGTGAAAAACAAGACGAGGGTTGAAGGATCGATTTGTGCGTCATACCTACACCGCGAAACAACCCACTTTTGTGAGACACCCATTAATGTTATCGGTCCTCGGCCAATCTGGTCGCCATTCTGGGAAGGAGTCGACTCATTGGTTAACGGATGCGGAGTACAAGTCAGGTCATGTTCATGTGTTGAACAATTGCGCTGAAGTTAATCCATACATTGAGTATGTATATCAATATTTTCATTCAATTAATTGTCCATATCTGATGGTCCTAGCTCATACAAATGTGAAAGAGTATCACACATTTTTCGTGAATGGCTACAAGTTTCATACCCACTCATGGACGGAAGGCAAAGCAACAATTAACAGTGGAGTTTATGTAAAATGGGTCAATGAAGGAGGTGAAGGTGATTATTACGGTGTGATCAAACACATTTATGAACTACAGTACAATGATTTAGACTACACTAAAATCGTAGTGTTGTTTTAATGTGACTGGTTTGATCCGTCAGCTAAAGGCACCAAAATGGATCAAAAGTATAAAAGAGTGGACATACGAATGGACATACTATGTTCTTTATCCATCAATTCAAAGAGACAAGCGAGGTTGGTGTGTTGCAATCAAGACAAAGCCAAGGGGTCGCATTGAAGCAGATGAGGTAGTGGAAGAAATTCCCTATCAGACGAATGATATGTCACCTGTAAATGAAGTTAATGAAGTTGAACCGATTTCTAACTTATGTGATTTGGAAAGCTATGGTGAAGAAGTGGATCCAAACAACTTGGAAAGAGAAGACTCAGATGAGGTTCCAGTTAATGAAGACGATGAAGAAGATGAAGATGATGAATGGGCAGAAGATTATATATATATATATATAATTAATCCTCGTGTTTTTGTAATGTTTTATATCGAGGTTTGTGTTTGAATTGTGTGTGAATTGTTTCATGAATTGTTTTAGAAGTAATGTCTATGTTTTTGAATTGTTTATGTTTATGTTTATGTTTAGTTTCCTTTGCAACATGGCATCAGGTGGAGATGATTCGTTGCCACCTAGACCGCCCCATGATCGTAAGGGGAAGTCTAAAGTTGTTCAGGCACCTTCTCGTCGTAAGAAGAGGGTGATATATATGTGTCCAAGACATACATGAATATTCAGAGATGCCTACGACATCTACCCTTCCACAGACACGCCCAGCACGTGCAAGTGGAGTTAGACAGTTGCATCCTACAGTCATTCCTAACTCACAGTCATCCGGAGTGAGATCATTGCAGAGTCCTCCGACACAGACACAGGAGACCTCTAGAGTTAGGTCCTTGCATACGCCACAACATACCTCTAAAGATAGGTCCCTGCATACGCCACACTTGACCTCTGGAGTCAGGTCATTACATGTTGGCTCTAGTTCATCGCCACGAGTGACTCCTCCACCATCACAGAGTCCTCCGTATCATATGATTCTTGTACTGGGCTTTCGTGCAATACTTACTCCTACCCCTTCGCCAGATGTTGTGCCTACTCCTACCCCTTCACCATCGCCGAGAGTATTTTTCACATGGAGATGATGTGATATCTGATGATGATCAGATGCATGATGTTGAGGGGGGTGATGATGAGGAGGATGAGGTTGAGTTACCCGACGGGCGACCTATCATCCGTGTTGAGAGTGGAGGGTATGTAAAGTTTTTTATAACTTTTTTTACTGATTGTTTTGTCATATATATATATATATATATATATATATATATATATAATGTGTTTTAATCGTTCAATTGTTTTATCTTCTGCAGGTTTCTTCCCTCAAAGGTAGCCACTTCAGCTATCACAAAGACTATTCGTGAGTTATACCACTATCCATGTGCTACTTGGCGAGAGCTTAATAAGTATGAGCAAACACATTATTTGTCGTATTTTTTATAACTTGTTAAGTTATCTAATGACCACATTGTCTTGTAAATGTTTTCACAATGCAGAAGAAAGTTGGATGGCATGAGTCTCAGGAGGCCGCCGTTCAGAATCTTTTTCATAAGAAAGCTGCTACCCGACTCACTAATTTGCTCAAAGGTGTCCGCATACAGAGGAGCCGGCCTGATTGGATGGGAGATCTAGTCTATGATCACCTACGAGAGCATTGGAAAAATGAAAAATTCTTGGCTAAGTGTGAGTAGAACAAGAAGAATAGGGCATCGGAAAAAGGAAGAAGCTTGCACACTGGAGGTTCTATCTCTATGTTGCAGCATGCAGAGAGATTGGTATATACCTAAACTTTTATTTTCCTTATGTCATCATAAATAGTTATAATTTACCATTTACAAACTTATGTTATTAATTATTAGACCAAGAAGTGGGGGCAGAAGCCACATGTAGATGAGCTCCATCGTCACACCCACATTAGGAGAGGCACAAGTGACTATGTAGAGGAGTGCGCGCATAACTCAGGTATATATATTTCTGTTTTTAGGACAATTTCAATTTGAAAATATTTTTTACCAATGGCTAATTGTAACTTGTGCATTTAATAAGAGCAGCTTCATCGAATGTTCTCTCAGTCAAATATACCAGTCTACCCCGTTGAGTTGGAGAAGTTGAAGCGGTTGTTGTGGGAGGAAGCTGTTTTTTCATCCTTCATCGACCCATTTCTTGCTTCTCGTTATTTTCATCCAAATTTGATAAATCTGTTGACTTTAGATTCTTAGCTCTTCCCTGCGCTGGTGTTGGACTTGCTAGTTGCTGCCAATAATTAAACATGGTTTCCAATTCCCTCTTTTATGAGTTTGCAACACATTATTCAGAAGCATAATTGATTTTGTAAAGTATATATTGGGGCTAGTTTTATGTTTCTTACAAAATATATCTAGTGGCATTAGAGTTAGGAGAGGTGGGTATGTAACTTGGACTTGCTAGTTGCTGGCAATAATTAAACATGGTTTCCCATTCCCTCTTTTAGGAGTTTTCAAATTTCAACACATTATTCAGGAGCATATAATTGATTTTGTAGTATATATTGGGGCTAGTTTTATGTTGTTTACCAAATATATCTAGTGGCATTAGAGTCTGGAGAGGTGGGTATGTAACCGATTGGGTGCTAAAAACCTTAATTAATGTGCAAAAAACATATTTAAATTTTTAATTAATGTGCAAAATATCGTAGTTTTTTGAATTATACTATATTCTTATCATTATTGTTTTTGATCTGTTAGGTATATTGTTCGGAGCTGGACTTGAAGATGTTTCGTCCGAATTTTTTAAGTTTATGGAACTATTAAATCAACATGCATGGAACCGGTGGATTAAATAGTTAGGCTGAAATTGAACTATGTTAGGTTTCCTATTGGTGGATTTCATGTTTGTGGAGCTTGTAATGATTGTGTGTTTCTTATTGGCATATGACTGGAATGTAACTATGTTAGGCTACATGTTGATATATTTGGCATTGTAGGAAACAAGGCTTTTTCAATCTTTTAGTGTTTCAATGAATAGGTGGATTAAATAGTTTATGAGTTGAACTATATTAAGCTGCATGTTGATTTATTTGGCATTGTTTTTTAACTGAGATAAGTTGAATTTATTTAGTTTGGATTGAATTGGTGGACTGAATTGAATTGGCACGGAAGTTATATTGCAAATGTTGTAGGAATGAGTTATCAATGTGTACCGACGAAATTTGTGACCGAATCTTCGTGCGTAACTATATAATTTGTGACGGATTTTGCGACGGAAAATTATAGTATTTTAATTGATTTCTCACGGATTTGTGACGAATTTGAGACGGAGTTTGCGACTACTTTGCGACGGTACTTTGCGAGGGAATTGTGACGAGTTTGCGACGGAAAAATCCATCAGAAAGTGTTTGTGACGAGCCATTTTGCGACGGAATTTCATCCGTCAAAAAGTCCTTCAGAAATAAACATTTGCTCCGGATTTTCCTTGACGAGCCATCAGCGAATTTCTTGTATTGAACAACCTTTCAAATTTCACAATCCTAAACACTAATATTAATCTTTCTAACAACAAAAACTTTATTCTATAATTATATACACATTTAAAGCACACATTTCACAACTAAAAACAACTAAACAAAAATCATTCCTAAAAACAAAAATAAATAAAAACTAACCGTTTTGAGTTAAGAATCCAACGGTCTCGTGGCGGTCCGTTGATGGTGCGCACTCCGGTGCGGTGGTGAGAAACAAATTTGTGGCTATGGGTGAGGAAAGAGAGAGAAACGATTTGAGAGAAATAGAGAGAAGATTCGGAGAGAGCGAGAGAGGGAGAGAGAAGAGTGAGAAGAAACAAACCTTGGTGGCATGGACAGTGGTGGCGTGGACGGTGGTGGTGTGGTTGGGTGTGTGTTCGGTTTTGAGAGAGTTTGAGAGAAGAATAGAGAGAGGAAAGAAAGTAAGGAAAGAAAGTGAAGAAAGAAAGAGGGATTCGGTTGTAAAAACATTTAAAGATTATCGACGGATCCATAGAGAGGGAAATCCGTCGCTAAGTGGTTCCCGGTTCCCAATGGTCTGCAACGGTCAGTGGCACGGTCTCCAATGATTAGCGGCAGATCCATAGAGAGGTAAATCCGTCGATAATTAAAAAAAATTCAAATTCCCGCCCTTGGTTATTCTGTCGCTAATGGCTCCTAAATCCTTCGCTAATCAACTCCTAAACATCTAAACACTATTCCGTCGCTAATTATGACTAAATCCGTTGCTAATGATGATTTTAGCGAAGAATCACGAGTTCGTCGCTAAAATCTGTCGCTAATATGTAATTATTTTTGGTAGTGGTTGCTCATTTATAATAAGTTGCAATGTACACACTAAAAAATAAGTATATCATTGAAAACTTAAACCGTGTTAGTATTAATTTTTTTTTGAAATGTTAAAATTCCAATTAGGACCCGTTTGGATAGAGCTTATTTTGAGCTTAAGCAAAACAACTTATGCAAGTAAATAAGCTTTTATGTATCATTCATAAGCTTGTTAAGGTAGTTTATGGCAAAACAACTTACAGATAAAAACTTATTTATCTCCATAAATTGTTTTGCATAAGCTCAAAATTAAGCTAATTCAAACGGGCCCTTAGTATGAGAGGAATAAATAATGCAACTAAATTTCACAAGATGATTTGAACTAGTTCCAAAATTTTACCTAGAAGTTTGCATGTATGGTGATTTACTGATTTTGTATATATAAGAAATATAGGAATTTTGTGTTAATATTACAAATTATCATTGAAAGCAATATTCAGATATAAAATAATTTTATACATAGAGAAATTATTTAAGAGGGAGCTTGTTCAGATACCTTTGTAAATTTGTGTGCTTCCTCATTGTTCAAGAATCTATTGAGGACGATATGAAAATAGATGAGGACCCAAGTATTCTCCTAGACACATCAATCAAATGAATTTAGCTCTTGTTTTTGTGTTGGTTGAACCCAAGAGTTCCCCCAAACACTTCATTAAAGAAAGACTATATTTATCATTTCTAATCATGAAGCGTTCAGAGAAACTCTAAGGGACAGTCAACAAATAATTAATCCCCTAAACATGCTTTACTATCTTCATGTCTTGTGTTGGATAAACAATGAGTAGCATGTGTTCAATATATAGTAGAGAGATTGTGTTTAAAGGACTAATAATAAAGGTGGTTTCTGTTCCCATGCGTCTTCTAGTATTGAATATAGTCATGATTTTTGGCAAGAATGGGAATGATAGATGGCTTCTTATTGTAGAATCAGAACATTCTTATTGTAGTAGCATCATATCGCAAAGACAACAACTTGTACTGGTCACATACTTTCACGTATTAGATTCCATATAACACTTTGTATCTTTGCATTTCAAAAGCTTTAAAAAGAGAACATAGCAAAAACATAACAGATATAGAATAGAATGTGGCTACTCAATATCTGTTGTCTTGGTCTCAATTCCCTTTTGTCCAATATTAAGTCTAGGTTCATTTCTTTTCAATTTAAATCTTTACTTTACCTTTCCATGCGGCAGACCAAATTTATTAGGTCAATGCAGCAGAGAGCATAAATGACAGATAATAAATAGTTAGCTTGCACACTCTGTGAAAGACATAATAATAAGAATAATATATATAGAGGATCTTAAACACATGAATATATTAGGTGTCATCCAAAGTTCCCTCAAACTCTTCATCGACTAGGCCCTTTTAAACTATTTTCTTTGAAATGTTTGGGAAGCACGCAATAATAATAGCAATTTAAACATTATTATTTCATACGATTATATCCACATCTTCCTTTTTTCAAAGTAGTGTTTTGACTTGTGAGTTTATACAAGTAGTCCCTTGTCGAGATGGATTTATGTATTTTTTAGAGTTTGAACTTTCCACTTGGGATTATTCTTTGTATACATTTGCTCCTTGTAGACCAAGTAAAAGTGTCGCTAAGCCAACTTACTTGGGTTCTCATTATTTATGTATATCTTTAGCAAATAATTATTAGTGAAACACTAAAGCAAACGTATCATAATATACCGTTTAATTAGACAAAAACCACTTCCTATGAGTTTTCTTCTATAGTCGCTCATCAACAAGATGCTTGGGTCAGGACCAGAAAGAAAAAAGAGACATTATGTTTTAAGAGCATACACACTTTGATTTCTATTTTTTTGAGTGACGATGATACATTAATATGAGCTATTATTTATAATTGAAGGAAAACTAAAGAGATTAGACGCAACAAGCCCAGTGTAGTTCATGCAACAAGTCAAATGCAACTTCTCTCTTTTAGCACATGCATCTGTTGAGGCAAATTCCCTTAGAATAGTTTTGATGAAAACAAACCATTTTGACAAGTGGTTAAGTTATATGATCCATTGTGGATCTAATGTGTTTTCTTGAGTGATCTTAAGAACAGGGCATAATCACTCTCATCTCAAGAAGATATCTGCTAAGCAAGAGCATTATCCTAAAAGAAATGCTATAAAGATTCAACTGATTACATATCTAGTGAAGAGATATCAACTATGCATATTAAGAAGAACTTCATGAGAAAAAGCCTACTATGTATCAAGAACACATAATCATATGTCTAAACCAAAGTATGAATGATGATCAATAAGAAGATTATTTCAGTGCATGGATTAAATGCTTCTCAAAACAAGAGAAGATATGTTCTTCAACATTCTACAAGCATTCCTTAATGACTATGAAACTCAAATGAGAAAAGCAAATGAACAGATACTCTAAAGTTGAGAAACCTCATTTCATAAGAAGACAATCTTCAGAAGCTTGCAAAGCTCATCCAGAAGGATCCTCCTATGAAAATGATGGTTTTAGCCATAAGCTTCTCAAAGTGAGAAGCATAACAATCCTTATACTTAATATGTGAATGAAAAAGGACTCTCAAACTACAATGAGATATCCCTTGAAGCATCTTATGTTTAAGACACATCATGAGCAGAAGCTCTTTCACTACAAGAAAATCGACGATTTCCGACGGCGTTTTTTGTCGCAAATGCAGCGATTTTCGTCGCAAATTGACGTTTCCGACGAACTTTCCGACGGACAAAAAGTCGTCGCAAAATCGCTCGTCGCAAATCGTTTCCGACGGATTTTTTCGTCGCAAATGACTCCGTCACAAAGTCGTCGGAAATCCATCGCAAATTTACGTCGCAAATCCGTCACAAATGTTCGTCGCAAATTCGTCGCAAAAACACATAACAGAAGATGCAAAATCATTAAGTAAATCAAAACATTCACATACAATAATAAATTCCCCTCTTGAAATTAGAAAAAAAAAAATAAGAGGCCATATTCATCTTAGTATGTAATCTGTCAAACAAAGAACTAAGTATAGGGAGGGAGAGATTGTATGAAGGGGAGGATCCATCGTAAGATCAAAAAACACTAACTTAATCCCAGCCAGTTGCTGGAACAGATTCAATTCCGGGAACGGGAATTTGTTGTGGTGGTTGAGCAGCTTCACCCCAGTCCCCTGCAGCAGCTGCATGATAACACTATATCAACAAAAGAAGAATACTAATCTTGAACAAAATTAATTCAATCACACATGCAGCAGTAATTTCTACTTTCTGCCAAATTTTACTTCTAGAATATTAACAAGTGAACAGAATAAACACTGGAAAACTAAGATAAAAATGAACTTAGCAGCCCCGAAACAAATTGCAGACTAAGGAAAAACACGAATCTAAGCATAAAGGGCAGTGCAAAAAAAAACTAATTCTGAAAAGACCGCAAAAAATGGTGCATTATATATAATGTACCAGTTTCTGGGGCAACCCAGTTGACTGCGGAGACAGCTGGAATAGGTGCTGGAGCAGCATCAGTCCAAGGTTGGTCAATTGCAGAAGGCCACTGACCATCAGAAGGAATAGCAGAAGCATTGAAGTCAGCAAGAGCATAATCTGGCACAGGAGCATAATCAAAGCAAATAAATCTAAAGTTACTGAATACAAGGGAAATCCAAAGCAAATAAATCATTTATCCCTTTGCATATAACATGAACACAGCATTGCATATAAGTCACACGCAATTGCATATAAGTCAATCATTCCTAACAGCTACTTTAAACTCTAAATTCTACAAAACAAATTAGCACATACAGATTTTATATAAACAATACAATTCCAAATTCTAAGGCATCGGCTATAGTGAATAGTATCTTCACTCTTCATTTCTTAATCCAAAGCAGAAATTACTAAAATGTGCAGCTGACAATACTTACTACTTACTAGCTCATATCAAATCAGGCTAAAAAAACTAAGCATAAGCAGTAAACATAAACATCACCAGCAGTTCAAGAAAGTAGAACATCGATTAACAAATGGTTTTCCAGTTCCTCAAGCTAATGAAGAAAATGCAGACAGAAGATAATTTGTATCAAAAGAGCACTTAAAAAAATAATTTGCCAGGTCAAGACAGAAAAACAAAACAAAAATAAAAATTATAAAGACATACTACCTTACCAAGTGAACATCTAAATCTAAACATGATATTAACAACAGAAGCTCAGGATGACTCCAACCTTACCTACCATTTTCCTTGAACAAAATTAGCATATCCAAAAAACATATACCAGAAGTGTCAGTAACCAAACATGGTGTTGATATGCACCAATCACAAACAACTTATGGCCTAATATTATTGTTTCTACTACTTTCTAGAAACTTACGGCGCCAAAGAGGCCGCTGAGTCCTTCTTATCCTTCAACCTCCTATGCAGAACCACATCTGTAGCTGCCGATCTGTCAACCCCAATTTCTCCGACAGCTCCACCCTCACCGACTCCGGAGGATAATTATCCACTGATCAAACCAAAAACATTAGAAAATTAACCAAAACAAAGAAAAAAAAATCTTTGAAATCAAAATTTACTGCTTTCTTTTAAAAAGAATCAAAACCAAACACACAGAAACATAAGAAAATTGACAATTGTGAAATTGAAAAGCAAAGGGGTTAGCACATTGCTCTCAGGTTCTCTCCTCTTCCCATCAGGACCAAAAGCAGGCTGAAGATTATAAATGGTTAGCACGTACTCAAATAGCATAAGCAAAAGTTATTAAAGATTGAAACAATAAAACACTTGTGCTGTCCCCTCAATATGTCAAATGCAAGACCATTGTAACCAGTCTGTATAATCGCAATAAAGAGACGAGAGATTGCACCAGAGAACGATTTGAAAATACGAGTGAATGGTCAAGCGTTAGAAATTACAAGACAGCAAACTAACATAGATTCAAATTTCAATAAAAAATGTGGACCCATCTTTGATATATAATAAATGTGACAGGAAATTTTTCAGATAAACACGATGAATGCCAGAAAGAAATAGACTATAGAGGGAAACATACCATGGGCATCCAGGTAGCCGTAAACCCACGCGCTGACCAATAGTATAAAACCAGAAGCCCCGATGTTTGCCAAGGAAATCTCCGGTCTCAGCTTCCAGTAGGATACCTTCTTTCTCCCCAATTTGTTTTGCCTGACTCAAAAAGTGTACAAAGTTAGGATTTTAGAAGAAAACCATCTTCAGGATTTGATTCAAAACAATAACACAACTGTGAACAAAATGATGGCAAAGTTTCAAACATTAAAAAAGAAAATTAGAGAACAGAATATTGGTTTATAGTAGACATTTTCCATTAGCATCATTGTTATTTTTATCGGCCTCTTACAAAACTGTTAGGAAATCCGCTTTCTCAACACATTGAAATAGATATGGAATAAAAGAGCTGTTCACCACTAATACCTTGCCCAAAAAGCATATTCCCTGGGAATCCTTTCTATCCTTATTTGGGAGATTAAATTTTGTGGCATGCCTACGAACTTCATCCTGCAGATGATGTGGCAGGAGACAGAAATTAGAGAGAATGGCCCGATTTACCTACCACATATTTTCGAGGGATTTTTTTTGGTCGCTAATACGTTGGTTTCTGACGGAAATTTCCCTTGCTACGTGTTTAGTGCATTTCCCACTTATATTTCCAACGGAATTTAAATCCCTCGCTACTTTTTGAGGGAACTTTCAGTCGGAAATGAATAAATATCCATTGCAAACCGTTTTTCACTTAAAACTAAAATAGCATCTTCATCGACCTCAGTTTCACACTCTCACTTTCACTCTAACTCTAAATCCTCTCTACTCTCTACCACCACCACCCGCTCTCACCTTCGCATCGCTGGCCACCATCGCTCTCACCTTCGCATCGGCCGCCACCATCGCTCTCACCTTCGCATCGCCGGCCCCCACCTCTCCTTCTTCTCCTCACATCCACTCCTGTCGCACAACAACGCAAAAACCACAACCAATCGCACGACCCACCGCTCCTTCTCCTCCTCTTCTTCTTCTATGGTAAGTATTTTATTCTACTTCTTCTCTATTTTCTCCTAATCAGAACCCTAATTTTGGATTTACTAAAAACCCAAATCTTATCTTCCTAATTTTACAGCTTCAATCCTAACCCTAAGCCCCAATACGTAAGAAAACCTTCTTTCCTGAACTCTCTCCACTGCGTGAAGGTAATGCGCTTCTTCTAATTCACTCTATGTTCCGTGTTTACGTATTTCTCTATTCTGACTTGAGTTTGCTCTGTTTTTGAGTTTCGTATTTCTTCTAATTCAGTCTCTGTTCTGCGTTTCACTTTTCTTTGTTCTCTGTACTAAGAAGTTCTTTCCTTTTTTTATATTTGCTTTGTTTCTGAGTTTTGTATTTCTCTGTTCTATTTCACGATTTATTTGGATTTTGAGTAGTTTTTGTTTTCTAAGTATTAAATATGTTGCCTGCAATTTATATATGTTGTTTGCGATTTAGTGTATATATATATTGCACTTTAGAGGTCAAAATAGCGGGCATACCGCTACCCGCTAAACCGCTTTAGTGTTATTTTGGTCGGCCGCTCCGCTCCGCTTTCTAGGATGGACTACTTAGGGTAAGATTATAGTTGAGTACATTGTAGCTGACATATTTAAATTGTGTGTTAAAATTTCTTTGCTAATTCTTATTTTGATTTCTTTGTAGTTTGTTAATTTTTTTGTTTAATGGTTACAGGACACGGTGTAACAGAAAACAACTTGAGAAACTTAGATTGGGTTTGTGGCATTTCGGATGGAACATGGAAGTTGAAAACTCATGACCGGAAAGTTAAAATGTAATGGTATTGTTATTGTTATAGATTGAATCCTTTTAAGTATAATGCATATTCGACCTTATCTGATTCTTCTGCAATATTTCAAAAGCTGTAATATTCCAATCGTAAACATGAGAAAGTGTGTGTTAATGTTTTTTTTAATATTTTGCTTTGCTTTGTTGGAACTTCTAGATTTGCCAATTAATAACTGCCAATAGGGTCTATAATAAACTTATAGATTACTAGTTCCCTTACATTAATGTTTTTAGGTTCTTTCCATTTTCATGTTTAAGAAAAGAAACTACATTATTAAACTTCTAGATTTGATGTTAAGTTAGATTGTCATGCTTTGATAAATAAGAGTATATTACTTCCTCAAAATGTTTTCAACATGTTTCTTGGATGACATTCTTCTTCCCATGCAATTTGTTTTTCGATTTCTTTTACTTCCAGATCTTGTTTAAGATCAACAATATTGTTGTTGCCTTTTGAAAAGAGTACTTGTAGATTGGTGTTTACTTTTGAAATGAGTTCTCCATTCTCTTGTTTCTAGTTCCTCTTGTCTTTGGTACATTCAATTTTTCCTTTTTTTTTATTAGTAATAGTATGTTCACTCAAGTAGCAACATTGTCATGTTTACTAGATTGCACAATTTTAGCTTCTAATTTGTTTTCTATTTGCTATTATTTTTTCTTTTTTCTTCTATAGCAACATTGCAAGATTCTACGTAGGAGTACTTTATCTTTCTCCAAAAGGAAAGATCTGGGAATCTATTGCTTCCTTTGGTGCTCAAAAGTATATTGCTAAGGTGAGAATCTCATTTCTACAATTAATGGCTATGGCTGATTAATACTTTGATGGCTGATTAATACTGATGTTACACTGGCTATTGAATTCAAATTGTATAGGGAACTAATTTCAAAGTTAATCTGGTTTATTTTGCAATGTTGGTATAGAAGGATATCTTTGGCTTTATCATTTGGCGTTATCTAGTTTTCAAATCTGGTTTATCTATACATCACACCATTGATTGTTTTTCCTAGTTAGCTTAGCTCAGTATATCTTTGGCTTTATCCAATTCAGTATATCCAATCTGTTAGGCTTCTTGATAGACAACCACAAGCACCATTAATTATATTATTATTTTGCAACAAAATTGCTCTACATGAAAATGATTTTTGTTATCACTGATTCATTGTCCTTGATTTTGATTATGGGGTGTGTACATTCTTATCATGGAGCAAAAACTGAAGCCCTTGTGTTGTCTTGAAGTCATACATCACACAACAAGTCTAAGAAAAGCTGCAAGTTACATGTGTTTGAACATGAAAGTTATATTGTTTAACTTATTGATTTACTCTCTATAAATGAATTTAAGCATGAGTAAAAGTATTGATTGAATTTGTGATAGAAATGTATCAATGTCACGTTCTCTCTCGTTGGACATCCATCGTTTAAGTTCATGTCTCGTTCTCTCTCTCTCTCTATGGACATCCATGGTCCTCTCTCTAATATGATGGAAACTTTAAATGTGCAGTATGGAATTTCCTCCTTTGCACCGTCTTTGGATGTATGATAGGTTGTTTCCAAAAAGAGCGGGTTTGAAACAATCTTTTGTAGATGGCGTGTGGGAGTTTGTTCTCTTGGCAATAGGACAAGAACAATTTAGAGTTGAGGGGGGATTCGATGTCCGTGCGCCAAATGCGAATGTAGAAGGATTAAGAGTCCAACAAATGTCATTGAGGACTTGAAGAGTGTTGGGTTCAGGCCTAATTATTGGATTTGGACGAGTAATGGTGAAAAGGGGTTTGATGTTGTCCCAGTGGTTGAGGAAAATTGGAGGGCTTCTTCAAGTAATTATGCAGATATAGGATATGGTGAACAAATTGACTTGATGGAGAACATGGTTTGTGACGGTCTTGGGGAGAATGTGTCATTCGAGGAGCAACAATATGATAACATGGATGAGCTTCCGAATGAGCAAGCATAGAGATTTTATAATCTGTTGTTAGATGCAAACAAGCCATTATTTGAAGGGTCATCAAACTCAAAGTTATCGATTTTTGCGAATCTTTTATCTCTCAAATCGTTGAGTAGTACTTCTGAGGTGGGAATGGATTTGATATGTGATATGATGTCAGCCGTGACACCTATGAATGAAAATTTTCCAAAGAGTTTTTATGAGGCTAAGAGGTTAGTTTCTAGGTTGGGATTAGAATCTAAAAGGATTGATTGCTGTCCCAAAGGTCACATGTTGTACTATAATAATGAGTTTGGGAAAAATGATGGTGCGCTACTTGAATGCAAATTTTGTAATGCACCGAGATATCATGCTCGCAAAAAGCGGAATAGTAGCAAGAATAAACCAATTCCGGTGAAGTCAATGTTCTACTTGTCAATAATTCCTAGGTTGGAGAGAATGTTTGCATCCGAGCACGCTGCAGGGCAAATGATGTGACATTATGAGAATAGAAGTTCAGGCGTGTTGCGCCATCCGTCTGATGGTGAAGCATGGAAACACTTTGATCGCCGCAATGTATGACTTAGTTTATGTTCTGATGATTTTACGCCATATATCCAAGCATCGGCTTCTCCATATTCTTGCCGGCCCGTTATTGTTACCCCGTACAACCTTCCCCCGAGATGTGTATGACTAAACCTTACATGCTTTTGACTTGTTTGATACCTTGCCCAGAAAATCCAAAACAGACATTGATATCTATTTAGAACCACTAATTGATGATTTGAAGAGGTTGTGGTATGGTGTATTGACTTACGATTCCGCACGTAAGCAGAATTTTATGATGAGAGCCGCTTTGATGTGGACCATTAATGACTTCCCTGCTTATGGCATGTTATCTGGTTGGCAAACTCATTGTAAATTAGCATGTCCACATTGTATGGAGCATACAAAGGCATTTACCTTGAAACACGGGGGTAAGAATTCTTGGTTTGACACGCATCGTAGGTTTTTACCACATGATCATACACTTAGAATGAACAAGAACGCATTTAGGAAGAAGGTAGTTGAAAAGGATGGCTCGCCTGCTAGGTTGACTCCAGACCAGGTTTGGCATAGAGTTAGAGATCTGCCAAAAATCAAAGATGACCCCCTTGTTTCTTGATTTGATAGATATGGACAAGCGCATATTGGACAAAGAGGAGTATCTTTTGGAATCTCCCATATTGGAAAGATAATTTATTGAGGCACAATCTTGATGTTATGCACATAAAGAAGAATTTTTTTGACAATATATTTAACACAGTGATGAACATAACAGGCAAAACCTAGGACAATGATAAGGCGAGAATGGACATTGCTCTTTACTGCAATCGTAAGGACATAAATTTAAAGCCACAAACAAATGGAAAGATGCTCAAACCCAAAGCATGTTACTCATTAACTCTTGAGCAAACAAATTCAGTTTATTAGTGGATAAAAGAACTCAAAATGCCATATGGATATTCTTCTAATTTGGCAAGATGTGTTGGTGTGAACAAGAGAAGAATGATTGGGATGAAAATCCATGATTTTCATGTATTTATGGAATGTTTACTCCCTATTGCATTTAGTTCTTTACCAGTGAGTCAATTTTTTAAGGATTTGTGTTCTGCATCTTTAAGAGATGTTTACCTTGATAGGATGGAACAAAACATTTCATTCATTCTATGTAAGATGGAGAGAGTATTTCCATCTGGTTTCTTTGATTCTATGGAGCATCTCCCCGTTCATCTTGCATATGAAGCAACACTTGGTGGCCCGGTTCAGTACAGGTGGATGTATCCATTTGAAAGATAACAAAATCATCCTTTTGGGAACTAATTCATTTTTTCCAGTTGAGGTCAATATAATTTTCCATCTAATCAAGTTGTTTTATAGATTCATGGGTGTTTCTAAACGATCGGTGAAAAAAAAGGCGAGGGTTAAGGATCGATTTGTACATCATACCTACACCGCGAAACAACCCACTTTTTCCCACATTATTTCACCAATTCACATTGAGAAACAAAAGGAATGAGTCGAGTCATTCTGGGAAGGAGTCGAGTCATTGATTAACAGATGCAGAGTATAAGTCAGCTCATGTTCATGTGTTGATCAATTGCACTGAAGTTAAACCATACATTCAGTACGTATATCAACCTTTTCATTCAATTAATTGTCCATACCTGTCAGCTCATTCAGTACGTATTATCTTATTTGATCAGATCATTCTTGCTGTCTGAAGATGTAGGAGATGAACAAGCATCTGCTCATATATACGAAAATTTTCCAGCTTGGTTTAAACAACAAGTAAGTGTTGAGTTACCTTCTTGTTCCTCAAACTTAAAGATGTTCCCCAAGAAATAACTTATTTGTATGTCACATACGTAGGTTTACTGTGAGGAAACAACTCCTATCAATCAACACTTGAGTAATTTATCTGATGGTCCTCGTTCAAGTGTCAAAGAGTATCACACGTTTTTCGTGAATGGCTACAAGTTTCATACCCACTCATGGACGGAAGGCAAAGTAACTATTAACAGCGGAGTTTATATAAAAGGGGTCAATGAAGGAGGTGAAGATGATTTTTACGGTGTGATTCAACACATTTATGAGCTAGAGTACAATGCTTTAGACTACGCTAAAACTGTAGTGCTATTTTATTGTAACTGGTTTGATTCGTCGGCTAGAGGAACTAAAATGGATCCAAAGTATAATAGAGTGGTCATACGAATGGACAGAAGATATCCAGCGTTCGATCCGTTTATAATGGCACAGAATGTGAGACAACCGTACTATGTTCCTTATCCATCAACTCGAAGAGACAAGCGAGGCTGGTGTGTCGCAATCAAGACAAAGCCATGGGGTCGCATTGAAGCAGATGAGCCAGTCGAAGAATTTCCCTATCAGACGGATGATATGTCACCTGTAAATGAAGTTCATGAAGTTGAGTTGATTTCTAACTTACGTGATTTCGAAAACTATGGTGAAGAAGTGGACCCAAATAACCTGGAAGGAAAAGACTCACGTGAGGTTACAGTTGATGAAGATAATGAAGATGATGAAGCAGAATGGGCAGAAGATTAGATAGTTAAGACTTGTGTTTTTGTAATGTTATATAATTAAGACTTGTGTTTTTGAAACGTTATATAATTAAGACCTGTGTTTTTGTAGTGTTTTATAATTGATGTTTGTGTTTGAATTGCGTGTGAATTGTTTCATGAGTTGTTTTAAAAGTAATGTTGATGTTTTATAAGTGATGTTTATTTTTAGTTTCCTCTGCAGCATGGCATCAGGTGGAGGTGATGCATCACCACCTAGACCACCCCGTGATCGTAAGGGGAAGGCTATTGATTTCCTTGCACCCCCTCATCGTAAGAAGAGGGTGATTCGTGTCCAGGACATAGAGGGCTATTCAGAGATGCCTACGACATCTACCCCTGCGTCGACACGCCAAGTACGCGCACGTACAGTCAGAAATTTGCATCCCACATTCACTCCCAATCCAAATTCATCCAGAGTGAGATCATTGCAGAGTCCTCAGACTTAGATGAAGCAGACCTGTGGAGTCAGGTCATTACATACACTACAACAAAACTGTAGAAAAAGGGCGCACTCTTTAGGGGCGCTTTTTAAAAAGCGCCCCTAATGCCCAAATACGCAGGGCCTTTAGGGGCGCCTTTTAAAAAGCGCCCCCAAAGGCCCTGCGTATTTTGAGCATCAGAGGCGCTTGTTAAAAAGCGCCCCTAAAGGCCCTGCGTATTTTGAGCATCAGGGGCGCTTTTAAAAAAGCGCCCCTGATGCTCAAAATACGCAGGGCCTTTAGGGGCGCTTTTTAACAAGCGCCTCTGATGCCTAAAACTGAATCCACCAACAGGGGCGCTTTTTATGAGCGCTCCCAATTCCCTAATTTTTAATTTTCGCATCCACCAACAGGGGCGCTTTCCACGAGCGCCCCCAATGCCCAATTTTTTTAATTTTTCAGATCCCCTTTTATTTCATTTCCCTCTCACTCTCACAGTACTGTCTCTCTTTCCCCCTCAATCTCTCTCGCAAACGGCCGGCGTCCAGCTCCCCTTTGTTTCAGATCCCCATGAACGGCGTCCAGCTCTCACCCTCCCAGCTCTCTTGACGCGCGGCCATCTCTCCCCACCACCATCGCAACCCTTCTCACCCAAACGGCGCAGCCTCTCTTTCCCCCTCGATCTCCACCCAAACGGGGCGCCTCCCCATTCAGCTCTCAGACGCGGCGGACCACCAGTGGCCACCACCATCCGTTCGCAGCCCACAGCCATAAGGTTTCCTTTTCCTTTTCCTTTCTCCTTTCGCAGCCCACGCATTACGTTTGTTTTTTTTTTGTCTTGATATTTATAGTTATATAGTTATGTATATGTTGCTGAAATGTTGAAGTATTTTTTGGATATTTATAGTTATATCTGTTGCTGAACATGTTAAAATATTTTTTTCTTGAATGATTAGGAATTATTTCTTGATATTTCGGATCTTGAATGATTAATTTTTGTTATAGATAATGATAGAGTATTTTGAATGATTATTTTTTTTTGGGTTTGTCAAAAAAAGTGTAGAATTTTAATAAGTTGGATCTTTATTTTTAGTTGTTGTTCAGTTAGCATTTTAGTCCTTAAGCCTTTTATCTTATTTGCAAATGAATGAGAAAAGTCTTAACAATCATTTTGACTTTCGTTGGGTTCATAATAATGATTATAATAACTTTAAGAAATTTATTTATTGGTACAGGCTCTCGTTGATCTCTCTCCTGCGCTCTCTCTGGTTCATCTCGCTTAGCTTTGCGGTTCATCTCTCTTAGCTTTTCAGGTACTTTTGTTGTTATCTAGTTTTTGATATTTTTGGACATATTTTGAATAAAACTGTTATTGAGGATGTTACCGAGAATAAGAATAGAATAGGAAATATAGCTTGGGAAAATAGGGAGAGGAATTGAAAAACTTTTAAAAAAGAAAGTTTGTTTGTTTTTTTTGGATATGAATTGAAAAACTTTTAAACATTGTACTCTGTCTGTTTTTCACCTATAACATATTTAAGTTCCCTTATCAGGAATTTATATTAAATTTCGGTCTAATATGGATAGAAAGTGGATGTCTGCCAATCGTCTGTCGAAAGAATATGCCGATGGAGTGGAATATTTTGTGAACTTTGCTATTCCACGTTTAGGAACTTCTAGTAAGTTCAAGTGTCCTTGTTTAAGATGTTGTTACGCCAATCGAGTTACTGCGGTTGAGTTGGGAAGACATTTAAAGGCCAATGGAATCGATCAAAGTTATATTTGTTGGACAATGCACGGTGAGAAAAGAGGTGAACCTTCAAATATGGATAATAGTACTCAGAGATGTGATCCGGTTGATTATCCTGAAACATTTGATGGCGACCAATTTGAAGAGATGGCAAAGGCGGTTGAAGACGATCTTAATGATTCTCCTCAAATGTTTGAGAAGTTGATAACCGATGCGGAGACACCGTTGTATGCGGGCTGTACTGAATTCACAAAGTTATCGGCTGTGATAAAGCTGTATAACTTGAAAACTTGCCACGGATGGACGGATAAGAGTTTTACGGAATTACTCGCGCTATTGAAAGATATGTTGTCGGAAGACAATGTTCTCCCTTCTCAGACGTATGATGCAAAACAAATGTTAGGCACCATTGGTTTGAACTTTGAGAAGATACATGCTTGTCCGAATGATTGCATTTTATTTCGCAATGAACATGCATTGTTAAAGTCGTGCCCTAAATGTAATGCACCGCGGTATAAGAAGAAAGACTCTGCTCCAGAAAAGGTATTGTGGTATTTTCCCATAATTCCTCGATTTAGGCGTATGTACCATAGTTCGGAAGATGCAAAACTGTTGACTTGGCATGATGATGAAAGGATTAAAGATGGCATGCTACGACACCCGGCGGATTCTCCGCAGTGGAAAAAGCTTGATATTGATTATCCTGATTTTGGGCATGACCCAAGAAACCTACGCCTTGCATTGTCTGCCGATGGATTTAACCCGCACGGTATCCAGAGTAGCTCCCATAGTACATGGCCTGTGATTTTGGCGATCTATAACTTACCTCCATGGCTTTGCATGAAACGAAAGTATATGATGTTGTCTTTGTTAATTTCTGGCCCCAAACAACCAGGAAATGATATTGACGTATACTTGGCTCCTTTAATAGAAGACTTGAAGCAAATGTGGGAGATTGGGGTAGAGGTGTATGATGGGTTCAGAGAAGAAAGTTTCATTCTGAAGGCTATGATTTTTAGCACCATTAATGACTTTCCAGGGTACGGTAATCTATCTGGGTACAGTAACAAAGGTCAGTGTGCATGTCCTATATGTGAAGATAATACAGATTGGATGTGGTTGGAACATGGTAAGAAGAATATATATATCTTGGCCATCGGAGATTTTTGCCTCCAACTCATCAATATCGGGTGAGGAGAAAGGCATTCAATGGGAATTCAGAAACTCGTAAAGCTCCCCCGCCTTTGACCGGTGAAAAACTATTTGAAAAGGTGAAAGATTTGAACATTAAGTTTGGGAAGCCTTTTGCAGGAGAGCTTGCCAAACGAGGGTGGAAGAAAAAGTCGATTTTCTTTGAGTTGCTCTACTGGAAGTCATTACACGTAAGACATTTCATTGATGTGATGCATGTTGAAAAAAATGTATTCGAAAGTGTCATTGGTACCTTACTCAATATGCCAGGGAAGACTAAAGATACCATCAACACAAGATTGGATTTGGTTAGTATGGGGTTGAGACCCGAATTGGGTCCGATAAAGAAGGGTACACGTACATATCTACCTCCGGCAGCTCATACTCTATCTAGAAAGGAGAAAACCATCTTTTGTAAGTTTCTTCATGGAGTTAAAGTTCCAGAGGGGTACTCTTCAAATGTTACCAACCTTGTATCGATGAAAGACCTCAAGTTAAAGTCTCTAAAGTCTCATGATTGTCATGTTCTCATGGAGAATTTGCTACCCATTGGTATACGATCCATTATGCCCAACAAAGTGCGTCAGGCCATAACTAAACTTTGTTTCTTCTTTAAGGCGATTTGTAGTAGAGTGATTGACCCTGGAAAGTTGCCAGCTCTACAAAGATCAATTACTGTGACTTTATGTGAGCTTGAGATGTTTTTTCCGCCTTCATTCTTTGACATAATGATTCATTTAATAGTTCATCTGGTTAGAGAGACACAATTGTGTGGCCCATGTTACATGAGATGGATGTACCCATTTGAGCGATACATGAAGATATTAAAAGGATATGTTAAAAACCGATCACGACCTGAGGGTTGCATTGCTGAGCGCTACATAGTTGAAGAAGCTATTGAGTTCTCCACCGACTATCTATCTAGTGTTGAATATTCTATTGGGCTGCCAAGGGTGCGTCACACAAGAAGCGTTTGTAAAGGGATGACAGGAAGGAAATTAGTGAGGGTATCCAGGAAAGAACTAGAGCAAGCACACTTATATGTTCTGCACAATGATAGTCAGGTTGATTCATATGTTGCCAAACACATGGAGATTCTTAAGAGTGATCACCCATCTAAGAATCAAGTCTCGTTAAAAAAAGAACACAATCGGAGTTTCATACTATGGCTAAAAGATCAAATTGATATTGAGTTTGTTTCAAATCCTACCTCGATTTCCGAAAGATTGAGATGGTTAGCAAAAGGTCCAAATATACATGTATTCTCTTACACTAGTTATCTACAAAACGGGTACACGTTCTATACAAAATCCCACGATGATCAGAGTAAAATGCAAAATAGTGGGGTGACTCTTGTAGCTGAATCTATGCATACATCAAGTGCCAAAGACAGAAATCCCATTTACGCGAATATGTCATACTTCGGTGTCATTGAACACATATGGGAGTTGGATTACACTATGTTTTGTGAGCCTGTGTTCCAATGTAATTGGGTTGACAATAATAATGGTGTACAGATGGATGACTCGGGTTTCATGCGGGTGAATTTCAATAAGTTAGGATATAAAGATGAACCTTTTATTTTAGCCTCGCAAGCCCAACAGGTGTTTTATGTCACTGATCCAGTTGATATCAATTGGTGCATTGTTTTATCGACAAACAAAAAATTATTGGTGAATAACATTGGTGATCAAGCGCACGAAGATGTTGACATTAAGGATGACCCTTTCTTTGGGACATCACAACCAATAATAGGGGAAAGTACTTCTAAAGATGATATTTTGTATGTTAGAACGGATCATAACGATGGGATTATGTTTCGTCAAAAACAAAGTACCAAGAAGCGAAAAGCAAAATATCATACAAATAAACAAGTAGCTAGTAACATTAGATCGAGGAAAAGGAAAAGGTAATATATCATGCGTGTTTCTTTTTTATTCATTTTTCATATTGTAAAAATTAACTTACTTATCATGTGTGTTTCTTTTTTATTCATTTTTCATATTGTAAAAATTAACTTACTTTATCACGCGTGTTTCTTTTTTATTCATTTTTCATATTGTAAAAATTAACTTACTTTATCACGCGTGTTTCTTTTTTATTCATTTTTCATATAACAATGATTATATTTTGTTGCAGGTGAGATGACTTCCCACAGTGATGATAGTGCACATGACAGTGGTCATGAGAGTCATGATAACGCACAAAAAAAGTTCAATCACCGTGGAATGACAGTTAAGAAGAATATCATCAATCGGGGGAACAAAGGGCTTCCTAAACTTTCAGTAAGATACTTACTAAATAACTAACTTTGTTATATACTTTTACCTGTTTATTATCTAATTTACACAATTAATAATGCAGGTCAAATGGAATGCTAAACACCAACCGATTGGTGAGAATGGTAGAGAGTTGCAAAGCTTCATTGGTGCGAGAGCAAGGCAGGATATACCAATAACAATCATAAGTTGGAATAATAAAAATGATGCCTCTTTAGAGAAATCTAAAGAGGAGCTATGGCACTTGATAGAGGTATGGGTCTTATTTTGACTATACAGTTATTTTATAATTAAATATGTAAGCATATTTATAATCATTTTGTTGAATGTAAGCAGAAATACTTTGATGTGGATGACTCTCGAAAAGACTATTGTCTTATGAAAGCTGGAAAGGCGCATAGAAGATTCAGATCAACTCTAACAAAGTGGGTGAAAGATAAAGAGGGGAACATCAGAAACCATCCTCCACCACGGTATGATGGGATTATTCCATTAGAGGATTGGAGTGCATTTATATCATCACGCGAAGATGAGGAATTCCAGGTTTGTACAATTACTTATCATACATATACCTATATTTGACAATTATAAAGTATTAATGTAAAAATATGTGTCTTTATAGAGATTAAGCATTGAAAATCGCCAGAGAGCGGAAAGTCCTGAATACCCTTATAGAGCTGGTGTTAAGGGTTATCACGAGATTGAAGAACAATTGGTAGGCACATTATCTTTTATTTTATCTTTCGTTTACTAAATTAATCTTTTGATTTATTTACTAATAAATGGTAAATTTTAATAGCTGCGGGAGACCGGAAAAGATCCTACTCAGGAATCTATTGACCGACATGTTTTGTGGTTAGAAGCCCGACATAACAAAGATGGTGTCGTTGATGACCCAAAAACAAGAGAGGTGTTTCAAAGAATTGTAAGTATGATAAAATTATATTACTTATAATGTTTATTAAATTTGTTGTACTTATGTACTTATGAACTTAACAAAGATGAGTCATTACTTATGAACTTACTATTAATAATGTCTAATAATTTTGGTGAATCAGGAATCCATATCACAATCAGTATCACAAGGAGAGATTACTGATTGTGATGGTCCGAATGACATCCTTGGTCATGCATTGGCAACTGAAGAGTATTCAGGACGTCTACGGGGTTTAGGATTTGGGATTTCTCCAACCACTTTTTGGGGTTCAAAAAGGCAAAAAAAAATATATGGAAAAAGAAAGTAGACAAAGGCAGTTGGAGGCCATGGTATTGATACTACACAAAGAACTTAATGAATTAAAAGAAAAAGTTTGTCCAAGGACTGATGATGTACCATCTCCTAACCCAAATAGCTTTAGGGATAGTTGCAATATTGCGTCCAATGAGGTAATTATCGTTGGTCTTTTAATTTGGTTATCATTTACATTAACTTATAGGTATTAATATTTGGTTATCATTTAATTTAGGGTAACAATAACAACTGTGAATTATATACATCAAACCCGCTTACATTGGTCGCAAAGGGCTTTGTTTGTAACAATGAGGACTCCACCTTGCACAATCTACCCATTCCTCCAAATCACGCAAGAGTCAGAGTTGAATTTGTTGTTGTGGATGAAGCATTATTGCCGGTACCAATTGACACTGATTGTGTGACTTTGGTCACTGTGAATGATGCACTTGGCACCCTTGTGGCATGGCCAACAAATCTTATCAATGTATGGAGCAATTAATATATTTGTTAATAATTCATTCGCTTATTGTCATATATTAATAACTAATTATATTTCTAATATAGGTAAAGAAAGCAAGATCTCGGATTTCTGGGCATGTTGACAAATCCCAACCCTCCCCTTCTATTGGTTGCAAGAAACATGTGTCTAGGCGAGAATCTAGCGGGAATGAGATTCAATCCCAACACACCCCCCCTTCTATTGCTAGCAAGAAATCAGTGTCTCGACAAGTAGATAAAGGGAAACAGATTCAATTCCAACCCCCCCCCCCCCCCTTCTAAGGAAATTATCGGCTATCTAAAGGTTCATGCCTCAACAATGATGGGTGGAGATTTGATAATTGCATCGCTTGATCCAGACATCTTGGGATATAGCAACCAAGTCTGCCTTTCAAAGGTGGAACTGAAAGAGGTATATGATCACTTGTGGGCATCTGCAACTTCTGTTACAATATACATCAGGTATTATTATTATTATTGTTATTATTATTATTATTATTATTATTATTATTATTATTATTATTTGTTAATTTATTTGTATACATCTTAACTATAGGTATTTGTACCATGAGATTATGATCCCCATGGAACAAACACAAAGATTTATATTCTTGTGCCCCGCAAATACCTTTCTACGCAACGTATGCATTGAAAAAGGCATGTCAAAAGATGTTGTTAAAGCCGTGAAGCAAGCGGTTAAAGCAAATAATGAATCTGTAAAAGCCTATGTCAATAGACGCTTGGCTTTGGCACATGAAAGCAGCTGTGAAAGCCTATGTCTGACCAACAGGGGCGCTTTTAGCTGCAAGCGCCCCTGATTCTCAAACGCGCCAAGACCAACAGGGGCGCTTTTAGCTGCAAGCGCCCCTGATTCTCAAACGCGCCAAGACCAACAGGGGCGCTTTTAGCTTCGAGCGCCCCTGTTGCCTAATAATTAGAGGCGCTTGTTGGGCGCTCCTGTAGAAGGTTTAGCAACAGCAGCGCCAGATTTAGGGGCGCCCGAAAGCGCCCCTAATGGATTAAAAAAAGCGCCCCTGATGCCTTTTACTGTTGTAGTGATATTGGCTCTAGTTCATCGCCACATGTGACTCCTTCACCTACTCCATCTCCCCGGGATGTACCTGGTCGTACTTCGTCAACATGTGTGACTCCTCTACCGTCACAAACTCCTCCATAACATATGATTACGGTACCGGGCCTTCGGGTTATTCCTACTCCTACCCATTCACCAGATGCTGTGCCTACTCCTACCCATTCTCCAGATGCTGTGCTTACTCCTAGTCCTACCTCTCCGCCATCACCGACATTGGCATTTTCACATGGAGATGATGAGATGCCTGATGATGATCAGATGCATGATGTTGAGGGGGAGTCAGCGTGAGGAGGATGAGATTGAGGAGTTACCAGACGGGCGACCTGTCATCCGTGTTGAGCGTGGAGGGTACGTAAAGTTTTTTTATAACTTATATTTTTAATTAATTGTTTTTCTATAACTTATATTTTTAATCACTTCAATTGTTTTAACTTCGGCAGGTTCCTTCCTTCAAAGGTAGCCACTACGGCTATCCGTAAGACTATTCAGGAGTTGTACCACTATCCATGGGCTACTTGGCGTGGGCTTAATGAGCTTGAGCGAGAGCATTTTTTTAACGCTTTTAGAGTAAATGTACATTTTAACATATGCCTTTAAATAACTTGTTAACTTATTTAAGAACATATTGTATTGTAAATGCAGAAGAAAGTTGGATGGCGTAAGTCTCAGGAGGCCGTCGTTGAGAAGCTTTTTCATAAGAAAGCTGCTGACCGACTCGCCGATATGCTCAATGATGTCCGTAGGTAGAGGAGCCGGCCTGATTGGATGGGAGATCTAGTCTATCGTCTCCTACAAGACCACTGGAATGATCCAAAATACTTGGCTAAGTGTGCGCAGAATATGAAGAATAGGGCATCAGAAAAAGGAGGAAGCGTGCACACTACAGGTTCTATCTCTATCTTGCAGCATACAAAGAGATTGGTATATACTTAAACTTACCTTTTCATGTCATTATAATTAATTATAATTTATCAATTAGAAACTTATGTTATCGATTATAGGCCAAGAAGTGGGGCCGAATGCCACATGTGGATGAGCTCCACCGCCACACTCACATTAGGAGAGGCACGGGCGACTTTGTAGACGAGCGTGCTCGCATTACTCAGGTATATTTCTCTTTTTAAGATAATTTCAATTTGAAAATATTATTTTACCAATGACTAATTTTAACTTGTACATTTAATAGGAGGAGTTCCACCAACGATTGTCTGAGTTAAATATACCAGTGGATCCCGCTGAGCTGGAGAAGTTGAAGGAGATGTTGTGGAAAGATACTGTTGGAGGCCCATATAAGAGTCGCCTGTACAGGTAAGGAGACATGTATACCAATTTGTTAGACTCTGGAGCTTCGATGAGCGCAAGCCTTTCCCTTGAGCACCTTAGGATCATCCGGGCATTGACAACGCAGGTTGCACAATATCAGGAGCATGATGCACGACAGCAACAACAACTTGCACGACAGCAGCAGCTACTTGACCATATATTTAATCTTGTCGGGATTCCAGTACCTCCACCTGAGTCGCAGCCGCCCGAGCAAGATCACCCCCCCCCCCCCCCCCCCCCCCCGCGCCCAGCATGGCCAGCCCGCCCAACAGACCAGGACCAGGACC
This sequence comes from Astragalus membranaceus, assembly GCA_039519185.1. Classification (NCBI taxonomy): domain Eukaryota; kingdom Viridiplantae; phylum Streptophyta; class Magnoliopsida; order Fabales; family Fabaceae; genus Astragalus; species Astragalus membranaceus. The sequence goes on from CM076849.1 coordinate 49,844,378, forward strand.
TGGATGATGGAGGTGGTGATGACATAGACCATGCTTATGAGAAGGGTTATTGATGGCATGTAGGTAATTTATCGTTGTTTGCACTTGTTGAATTAGTTTTAAATGGCGTCGCTTTTGGACTTATAGTTTATGTGATTTTTAGTTACATTGGTTTCGAAATATAAGTTAGTATATGTGATATTTAGTTATATTAGTTTGGAAGTATAAGCTAGTTGAAATTATTTGGTTTGGATTGAATTTCTATTGAATTGGTAGGCTGAGTCTGAATTAAATTGGCAGGGAAGTTGTATTGCAATTAGAATTGGTATGTATGTAACCGAATGATTTATAGTTTGTGATTTTTAGTTACATTGGTTTAGAAATATAAGTTAGTAAATGTGATTTTTAGTTATATGGGTTTGAAATTATAGGGTAGTTGAAACTATTTGGTTTGGATTGAATTTCTATTGAATTGGTAGGCTGAGCCTGCATTAAATTGGCAGGGAAGTCGTATTGCAAATACAATGGGTTTTTATGTAGCCGAATGATTTATAGTTTATCTTATTTTTAGTTATATTGGTTTGGAAATATAAGTTTGTATATGTCATTGTTAGTTATCACATATATTGGTTTGTAGTTTGTATATTGTTTATGTGATTTGTAGTTTGTATATTGTTTAAAATTGATTGTTTAAGATGTTGGTTGTGGATTTTGCAGACTGATCTGCGTTTCCAGAGCCATGCTGTGCTTGCTTTGCAAGAAGCTGCTGAGGCATACCTTGTTGGGCTCTTTGAGGACACTAACTTGTGTGCCATCCTTGGTGGCTGTGGACAGTGTTTTGTTATTCATGTTTCTTTTTATATATAAATTATTAGCGAAAGTGTTTACTAGCTGGCAAGCAAATTAACTAGTCTTATGCCAAGCAAATTTACTTACAGTGTTGAATCTAATCTAGTTGATTATGCTAATTTGTTTGGATCTAGTCTTATGTGGGTTCTTCTATCGCAATTACTTATTGTACCCATTGCATTATCTTAAGTGCTCAAAGTAGGGCCTGTTGGACTTTTCAAGGTATTTGGCATTTGAAATGTTCAAATGGTTTATTGAAATCTTCTTAAGTTTAAGATGATACCTCTTTCGATTTCATCATTAATCTTTGAATTAATTATAGGCTAGTTGCATTTGCTGAGTCTGAATTGGCAGGAAAGTCTTATTGCAAAATAGAATGGGGTTTGCATGTAAGTGAAGGATTTGAAAAATTATTTACCAATACGTATCGACGGAATTTCCTTGCGAATTTGCGAGGGATTTCTGACGAAATTTGCGAGGGATTTGCGACGGGTTTTTGCGACGGAGTTTGCGAGGGATTTGCGACGGAAACATTTGCGAGGGAAAATTTCGTCGGAAATCGTTTGCGAGGAGCGTTTTTCCAACGGAATTTTTTCCGTCGGAAACGTGAATTAACAACGGATTTTCCTTCTTTTGCGAGGGATTTTTCCCTCAAATTACCGAAATTCTTGTAGTGGGAGTTATCAAAGCACTTGATGTTGTTCAGAAGCTAAAAACGATCAGAAGCCTCGCTGCTCAGAAGCTCCCAACGGTCGCTGCTTTAACACTGTACGACTCCTACACAGGCGCAGAAAAGTCAACCCTGGTTAGCCTTAGAAGTTCCCAATGGTCATTCCAAGCTACTAGGAAGGAATTGCAATGAATCTATTGGTGGAAATCTCTATAAATTACCAATAGATGAGCACATTCAAAGTGTGAGAGTAGACTACAGCCCAAGACAATTCTTCCACTCATATGGCTTCATACATAGCTTCTGAAGCTCCTCATCAAAGCTTCTGAATGTCAGTTATCTCTCTCAACCATACTTAATGAGCTTACACATTCATATGGGAATTTATTCTGAGTATGCTTTAGCCTAGGAAGGAAAACACTAATACAAATCTTGTAATCACCCTAGCTAAGTTAGTTCCCAAACATAACACATATACTGTCTTATTTGTTTACCTTCTTAACAAGGCATCTGTTGCCAGATTGTTAATAAAGTAGCCTAAGTTGGTCTTAGGGGTTAGATACCTTCCAAACAATAAGCATTGGTTGTTGTATTGTGAAGGAAGAGGGCTAAGGAATTTTCCTTAGAGGTTTAAGTTGCTAGAACTTGGAAAAAACTAGTGTTACAGTTGATAGAGCTGTGGAAGAAAACTATCACGTTGTAGCCTGTGATGGCTTGTCTACTATTCTGTGAAATAGTGGAAAATCTCACTGGATGTGAGGAGTGGATGTAGCCATTGTTGGGTGAACCACTATAAATCTCTGTGTGATTTATTGCCTTCTTAACAGCTTGCTAATCACAGTCTATGTTCGATCACATAAATCATTCTTCCACTCCATTGTAAGCTTTGACTTACAATCTCAATGATTAAGAATCATGAGCTATCTTCTAAACACCTAAATCCTGTTTTAAACCATAACCTCTCTCCCAGTACACTGCACTTACATCATCTATGTGAGAACATTCGAATTATATAGAAATATAACCTCAAATAGTATTCTCACATACCTTATCCTGTGTTAGAAGATTATATCCAACCACTCCTATGTTTATATCTTCTCAACACTGCTAGAGTACTTAGAAGACATTCAAACACTCTCAAATACACTCAAAATATCTTCTCAGTACTCTAACCTACATATTTACCTTTCACCAATATGCATTCTCTTGAATGATTGATTCAAAAGATACAAAGTATCTTCTGACTACGCTTCCTTAGTTACCTTAAGTTCAGCAGATCAGCTTTGAACTTAAGTGTATTGGTTGATCCATATAAAAGTTTAAAAAGGGTCACAATTCAAACCCCCCCTTTCTTGTGACTCCAGTTGACTTTTATTCACTTCAGCATCATGTCAAGGATGGACCTCACAATAGTTTTGGGCTTGGATAGTCATCGTTGGGCGGGATCATTCTCCGCATATGTCAGAGAAGAACCATTCTCAAGTCAAGCTCAGCCTCATCATCGAAATAAGGCAAAAGATCAACTACAATAAAAGTTGCAAAAACTCAATATGCTCTGGGAAATTCTACTTTGTTAGGATATCGTCTAATAAGGAAATCGCTCTTTCCGCAAGTTTATCTAAACTAAGTCTCCTTCCTTGAAAGTAAGGGATATCTTGTGCTTGTCTCACTGTATACCTAGAGTTTTGCTTCTGAATTTTCTCACAGACCTTCTCATACAACTGTTGTATTTCTTTTAAGGCTAAAGTGCTCCCGAGGTACCTTATCTTTATTTAAAGTAACGATTTGGTCCTTTATCTTTTTTTTGTCCCAAATCAGTCCTTTATGTTTTAAATTTTTGACACATAAATCCTTTCTTGTCCCAAATCAGTCCTTTATGTTTCAAATTTTTAACACATAAATCCTTTTTTTTGACACATAAATCAGCACTGTTAACGGAAAAGGATTTATGCGTCAAAAATTTGAAAGATAAAGGACTTATTTGGGACAAAAAGACATAAAGGACTAATTCGTTACTTTAAATAAAGATAAGGGACTCCGGGAGCACTTTAGCCTTCTTTTAAGTATACTTTTGTAGGTTTCTTTTTCGAAAACAATTGTGGTAATCACATGGACGGTCATATAAGTGTATGCCTTAACTTATCCTCACTTCTGAAATAAGCATATACTAAATCTCATATATGTCAACAAGGCCATTCAATGCAATGTGCTCTTGAAAGAAACCCTTGTTTAGGAGCTTTCCTTCCACACTTAAACTTTTGTGATTTTGGATTTTTATTCGCTAACTTGTCATCCTTTCAACGTAAGATCATCTAAGTTAGACAGATAAAACCCTAACCCTTAATACCATAGATAAGGTTTTTTTTTAGATAAACAAGTGGCAACGTGAGCACGAGAGACCAGCGATGGGAGCAGCAACGGGAGCGGCAATGAGATCGGTAACGGGGAGGCAATGAGAGACTGACAATGGGATCAGCAGCAGGAGAGGAAACGACAACGGGGAGCATAAATGGGAGCGGCAATGGCAACAGGAGCGGCAACGGGGTGCATATTTTATATTATATCTCATTTTCTTTTTTCCTGACTTCTACTCCATTGTTAAGATTAGAAGAAGATACTGACTTTCTTTTTATTTTTTGCAACACAAGTATTTTAAGCAAGTTGAAATACAGTCTCTTTATCAAGTGTTTTCTTTTTCTAAATATTTATAAATTCTTAGCAAATTATAATAATTACAGTGTCTCCCGTGCGGATGCACGGGTAAAGTAGTAGTGTACATAATAAAAAATCAACAGGTTTAAATATCATTATAGTCCCTGCAAATATAGTCATTTTTTGTGTTTAGAAACGTTGATTTGGTTTTTTATTATTACGTGGCTAAGGACTAAAATAAAAAGTTAGCTATGTTTGCAGAGACTAAACTGAAAGTTTGTTACATTTGCAGGGACTAAAAAAGAAGCCACGTTAGTTTTTTTAAACACAAAAAACACTTTGACGACCAAAAGAGATAGATTTATAAATTGTAAGAACTAAAACGAAAAAATATTTTTACAGGAACTAAAACGAAAACCTGTTATATTTACAAGGACTAAAATGATATTTAAACCAAATAAACATATCATCGAAAAATCAAATCGAATTTCTATTCATTTTTTTGGAAATGTTAAAATGCCAAATTAGTATAAAAACAGACGGAATAGAATTTAGGGTCACTTGAGACGAATAAATAATGCGACTAAATTTCACAAGACGATTAGACCTGGTTCAAAAACTTTGCCTTGAAGTTTGCGCGTATGTTAATTTATTGATTTTGTTTAAATCTATAAAGGCATTTTGTGTGAATATTGCAAAATTATCATGAAAGCAATATTCAGACAGAAGAATTTTATATAGAGAAACTAATGAAGGGAGAGCTTGTTCAATTACCTTTGAAAATTTGTGTGAATCCTCATTATTCAAGAATTGAACAGTCCCGTTCTTGACATTTTATGGACGCTAGGTAAATTGTGATAAAATGCCCCCTTACATAACTATTTTTTAATTTGAAAATATTTCAATTAAAGACAAAAAAATAACTTATTTCATTTAACACAATACACCTTAATACATAATAATATTTTTACAAAATTTCAAAAAACTTCTCTTTTCTCGGAAAACGGTTTCTTCGAGAATTTTGAGATGTAAAATCATTTATAATCTCATAGGTGCATTTTGGACATTCTGTTTAAAAAATATTTTGCCTCTTTAACGATTTTAATGATTGATCTTCTAACACTTTGTGACATCATAGGTGCATTTGGTACATTAATGTTATAACACTAGTATAATTTAAGCTTAGTATAAATTGTTTTGGGTCCCCTACAAACGTGGGCCCTAAGCGATCGCACCCCTGGCCCAGGCCCGGGACCGGCCCTGCTATTAAAGAAGAAAAGAAAACAAAGCAGGAGTACAGGACCCAAGTATTCCCCTAAACACATCAATAAAATGAATTTAGCTCTTGTTTTTGTGTTGGTTGAACCCCAAGAGTTCCCCCAAACACTTCATTAAAGAAGGACCATCCTTTCTTATCATGAAGCGTTCAGAGAAACTCTAAGGGACAGCCAACAAATTATTAATCCCCTAAACATGCTTTACTACTTACTAGCTCCATGTCTTGTATAGGCTAAACAATGAGTAGCATGTATATATAGTATTGAGATTGTGGTCAAAGGACAAATAATAAGATGAAAAGTCGTGTGGCCATATGCATGTAGTCTTCTGGAACACATGCCACGTGCGATGCATGAGATTGTTGAATCGAAAACGAATAAATAAAACCTCACTACAAAAAATAAGCTTTTTTGCAAAATGATGTATTGTTAAGAAATATATAAAGTTGTTGGAGGAGTTATTTTTCTCAAGGAAAAAATGTTGTCGTATGTTGTTGGGATAAGTCTGGTTGCGAAAAGTTTTGCAACAACATTTAATTTCGCTGTCATAACTAATATTTTCACAACAACAATTTTTGTTTCTATTTTAATAATTTATCGTTGGTATAAATATATTGTGGCAACCAATAAAGTTGTTGTCTTATCTAGTTTTTTTTTGATAAGTCAAATTCAATTAAGGAGGTACAAGGGGTACCTCAACCCTTTTACGTACAATTAGCTTAAACATTCATCTGGTCTATTACACCTTACATTGAAATTGAAGTTCTCGCCTCCCCTCCTTTGCGCAAACCAGCCCCAAGTGATACTTTTAACTTGATGCAACATGTTTGCTATGTTAGTAATTTCTTCTTAAAAAATTACGTTATTCCAGTGTATCCAAATCATGGCCACCCACACCAAGTATCTTAGTTTCTTTTTTTTCTTATCTAGTTAATGGCGGCAAAAAAAGTCGATGTGATATGATATTTTTAATCAACAATATGGTGGCTCATTTTAAGGTCACTTTTTCTGATAATATTTTTTAAGGTCACTTTTGAGCTCACTTATAGAAAATTACTTCATTAAATTTATGTGGATGCTTTTTGTTCTGGATTGGGCCGCAGTCCATGAAGAATATTGGACTGGGGCGAGCGGCCCAGTAAGCAACCAGCGTTACACGACGATTTGGATCGGGTCGCGACCCGTTGAGAAGGTTGGGCCTGTGCGAGCGGCCCAATAGCGACCAGGCGCCACCTTATGCCCATGATGGGAAGATCTACGGCGGACAGGAATTCTCGCAGGATCCGACGGTCGCCTACAGCGCCCCAAGTACTATATAAAGAGTCCCTGACATCACATGAAAGGTACGTTTTTGACCAATACAGTTATACTAAAGATCACCCCAATGACTTGGGCGTTGGAGTGCCATCGCAGGTACACCCCGAGGGAGCTCTGCACGCGACCAGCCTTCATACAGGAACGACCACAATACCTGGCACCAAGCCCCCAAGACAGCACCAGCACAGATAGACTTACTGCAACAAGAGGACCGATCGCTCAGAGAAGAGTCCGGTTCACTTTTTGTTTGGTATTATAATATATAGTTTTTTACTAAATTTGTTGGAATGTTACTAGAGTTCAATGATCTTGCTGCAATGGCTTGTTGCAGATCAACATATTTCTCTAATTTATTCAAGAGCAACTCTTGAGAATTGTGGTAAGTTCTTGTCTATGAAAACATAAAACAAAGTAATAAAAATGGACATAAGATATAGTAGGTAGAAAGAATGAAGGGATTTTTAATGAAATAAATAATAACAATTATATAATCATAAAGGGCCTCATGAAAAATCTAATTGATTGTAACAAAAAAGAAAAACAAATTGGATAGAAAGGTTATAAAAGGAATAAAATATCTTTAATATGAATCAAACTTATTGAGAGAGAGAGAGAGAGAGATAACATGAGTTAATAAATTAATCATTTCAAATGTTTCCGAGTACTTGAACATGAAGAAGAAGATTACTTACTGTTAACACCCAAAAATAATTAGGTCGTTGGCCGAGGGCTGAGCGAAGAAGGGAGTAGAATTAGAGTGCTGAGGCAGGCCACCAGGCAAGGATTTTAAGAGATAATTCCCTTAAAAGTGGTTGAAGATCAAGCGAAGGAGCGAAGCCTTGAAAAGCGGAGTGAGGGAGTTCACCCCACTAACCGTGCTAGTGAGATCGTGGGTGGTTGCGCTTCTTCAAAAACGTGAGAAACTCTAAGCCTATTTATAGAGTTAGAAAAAATATGACCGTTGAGACAATTTCTAACACGTGAAAAATCGATTGTTTGCTTAAAACCACTTAGTATGAAAATCGATTCTGTGCTTTAAAAAGAGAACAACTTAATAAGAGAATGATCGATTGATTGCTTCTAAAACTAAGTGCAAAAATCGATTTTGTACTTAAAAAAAATAGGATCATAATTGATTTCGAGCTTTAAAAGAAATAAGGTTATGATCGATTATGTGCTTTAGGAAAAATGAGACCTTTTAAAAATCAAGTGGATAATCGATTTTGTGCTTCCCACAATCAAGCACATAATCGATTTTGTGCTTGATGAATCAAGTCCAAAATTGATTGTTTGCTTTATAAAACAAGTGAATAATCGATTTTCCACTTTAAAAACACAAAGTCATCAATCAATTGTTTTCTTTCCAAAACAAGTTCTTTAAAAAACAATCAAGCCACAAATCGATTATCGGCCTTACACTAGGAAGTGAGAAATCGATTTCTAGCTCTAAAAGCAAGAGAGAAATCGATTTCTTGCCTTAAAGACCAAATCAAGAATCGATTCTTTACTTCAAAAACAAGTTCTTTTAAAACACTAAGCCATGAATCTATTTTTCTTTAAAAAACAACAATTCATTATTTGTGCCTAACCTATTAGCTTTTATATAAAAGATTTTACCAAGCCTAGCTCAATTCTATTTTATATAAAACAGTTCTATTTTAAAAGATCATCTCTCAACTACAAAAGTCATAGAGCTGAAGTGACGGGATCTTACACGCGTTCTATGGAAAGCAAAATAACACATAAGTCTTGAACGCTTGAGTAACTTCTCCTCCGAGCTGCTACACTTTAAGATATCCTGTGCTTTGGTTCATCCCTGTCCTTTGGTTCAACTATAACCATTAGTAAACAGATTGTAATTTGTTATCATACAAAACAAAGAGTGTTTGACCTTGGTTCAACAAACTCCCCCTTTTTGATGATAACAAATTACCTTGTGCATATAGGGAGGCGATAAACAAGAAACAATGGCATAAGCTCGATCCCCCTAAGCATAAGCTTCAAAATAAATAAACTAATCCAATAACATAGTGAGTGAAACAAACGAGTAAGCAATGCAATAAGCAGCAAGTCTTTCTCCCCCTTTGTTTTCATCAAAAAGGAGGGAAGACACACAATACACATAGCATATGATATAACAAGCACATAGCACCTCAAAAATACATCACATAATCACATTACAGGCTGGCAAAATCAAGCATACCGAGCTCTCTCCGGATCTTACAAAATTGAGCTTCGGCTAGTGGTTTCGTGAAGATGTCCTCTAGTTGGTCATCAGTGCCTACAAAATTTAATGCTATGCTCCCCCTAGAAACATGGTCTCTAATGAAATGATGCATTATTTCTATATGCTTAGTTCTAGAGTGTTGGATGGGGTTCTTAGCAGTGTTAATGGCACTAGTGTTATCACATAGGACTGGCACATTGTCATATAACAAACAAATCAAACAAGACCCTAAGAAATGACAGGTTCTACTAGCACTCTTCCTCTCTAATGTACATCCAGCAAAATCAGCATCACAGAAACCGACCAAAGCAAACTGACTCGATTTCAGGCACCACAGTCCAAAATCTGTTGTTCCCTTAACATATCTAAGAATCCGTTTTACAGCTTTTAAATGTGATTCTTTGGGACATGCTTGAAATCGAGCACACAAGCTCACAGCAAACATAATATCAGGCCGAGAAGCAGTTAAATACAATAGACTACCGATGATACCTCGATACGTCGTTTCGTTGACTGGTTTACCTTGCTCGTCCTTATCCAACTTTGTTGCAGTCGCCATGGGAGTACCAATTTCCTTTGCGTCACTCATGTCAACTTTCTTTAGTAGCTCCTTTGAGAACTTGTTTTGACAGATGAAGATTCCTTCCTTCATTTTCTTTTCTTGAAGTCCCAAAAAGAAGTTCAGCTCCCTCATCATGCTCATCTCAAACTCGTTAGTCATCACTTCAAAAAACTCCTTGAACGGATCATCATTTCAGAAAACTCCTTGCACACATAAATTTGAACTACTATGATATGTTTGCCCTTGGTTTTAAGGAATAAAGTAGAATCAATCTTACCCATTTTGAAACCATTTGCAATTAAATGTTTGCTCAGTCTCTCATACCAAACTCTAGGAGCTTGTTTTAATCAATAAAGTGTTTTGTCAAGTTTGAAAACATGGTTTGGTTTTTTAAAACCTTCAAAACTAGGGGGTTGTTTTACATATACTTCCTCTTCTAAAAATCCATTTAGGAAGGCACTCTTGACATCCATTTGGTGTAGTTTGAAGTCCATGTAACTAGCAAAGGCTAGTATTATACGAATGGCCTCCAACCTAGCCAACGGAGCAAAAGTTTCTTCAAAATCGACCCCTTCGATTTGGTTAAAACCTTGAACAACTAAACAGCTTTTATTTAATAAAATAACACCGGTTTCATCAAGTTTGTTGCGAAAAACCCATTTAGTACCAATGATGGTTCTATCAACAGGTTTTTCAACTAAATGCCAAACTTAGTTCGGTTCAAATTGTTCATGTTCCTTTTTTCATTGACACAACCCATTCTGGATCACATAAAGCTTCCTTAATATTATTACGAACTATTTGAGAGACAAAAGCACTATGAAAGCATAAATGATTAAGAGAAGAACGAGTGGTTACCCCCTTTGATAGACTACCAATAATTTGCTCAATGGGATGATCTCGAACTAATTTCCAAGTCTTGGGCAAATCATCATGTGTTCTTCTATGGAGATGGTCATCGATGTCTTGGGGCTCTCATTCCACTTTAGCTTCTTCTTGAGGTTCCACTTTCAGCTCGGCTTCTTCCACACTTTCACTGGTTGATCCAGGCATTCTGTCTTTGATCACTTCAACCACTTCATCCTCATCATCAACTTTCTTAGCAAACGGGTTAGTCTCATCAAAAGAAACATGTATTGATTCTTGCATACATTTATCAATTTTATTGTAAACAATATATGCTCTACTATGACTTGAATAACCCATAAAAATACCTTCAGATGATTTTGCATCAAACTTACCCAACTTGTCCTTTGTGTTGAGAATGTAGCACTTGCTTCCAAAAACCTTGAAGTATGAAATATTTGGAGCTCTACCATTCCACAACTCGTATGGTGTCTTGCTAAGAGATGGCCTCAGGTACACCCGGTTTAACACATGACATGCTATATCTACTGCATGTCCCCAAAAATACTTGGGAAGGTTGTCCTCATTCAGCATTGTTCTGCTCATCTCTTGTATGCATGGTTCTATTCTTCCTTTCCACCACACCATTTTTTTGAGGAGTCATTGGAGCTAAAAAGTTGTGATGAACACCATACATTTCACACCAAGTCCTGAATGATGAATTTTCGTACTCTCCTCCATGATCACTTCTAATTTCCTTGATGGCTAAGCTTTTCTCATTCTGTAACTTTCTGCACAGCTTAGCAAATTCATTAAAAGCATCACTTTTATTTGCAAGTAGAATGACCCAAGTATACCTAGAATATTCATCTACAATCACGAAGACCTACTTGGACCCTCCTAGACTTACAACATCAATTTCACCAAATAAATCGAGATGGAGCAATTCAAGCACATTGTTAGTGGAAATAACAGGTTTTGGATTAAAGGAAGATCTATGCAACTTACCCAGCTGATATGCATCACATAATTGACCCTTTTCATACTTCAGCTTGGGTAGACCTATAACATGCTCATTCTTACACAACTTAGATAAAAGTTCTATACTAGCATGTCCTAGACGTCTATGCCACAGAATCACATCATCAAGCAAGGAAGGCATGCATACAATACCATTACTCACATTGTCAAAATCAACCTAATACACATTATTTTCTCGAAAGCCAGTAATATAAAGTTTAGAAGTCCTATGAGCAATAACACATTTATCAACAGAAAAATACACATCAAAATCACTGTCACATAATTGACTGACACTTAGCAAGTTAAATTTCACACCATCAACTAGTAAAGCATTTTTAATCTTGATTGTGTTTTTCTTACCCACACATCTTTTACCTATTACTTGAGCAGATTCTTTGTTGGCAAACTTCACAGATCCACTGGCTTTGTTGCCCAACTTCAAGAATAGTGAGGCATCACCAGTCATATGCTTCGAGCACCCACTGTCAACCATCCACATATTTTTCTTCTTGGATGACTGACCAACTTGCAAAAGGAACATTAACAACTAGTACGAGGTACCCAAATTTTAGTGGGTCCTTGGGGGTTAGTCCTCAAGGGGTTTGTTTTCACACTCCACCTTCACCTTGGTTTCTTACAAGCAGGTATTCGGGTACCAAGCTCACACAATCTACGAATAGGGCATCTACATGATTCCCTTTTTGACAATAAGTGCAAGAGGAAACAGTAGGTGTCTCACTTGAAGTAGCAGCTACAAAAATCACTTTCTTTTTCAAATCAGAGAAGGTGGAATTACCTTCATACCCAATACCCCTCCTATCAACATATTCATGTTGGGAGTGAAGTAACTTGGTCAAGTTTTTTTCACCAACCTCAAACTTTTTTAAGGATTCTTTCAAATTTTCATTTTCAACCTTGACTTTTTCAAAATTTTGTTTAAGCTCAAGAAGCTCAAGGTTGAAAGGTTTAGTTTTATGTAGCTCATTCTTCAACTTAGCTACCTCCTTCTCAAGAGTCTCAATTTGAGTAGTAGGCTTTTGTTGCCCTTTGTCAAATCCTTTGATTTAACCAAAAGAGTTTCATGTTCATTATAAAGATCTTCAAAAGCCTCACTCAAGTCTTGATTACTACACACATCATCAAATAAGTCATCATGCTCAAGTGAATCAAAAAGACTATATATGGTTAGCAAGGATTACCTTAGGGGTGTCATTTGCCATAAGACAAACAACATTGGCAGTCTTCTCTTCTTCATCTATTTCACTATCAGTGTGAAGATTGTTCCATGTAGCCTCAGGGGTGTCGTTTGCCATAAGACAAACAACATTTGCAACCTCCTCTTTGTAACACCCTGGTATTTTTATTTGTTAAAAACACCCAAGTGCACATTAAACATATATCAGAGATATTATTTCCTGTTCAGACACTGAATACCATTATAAATTTTTCGCTGAATAAAACAAAACAGTCTTATATACAAACAAGACCATAACCTGTCAGCAACTATGGTAGTCAGAGTCATACAAGAAAGCGGAATGAAAGATAACATAATACTAATGCCATAGCATTATGATACACAGACAACAGAAGGGAAATAAACTTAAACGTAAAACTAAGTCATCATCCATCACTCGGGGCCACCTACTCGTGCCTCTGAGGTTTCTTCTGTCCCTGTTTATCTGTAAAACAACAACATTTAAACAGTGAGATACAATCTCAGTGAGTTCTACCGAGACCCCTACTAACTCTCTCGGCTCAATTTAAAAACATTTTCTTTTTAACTCAACACGGCACCGACTGCGTTACCGCTAACTCCCGATGAACCGCATTATTTTTACGCATAGCATTCCACCGACTGCGTTACCGCTAACTCCCGGGGAATCTGCTATGACTTAGTACGACACCGACTGCATTACTGCTAACTCCCGGTGAACCGCACAACAAACAATTTAACATAACACCGACTGCGTAACCGCTAACTCCCGGTGAACCCCCTTACCAATAGCATTTTTCCTAATGGCACGGAGCCTAGGGTAAGGGATCATGACTGCCCCGCCTAGTATGTCAACATGGGTCGTCACCCAAACTCGATATAATACATATATATATCCACAGACACATGAACTCATGGTTCATTTACATCACACCCATAGTTGAACATTTGGTTTCAAATATCAAAAGTTGAAGTTCGCTCTCGTACACTAGTTCGACACTTTTCAACACATTTTTCGTTTCCAAACACAATTCATTTTGCCTTAAAAATAGAATATTCAGTTAGGCTTCTGAATAAGCTTTCCAACGCATCTTAGAACACCTCAATCGGGTTCCCGGATCAAAAGATATCGCGAAAACAAAATCAGTGAAAAACTGTTGAAAATCTGCAAAACGTCGCGACGCGAATGGCTACCGTCGCGACGCGAAAAACGACAGAAACATTTTGCGTGACAAAACTGAGCCAGGTCGCGACGCGAAGGGGACGGGTCGCGACGCGACCCTCTGCAGAAAATGCAGATTTTCCGCTTTTTACAAAATTCGCTATTCCGCTCAATTCCGATTCTCGTTCCGACTGAAAACAGATTTGACAACCAGCAAAACCAATCCAACCAATACCATACAATCAATCAATTCAATCCAAAACGTAATTTAAACGGATTTCTATCCAAAACGCTATTTTTCGAATAACGGTTTTTGACTCAAAATTTATCGGAACCAATCAACGCGCAAATTATACCAAAACGGAATAAACCTAAACGTGAGTAAAACTCACCCTTGAAGCGAGAGCCGATATCGAACCGAATTTGCCGAGACGTCGAAATCACCGAATCGAATCCAAACAACACCGAACCGCTCCTAACTTCGTTCCGAGCTTCCAATCGCGTTCAATCCGCTCCTAGCTTCGATCCTAAGCATAACCCAATCACCAACACAACCTATTAATCCTTGATTTCAACAAATTCTCCCCACAAACCCTCAATTTTCGAAGTCAAAATAGAAGGGGAAAAATGGAAGGGAAGCTTACCAAAGTTATGGGTTTTGATGAGGGAGGAGAAATGATGAAGATGTTGAACTTTGGAGGGTTGGGCTTCACTCTCCTCTTCCTTTCTCTTCTTCTTTCCTCTTCTTCTTTCTCCTTTCCTTCTCTTCTTTTCTTTCTCTTTTCTTCTTCTGTTTCTTTTTTCTCTTCTGCGCTTTCTTTCCTTTCTTTTAATTAACACACACACACATATTTATTTAATTAATAAATAAGTGGTGGCGTGGTCCAATTACCATATTGACCCAAATTCCTTACTTCGATTCCAAAACTTCCTTGGTCCGTATTATTCGGTCAACGACCCTGTGACAGCCAATAATTAATTTTTGCACTCAATAATTTTACCAATTAAGTACCAAATTAATTCAATTGGGTTAACATCCAAATAATTCGATTAATTATTTTGAGGATGTTACACTCTTCTTCTGTGGCTTTCTTGGATTTTAGCTTTGGACAATTCACTTTGAGATGACCCGATTTGTTGCATTCAAAACATTTTGGTTGATCATCTCTTCTCTCATAACTATCTCCTTTGTTGTACCCGGATTTCTTTGAACAGTCACCCTTCCCAAGCTTGTTGAATCTCATGAATTTTTTGAATTTCTTGGCAAACATAGCCATGTCTTCATCATCAGATTCTTCATCAAAATCAAACTCTTTCCTTGCCATCTTAGGAGTCTTGGCAGCAGCAAGAGCAAGAGACTTCCTTTCTTTGACCGCTTCTTTTTCTTGAGTCTTCTTAGTGGCCAACACAACCTCAAATGCAAGAAGTGACCCAATCAAGTGTTCTTGAGGTAAAGTGGCAATATCTTTGGCTTCAGTGATAGCACAAGTCTTGGGAAAGAATTCACTAGTCAAGGATGCAAGAATCTTCCCATTCAAATCCTTCGTTGAATACTTTTTCCCAAGTGCTCTCAAGTTATTCACTATCAGGTTCAATCTTTAGTGCATAGCTGCAACAGATTCACCTTCCTTCATCTTGAAAGCTTCATACTCAGATGTGAGAACTCTAATCTTTGTGTCCTTGACTTGACTCGTACCAACATGTGTCGCTTCCAGACAGTCCCAAATTTCCTTGGCTGTCTGACATCCTTTCACCCTTCCATACTCTTCTTCACATAGAGATAGGTGAATAATATTCATTGCTTTGGCATTGAGAGATATTTTTTCTAGATCAGGCTTTCTCAGCTCACTCAAGTCAATGGCATAAATATCTTCAATCGGTACTTTCTCAGCTGCACCAGGAGCTTGAGATTTGGTAGTATCTCCCTCAGCAGCAACCCCAGGTTTAGTAATCTTGATTCTCATAGGAGTGAGTGGTCCATCAACAATGATCCTCCATAAAGTGAAATCTATAGCCTGCACATGACATTTCATTCGACTACTCCAATAGTCATAGTTAGTCCCATCGAACAGGGGTGACCTATTGAAGGACATCCCATCTTTCATAAATGAACCTATAATCACCAAAATTGCGAGATGTTAAGCTCTATATGCAATTTCTAGCTTTAAATCGAATGATTTAAACTATATGCAACAACTATGCAAGCTATAACAATAGGCAGAAACAATTTACAATGATAATGATATCTAAGCACAATAATATCAAATGCAATAACAATTAACAAATAGAAGGGAAATGCAATGTAAAGATAAGGGAAAGAAGTACACCGTGAGTTTTACGAGGTTCGGGATAAAAAGCCCTACGTCCTCGGCCTCCGGCTTTGCAACCTTTGGACTTGATAATAACCACTATAAGAGAAGAACTTCTTCAACGTCGTACAAGCAAGCAAATCCCCTATAGCTATCACACCAATCTCGATTTTCCCAAATTGAGAACCCAAGCTCCCCGCTAAGGATTTCACTGCAATTAAATCTCCCAGATTGAATTACCCAAGACAACTCTCGGGATTTCACAACAATCAAATATAGATGTTTACAATTGAGACCTAGGATCCAACCACTCAAGCATATGACAATGATGTAGTTGAGAGAGATGAGAGATTTGGATTAGCGTGATTCCCAACCTAACCAGTGTTGAAGAACGTGAAAAATGAGTGTGACGGTGAGAGTTCTCATTCTGTTCTTTTTTGATTTTGTAGGTTGTTGCGTTTCTTTAAAAACGTGAGAAACCCTAAGCCTATTTATAGATTTAGAAAAAATATGACCATTGAGACAATTTCTAACAAGTGAAAAATAGATTGTTTGCTTAAAACCACTTAGTATGACAATCGATTCTGTTCTTTAAAAAGAGAACAACTTCATAAGAGAATGATCGATTGATTGCTTCTAAAACTAAGTGCAAAAATCGATTTTGTACTTAAACAAAATAGGATCATAATCGATTTTGAACTTTAAAATGTAACATCCCCTATTTTTGCTATATTAATTAAATTGGCAAGAAATCATAAAAAAATTTATGTGGCTTAATGATAGATGTGGTGTTTGAATTAAATGGTCTTTCAATGTTTATGATTAATTGATACATCGTGTTAGGAATTGAAATGTTGATTTAATTACTTGTCATGCATAGGTGCTTGTTTGTTAAGTTAGAATTGTTACCTTAAGTCAAGTGATAGTAGGGATTAGGGGAGTAAGTAGCTGAAGGGTAAAAAAGTAAATTCCCCTAGTTTTAAGTGGCCAGCTGAGCTATGTCATCACACACACAGCCCCTCATTATTCATTTTTCCAGAAAACAGAAAATCAGAGAAGGAAAGAAGGGGAGAGGGCGCAAGAGGGAGAGGGAAGAGGAGGAGAGGAGAGTTTCCTCAAAGTTCAATGCATGTGCAAACCATCCACACCAAAGCAATCAGCTCATCTTCCTCTTTCTATTGATAGCAATTTCGAAATCATCACCCTCCTCCACCATAAAATCACCATTGATGACCACCTAAGCTCCACCTAGCCAAAACCAGAAAATCTGACCTTGCATGTTAATTTGGAGAGCATTAGGGCCAACTACAGCAGCCATATCACACATTGGATCAACCTAGGGAGCATTTCAGTGGCTGGGTTCAGAGTATAAGCTATTGGGAAGTTAGGTTTCAGTTTTGGGTTATTTGGAGCGGATCTGGGGAAGTTCGGGAGGCTCCATTTGTCCGTGTTCGCGAAGTCTCGGTGTTGATTGTATTGTCGTCGCCAAAGAGGTGAGTTCTATAGTCACTAGGGAATCATGGTTTATGTGTTATGTTTTCTGAATTTAGTCTCGCGCTTTATGAAAACCCGGTGTCGAGTCGTTTATGAAAATATCGTTCTTTTGAGTCATTGAGTTTCGTGATCATTGGTTAGGGATTGTGATTAGATTGTGGATGATTGATTGTTGATTGAATTGTGGATGATTGATTGTTGATTGAATATGTGGTGATTGCTGGACTGAATTTGACTGTTATGGTGTGTGTGTAATGTCGGAAGTCTCGAGTCAAAAACCGTTTTTATGAAAATCGTGTGTCGAATTGTGTAATTTAGTGATGGTTTGATGTTCATGATGATGCTTATGTGTTGTTGATTTACTTGGGAAATTGGACTGGAATTGCTGATTGTAATGTCTGTTTTTAAGTCTCGGAGGTCATAGAAAGTCTCGGGGTCGAATAGAAAGCGAAACGGTACAGAACGGGTGTTCGAAATGCTGTTTTCAGCCATTTCTGCCTCCCATCGCGTCGCGGCCCGTGGCCATCGCGTCGCGACCTCCCTTATTTTTGCAACGCAAAAATTTCTGTCACTTTTCGCGTCGCGACGGAACCAGTTCACGTCGCGACGCTTTGCAGTTTTTCAGCAAAACACACTGATTTTGTTTTCGCGATAACTTTTGATCCGGTGGTCCGATTTAAGTGTTCTCAAGTGCGTTGGAAAGCTAATTAAAAGACCTATTCAGATATGTGAATTAGATTCTGAAATTCCCTGTTATGAAGGTTAAGTTCATGATATAATGTTGAGTGTTCATGCTATGTTAAGTGGAGTATCATTGATGTATTGTGTTTGGTTATGAGTGATTATGATTAAGGTATGTTATCATAATGTTGAGTGTGGGTGATACATTATGATTTGGATTGAATGATGGATACTTATAAGATAAGTTAACGACGTTAGTAATTCAATGTGAGATCACATAATAACAAGATCATGCTAAGTATAAGATTAGGTTAAGATTCAGATTATGTTAAGTATAAGTTCATTGTTATGTTCACAGATCATTGTTCATTGTTCATTGTTCAAGGTATATTAAAATATATACATCAGTTCAGTTAGGGTGACGACCCTATTTTCAGTTTAGTGTGCTAGGGGAGGGGAAGTCATGAGCCCTATGAACCTAGGCCCCATGAGGGATCCAGCCGATTAGTGGAATGGGTTCACCGGGAGCTTATTTTGCCAAGTGACCGGTGACACGCTGAAAATCATTGTTCATGTGTTGCCTCTTGTAACTGCTTATGAGGGTTATGAGGACAACGTTTATGTTAGCCACATAGTCAAATATTAAGACTATGAGTTATGAATTTAGAATACTGAATCAAGCATAATTGAACCGAGAGAGTTAGTAAGGTGTCTCGATAGAACTCACTGAGACAAGTTGTCTCACCCAATCCATGTTGTTGTTTTTCAGAGTCGCAGGTTAAGTTGAAGATGAGGCATGGCTATGGAGACACTTGAGGAGTTGCTGACGCTGTTTATTTTGTTATGTTATGTATCTCTGTATTTTCATTCAGTATCTTAGATTGTACGATTGTACGACTTATGTTAATAAAGTTGTAAATCGCTTCTGCAGACTCTCTGTTTTGAGTATTGAACATTAGTTGAGCGTGTAAGGAACGATATTATGTATTCTCATGTTCAGTTATGTAAGCGCACTTGATGGGTTTTAGCATCGAGTTTTAGATTGTGTTCAATATTTAAAAAGGAAGTTACTCTGATATATGCCAGTAGTGCATTTCGGTGATTTCTACAAGTTAGAAATTATCGGGGTGTTACATAAAACAAATAAGGTTATGATGGAATGTGTGCTTTAGGAAAAATGAGACCTTTTAAAAATCAAGTGGATAATCGATTTTGTGCTTCCCATAATCAAGCTCATAATCGATTTTGTGCTTGATGAATCAAGTCCAAAATCGATTGTTTGCTTTATAAAACAAGTGAATAATCGATTTTCCACTTTAAAAACACAAAGTCATCAATCGATTGTTTTCTTTCCAAAAAAAGTTCTTTTAAAAACAATCAAGCCACAAATCGATTCTTGGCTTTACACTAGGAAGTGAGAAATCGCTTTCTAGCTCTTAAAGCAAGAGAGAAATCGATTTCTTGCTTTAAAGACCAAATCAAGAATCGATTATTTACTTCAAAAACAAGTTCTTTTAAAACACTAAGCCATGAATCTCTTTTCTTTAAAAAACAACAATTCATTATTTGTGCCTAACCTATTAGCTTTTATATAAAAGATTTTACCCAGCCTAGCTCAATTCTATTTTATATAAAACAGTTCTATTTTAAAAGATCATCTCTCAACTACAAAAGTCATAGAGTTGAAGTGACGGGATCTTACACGCGTCCTATGGAAAGAAAAATAACACATAAGTCTTGAACGCTTGTGTAGCTTCTCCTCCGAGCTGCTACACTTTAAGATATCTTGTGCTTTGGTTCAGCCCTGTGCTTTGGTTCCACTTTAACCATTAGTAAACAGATTGTAATTTGTTATCATACAAAACAAACACTAGTGTAGAAAAGACATTTAGCATCAGTTATTTTGGACATTTAGCATCGGTTATTTGCCGATGCTAAATGTTGCGATGCTAAAAGTGAGACATTTAGCATCGGGTGTTTAAATAGCCGATGCTAAATATCCATTTCATCACTGTTTTTGATGCCTGAAAATGACATTTTTTCATTGGTTATTTGAAACAACCGATGCTAAATGTCCTGAAAAATGACATTTAGCATCGGTTTTTTGAAACAACCGATGATAATGTCCTGGAAATGACATTTAGCATCGGTTATTTGAAACAACCAACGCTAAATGTCATTAAAATGTCATTATTGATACATTTAGCATCCGTTTTTCCAAATAACTGATGCTAAATGTCATTTACTGATACATTTAGCATTGGTTGGTTGTTTCAAAACAACCAATGCTAAATGTAATTTTCTTGATAAAAAAATGACATTTAGCATCGCTTCTTTGAAACAACCGATGCTAAATGTCTAGTTTCCTTTTATATTTTTTTTCCTTTTTAATCCATATGGGTGTCTAATTTATAAGAACCTGTTATATAAAGATTATCCCAGACAACCATGCATAATAAATATATCAAAATACTCCATCATAACACAATTTAGAATGCCTTTCCTACTTTACCAATTTTGCGAAAGCATGTAAAACAACCATATTAATCTTATAATACAAGTTATTAATATCATACAATACAAGTTATTAATCTTATAAGTTCTACAAGTTTCTTACACAAAATTCCATCAATCTTCCTCAGTTTGGAAACAGTATATTCAATAAATAGAACATCTATAATAGAAATGAAGATATTGATTTGCATAATTGAATCAACTGGATCAACCGGATCAAATGGACCTCCAATTGAAAACACAGCTTTACCCTGCAAATAGAAGAGACATAATATGGCAGATAAGACTTCAGTTCAAATATACCAGTTCCAGCTTTCGATAACCATAAAAATATTTCGTAAGCCTCCAACTAGTTTCCGGGAAGCAAGCAATCCTGCTAACACACTAGTGGGAAAATGGGATTCAAAGTCGGACCTTTTGGACATTTAAAGTCGGACATTCACCCGACTTCTATCAAAGTGACTTAGAAAGTATGTTTTTTTAAAGTCGGATTAAGGTCCGACTTAAAAAGTATGTTTTTAAGTCGGATTATTAGTGCGTCCGACTTTAATTATGGCCTGTGGAAAACCTTTAACGTCGGGTTTTTTCTGAACCCCGACTTTAATTATGGCCTGTGGAAAACCTTTTAAAGTCGGACGTTAGTTGCACCCGACTTTAAATGTTCCCTTTTTTAAAAAAAAAAAACTTTATTTGGTGCTTCCCCTGAACTGTAAAATGATGTTGGATAAAACTAAAAATACAAGAACTGTAATATCTTGAGGACTGATAAAATGTGTACTAATATTTGATATTAGACTAACCAAACTCCACTTAAATGTAAAAAAATATCAAGCAGCCAGCAAATTAGGAAGAAAAGGAAACAATCATAAGGACTTCAAAAAACATCTCAGAATACATTACAGCAGAGGTCTCAACAGAGGTAGTCAAGACAATATAACCAAACTGTCTAGAAGGGAGAAGCCTAGCAGTCCAACCTTCGATCTCTGACACCCACATCGAAACGGGGACTGATAACCCCACACTTGTTCAATCTACCATTCAATTCAACCACAATTTTTCCTGCCCTGTGGTCATCAACGTACTCAAACTCTCCAATGTATCCTACATCATGTTATCAATCATCAATGAGAAGCTCAAAGCATCAACTCAACACCAATGAGAAATTCAATTCACATAATAGGGAAAAAAACTACTAATGAGAAACACATTCATACACTGTGTAATCAAGCATCAAATCAACACCAATGAGAAGTTCAAAGCAAAAAATCAGAACAATGAGAAATTAAAAGCATCAAATCAACCACTATGATATGCAACCTTTATTGCAGACTCAGCATACCCGCTGTTACCACCCATCTGGTCTTGATAACTGCATGGCAAAGGCTTTATCACAATCTACAGCTGGAAATGCTAACAAATCCGTGGACCTTAGCATGAAGTTTCCATGATAAGTTGTGAAGCGAACACCTAAAAACAGAGACAAATATCAGCAATTGAATTTGTATGTCTGCGTTCTCAATATTTCAATATTATGTGTTTAATCATTAAGAGTTCTTATTTCAAAGATCTTACACCATTGACTAATAAATGTGGCAATGTTCACTCTATAGGTTTGTTTTCAAATATCTAAGTTTAAACAATATTAGTTCAAGAGTCCTAGGCCTTTTAATGAATTCTTCCCATATTGATCCTTGAATCAACATCCAAACCATTTCAGCATTTACTTACAAATGCTTAATCTATGTTGATCATTCTAAATTCATGCTTGAAAATAAAAACACGCAAGGTTCAAAAGTGCTAAAGAAACATCATAGACATTATTAAAACCATTAAAGATCCATTACAAAGTTCAAAGTATTCTAACATAAAGTATTTAAATTATGATGAGCACAAAAACAAAGTAAACATAATAGGTTCCAGAAAATAGAGTGTTGGCACTGAAACCAAGAAAATGAACTAGTTAGAAAATAATATTGTAAATAGCCTCCAACTCTATCAAGATGGAAGAATAAGAACGTGGTTTCCTAGCTTCTGGAACATCCAAGCAATTAGCTCAAAATATGCTCTTAACACCCAGTTAGGGACTGGTTCTTCAAAAACTTTTCCGTGGAGTGTGCGGCGATTGGAGGAAGAAAGGGAAATTCATTGTCTAGCTTTTTACCCTAATTTTCAGCCCAGCCTAAAATGTGGAAACATTAGCCCCTTTTATATCCTCAACAAGTGTCCATTGCATATATGTCACACTCCCTTACAAATTTTTGTCTTTCTTGCACCTTTATGACATTTGTCCTTATCCAAAAATATATTTTCAAGGCAAGGGGGTGGTCCTAAGCGCTAAAAACACTACGACGACGTCTCTCATTCATAGTATTTTGTTGGTGCCAAAACATGTGGCATATAACACTGAAGTTAGCAACACAAAATCTCGCACATGTTAGAACACGTATAGCGATTCCCTAATGTGACTGCAGGTCCTGCATTTAGTGTTTTTAAAGGGTATGTTTAACATTTTCTTATTAATTATTATTTTTCTATTTTCTCTTTTCTGACTTTTTGCACTGAATGCAGGACCTGTAATCAGATTGTGATATGAGACTGCAGGGAATCACTATCCCTAGAACACTAGAACACACACTCAATCCACAAAAATGAGTGCGTAAATGCTCAAATAAGCCCAAACCTGTGTGACAACAACAAGACTCTATTAACAACTACTTTTCCCAGTTTGTTTATATTTAGACACTCTTAGACTTGAAAAGATTAAATTAACGAAATGTAAATAACTCTTGTTTCTATGAGTTATAAAAGCTTTTTCAGAGATACTCGTGTAATAAGGTGTAATGTACCCATCAAAAAATTAATATATCGTTGAAAACTTAAATCGTGTTACTATTAACTTTTTTCGAAATGTTAAAATGCCAATTAGTATGAAAACAGATGAATTTGGGGTCACTTGCGAGGAAAAAATATTGCAACTAAATTTCACAAGATGATTAGGACTAGTTCCAAAACTTTACCTTGTTTGCATGTATGTTGATTTATATATTTTGTAAATATAAGAAATATAGGAATTTTGTGTGAACATTACAAATTATCTTTGAAAGCAATATTCAGATATAAAATAATTTTATACATAGAGAAATTATTTAAGGGAGAGGTTGTTCAGTTACCTTTGTAAATTTGTGTGCTTCCTCATTGTTCAAGAATCTATTGAGGAAGATAAGGAAGCAGAGCAGGATCACGTCAATCAAATGAATTCAGCTCTTGTTTTTTGTGTTGGCTGAACCCCAAGAGTTCCCCCAAACACTTCATTAAAGAAGGACTATCATTTCTAATCATGAAGCGTTCAAAGGAACTATAAGGGACAGTCAACAAATAATTAATCTCCTAAACATGCTTTACTACTTACTAACTCCATGTCTTGTGTAGGCTAAACAAATGAGTAGCATGTATATATAGTATTGAGATTGTGTTCAAAGGACAAATAATAATAAGATGAAAAGTCGTGTGGCCATAT
Source organism: Astragalus membranaceus (assembly GCA_039519185.1). Lineage (NCBI taxonomy): Eukaryota > Viridiplantae > Streptophyta > Magnoliopsida > Fabales > Fabaceae > Astragalus > Astragalus membranaceus. Next base: position 49,868,670 of record CM076849.1, read on the forward strand.
GCATGTAGTCTTCTAGTATTGAATATAGTCAGGATTTATGGCAAGAATGGGAATGAAAGAAAGCTTCTAATTTTAGTATAAGAACATTCTTATTGTATCAGCATCATATCTCTAAGACCCGCAAGTTGTAAAGGTTGCAGACTTTCACGTATTAGATTCCATTTAACACTTTTATCTTTGCATCACAAAAGCTATAAAAGAGGACATATATCAAAAACATAATAGAATAGAATAGAATAGAATGTGGCTACTCGATATCTTCTGTGCCTGTCTTGGTCTCAATTCCCTTTTGTCCAATATTGTTATGTCTAGGTTCATTTCTTTGCAATTTGCATCTTTTTTTTTTTTGTGATTTGCAATTTGCATCTTTACCTCCACCTTTTCATGCAGAAGGCCAAATTTACTAGGCCAGTGCAAAGATCATATATAACTCATTATATATGTACATAACAATATATAGAGTATCTTATATTCTTAAATACATGAATACATCACGTGTCACCTACTGTTCTCACAAACTCTTCATCGACTAGGCCTTTTATGCTATTTTCTTTTATGTGTTTGTGGGAACCTTCAGTGGTACTTGATATGATTATAAAAGTAATTAAAACATTATTATTTCATACAATTATATCCACATGTTCTTTAGAGTTTGAACTAGGATCTTCCACTTTGGATTATTCAGGTAGACATTTGCTCATTGCAGACTTAGTTTTTTTTATATAAGTCAAAATTGCATTAAGAAGGTACAAGGGGTACCCCAATCCTTTTACATATCATAAACACAATGATAAACAATCATAGGGACTAATACACCAATATTTAAAATTGATTTGTAATGAACTACCCACCCTCTAAAAATTGATTTGTAATACGGCTATGGTACCTCCTCTAAAAATGATCCTATTTCGGTTTGTCCAAATGACCCATACAGCTGCTACCCAAATTAGGATTCTGAACTTCTTATTTTTTTTTCCGTCACAGGACCGTGAAGCCTGAAGTGATCCTAGCCGCTTGTAAAGTGACCACCTTTTAAACCGGGCCAATCTTCAATCATTTTCCACATCTGATCCAAAATGCAGCAAGTGAAAAACAGGTGATTTGCACACTCTTTAGTCCGAAAGCACTGCACACGCGCAGATCTTGGGTTGAACGCCACTATACCACGCTATTGGAGAGCGACGCGAGTTGGCAGTCTATCCAATAATACTCTCCAAGCATGCACAACATAGTTAGATATGGAGCTGATGTCTTCCACAGTTTCTTAATGATCTTCCTTCTCTCCTCATCCAGTGGAGATTCAGTGGACCTGTTACTTAGCCACTCGTAAACAACTTTGACCATATAAGAAGAGTCTCTATCCATCTACCAATTCGAGCTATATATCCTTTCTCCTACAATCGGGTTGCAGTAGTGCCATAATTTCTCCTAAAAGATCTGCTGCCTTCTGCTCTTCCTCATTCAAATTACCGATCCAATTCATCTTCCAAACCCATGCTCCATCGTGCCACTCTCCAAAGTCTACAATTACTCCTTGTGGTTTTCCGATTGCTCAAATAAAGTGGGGAACATGTCCTTCAATCTCCATTGGCAACACTATTGTTCATTCCTGAATTTCGTTTCAACTCCATTCCCTACTTATCCATAGAATTTAAGTCTCGCCACCACACTGAGTACTGCTCACGTTTTAGAATGCCTCCTTCACCGTACAGTCTACACACTAGCCCGAACCACACACTTTCCTCATCGGTTAATACCCTCCATTTCAATTTATCAAGCAATGAGTGCTAAATAGTTCCATATTTCTAATGCCCAGGCCACCACTTTCCTTTGGAAGACAAATGCTGCTCCAATTTACCCATGCCGTCTTTCGCACTTCATCGCTTCCACCCCACAAAAAATTGCATTGAATCCATGTCAATTCTTTTAACACCTTCTTAGGAGCCTTGAAAAAGGAGAAGTAATATAATGGGAGGCTTGCAAGAACAAAATTGATCAAGGTGATTTTTCCTCCTATGGATAGTTGTCGGCTTCTCCACGTTGATAACCTGTCTCTAAGATTCTTAATCACTGGGCGCCATGTAGAGCTCATCCTAGCTAGGATTTCCTCCAACCGGTATACCAAGAAAATTGAATGGCAACTCACCTATCCGACAATAAAGAAAATGAGCTGCAGTATTTAATTCATCTAAGTCAACATTCATTCCCACTAGGAAACTTTTATGGAAGTTAACACGTATTCCAGATGCCATCTCGAACACCCTAAGCATCGCTTTCAAACACCACAAGTTCTCCCGAGTATTCTTGCACATAATTATTGTGTCATCCGCGCGGTTTGAAGAACTGGAAATGATAGTTCAGCCTCGAATGATATTTTCTCAAAAAAACCACACTCTATACTTTTCTTAATCAACCCGGTGAGTCCCTCCGCCACAATGAGGAATATGAAGGGAGCAAGAGGGTCTCATTGCAGACTTAGTTGAGTGTCACTTAGTCAACTTATGTGGGTTTTCATCATTTATGTTTATCTTTAGCAAATAATTTCTAGTGAACTAACACCTAACCAGATGTGTCATAATATAACGTTTAATTAGATGAAAACCACTACCTATGATTTTTACTTTTGTAGCGGTATGCTTGGATTAGATCCATAAAGAAAATAAAGACACTATGTTTTAAAAACACACACTTTGATTTTGATTACTTTGATTGATAAGGATACAATCATTGAGTCATTGTGCAAGAATGAGGTCACATTTCTTCAAGTTCTATCCAACAAAGCTGCAAAAAAGATTTACAAAATGTTTGTTTATTGGTTTGGTTTGACCACCTGTCTCCAATTTCACTTTTATCCTGGTGATTGTTCTCATACCTCACCATACATCATCATGACATATACAAATTTACATCATGAAATAAGCGTGCGCTCACACACACACACCCACACCCACACGCACACACCCACACACACACGTTGACTGGATCACATAAAAGCGTACCAAATCGTTGCAAATAATAAAATCGGTAACTTTGAGTGTCGAACTCAAGGTTTTCCGTAAATTATCAATTTAACAGATTCATTACTAAATTGGATTTGTTGAAAAGCGCTAGGAATGAGCATAATAAACCAAATGGACTATGAATTCCTACTATGATTAATGGTTGAATTCTCTCAATTATCCTAATCCTAATTTTTTAGGAAATAGACATGTTATCCCTAACAAAATTCTTAATTCGTTAGGTGGCCTTAATTCAAAAATAAACATTCCGAATAGGAATTCACAAATAATCCTAAATATTAATGAGTATTCCAAGACTAGAGATATAAAGATTCCACTACCCATGCATTTGTGACTCTAACTTCCATTCACAATCACAAATCGTAAATAATCCTAAGAGTGATCAACTCTACGAAAGCATTTAAAACAGAGACTGAAACATAAACACATAAGAGTCATTCAATTAAAAAAGATTCAAATCAAATGCACAGAGGAATCATTAAAATCTTCTCATTCCGAACAACATGTTTCGCTAGACATAGCAATAAAACAGAACACAAGAGATCTAACCACAAAAGGGATTGAAAACAATGTCTTTTTGGAAATAGACATGTTATCCCTAACAAAATTCTTAATTCGTTAGGTGGCCTTAATTCAAAAATAAACATTCCGAATAGGAATTCACAAATAATTCTAAATATTAATGAGTATTCCAAGACTAGAGATATAAAGATTCCACTACCCATGCATTTGTGACTCTAACTTCCATTCACAATCACAAATCGTAAATAATCCTAAGAGTGATCAACTCTACGAAAGCATTTAAAACAAAGACTAAAACATAAACACATAAGAGTCATTCAATTAAAAAAGATTCAAATCAAATGCATAGAGGAATCATTAAAATCTTCTCATTCCGAACAACATGTTTCGCTAGACATAGCAATAAAACAGAACACAAGAGATCTAACCACAAAAGGGAGAAGCTTACAATAATATTGATTGTCTAAGGATTTCTTTCCAAGCTTGAATCATCAACAGTTGTTAACAGAAAGTGAATCCTAGTCATAACGAGCTCCAAACCATGTCCCAGGGCTGTCTCCAAACCATAATGACCTAAAATTCATGTTTACGGGCTAAAATAGCATCAGAGTAAAGGACCCGCCGTTTGGAGAGCTCCATGGGTCGCCTGGCCACCTGAATACACACTCCACCAGTACACTTCACTGTTGCCGAACAACCCAATAGAAAAACAACACCATTGTATGGAGAGTTGACTACAGAAAAGACAATATTTAGCTATAACATCATCGTCTGGTAAACTCCCTGCTTACCTAAGTGATGAGACACACAAAATAGAAGGATTAAGAGTACCAAGTATCCCAAAAACACTGAATTAACAACCAACTGAAGACTATGAACTCAGGATTGAAAACAATGCTATTGTGCTTCTAAAACTAACTATTTTGAAATATAATTATGGAAAACTAAAGAATAAAGATCAAATGTCATAAACAATGATTTTCTACTCCAAAAACTAGTCATATATCAACGACCCAATGCAATGTGCTCAAAAGAATTAAATCGATAAGAACTACTAAATCTCATAAACAACTCTCCACACACAAGTTTATACACATAAGCACGACCATAAAGAAACAAGAGAAAAAAAACCCTTACTTAAGGAGTTTTCCTTCCACACTCATACTTTTTTTGCCTTGGATTCTTATTTGCTAACTTCTTGTCCGTTCTCAACGCAAGATTGTCTAAGTTTGGATGATAAAATGGTAGCCCTTAGGTAAGGTTCGGCCTACAGCCTCAATTTAGGGTTCCAAAATTCTAAACTTTTCCTCCTCTTGAATACTTGTTCAAGAGATGAAAACTACGATTTTTAAACTACTTGATTCTAATAAATTCTCCTAAGTGCTTTCTTCGTAAAGGCTTTGGGTTTTTCAACTAAATTTTCAAAAAACTATTTACGTAATCTTTTTCCTAATTAAGTTAAAACCTCCAAACCCAAACATAAATATGAAACTTTTCATGGCATTAACCCTAAGACAATCATCTATAAAAACTACTCCCACATTTTAGAATAATGTTAGTGGGAGCTGAAGTTGAATGTAACAACTTTGAATATTGAAACTTAACCTTTTTCCTAATAGAAAAAATGTAGTGAACGTAGACAGAGACATTAGTTATTTATTGCAAAGATATGTGAGGAATCAGAAAAGTGAAATCCTTAGTAGATGTTATCAAAGATATGGTTTGTGATTCATAATAGAGTACATTGAGTCTAGGAGGGAGACATTTTCATGTTTTATATTGAGTTTAAACTCTACCTAACACTTGTATAGGAAACAAATGCTAAAACAGATAGCGCATTCCTAAACAAATGCTATGGGAATATGTAAATCCAATAATGGCAAAGTGCTATGAAGGGTACCGTGGCATCTGAGTGCAAAGCAGGAGTGTGTTTGGCTTTTAGTCGCTTACTACATGGCTTCATTAAGAGTCCCTGTTCCAAAGGTCTCATAACTTCACCACTTACTATTCAATGTGGCTAAGTTCACCCTATGGCTTTATTGTCCTATATCTAGATTTAAACAATACTAGTTCAAGTGTCCTTTAATTAATTCTTCCCATTTTAATCATTAAATCAACATTAACACTAGTGCAGAAAAGACATTTAGCGTCGGTTATTTTGGACATTTAGCGTCGGTTATCGCCCGACGCTAAATCGCGATGCTAAAAGTGAGACATTTAGCGTCGGCTATTTAACAGACGCTAAATGTCACTTTTAGCATCGGGTTTTCAAATAACCGATGCAAAATGTCCCTTTCATCACTGTTTTTGCTGTCTGAAAAATGACATTTAGCATCGGTTGTTTAAACATCCGATGCTAAATGTCTTGAAAATGACATTTAGCATCGGTTCTTTCAAATAACCGATGCTAAATGTCTTGAAAATGACATTTAGCATCGGTTATTTAAAACAACCGATGCTAAATGTCTATTTTTAAAAAAAATAGACATTTAGCATCGGTTGTTTTAAACAACCGATGCTAAATGTCTGATTCTAAAAAAAAAATAGACATTTAGGATCAGTTGTTTTAAAAAAACTGATGCTAAATGTCTATTTTTTTAATTGGAAGCTGACAGTTTTGTCTTTGTAGCATTACACTTACAACATCAACATACAATTCATTTAATTTCAAACATGCCTCACAACCACCACTTACAACGTCAATTCATACAAGCTTCAAGCCATTCATTCAATATGAGATAATTTCTCAAATATTCACATAACAACCACCACTTCAACAACTCATAAATCTTCTCTAGTTTACTTTCCTTTGACAACACCTCATTCTCTTCCTAAGCTTGAATCCAAACATGGCTTCATTCAACTAGCTCAAGCTCCAAGACTCCATCTAGTCTATATCTTTAACCACCATCAGCTCCTAAACCAACCAACGATTTTGAGCTTAAAAATTCAATTTCCAGCATCCAAATCTTTGGTTCCAAATCCTCTTAGATACTCATGAGCTAATCACTTCTAAGGAAGCCTGTAACATAGACCATACACATTGTCACGTTTGAGAGACCATATGTGAACAACTACAAATCTACTATGTAAAAATAGTAATACCCGACCATATGTAAATTTAGAAAGCAGAATCCAATGTCAATAGCCATTAAAGTACTTTCAGCATCTTGCCACTGTGATAAGGCTATGTACACCTTGGCTAAATCATGCCACACTTCCATTTCCAGTCTTTTGTTATGTTTTCTCTTATGCTGTACAAAAAGAGAAATCAGAAAAGTGATATTTATTCTAGATGTATATTAAAAGATTGAGTAAAACTGAAGCTGCACTAGGATTCCTTTACCATTGAGAATTTGTGTTATTAAAATGTTATTAAAAAAACATGTACCTTCATTTTCCACTTTGATATAGAGCAACATCAATAACATTCTCTGCACCAGAAAAGAAGCACACGATATCAATACATTGTGAATGACTTAATCTAACAGTAGCCTTCAATATATTCATGGCAAACAAGTTATTCAGAAGAAAGGAACTACATGCAACAATATTGATTCAAAACAATTGACTTATCCATACACATGCATTTGCACAAAAAGAGAATACAAGCAAGAAGCAAATATCAACACTATATGATTCATAAATCACAGCTCACACCATAAGATTGTAAAAATACATACAAAAGCTTTATTTGTTATTTCCCACAGATTCAGAAATTTCCAGAATTTTTATTCCAAAACAGAAAAGAAAATTTATAGACATACTTTCTAATGAGACTCTGGCATTGGTGTTGGCATAGGCTTCACCTCTCTCTTCAAAAAGAGCGGACAAACGCATCAAAGCCTGCATGAGAATTACAACTAATCAAATTTGGAACCAATAGAAGCAGCTGCTAATAAAATGCATGGTGAGAATGGAACAGTGTAAGATACAACATGATACAACAGGATACATTAGATTACTCTCAACGGTCAAGCTAGAGTGAGTAATTATATAGTATCTTGCATAAATGTCATCTCCACCTTTCAAAAAATTGCCAATTTGTTCTAGCGCCTGCAAGATACAACAGGATACATTAGATTGCATCATTGACCAAAAAAATAAAGTTTACATATGCATCAAATATACATATTTATATTCAATTTAAACTCCCAGGAAAATTCCAAGGATGAGAAGCAATTTACTGCTTTGTATGGATCCCCTGCTTCATAATGTAGAAGCGGGCGGGAATTAGTTCCTACAGCTGCAATTGTTTGTGCCAACACTTCCAGTCCAACCAAACACTGACCCCCTTGTGCATATATTTCTTGGCAATTCATCCACATACAAGTAAAGATTGGGAAGGAGTTAATCATAAAAAATGAAGCATATAATTTCCTCGTTAGTATGTCAATTCTTATACCAATTGATGGGATTCATATCATAACAGCACCTTCACCAGTAGAAATAAGAAACCTACGCATCAGGGACAACTTATGCAATGCCTCAGTCTGAAATGGTAAATAAGCAAGGAAAATGAATAAGGAATTTGATGACAAACAAAACAACGGGGGAACAAGAACAATTCACAATAACTTAGTGTCTTTGACTCTTTGTAGTTGAACAAAAGAAAAGTAATTTGGAGATAAAGTAGTAAGTAGTGACTTATCCAACACATGCCATCATCAGTAGCCAGACACTAAGCCATATACTTCTGTTAACATCATATTCCAGAACTTCAAAACAAGCTTTGACTGAAGAACCTGAGTTTCAACTTATATGCTAATACTACACTCATTATTACAGGACATCAAATGATTCGGCATGTTCCCGTGCTGCTGCATTACAAACAGAAAACAATAAAATTAGATGAAACATTAGATAAGAAATTTGGAGCAAATGAGCAGGTACTTGATGCCACATTACCACCACAGATTCACAAGCTTCTCCTTAAACTTCTTGTAAGTTATAAGTCTCATGGCATATAATAAATTAGAGAATAATAAGTGAATAACAGAAACATTAGATAGGAAAGTGCAAAAAACAAAGAACTTTGCATGTTAATTCTGCCTGTCATATTGACAAATGAAGGAAACATGTTAATTCTGTATCCCATCTTGACAAATGAAGGAAACATGGTAACATTTAGTGAACAATTTGGTGATCAAGTCATATTAGAAAATATTAGTATTAAGGTATAAAATTAAGCAATTTGCAAATACTATTAACTCTATAGATGAAAAGCTTCAATAACAAAATCTAAATGGGAATCAATTTGAATCATACCTTCCCATTGTTCTTCTAAAATTTGCTCGTGTTTATAAACTGGTTGGGCAGCCCAGACAAAGTACCCTCCTGCCCTTAGCATCCTATTAACTCAAGCAGCAAAACACCATCTTCATCATAAGTACAAATTAAAGAGGTGTTTGATGAAATTCAATGTGAGCAAATGAAACAAAGGTGAGAGGGGCACAGTGAAATAACTCTCATTTGATTTTCACTGATTGTTTTTGTTAATAAAATTTCTATGCAAGCCCCTGCCCCCACCCCTATTTTTCTTCCCTACTAACAAGCCAATCATCATATTAAGTAAAATTGATATTGTACCAACAGATATATGTAAACGAAAATAATTACATTCACATAACATTGTGTAGAAAACTGGCAATAACAACTTGCACTCCTAAGGTAACTGAGCTGTTAAAGTTATAACCATGCACAGGAGAAACTCATACCATCTCTAGTCCAATTAATTCTACAGCATGAACAATGTATCAAGTCAAAAGCTTGACTCGGGTACAGCAAACGTCTAGTTGCAAATGCAGCCACCATTGCTGGTACACCACGCTCAAGAGCCAACTGGATCTGATTCTCATGAACATCCTTTGGAGCAACAGACATGGTTATGACATTTCTTGACAATAAGTATGCACAAAAAATAGCCACTCCGCATCCAACATCAAGAGCAACTCTTATATTCTGACCAAATGTACTGTCCGGAGCCATCTACAAAAACATAGATGCATAAACATTAGAATCCTCAAAGATGCACCGATACTGTATTCAGGTTTGCAACAGTGATAATCATTATCAACAACAATTAGGGTTTCGAGCTAATAAAAAATTAGGGTTTTTGTGTTAAATAGAAGTAGAGTAGAAGTAGAATAGAAGAAGAAAACTTACCCTTGAGGAAGAAGAAGACCTTATCTATTTTTCTGGTGATGGGGACCTTACCTAAGATTTCTTTGGGTTTTGAAGATGAAAACTTAGGGTTTCGAGCGAGCAAGGCGACGGCAAGCAAGGCGATCAAGGAGACAGCGATGGGGAGCAAGGCGACGACGACGACGAGCGACCAACGACGACGGCGAGCGAAGAACGGTGATAGCGACGGTGTTGATTTTTAGTGTTCTTCTCCTTTCTTTCGCTTCAGAGATTTGGATTTAAATTAGGGTTTCGTAATTCTGAGAATGAGAGTGAGAACGAGAACGAGTTTGCGAGGAAGATTCAGAGAGTGAGAGTGAGAACGAGTTCAAAGAGTGAGAGAGTTGAGGAGGATGAAGTTGAGAACGAGAGAATTCTGAGAAGGAGAGAACGTGGGAGTTTAAGAGGCTAAGAGAGTGGATGAGAACGCGATAGAAAGAAAATAAAAGTGGACTTTTAGCATCGTGTCTTTTAACAACCGATGCTAAAAGTGTTTGGCATACACATTTAACATCGGTTGTTTAAACAACCGATGCAAGAAGTCTTACGCTAACACATTTAGCATCAGTTGTTTAAACACCCGACGCTAAATGTAGGCGCGAAAACTAAAAACTTCCGTTTAATTGCAAAATTGCCACCGCGCCTACCTTTAGCATCGGGTGTTCAAACAACCGATGCTAAATGGTGTTTTTTATTGTCAAATTTGCACTAGTGTAAAACCCTTTTAGCATTTACATATAAGTGCTTAATCTAAGTTGATTAAGCTAAAATCAAGCTTGGAAATAATAACACGCAAGGATCAAAAGTGCTAAAGAAACATCATAGACAATAAAACCATTAAAGATCCATTACAAATTCAAAGTATTCTAACATAAAGTATTTAACTCATAATGAGTAGAAAAGCAAAAAGAAACATAAAAGGTGCTTCTAGGAAATAAAATAGATTGTTGGCATTGAAACTACAACAAGAGAAGAGACTAGCTAGGAAATAATACCGTAAAAAACCTCCAACTATTTCAAGATGGAGGAATATTAATATATGTGCTTGCCTAGCTGCTGGAACATCCATACAATCATCTCAAAATCTGCTCTTAACACCCCGTTAGCCACTAGTTCTTCAACAACCTTTCTATTGGGTGTGTGGCTATTGGAGGAAGAAAAGGAAATTCCATGCCTAGTGTTTTAACCTAATTTCCAGCCTACCCTAATGTTGAAAAATTAGCCCCTTGGCGGCAGGTGTTTACGTGGATGGATGTAGCAGCAATTGTCGAGGAGGATCTGCATGCTCATTTTGTGGCTTTCGGAAAATTGATCAAAGGAAAGAAACAAAAACGCGTTAAGCAACTAATTGGGTTGGCGGTTATATGGAACATTTGGTTGACTCGAAATAGAGTTATTTTCAAAGGAGAGACAGCTTCAATTCCATTTGTTTTCGAGTATCATGGATTGTGCGTGGGGTTGGTTCAACGCTAGACAAGGAAGAGCTTGTGGGGTTGGGTGGTCGGATTGGTATAATTTCCCGTTGGGTTGTTTGTCCTCATTGTAACTTCCTACTTGTAATAGCTATGTACTATGTGATGTAGTCGGGATACTCTTTTTCCCTCCTTGTCTCTTTTTCCCACTGGGTTTTGGGCCTCGGAGGTTTTAACGAGGCCCCTAGGTGTAAGGGGTTGGTGCACCCCTTGTGCGCCACTTAATACAATTGCTTATCTAAAAAAAACCTGAGCAAGTGTCCATTGCATAGGGCACACTTCCTTATAGCTTTTTGTGTTTTTGTGCACTTTTAGGACACTTGTCTTAATCCAAAAATATATTTTCAAGGCAAGGAGGTGATCCTAAGTACTGAAAAAACTATTACTCCCTCCAATACAGAATATAAGCAAAAACTGATCAACATTGTTGTATCTGGTTCAAAATTTGGACCAGATACATCAACTTCTATTGACCAGTTTTTGCTTATATTCTGTAACGGAGTAGTACGTCAGAAAACTCACTACCAGGACAAGACCACACACACTTTTATGTCGAGCTCATTAGTTTTCTCTCTCATATTTTGCTAGAGCCAAAGCATGTGCCATAACACCGAAGTTAGCAGTGTAATTTCCTGCACACATGGTTGTCAGACTCGAGAGTCTACATAGACTCGTGAGAGGACCGTAGACTCGACTCGTAGACTCGACTCGTAGACTCGTAAGAGTCTATGAAAAAAAAAATACACTAAAAAAATATGAAAAAATACTACTGTAGTGTCAAACAGTATCAATAACAATGAAGACATTTCATCAATAACAGCAAAATTTATCAAAATTTTCAACATTCCAACTTCAAACACCATAACTAAGCAAAATAATAAAGTATGTAGATAACAATTCCTATTAGATAAAACTCCAAGTTTCTTTAAAAGCTTTTCTCTAATTTCATGATATGAAGGAGGTTTGTAACCGATTCCATACCTCCCAATCATGTCAAACATCTTTGCAAACTCCACATTTTTAATACAATTGAAAGGAATAGCACTTGTACACATCTTAGACATAATGAGCTTCATCTACAAGTTAACCTAAAACACATCGTTTTGGGCTTTTTTAAAAAAAAATCAATTCCGTGATAAACTCGTGAGTCTGAGCGAGTCTGAGCGAGTCTGACCGAGTCTGAGCGAGTCTGACCGAGTCTGACCGAGTTTATGAAGATTCCGATTCTAAACGAAATTTGACTCGTTGGGGCATCATAAACTCGTAAACTCGTAGACTCGTACGAGTTGACTCGCGATTTTGACAACCATGCCTGCACATGTTAGAACACACATTAAATCCACAAAAATGAGCACACAAGTGCTCAAATAGGGTCAAAGCTGGGTAACAACAACAAGACTCTATTAACAATTATTTTTCCCAATTTCTTTATATTAAGACACTCTTATACTTGCAAAGATTAAGATAATAAAGTGCAAATAAGTCTTCTTTCTAATAGTTACGCTCTGTTTGACAATGTCAATCCGCTAGCTTATTGCGGATGAGCCTTTGTGTAAGTTTTTGGCATGGGTAGCTTATAACATTTTTTAGTAGCTTATAGCGTTTTTTTGAAACGCTACTTGAAGTATTTTTTTTCTCTCATTTTTACCCTTGTTACTTTAACTAAATTTCTTATTCATCCTCAAATAAATAATTATTCTCTCTCATATTTATAAGCTAGTTCAACCGCTAATTTTACCAAACATTTTAAATTCAGTCCGCTAGCTTATCTGCCATTCGCTATCCGCTATCAGTTCATCCGCTATAAGCTAGCTTATCCGCTACTTTTTTGCCAAATAGAGCCTTAACAAAGCTTCTTCGGAGAGGCATTATCAGAGTTTACTACAAAAAATAGTGTATTAGCGACGACAATTGCTGTTTTCCCTCTCTAATTGCTGTTTTTCCCTCGCTAACAGCAATTAGCGACGGACAGGTTCTATCACTAAAAACCTAGATGCTAATGTTTAGCGAGGGAAATTCTATCGCTAAATCTGTTGCTAATATATGCCACGTGTGAGATTCTGATTCATCAAATTTAGCGAAGGAAATCCGTCACTAAATCTGTCACCCTTTTCCATCAACAACACACAATAAAAACATCAAATATAGTCGTCTAACCCAGGGTTCTTCAAACATCAAAACAATAATTTAACACAATTTCAATTTCAAAATTAACATACACTTGTCAACAATTATCAATTCTAATTAGTCACTTGTCAAAACACTTGTCAACAATTAACAACCCTAACATACACTTTACAATTCTAAACACTATCTTAAACACATACAACCACTACAAGAATAAGCCTGATTTCCCACGAAATTTTTTGATGAAAACATTTCGTTGCTATTTGTGACGGATTTGTGACCAAATTCCCGTGACAATTGCTGAGGAAAAAAGGCGCTGAAATTCCCGCTAACCCACTCATTTCACGTTGGAAACAAAACTCATTTTCTCCCTCACTCTCTCCTCCCACAACCTCCACTCTCCACCCTCTACCCTCCTCCGCCCTCCTCCGCCGTAAAAACTTGTTCCACGGCCACGAAGATAGCAATATTTCTCCCTCTCCCCGCGGCTTCCACTCTCCCTCTCCTCGCGCCTCCACCATTTTCTTCTCCACCGTTTCTCCGCTGTTTCCCGCTGTATCTCTGTCGTTTCTGCTCCTCTTCTCCGCTGCAACCATGTTCTACTCAAGTATTTTCTATTATTTTCCTTAATTTGTCCCTAATTTCACTGATTTCCTAAACCCTAAATGTCCATTTTTTTTGGAAACGAAACCCTAACCCTCTTCCCTTCCAATCTGTTGCAGCATCAAACCACTGAGAACCCTAGATTCTCTTAGTATTACTCTCTCAGTGATTTCAGGTTAGTATTGATATTGATTTCTGACTTTATTGGTTTGTTGGTATTGATATCTGGGTTTTTGCTTTAATGTTAATCTGTTATGTATTGGTTTTTTGATAAATTTTTTATAGAATAAAATCTCATTTGTTAAAGAGAACCCATCTTACATGACAAAAGTCCATATATTTGAAAGTTTTTGGAAAGTTCTTCGGGGAGTGTTTTATTTACGTTCACCTAGTCTAGTGTGTTACATCAAAACCACTGTATGGTTAATGACTTGTTTTTTATATCACTCACCGTATGGTTACCCCATTTGTGCATGTATTTTGTGACCTTTGATTGGTTTTTAATGTTTACAAAGCTGAACCAATTACTGAACCTACTGTAACTAAGATCAATATGGCCGAGCCTCCATAAATTCCACTTAAGATCCCCCATTTGTGTAGCTTCCAGACAGTCCCAAATTTCCTTGGCCGTCTGACACTCTTTCACCCTTCCATACTCTTCGTCACATAGAGATAGGTGAAGAATATTCATTGCTTTGGCATTGAGAGATATTTTTGCTAAATAAGGCTTGCTCAGCTCACTCAAGTCAATGGCATAAATGTCTTCAATCGGTGCTTTCTCAGTTGCACCTGTAGCTTGAGATTTGGTAGTATCTCCCTCAGCAGCAACCCCAGGTTTTGTAATCTTGATTCTCATAGGAGTGAGTGGTCCATCAACAATGATCCTCCATAAAGTGAAATCTATAGCCTGCACATGACATTTCATTCGAGTACTCCAATAGTCATAGTTAGTCCCAACGAACAGGGGTGGCCTATTGAAGGACATACCCTCTTTCATAAATGAACCCATAATCACAAAAATTGCGAGATGTTAAGCTCTATATGCAATTTCTAGCTTTAAATCGAATGCGGAAAAAAGGATTTAAACTATGTGCAACAACTATGGAGGCTATAACCATAGGCAGAAACAATTAACAATGATAATGATATCTAAGCACAATAATATCAAATGCAATAACAATTAACAAATAAAAGGGAAATGCAATGTAAAGATAAGGGAAAGAAGTACACCGTGAGTTTTACGAGGTTCGGGATAAAAAGCCCTACGTCCTCGGCCTCTGGCTTTGCAACCTTCGAACTTGATAATAACCACTATAAGAGAAGAACTTCTTCAACGTCTTACAAGCAAGCAAATCCCCTATAACTATCAAACCAATCTCAATTTTCCCAAATTGAGAACCCAAGCTCCCCGCTAAGGATTTCACTACAATTAAATCTCCCTGATTGAATTACCCAAGACAACTCTCGGGATTTCACAACAATCAAATATAGATGTTTACAATTGAGAACTAGGATCCAATCACTCAAGCATATGAGAATGATGTAGTTGAGAGAGATGAGAGATTTGGATTAGCGTGATTCCCAACCTAACCAGTGTTGAAGAACGTGAAAAATGAGTGTGACGGTGAGAGTTCGCATTCTGTTCTTTTTTGATTTTGTAGGTTGTTGCGCTTCTTCAAAAACGTGAGAAACCCTAAGCCTATTTATAGAGTTAGAAAAAATATGACCGTTGAGACAATTTCTAACAAGTGAAAAATAGATTGTTTGCTTAAAACCACTTAGTATGACAATCGATTCTTTTATTTAAAAAGATAACAACTTCATAAGAGAATGATCGATTGATTGCTTCCAAAATTAAGTGCAAAAATCGATTTTGTACTTAACCAAATTAGGATCATAATCGATTTTGAGCTTTAAAACAAATAAGGTTATGATCGAATGTGTGCTTTAGGAAAAATGACATTTTTTCATCGGTTAGTTGAAACAACCGATGCTAAATGTTCTGAAAAATGACATTTAGCATCGGTCATTTGAAACAACCGATGCTAATGTCCTGGAAATGACATTTAGCATCGGTTATTTGAAACAACCGATGTTAAATGTCATTATTGATACATTTAGCATCGGTTGTTCTAAATAACTGATGCTAAATGTCATTTATTGATACATTTAGCATCGGTTGGTTGTTTCGAAACAACCAATGCTAAATGTAATTTTCTTGATAAAAAAATGACATTTAGCATCGCTTGTTTGAAACAACCGATGCTAAATGTTTAGTTTCTTTTTATATTTTGGTCCTTTTTAATCCATATAGATCGTCTAATTTATATTTTGCTCCATGTATAAGCTTCTTCAGTTCAAATATACCAGTTCCAGCATTCAATAACTAAAAAAATATTTCGTAAGCCTCCAACTAGTTTCCGGGAGCAATCCTGCTAACACCACAATGTTGTACTCTATATTAAGTCAAAAAGAATATCAAAGTTAGTAACCTGAATTAAAATATGAAACTGAGCATCCATCAAAATCCTTTTAAACATGCACCTGTATATCATCATTAAAAACAAGGTGAGATGAGTTGTACCTTTCCAGAAGATCGAATGCATTGTGATTGGTTGTACCTTTGCCAGTGCTGCTAAGAGCCCAATCTTGACTAGTGTAATATAACAGTGAAGCACCTTTTCTTTCTGTGTCAGCATCATAAATTTTACTACTAACATTTGCTTCATTTCCACCACAATTAATGTGCATTGAGTAATGATCTGCTCAAGAAACACTGCCAAACAAAATTATAAAGAAAGAACTCCTAATGCAGCGTATCAGATAAAAGTAACTTAGAATTTGTAAGTGTGGTTACACACTTACATTTGTCACTAGGACATGGGACTTTCCTTTTTAGGCATGGTTTAATGCTTCTGCAACAAAGAGTGATATTTAAGGTTAAATACTAAAGCTAATACCAAAGACCTTATTTTACAGAACATTCCTCAGAAAGCAAAATCTGGAAAGACAGACACTATGTTTCAAGCACAACATCTTACTGTTTAACCACAGATGAAGAGTAGCTCTCGACAAGGTTTCTGGAAAATTAACAAAAAAAATTGTTACAGTGATAACTGATAACTAACACTCATTCAGCACAACTAGAACTGAAAGCCAGAATAAAACTTACACGCTCCCGCGTTGACATTCTGTTGTACTTGAGCCATGCAAAGTTATTGAGAGAGAGAGATCACTGTGCACTAAAATTGGAACATATATCTATGATTGTTGTTCTATACTTAATGCTTTGAAACATATATCATATCTAGTATAAGCAAATATTAAGATAGAAGGCGAAAAATTCAAACATAAGTACTTCAAGGAATTCAACATACACATTTTTGTTATTTCCAAGGATCCAGCTAGGTATAGTTCCTGATAGATTGTTTGCAGTAAGATACCTGCATTGTTTAACAGAAATTTTTTTGTTTCATTAACTGAGATGTTCAAAAGGGATGTTCCAATAACATGCTTTGATCAATTCATCATCCACTTACATGAATTCCACTTTGTCAAGTTGGTCAAAAGAACTAGGTATCTCTCCACTCAGGCTATTGAAACTCAAATCTCTACAGCAATGACATTAAATAAATGAACATGTTTAATATAAGGAAAGGGTTAATTTGAAATTAAGCATATAAGATGGATATATAGAAAAGCATGAATGCCACATGTAGAATGACTTACAAGATTCTCAGTTTTTCCATTCTCCCAATATATTCTAGGATTTCTCCTTTAATCAAACATTTCCTCAAAACCCTGCATTGTGATGTCCACCAAGTAAAATATAAGTCATTTTAAAAAGACTTGAAGAAAAAGAGAAAGCACCTAATCTAAGTCATTGAACTCACAATGTCTTCATGGATTTCCTATTACTTAGTGGTGGGAAAGTAGAGCCTCTACTACCTTTCAAATCAGTTATCCTCCTAAGTATCAAAACAAACAAAACAATCACTTGAAAAATTCATCAACTATAACAATAGAATATGAAAAAATAATAATAAAGTATTAGAAGCAGACAAATCACTTAATTTTGTCAAGGATGAAATGCTAAAAGGTATTGGCACCTCAAGAGAACAACCTTGAATGTGCCAGTAACCCCAAAAAGAAAATTAGGAATACAGTATATACAACAAATACAGTAAGAAAGAGGAATTTGGATCGTGTGCAGATGAAAATGCATGCAATAGTGCGGTTTTCGAGTTCAGGACCGTTGTCCAATCAAGATGGGACAATCCATATTTGAAGAACACTTTTTGATTTTTTAATACTAAATTCCGATTTTGAAATCTGAACCACCCAATTTAGATCAGATGGCTCCGAGCTGTTGACTACATGGCTGCATGCATATTTTGACCGCACCAAAACCTAATCCAAGAAACAACTGTGTAGGAAGTTTACAGCTTTTCGGTCAATGCCCATTTAGAAATGAAATCAGGTATCTTCCCAGAGAAATTATTGTCACATATCCTCCTAAAATTCCATTTGATAAGTCAGTTAGCAAAGCAATATCAAAATTTAAACTGAAACACCAATAAAATAACACATTAATCAACTGAGCTTCAAATGTATAATTTTATAAGCTCACTAGCCAATATTTTCAGTTTATCATATTCATATGGTAATCATGTGCTAGAAGATGCCAAATTTTGTTGGTTCAATATTGATTTTACTGGTGATTATAGATAAATTAGATGGATTAGGAAGCAAATACTTACAAATCAGTCAAGTTAATCAACTTGGAAAGTGTGGATGGCAATGCTCCTGTGAATCCATTGGATGACAGAACACTAAACAAACATGATTCATTGTTAAACACTAGAGAATAATATGTTAAGAGGAAATAGAAGCAGAGATTACAATTCCAATAAGCAGACAAAGAAGCTCAGAAGAGGAATTACAGTTTTTCTAAATATAGTTTCCAATATTTGTTGGAATGAATCCTGAAAATAGCGTTCCTTCTATACTCCTGTAACAATTACAAATATAGGTTATATAAACAAATCAGTACGCATAAATTGGATATTATACTAGGCTAGCTATCCTGGAACTAGGGTTTTAAAAATTGGTTTGTAATCGCAATTAAGGCTGCAATATCATGGTTTTATTTTGTCTCCATGACTATAAAACGAATAGAAGTGAGGCCGCATCAGCAGTATTTGACTGTAATTCTCCATCAAGGATGGCGGTGTGACTATAATTGTGCCTTGCCTTGAACACCTTCCTTTAGGTGAAAACAAAATGTATTGGAAGAGGTAAACACTATCCCAAGATAATCCTTGTATATTTTGAGTTTCTTCTATAATTCTTTGGATTTGTCACTATGGTGAGTGACAAATATGATCAAGAAATCAGAAGAAGTGGTAAAGTGATGATGAAATCAGAAGAAGCTCTGGACAGAGCAAAAGAGCGTACCTCCAGGCCAAGAAGCACTGGAGAGAGCCGTGAAACTTAGGGTTTCAAGCGAAGATGCTTGAATAGTGCGTTTCAAAGATGGATTCTGGACAGATGCTTGACGATGTGCGAAGATGCTTGACGATGTGCGAAGATGATTGATGTTTTGTTTGCGAAGATGGATTCTGAACCTAGCTTGATGATGTGCGAAGATGATTGATGCTTGACGCTGTGCGAAGAGTGTTTGATGCTTGACGATGTGCGAAGATGCTTGACGATGGATTCTGAACCTAGCTTGAGTGTTTGTGCGAGGGAAGGAACGGAGAGGATTCTGAATCTAGCAGAGAGTTCGCAAATAGTGCGTGAAAGGGTTGAGACCAAGTGTTTGTGCGAGAGATTGATTAAAATGGGTTTCGACATTTAGCATCGAGTCTTTTAACAGCCGATGCTAAATGTACCTGAATTGGACATTTAACATCGGTTGTTTTTTTAACAACCGATGTTAAATGTCCAATTCAGGTACATTTAGCATCGGCTGTTAAAAGACCTGATGCTAAAAGTCTAACGTGAACTTAAATTTTTGCTCTTAATTTCAAAAATGCCACCGGTGACACATTTAGCATCGCGTGTTCAAATAACCAATCTTAAATGGTGCTTTTTAATGTCAAATTTGCACTAGTGAAAGAGTGTTTGATCTTGGTTCAACACAAAATTCTTCACCCCTATACCACCATCCTTCTTGGGTCTGCACACCTTGTCGCAAGACACCCGGTGTGTGTCTTTTAGTCACATACTACATGGCTTCATTAAGTGTTCTTATTTCAAAGATCTTACACCATTGACTAATAAATGTGGCAATGTTCACTCTATGGGTTTATTTTCAAATATCTAAGTTTAAACAATATTAGTTCAAGAGTCCTAGGCCTTTTAATGAATTCTTCCCATATTGATCCTTGAATCAACACCCAAACCCTTTCAGCATTTACTTACAAATGCTTAATCTATGTTGATCATTCTAAATTCATGCTTGAAAATAAAAACACGCAAGGTTCAAAAGTGCTAAAGAAACATTATAGACATTATTAAAACCATTAAAGATCCATTACAAAATTCAAAGTATTCTAACATAAAGTATTTAAATTATGATGAGCACAAAAACAAAGTAAACATAATAGGTTCCAGAAAATAGAGTGTTGGCACTGAAACCCAGAAAATGAACTAGTTAGAAAATAATATTGTAAATAGACTCCGACTCTATCAAAATGGAAGAATAACAACGTGGTTTCCTAGCTTCTGGAACATCCAAGCAATTAGCTCAAAATATGCTCTTAACACCCAGTTAGGCACTGGTTCTTCAAAAAAATTTCTGTGGAGTGTGCGGCGATTGGAGGAAGATTAAATTAACGAAATGTAAATAACTCTTGTTTCTATGAGTTATAACAGCTTTTTCAGAGATACTCGTGTAATAAGGTGTAATGTACCCATACAAAATTAATATATCGTTGAAAACTTAACTCGTGTTAGTATTAACCTTTTTTGAAATGTTAAAATGCCAATTAGAATGAAAACAGATGAATTTGGGGTCACTTGCGAGGAAAAAATAATGCAACTAAATTTCACAAGATGATTAGGACTAGTTCCAAAACTTTACCTTGTTTGCATGTATGTTGATTTATATATTTTGTAAATATAAGAAATATAGGTATTTTGTGTGAACATTACAAATTATCTTTGAAAGCAATATTAAGATATAAAATAATTTTATACATAGAGAAATTATTTAAGGGAGAGGTTGTTCAGTTACCTTTGTAAATTTGTGTGCTTCCTCATTGTTCCTCAAGAATCTATTGAGGAAGATAAGGAAGCAGAGCAGGATCACGTCAATCAAATGAATTTAGCTCTTGTTTTTTGTGTTGGCTGAACCCCAAGAGTTCCCCCAAACACTTCATTAAAGAAGGACTATCATTTCTAATCATGAAGCGTTCAGAGAAACTATAAGGGACAGTCAACAAATAATTAATCTCCTAAACATGCTTTACTACTTACTAACTCCATGTCTTGTGTAGGCTAAACAAATGAGTAGCATGTATATATAGTATTGAGATTGTGTTCAAAGGACAAATAATAATAAGATGAAAAGTCGTGTGGCCATATGCATGTAGTCTTCTAGTATTGAATATAGTCAGGATTTATGGCAAGAATGGGAATGAAAGAAAGCTTCTAATTTTAGTATAAGAACATTCTTATTGTATCAGCATCATATCTCTAAGACCCGCAAGCTGTAAAGGTTGCAGACTTTCACGTATTAGATTCCATTTAACACTTTTATCTTTGCATCACAAAAGCTATAAAAGAGGACATATATCAAAAACATAATAGAATAGAATAGAATAGAATGTGGCTACTCGATATCTTCTGTGCCTGTCTTGGTCTCAATTCCCTTTTGTCCAATGTTATGCCTAGGTTCATTTCTTTGCAATTTGCATCTTTTTTTTTTGAGATTTGCAATTTGCATCTTTACCTTTTCATGCAGAAGGCCAAATTTACTAGGCCAGTGCAAAGATCATATATAACTCATTATATATGTACATAACAATATATATAGAGTATCTTATTCTTAAATACATGAATACATCACGTGTCACCTAGTGTTCTCTCAAACTCTTCATCGACTAGGCCTTTTAAGCTATTTTCTTTTATGTGTTTGGGGGAACCCTCAGTGGTATTTTATATGATTATAAAAGTAATTAAAACATTATTATTTCATCCAATTATATCCACATGTTCTTTAGAGTTTGAACTACGATCTCCACTTTGGATTATTCATGTAGACATTTGCTCATTGCAGACTTAGTTTTTTGAGATAAGTCAAAATTGCATTAAGAAAGGTACAAGGGGTACCCCAATCCTTTTACATATCAGAAACACAATGATAAACAATCATAGGGACTAATACACCAATATTTAAAATTGATTTGTAATGAACTACCCACCCTATTAGAGGACCAACTCCATGATAAAGCTTTAACATGATACACCATTTGTGATACGGCTATGGTACCTCCTCTAAAAATGATCCTATTTCGGTTTGTCCAAATGACCCATACAGCTGCTACCCAAATTAGGAATCTGAACTTCTTATTTTTTTACCGTCACAGGACCATGAAGCCTGAAGTGATCCCAGCCGCTTGTAAAGTGTCCACCTTTTAAACCGGACCAATCTTCAATAATTTTCGACATCTGATCCAAAATGCAGCAAGTGAAAAACAGGTGATTTGCACACTTTTCAGTCCGAAAGCACTGCACACGCGTAGATCTTGTGTTGAACGCCACTATACCACGCTATTGGAGAGCGACGCGAGTTGGCAGTCTATCCAATAATACTCTCCAAGCATGCACAACATATTTAGATATGGAGCTGATGTCTTCCACAGTTTCTTAATGATCCTATTTCGGTTTGTGATACAGCTATGGTACCTCCTCTAAAAATGATCCTATTCCGGTTTGTCCAAATGGCCCATACAACTGGAGTATTTAATTCATCTAAGTCAACATTCATTCCCACTAGGAAACTTTTATGGAAGTTAACACGTAGTCCGGATGCCATCTCGAACACCCTAAGCATCGCTTTCAAACACCACAAGTTCTCCCGAGTATTCTTGCTCATAAATATTGTATCATCCGCGCAGTTTGAAAAACTGGAAATGACAGTTCAGTGTCGAATGATATTTTCTCAAAAAAACCACACTCTATACTTTTCTTAATCAACCCGGTGAGTCCCTCCGCCACAATGAGGAATAGGAAGGTAGCAAGAGGGTCTCATTGCAGACTTAGTTGAGTGTCAATTAGTCAACTTACCTGGGTTTTCATCATTTATGTTTATCTTTAGCAAATAATTTCTAGTGAACTAACACTAAACTAGGTGTGTCATAATATAACGTTTAATTAGATGAAAACCACTACCTATGATTTTTACTTTTGTGGCGGTATGCTTGGATTAGATCCAGAAAGAAAATAGAGACACTATGTTTTAAAAACACACACTTTGATTTCTATTACTTTGATTGATAAGGATACATTCATTGAGTCATTGTGCAAGAATGAGGTCACATTTCTTCAAGTTCTATCCAACAAAGCTGCAAAAAAGATTTACAAAATGTTTGTTGATTGGTTTGGTTTTTTTTTTTTGATAATCAAAAGAATTTATTAAAAGGGGGGCACAAGGGGTGCCTTAACCCATGTACAATCAATCTCAAAGTAAGTTCAGACACATCAAAGGATTATTGTTCCATACCTCAATCTCTACCCGCCCTGTGTCTACAAATCTATTAGCCATCCACCCCCAAGTTAGCCCTTTTACATGAAGTAGCATTTGATCTAAATTTGGAACCTCTCCTCTAAAGACTACTCGGTTACGGTTCACCCATATAACCCACACTACCGCTACCCAAACCAAGAAACGAATTCTTCTATTCTTCTTCCTTCCAAGAGCAATCTTATGTTTCGTCAAATGATCCCATGCTCCGATGTTTTCTACTTGTTGTATCCCAAGCCAAACAAAAGTTTCTTTCCACAATTTGTCGGAAACTATACAAAAAAACAGATGGCTCGAGTCTTCATCATATCTAAAACAAAGCTCACAACAAGGGCTCGGTTGGAAATTAATAATACCTCTCTGCTTTAGTAACAATCTTGTGGGCAATCTATCTAGTAAAACTCGCCAACCGTGAACCAGAAATTTTGACGGGGCAGCAGTCAACCAGAATTTTTTCATGAGTTTCCTTTCGTCCTCCCCTAATGCTGAAGTCTCGCTGCACTTGATCGGGCTGTTGTATGCTGATCGGACAGTATACTGCAGTGAAGAATCAGCTAACCAGCGCCACTGATCAGGGCTGTTACGGACCAGAGCTTTCTGCTGCACTATGTCCAGCAGCTGTCCGAGCTCCCCCACCTCTTCCTCTGACAGTTCTCGTCGCCATTGCAGCTTCCACCGCCAAATGCAATCCACCCAGGCACCGTTCGCTGCAACTGTTACAGCAGAACTATCGGCCACAGCTGCTAAAAGAGGGAACAAATCCTTCAAATTCCATGGACAACACCAACAATCCTCCCAAAAATTAACTTCCGTCCCATTTCCAATCTTCAACTTTATAGAGTCCTTGAACCAATTCTTCCCGTATGGTACACATTCATCAATTAAATTTAAATCTTTCCACCACACCGATTGTTGAGATTTTCTTAAGACTCCGTTTTTACCATACAAATAATCCAATAAACCACTCCATACATTATTCTTTTCCGCAAGCATCTTCCACCTCCATTTGCCCAAAAGGGCAAGATTAAAAATCTCCATATTTCTTATTCCAAGCCCACCCATATCTTTTGGCAAACAAACTCTACTCCACCTCACCCATGCCATCTTTTTAGATTCCTCATTCCCCCCCCCCAAAGAAAGTTACGTTAAATTTTCACCATTTCTCTAATCACGTTCTTAGGGGCCTTGAAAAATGAAAAATAGTACAACGGAAGGCTAGCAAGCACCGAATTAATTAGAGTAATTCTTCCCCCAATAGACTATTGTCTACTCCTCCATACCGACAATCTATTCTTCATTTTGTTAATCACCGGATTCCACACACTAGCATAGCGAGGATTAGCCCCACCGGAACTCCTAGAAATTTTAAAGGTGTTTCCCCCATTTTGCAAAACAAGAATTTGGCTCCTAATTTTAACTCCTCTTCCTCCATGCTTACTCCTATTAGATTGCTTTTGAAGAAATTCACCTTTAGACCCGAAACAAGTTCAAAGATTCTCAACACCGCCTTTAGTCCCCACAAATTCTCTCTCGAGTTCTTGCACAAAAATAGAGTATCATCCGCAAATTGTAAAATCGGAAATGATACCTCCCCACCCACCGGAAATGCTTCTAATAATCCTTGGTTCGTACAATTGTTCACCAACCCCGTGAGTCCTTCCGCTACCAAAAGAAAAAGGAATGGTGCAGGCGGATCTCCTTGCTTTAGCCCCCTCTCCATAAGAAACTCCCCGGTTGGACTTCCATTAACCAACACCGACACATGCCCCGTGAAGATACAAGCCTTCATCCACGACCTCCACTTCTCACAAAACCCAGTCCTTTCTAACATATAGTCCAAAAAATTCCAAGACACCGAATCATACGCCTTTTCAAAGTCCACTTTGAAAAGAAGCAAAGGTTTCCTCTTCTTCTTGGCAAAGTTTATCACCTCATGTGCAACCAACACTCCATCTAAGATTTGTCTTCCTTTTAGAAACACCGTTTGGGACTTGGAAATAATGTCGGGTAGAACACCTTTGATTCTCAAAGCCAAAATCTTTGATATAATCTTGTACATGCTTCCTGTAACACCCCTTTTTCTACTCGGTAATTATTTAATAAAATCAGTTACAAAAATTTATTTCATATTTCGAAAAGAGATGTCACACATTCATCGTTAAATAAAACGTCTCATACGATATAAATAACTTTGTCAAAAATACATCACCACGCAGCGGAAATAGAAATAAGATTCAAAACAATAAAATCTTGACGTCCTGAATGGACTCCAAACAATTAAAATGCAACAACCAAAGTTTAGCGTTTATCCCCCCCTTGAGTGTTACACATCAAAGCAAAGGACACCGACGACACCGACTCAGAATAGCGAAGGTACCTAAGCCTTCACTCGCAATCACCTGCACGTTACCGCATAGGGGTAACATTCAAACAGAATGGGTGAGATATCTTCAATATAATAGCTTAAAATGATAGGAATTATGCTAGAATATGACAACTATATCTACCACTCCACTACACACATCAAATTATAAACATACGTCAAATTATAAACATTACAACCATTCACCAAATGTCATGACAATGCATGAATGCAACCCACACCAACGGGCATATGCATGTGGTACCAAAATGTGCCTGTAAATAAAGGCGTCACCAAAATTGAGAGCTTTCACACCCGGCTCACCAATTCACCAAAAATTGAGCTTTCACACCAGGCTCACTAGTTTTAGAAAATTTGAGCTTTCACACCTAGCTCCAAGACCAAAGGCCTTCACCAAAATAAATGCACATGTTGTATGCGACACCATGAATGCACACAGACAATCACCATAATTTAGTCACAACGTGACACACCAAAATTAATCACCGAATATCACCAAAATTGGGCTTTCACACCTAGCCACAACGACACCGAAACACCAAGACTACCCGACACAACGGAACACCAAAATTTGGAGCCTTCACACCTAGCTCACACAACACCAAGGTTTGAGCACACCTAGCTCAAACGGCACCAAGACACCAAGATGACAGCAGTTTTCCAAAACATTTGAGACACGAGGATTTTTCACAACACCGGAGACAAGCGACAATTTTCCAAACATTTGAGACATGACAATTTTCTTTTTAAAACATCACCATTTAACGACTACACCAACGGTTAACAATTTTCCAGAAAAATGGACCACTTTGCCTCAAATTAGAATATTCAGCTAGGCCTCTGAATAAGCTTTCCAAAACATTTTGAAACGTCTAAATCGGACTCCCGAGTCAAAAGATATGTCAAAAACAAAACCGGGAAAAAATTGAGGAACATCCTGAAAATGGCGCCCAGTGCCTGGGCGCCTAGCAGGCAACATGCTGGAAACTGGCCAGCAACAGAAACTGGCGCCCTTGGCGCCCAGGCAACACAAAAAAAACGCAACATGGCAGGATATGGCCAATTCTACGAAGAAGATTCACAATCACAAATCGTAAATAATCCTAAGAGTGATCAATTCTACGAAGAAAGCATTTAAAACAGAGAGTGAAACATAAACACATAAGAGTCATTCAATTAAAGAAGATTCAAATCAAATGCACAGAGGCATCATTAAAATCTTCTCATTCCAAACAACATGTTTCGCTAGACATAGCAATAAAACAGAACACAAGAGATCTAACCACTAAAGGGAGAAGATTACAATAATATTGATGGTCTAAGGATTTCTTTCCAAGCTTGAATCATCAACAGTTGTTAACAGAAAGTGAATCCAAGCCATATCGAGCTCCAAACCATGTCCCAAGGCTGTCTCCAAACCATAATGACCTAAAATTCATGTTTACAGGCTAAAATAGCATCAGAGTAAAGGACCCGCCGCTTGGAGAGCTCCATGGGTCGCCTGGCCACCTGAATACACACTCTACCAGTACACTTCACTGTTGCCGAACAACCCAATAGAAAAACAACACCATTGTCTGTCGAGCTTCCTCATCGTATGGAGAGTTGACTCCATAAACAAGAATATTTAGCTATAGCATCATCGTCTGGCAAACTCCCTGCATACCTAAGTGATGAGACACACAAAATAGAAGGATTAAGAGTACCAAGTATCCCAAAAACACTGAATTAACAACCAATCGAAGTCTATGAACTCATGATTGAAAACAATGCTATTGTGCTTCTAAAACTACCTATTTTGAAATATAATTATGGAAAACTAAAGAATAAAGATCAAATGTCATAAACAATGATTTTCTACTCCAAAAACTAGTCATATATCAACGACCCAATGCAATGTGCTCAAAAGAATTAAATCGATAACAACTACTAAATCTCATAAACAACTCTCCACACACAAGTTTATACACATAAGCACGACCATAAAGAAACAAAAGAAGAAAAAAACCTTACTTAAGGAGTTTTCCTTCCACACTCATACTTTTTTTGCCTTGGATCTTATTTGCTAACTTGTTGTCCGTTCTCAACGCAAGATTGTCTAAGTTTGGATGATAAAATGCTTGCCCTTAGGTAAGGTTTGGCCTACAGCCTCAATTTAGGGTTCCAAATTTCTAAACTATTCCTCCTCTTGAATACTTGTTCAAGAGATGAAAACTACGATTTTTAAACTACTAGATTCTAATAAATTATCTTAAGTGCTTTCTTCGTAAAGGCTTTGGGTTTTTCAACTAAATTTTCAAAAAACTATTTACGTAATCTTTTTCCTTGCGCATGGAGTTGGTTCAAAGCTCGGAAGGGAAGAATATGTAGGGTTGAATGGTCGGATTGGCTTGTTTGCCCGTTGGGTTGTTTTTGTTTTTTGTAATTTCCAATTCGCTGTGTTATAATTCTCTCAAGTAAGATCTAGAAGGGGGAGAAGCAGTGGGTTAGTTTCGTTTCTTCTCACTGTTGTGCAATTTTGTGCATAAGGTACTCTTTTTCCTTCTTGAGTCTTTTTCCCAAAGGGTTTTAGCTCAGGGAGGTTTTGAGGAGGCCCTCCCCCTTTCCTTTCTCTCTCTCTTTCCATTGTATGGGTTGGGCACCCCTTGTGCTCCCTTCAATGAAAGTATTGCTTATCTAAAGAAAAAAATCTTTTTCGTAAGTTAAAACCTCCAAACCCTAACATAAATATGAAACTTTTCATGGCATTAACCCTAAGTATCACACCCTATTTTATAATAGACAATCATCTATAAAAACTACTCCCACATTTTAGAATAATGTTAGTGGGAGCTGAAGTTGAACGTAACTAGTTTGAATATTGAAACTTAACCTTTTTCCTAATAGAGAAAATGTAGTGTACGTAGACAGAGACATTAGTTATTTATTGCAAAGATATGTGAGGAATCAGAAAAGTGAAATCCTTAGTAGATGTTATCAAAGATATGATTTGTGATGCATAATAGAGTACATTGAGTCTAGGAGGGAGACATTTTCATGTTTTATATTGAGTTTAAACTCTAACTAACACTTGTATAGGAAACAAATGCTAAAACAGATAACACATTCCTAAACAAATGCTCTGGGAATATGTACATCCAATAATGGCAAAGTGCTATGAAGGGTACCGTGGCGTCTGAGTGCAAAGCAGAAGTGTGTTTGGCTTTTAGTGGCTTACCACATGGCTTCATTAAGAGTCCCTATTCCAAAGGTCTCATAAATTCACCACTTACTATTAAATGTGGCTAAGTTCACCCTATGGCTTTATTGTCCTATATCTAGATTTAAACAATACTAGTTCAAGTGTCTTTTAATTAATTCTTCCCATTTTAATCATTAAATCAACATTAAAACCCTTTTAGCATTTACATATAAGTGCTTAATCTAAGTTGATTAAGCTAAAATCAAGCTTGGAAATAATAACACGCAAGGATCAAAAGTGCTAAAAAAACATCATAGACAATAAAACCATTAAAGATCCATTACAAATTCAAAGTATTCTAACATAAAGTATTTAACTCATAATGAGTAGAAAAGCAAAAAGAAACATAAAAGGTGCTATAAAATAGATTGTTGGCATTGAAACTACAACAAGAGAAGAGACTAGCTAGGAAATAATACCGTAAAAAACCTCCAACTACTTCAAGATGGAGGAATAACAATATATGTGCTTGCCTAGCTACTGGAACATCCAAACAAGAAGCTCAAAATGTGCTCTTAACACCCCGTTAGCCACTAGTTCTTCAACAACCTTTCTATTGGGTGTGTGGCCATGGGAGGAAGAAAAGGAAATTCTATGCCTAGTTTTTTAACCTAATTTTCAGCCTACCCTAATGTTGTAAAATTAGCCCCTTGGCAGCAGGTGTTTACGTGGATGGATGTAGCAGCAATTGTCGAGGAGGATCTGCATGCTCATTTTGTGGCTTTCGGGAAATTGATCAAAGGAAAGAAACAGAAACGTGTTAAGCAACTAATTTGGTTGGTGGTTATATGGAACATTTGGTTGACTCGAAATAGAGTTATTTTCAAAGGAGAGACAGCTTCAATTCCATTTCTGTTTTCGGGTATCAAGGATTGTGCGTGGGGTTGGTTCAAGGCTAGACAAGGAAGGGCTTGTGGGGCTGGGTGGTTGGATTGTTATAATTTCCCGTTGGGTTTGTTTGTCCTCATTGTAACTTCCTACTTGTAATAGCTATGTACTCTATGCTGTAGTCGGGATACTCTTTTTCCCTCCGTGTCTTTTTCCCACTGGGTTTTGGCCATCGGAGGTTTTAAAGAGGCCCCTAGGTGTAGGGGATTGGTGCACCCCTTGTGCGCCCATTAATACAATTGCTTATCTAAAAAAAAACTGAGCAAGTGTCCATTGCATAGGGCACACTCCCTTATAGCTTTTTGTGTTTTTGTGCACGTTTAGGACACTTGTCTTTATCCAAAAATATATTTTCAAGGCAAGGAGGTGATCCTAAGCACTGAACAAACTACTACTCCCTCCAATACAGAATATAAGCAAAAACTGATCAACATTGATGTATCTGGTTCAAAATTTGGACCAGATACATCAACTTCTATTGACCAGTTTTTTCTTATATTCTGTAACGGAGTAGTACGTCAGAAAACTCCCTATCAGGACAAGACCACACACACTTTTATGTCGAGCTCATTATTTTTGTCTCTCATATTTTGCTAGAGCCAAAGCATGTGCCATAACACTGAAGTTAGCAGTGTAATTTCCCTGCACACATGTTAGAACACACATTAAATCCACAAAAATGAGCACATTATTAAATCCACAAAAATGAGCACACAAGTGCTCAAATAGGCTCAAAGCTGGGTAACAACAACAAGTCTCTATTAACAATTATTTTTCCCAATTTTTTTATATTAAGACACTCTTATACTTGCAAAGATTAAGATAATGAAATGCAAATAAGTCTTCTTTCTAATAGTTACGCTCTGTTTGGCAATGACAATCCACTGGCTTATAGCGGATGAACCTTTGTGTAAGTGTTTGGCATGGGTGGCTTATAACATTTTTTAGTAGCTTATAGCGTTTTTTTGAAACGCTACTTGAAGTATTTTTTTTTCTCTCATTTTTACCCTTGTTACTTTAACTAAATTTCTTATTTATCCTCAAATAAATTATTATTCTCTCTCATATTTAAACATTAATTACAAAATGTCTATTTATATCATTTTATATTTATAAGCTAGTTCAACCGCTAATTTTATCAAACATTTTAAATTCACTCCGCTAGCTTATCCGCTATTCGCTATCCGCTATCAGCTCATCCGCTATAAGCTAGCTTATCCGCTACACATTTGCCAAACAGAGCCTTAACAAAGCTTCTTCGGAGAAGCATTATCAGAGTTCACTACAAAAAACAGTGTATTAGCGACGGATTTTTCCCTCGGTAATTGCTGTTTTTCCCTCGCTAACAGCAATTAGCGACAGACAGGTTCTGTCACTAAAAACCTTGATGCTAAGGTTTAGCGAGGGAAATTTCTTCGCTAAATCCGTTGCTAATATAAGCCACGTGTCAGATTCTGATTCATCAAATTTAGCGAGGGAAATCCATCACCCTTTTCCATCAACAACACACAATAACAACATCAAATATAGTCGTCTAACCTAGGGTTCTTCAAACATCAAAACAATAATTTAACACAATTTCAATTTCAAAATTAACATACACTTGTCAACAATTATCAATTCTAATTACTCACTTGTCAAAACACTTATCAACAATTAACAACTGTAACAAACATACACTTCAATTTTCAATTAACATCTCCAACAACATACACTTTTCATATATTATTCAATTACATTTTTCAGTTTCAATTCAATTCCAATTACGCTTTTCAATTACACATTTCTAATCAACCACTACAAGAATAAGCATGATTTCCCAATTCTAAACACTATCTTAAACACATACAACCACTACAAGAATAAGCATGATTTCCCACGAAATTTTTTGATGAAAACATTCTGTTGCTATTTGTGACCAAATTCCTGTGGCAATTGCTGAGGAAAAAAGGCGCTAAAATTCCCGCTTAGGTTTCTGACTAATTCGTATTTCGTCACTAATTTCTAACGGATATATCCGTCAAAATGCCTTAAAAGAAAACATCTTCCATCGAACCCACTCATTTCACGTTGGAAACAAAACTCATTTTCTCCCTCACTCTCTCCTCCCTCTACCCTCCTCCGCCGTAAAACCTTGCTCCATGGCCACGAAGATAGCCATATTTCTCCCTCTCCCTGCGGCTTCCACTCTCCCTCTTCTCGCACCTCCACCATTTTCTTCTCCACCGTTTACCGCTGTATCTCCGTCGTTTCTGCTCTTCTTCTTCTCCGCCGCAACCATGTTCTACTCAAGTATTTTCTATTATTTTCCTTAATTTGTCCCTAATTTCACTGATTTCCTAAACCCTAAATGTCCATTTTTTTTGGAAACGAAACCCTAACCCTCTTCCCTTCCAATCTGTTGCAGCATCAAACCACTGAGAACCCTAGGTTCTCTTAGTATTACTCTCTCAGTGATTTCAGGGTAGTATTGATATTGATTTCTGACTTTATTGGTTTGTTGGTATTGATATCTGGGTTTTTGCTTGAATGTTAATCTGTTATGTATTGGTTTTTGGATAAATTTGTTATAGAATAGAATCTCATCTGTTAAAGAGAACCCATCTTACATGACAAAAGTCCATATATTTGAAAGTTTTTGGAAAGTTCTTCGGAGAGTGTTTTATTTACGTTCACCTAGTCTAGTGTGTTACATCAAAACCACTGTATGGTTAATGACTTGTTTTTTATAGTCTCACTCACTGTATGGTTTCCTAGTATAAGTTCATTAATCTCAATTGTGTTACCCCATTTGGGCATGTATTTTGCGACCTTGTTCTGCTTGATTGATCATTATTGTTTACAAAGCTGAACCAATTACCGAACCTACTGTAACTAAGATCAATATAGCTGAGCCTCCATAAATTCCACCTATTGTTAATGTATTTTGTTTATCTTTGTTGAATTTTGAATAGAATTAATGGGTGAAGATTTTTTTGGGCTATTAGAGGTGGTGGGGCTGCTAGTTTTGGTGTTATAGTTATATTATCATATACTATTAAATTAGTTCAAGTTATTGT
This sequence comes from Astragalus membranaceus, assembly GCA_039519185.1. NCBI lineage: Eukaryota > Viridiplantae > Streptophyta > Magnoliopsida > Fabales > Fabaceae > Astragalus > Astragalus membranaceus. Next base: position 49,901,919 of record CM076849.1, read on the forward strand.
AATTGTAACTATTTTCAGAAACTATCACATGGAGGACTCATTATTGGGAAGAAACTAATATGTATTTCAAATGTCACAATTGCGTAATTCATGGATTATGCTTTAAAAAAAGTAGCGGGTTAAAGGAAACAGAAATTTTGATCAAATTATGTTTAGGTAATCTGTGTGTTTATTTTGGTGTATGATTCGAACTATGTTGTTTTGAAATCATTTGGTATTTGATTCGATTAAATATGTAGCTTTTTAGTTGCTAGAAGTGGTTGATTTTGTTTTTATTTCAAAATGAAGTTAACCCTCTCATTGAGTATCGATTTGAATTGAGCATAGTTTGAATTGATTAATGATTTGTATTGAGCATAGTTTTAATTGAGTATTGGTTTGCATAGTTTAAATAAAGTTGACTTGTGCAATTTTTTAAAATTTTCGTCTCACAATTAATAGGTGTCAGAATTGTAGTCTACGAGATTGACATGTATTGTCTCTCTAGATGGACATCCATCGTTTAAATTCATCTCTCTCTCTCTCTTTCTCGATGGACATCCATCATTCTCTCTCTGATATATCGGCAATTTTAAATGAGCATAATGGAATTTCCTCCTTCGCACCGCCTTTGGATGTATGATAGGTTGTATCCAAAAAGAGTGGCTTTGAAACAATCTTTTGTAGATGGCATATGGGAGAGATGGTGAACAAATTGGCTTGATGCAGAACATGGTTTGTGACGGTCTTGGGGTAAATGTGTCATTCGAGGAGCAGCAGTACGATAACATGGATGAACTTCCGAATGAGGAGGCACAAATATTTTATAATCTGTTGTTAGATGCAAACAAGCCACTGTTTGAAGGGTCATCAAACTCAAAGTTATAGATTTGTGCGAAGCTTTTAACTCTCAAATGGTTTTGTAATACTTCTGAGGTGGGAATGGACTTGATATGTGATATGATGTCAGTTGTGACACCTATGAATGAAAATTTGCCAAAGACTTTTTATGAGGCTAAAAGGTTAGTTTCTAAGTTGGGATTGAAAGCTAGAAAGATCGATTGTTGTCCAAAAGATCACATCTTGTATTATGATAATGAGATTGGGAAAAAGGATGCTGCGCTACTTGAATGCAAATTTTGTAATGCGCCGAGGTATCGTGCTCGCAAAAGGGGGACTAGTAGTAAGAGTAAACCAGTTCTGGTGAAGTCAATGTTCTACTTGCCAATAATTCCAAGATTGTAGAGAATGTTTGCATCTGAGCAAACTGCAGGGAAAATGACGTGGCATTTTGAGAATAGATGTCCCGGCGTGTTGCACCATCTGTCAGATGGGGAAGTATGGAGACACTTTGATCTGGTACAACCTGATTTTGACGCGGTTCCACGAAACGTACAACTTGGGTTATGCTCTGATGGTTTTATGCCATATATCCAAGCATCGGCTTCTCCATATTCTTGCTGGCCCGTTATTGTAACCCCGTACAACCCTTCCCCTGAGATGTGTATGACTAAACCTTACATGTTTTTGACTTGTCTGATATATGACCTAAAAAACCCAAAAGCAGGCATTGACATATATTTAGAACCACTAATCGATGATGCATACAAAGGCATTTACCTTGAAACACGGGGGTAAAAGTTCTTGGTTTGACTCGCATCGTAGGTTTTTACGACACGATAATGCATTTAGAAGCAACAAGAACGCATTGAAGAAGTTGGTTGAAAAGGATGGGCCGCCTCCTCAGTTGACCCTAGACCAGGTTTGGGATAGAGTTAGAGATTTTCCAAAAATCACAGATGATCGCCTTGTTTCTCGAGTTGATGGATATGGACACATGCATAATTGGACAAAGAGGAGTATCTTTTGGGATCTTCCATAATGGAAAGATAATTTATTAAGGCACAATCTTGATGTTATGCACATAGAGAAGAATTTTTTTGACAATATATTTAACACAGTGATGAACATAAAGGGAAAAACGAAGGACAATTATAAGGCGAGATTGGACGTTGCTCTTTATTGCAATCGAAAGGACTTAAATTTGAAACCACAAACTAATGGAAGGATGCTCAAACCCAAAGCATGTTATTCATTAACTCTTGAGCAAACAAATTCAGTTTATCAGTGGATAAAAGAACTCAAAATGCTAGATGGATATTCTTCTAATTTCGCAAGATGTGTTGATGTGAATGAGAGAAGAATTATTGGGTTGAAAAGCCATGATTGTCATGTATTTATGGAATGTTTACTCCCAATTGCATTTAGTTCCTTACCTGCGCATGTTCTAAATCCGCTAACTGAAGTGAGTCAGTTTTTTAAGGATTTGTGTTCTGCATCTTTAAGAGATGTTGACCTTGTTAGAATGCAACAAAACATTTCATTAATTCTATATAAGATGGAGAGAATATATCCACCTGGTTTCTGTGATTCTATGGAGCATCTCCCCGTTCATCTAGCATATGAAGCAAGACTTGGGGGACCAGTTCAGTACAGGTGGATGTATCCATTTGAAAGGTATCTTTTGGAGAACTAATTCATATTTTCTACTTGAGGTCAATATAATTTTCCACCTAATCAAGTTGTTTTAAAGATTCATGGGTGATTCTAAACGATCGGTGAAAAACAAGGCGAGGGTTGAAGGATCGATTTGTGCGTCATACCTACACCGCGAAACAACCCACTTTTGCTCACATTATTTCACCAACTTCACATTGAGAAATAAAAGGAATGAAGTGCAAAATGATTGTGTTAGACACCCATTAATGTTATCGGTCTTCAACCAATCTGGTCGCCATTCTGGGAAGGAGTCGACTCATTGGTTAACGGATGCAGACTACAAGTCAGCTCATGTTCATGTGTTGAACAATTGTGCTGAAGTTAAACCATACATTGAGTATGTATATCAATATTTTCATTCAATTAATTGTCCATATATCTGATGGTCCTAGCTCATACAAATGTAAAAGAGTATCACACATTTTTCGTGAATGGCTATAAGTTTCATACCCATTGATGGATGGAAGGCAAAGCAACAATTAACAGTGGAGTTTATGTAAAAGGGGTCAATGAAGGAGGTGAAGGTGATTATTACGGTGTGATCAAACACATTTATGAACTATAGTACAATGATTTAGACTACGCTAAAATCGTAGTGTTGTTTTATTGTGACTGGTTTGATCCGTCAGCTAAAGGCACCAAAATGGATCAAAAGTATAACAGAGTGGACATACGAATGGACAAAAGATATCTAGAGTTTGATCTGTTTATATTGGCACAGAATGTGAGATAAGTGTACTATGTTCTTTACCCATCAACTCAAAGAGACAAGCGAGGTTGGTGTGTCGCAATCAAGACAAAGCCAAGGGGTCGCATTGAAGCAGATGAGGTAGTGGAAGAAGTTCCCTATCAAAAATATTCAGAGATTCCTACGACATCTACCCTTGCACAGACACGCCCAGCACGTGCAAGTTGAGTTAGACAGTTGCATCCTACTGTCATTCCTGATCCACAGTTATCCGGAGTGAGATCATTGTAGAGTCCTCCAACACAGACACAGCAGACCTCTGGAGTTAGGTCCTTGCATACGCCACAGCAGACCCCTGCAGTTAGGTCTCTGCATACGCCACATGTAACAGCCCAGGTCCAACGCATTGGCCACCCCAGCACTGTTACATCACGGTCTTTTTATTGTAACAGCCCAGGTCCAACGCATTAGGCCACCCCAGCACTATTACATCACAGGTCTTCTCTACCCCCCTTGTAGTGGGAGGTGTGTTTAACTTGCACTTATGCCTCAGGTGCAAGGTTCGATTCCCACGGAAGGCAAAAATTCTACAAGGGGGGTAGAGAAGACCGTGATGTAATAGTGCTGGGGTGGCCAATGCGTTGGACCTGGGCTGTTACACCACACCAGACCTCTGGAGTCAGGTCATTACATGTTGGCTCTAGTTCATCGCCACGAGTGACTCCTTCACATACTCCATCTCCACGGGATGTACCTGGTCATAGTTCATCGCCACGAGTGACTCCTCCACCATCACAGAGTCCTCCGTATCGTATGATTCTCGTACCGGGCTTTCGTGCGATACCTACTCCTAACCCTTCGCCAGATGTTGTGCCTACTCCTACCCCTTCACCATCGCCGACATGATTTTTCACATGGAGATGATGTGATATCTGATGATGATCAGATGCATGATGTTGAGGTGGGTGATGATGAGGAGGATGAGGTTGAGTTACCCGACGGGCGACCTATCATTCGTGTTGAGAGTGGAGGGTATGTAAAGTTTTTTATAACTTTTTTCACTGATTGTTTTGTCATATATATATATATATATATATATATATATATATATATATATATATAATGTGTTTCAATCGTTCAATTGTTTTATCTTCTGCAGGTTTCTTCTTTCAAAGGTAGCCGCTTCAGCTATCACAAAGACTATTCGTGAGTTATACCACTATCCATGTGCTACTTGGCGAGAGCTTAATAAGTATGAGCGAACACATTTTTTTAACGCTTTTAGAGTAAGTGTACATTTTAACACATCACAATATTTGTCGTATTTTTTATAACTTGGTAAGTTATTTAATGACCACATTGTCTTGTAAATGTTTTCACAATGCAGAAGAAAGTTAGGATGGCATGAGTCTCAGGAGGCCGCCGTTCAGAATCTTTTTCATAAGAAAGCTGCTACCCGACTCACTAATTTGAAAAGAGGTGTCCGCATACAGAGGAGCCGACCTGATTGGATGGGAGATCTAGTCTATGATCACCTACGAGAGCATCTGAAAAATGAAAAATTCTTGGCTAAGTGTGAGTAGAACAAGAAGAATAGGGCATCGGAAAAAGGAAGAAGCTTGCATACTAGAGGTTCTATCTCTATGTTGCAGCATGCAGAGAGATTGGTATATACCTAAACTTTTATTTTCCTTATGTCATCATAAATAGTTATATTTTACCATTTACAAACTTATGTTATTAATTATTAGACCAAGAAGTGGGGGCAGAAGCCACATGTGGATGAGCTCCATCATCACACCCACATTAGGAGAGGCACAGGTGACTATGTAGAGGAGTGCGCGCATAACTCAGGTATATATATTTCTGTTTTTAGGACAATTTCAATTTGAAAATATTTTTTATCAATGGCTAATTGTAACTTGTGCATTTTATAGGAGCAGTTTCATCGAATGTTCTCTCAGTCAAATATACCAGTCTACCCCGTTGAGTTGGAGAAGTTGAAGCAGTTGTTGTGGGAGGAAGCTGTTTTTTCTTCCTTCACCGACCCATTTCTTGCTTCTCGTTATTTTCATCCAAATTTGATAAATCTGTTGACTTTAGATTCTTAGCTCTCCCCTGCGCTGGTGTTGGACTTGCTAGTTGCTGCCAATAATTAAACATGGTTTTCAATTCCCTCTTTTATGAGTTTGCAACACATTATTCAGAAGCATAATTGATTTTGTAAAGTATATATTGGGGCTAGTTTTATGTTTCTTACAAAATATATCTAGTGGCATTAGAGTTAGGAGAGGTGGGTATGTAACTTGGACTTGCTAGTTGCTGCCAATAATTAAACATGGTTTTCAATTCCCTCTTTTAGGAGTTTTCAAATTTCAACACATTATTCAGGAGCATATAATTGATTTTGTAGTATATATTGGGGCTAGTTTTATGTTGTTTACCAAATATATCTAGTGGCATTAGAGTCTGGAGAGGTGGGTATGTAACCGATTGGCTGCTAAAAACCTTAATTAATGTGCAAAAAACATATTTAAATTTTTAATTAATGTGCAAAATATCGTAGTTTTGAGTTTATGGAACTATTAAATCAACATGCATGGAACTGGTGGATTAAATAATTAGGCTGAAATTGAACTATGTTAGGTTGCCTATTGGTGGATTTCATGTTTGTGGAGCTTCTAATGATTGTGTGTTTCTTATTGGCATATGACTGGAATGTAACTATGTTAGGCTGCATGTTGATATATTTGGCATTGTAGGAAACAAGGCTTTTTGAATCTTTTAGTGTTTCAATGAATAAGTGGATTAAATAGTTTATGACTTGAACTATATTAAGCTGCATGTTGATTTATTTGGCATTGTTTTTTAACTGGGAGAAGTTGAATTTATTTAGTTTGGATTCAATTGGTGGACTGAATTGAATTGGCACGAAAGTTATATTGCAAATGTTGTAGGAATGAATTATCAATGTGTACTGACGAAATTTGTGACCGAATCTTCGTGCGTAACTATATAATTTGTGATGGATTTGCGACGGAAAATTATAGTATTTTAATTGATTTCCCAAAGATTTGTGACGAATTTGAGACGGAGTTTGCGACTACTTTGCGACGGTACTTTGCGAGGGAATTGTGACGAGTTTGCGACGGAAAAATCCGTCAGAAAGTGTTTGTGACGAGCCATTTTGCGACAGAATTTTGTCTGTCAAAAAGTCCGTCAGAAATAAACATTTGCGACGGATTTTCCTTGATTTGTGAAGGATTTGTCCGTCACAAATCAACCAATTTCTTGTATTGAACAACCTTTCAAATTTCACAATCCTAAACACTAATATTAATCTTTCTAACAACAAAAACTTTATTCTATAATAATATACACATTTAAAGCACACATTTCACAACTAAAAACAACTAAACAAAAATCATTCCAAAAAACTAAAAATAAATAAAAACTAACCATTTTGAGTTAAGAATCCAACGGTCTTATGGCGGTCCGTTGACGGTGCGCACTCCGCTGCGGTGGTGAGAAACAAATTTGTGGCCCTGGGTGAGGAAAGAGAGAGAAACGATTAGAGAGAGATAGAGATAAGGTTCAGAGAGAGAGAGGGGGAGAGAGAAGAGTGAGAAGAAACAAACCTTGGTGACATGGACAGTGGTGGCGTGGACGGTGGTGGCGTGGCCGGTGGTGGTGTGGTTGGGTGTGTGTTCGGTTTTGAGAGAGTTTGAGAGAAGAATAGAGAGAGGAAAGAAAGTAAGGAAAGAAAGTGAAGAAAGAAAGAGGGATTTGGTTGTAAAAAATATTTAAAGATTAGCGACGGATCCATACAGAGGGAAATCCGTCGCTAAGTGGCTCCCAGTTCCCAATGGTCTGCAACGGTCAGTGGCACGGTCTCCAATGATTAGCGACATATCCATAGAGAGGTAAATCCGTCGCTAATTAAAAAAAATTCAAATTCCCGCCCTTGGTTATTCTGTCGCTAATGGCTCCTAAATCCTTCACTAATCAACTCCTAAACATCTAAACACTATTCCGTCGCTAATTACGACTAAATCCGTTGCTAATGATGATTTTAGCGACGAACCACGAGTTCGTCGCTAATATCTGTCGCTAATATGTATTTTTTTTTCTAGCGGTTGCTCATGTATAATAAGTTGCAATGTACACAATAAAAAATAAGTATATCATTGAAAACTTAAACCGTGTTAGAATTAATTTTTTTTCTTCGAAATGTTAAAATTCCAATTAGGACCCGTTTGGATAGACCTTATTTTGTGCTTATGCAAAACAACTTATGCAAGTAAATAAGCTTTTATGTATCATTCATAAGCTTGTTAAGGTAGTTTATGGCAAAACAGCTTACGGATAAAAACTTATTTATCTCCATAGATTGTTTTCATAAGCTCAAAAATAAGCTAATTCAAACGGGTCCTTAGTATGAAAACGGAAGGAGTAGAATTTGGGGTCACTTGAGAGGAATAAATAATGCAACTAAATTTCACAAGATGATTTGAACTAGTTCCAAAACTTTACCTAGGAGTTTGCATGTATGTTGATTCACTGATTTTGTAAATATAAGAAATATAGGAATTTTGTGTTAATATTACAAATTATCATTGAAAGCAATATTCAGATATAAAATAATTTTATACATAGAGAAATTATTTAAGAGGGAGCTTGTTCAGATACCTTTGTAAATTTGTGTGCTTCCTCATTGTTCAAGAATCTGTTGAGGACGATATGAAAATAGATGAGGACCCAAGTATTCTCCTAGACACATCAATCAAATGAATTTAGCTCTTGTTTTTGTGTTGGTTGAACCCAAGAGTTCCCCCAAACACTTCATTAAAGAAAGACTATATTTATCATTTCTAATCATGAAGCGTTCAGAGAAACTCTAAGGGACAGTCAACAAATAATTAATCCCCTAAACATGCTTTACTATCTTCATGTCTTGTGTTGGATAAACAATGAGTAGCATGTGTTCAATATATAGTAGAGAGATTGTGTTTAAAGGACTAATAATAAAGGTGGTTTCTGTTCCCATGCGTCTTCTAGTATTGAATATAGTCATGATTTTTGGCAAGAATGGGAATGATAGATGGCTTCTTATTGTAGAATCAGAACATTCTTATTGTAGTAGCATCATATCGCAAAGACAACAACTTGTACTGGTCACATACTTTCACGTATTAGATTCCATATAACACTTTGTATCTTTGCATTTCAAAAGCTTTAAAAAGAGAACATAGCAAAAACATAACAGATATAGAATAGAATGTGGCTACTCAATATCTGTTGTCTTGGTCTCAATTCCCTTTTGTCCAATATTAAGTCTAGGTTCATTTCTTTTCAATTTAAATCTTTACTTTACCTTTCCATGCGGCAGACCAAATTTATTAGGTCAATGCAGCAGAGAGCATAAATAACAGATAATAAATAGTTAGCTTGCACACTCTGTGAAAGACATAATAATAAGAATAATATATATAGAGGATCTTAAATACATGAATATATTAGGTGTCATCCAAAGTTCCCTCAAACTCTTCATCGACTAGGCCCTTTTAAACTATTTTCTTTGAAATGTTTGGGAAGCACGCAATAATAATAGCAATTTAAACATTATTATTTCATACGATTATATCCACATCTTCCTTTTTTCAAAGTAGTGTTTTGACTTGTGAGTTTATACAAGTAGTCCCTTGTCGAGATGGATTTATGTATTTTTTAGAGTTTGAACTTTCCACTTGGGATTATTCTTTGTATACATTTGCTCCTTGTAGACCAAGTAAAAGTGTCGCTAAGCCAACTTACTTGGGTTCTCATTATTTATGTATATCTTTAGCAAATAATTATTAGTGAAACACTAAAGCAAACGTATCATAATATACCGTTTAATTAGACAAAAACCACTTCCTATGAGTTTTCTTCTATAGTCGCTCATCAACAAGATGCTTGGGTCAGGACCAGAAAGAAAAAAGAGACATTATGTTTTAAGAGCATACACACTTTGATTTCTATTTTTTTGAGTGACGATGATACATTAATATGAGCTATTATCTATAATTGAAGGAAAACTAAAGAGATTACACGCAACAAGCCCAGTGTAGTTCATGCAACAAGTCAAATGCAACTTCTCTCTTTTAGCACATGCATCTGTTGAGGCAAATTCCCTTAGAATAGTTTTGATGAAAACAAACCATTTTGACAAGTGGTTAAGTTATATGATCCATTGTGGATCTAATGTGTTTTCTTGAGTGATCTTAAGAACAGGGCATAATCACTCTCATCTCAAGAAGATATCTGCTAAGCAAGAGCATTATCCTAAAAGAAATGCTATAAAGATTCAACTGATTACATATCTAGTGAAGAGATATCAACTATGCATATTAAGAAGAACTTCATGAGAAAAAGCCTACTATGTATCAAGAACACATAATCATATGTCTAAACCAAAGTATGAATGATGATCAATAAGAAGATTATTTCAGTGCATGGATTAAATGCTTCTCAAAACAAGAGAAGATATGTTCTTCAACATTCAACAAGCATTCCTTAATGACTATTGATCGTACCTGATCAATACGATGGGTTGCTGCTGTCTGATGATGTTGCTCGGTCGTTGGAATGAAGGACCGAGTTCTGAGCCGCACGCGGGTGGTACCTGCAAAGGCACTCCAACGCTCAAGTCAGAGGTGCTTCAACGGGCAGGGTCACAGGGTGAGTAAAACGTACCTGAAGCCACATGCTAGTGTGGTATATATACTGTTCACCGCGCAGGCATTTGGCCGTCGCGCATTTATCGGATCTGGCCGCATCTTGCGGAGCAAGTTAGGTATTGGGCCGCGCTGGGCCTGTTGGACGAAATTGGCCTTCGAGCCCACTCCAGAACAACTAAGAAACTCAAATGAGAAAAGCAAATGAACAGATACTCTAAAGTTGAGAAACCTCATTTCATAAGAAGACAATCTTCAGAAGCTTGCAAAGCTCATCCAGAAGGATCCTCCTATGAAAATGATGGTTTTAGCCAGAAGCTTCTCAAAGTGAGAAGCGTAACAATCCTTATACTTAATATGTGAATGAAAAAAGACTTTCAAACTACAATGAGATATCCCTTGAAGCATCTTATGTTTAAGACACATCATGAGCAGAAGCTCTTGCAAATTGACGTTTCTGACGAACTTTCCGACGGACAAAAAGTCGTCGCAAAATCGCTCATCGCAAATCGTTTCCGACGGATTTTTTCGTCGCAAATGACTCCGTCACAAAGTCGTCGGAAATCCATCGCAAATTTACGTCGCAAATCCGTAACAAATGTTCGTCGCAAATTCGTCGCAAAAACACATAACAGAAGATGCAAAATCATTAAGTAAATCAAAACATTCACATACAATAATAAATTCCCCTCTTGAAATTAGAAAAAAAAATAAGAGGCCATATTCATCTTAGTATGTAATCTGTCAAACAACGAACAAAGTATAGGGAGGGAGAGATTGTATGAATTTCTTTGGCATACCTAAGCCATACCTCATTCCAAACTAACAAAAAATAAAAAGTTCTTTGACTACCAAAAAGATTGATCCAGATTTTACTTCAGGGGAGGATCCATCGTAAGATCAAAAAACACTAACTTAATCTCAGCCAGTTGCTGGAACAGATTCAATTCCGGGAACGGGAATTTGTTGTGGTGGTGGAGCAGCTTCACCCCAGTCCCCTGCAGCAACTGCATGATAACACTATATCAACAAAACAAGAATACTAATCTTGAACAAAATTAATTCAATCACACATGCAGCAGTAATTTCTACTTTCTGCCAAATTTTACTTCTAGAATATTAACAAGTGAACAAAATAAACACTGGAAAACTAAGATAAAAATGAACTTAGCAGCCCAGAAACAAATTGCAGAGTAAGGAAAAACACGAATCTAAGCATAAAGGGCAGTGCAAAAAAAAACTAATTCTGAGAAGACCGCAAAAAATGGTGCATTATATATAATGTACCAGTTTCTGGGGCAGCCCAGTTGACTGCGGAGACAGCTGGAATAGGTGTTGGAGCAGCATCAGTCCAAGGTTGGTCAATTGTAGAAGGCCACTGACCATCAGAAGGAATAGCAGAAGCATTGAAGTCAGCAAGAGCATAATCTGGCACAGGAGCATAATCAAAGCAAATAAATCTAAAGTTACTGAATACAAGGGAAATCCAAAGCAAATAAATCATTTATCCCTTTGCTTCCCATCTCTTTTGTCTACACCAATAACATGAACACAGCATTGCATATAAGTCAATCATTCCTAACAGCTACTTTAAACTCTAAATTCTACAAAACAAATTAGCACATACAGATTTTATATAAACAATACAATTCCAAATTCTAAGGCATCAGCTATAGTGAATAGTATCTTCACTCTTCACTTCTTAATCCAAAGCAGAAATTACTAAAATGTGCATCTGACAATACTTACTACTTACTAGCTCATGTCAAATCAGGCTAAAAAAACTAAGCATAAGCAGTAAACATAAACATCACCAGCAGTTCAAGAAAGTAGAACACCGATTAACAAATGGTTTTCCAGTTCCTCAAGCTAATGAAGAAAATGCAGACAGAAGATAATTTGTATCAAAAGAGCACTTCAAAAAATAATCTGCCAGGTCAAGACAGAAAAACAAAACAAAAATAAAAATTATAAAGACATACTACCTTACCAAGTGAACATCTAAATCTAAACATGATATGAACAACAGAAGCTCAGGCTGACTCCAACATTACCTACCATTTTCCTTGAACAAAATTAGCATATCCAAAAAACATATACCAGAAGTGTCAATAACCAAACATGGTGTTGATATGCACCAATCACAAACAACTTATGGCCTAATATTATTGTTTCTACTACTTTCTAGAAACTTACGGCACAAAGAGGCCGCTGAGTCCTTCTTATCCTTCAACCTCCTATGCAGAACCACATCTGTAGCTGCCGATCTGTCAACCCCAATTTCTCCGACAGCTCCACCCTCACTGACTCCGGAGGATAATTATCCACTGATCAAACCAAAAACATTAGAAAATTAACCAAAACAAAGAAAAAAACAATCTTTGAAATAAAAATTTACTGCTTTCTTTTAAAAAGAATCAAAACCAAACACACAGAAACATAAGAAAATTGACAATTGTGAAATTGAAAAGCAAAGGGGTTAGCACATTGCTCTCAGGTTCTCTCCTCTTCCCATTAGGACCAAAAGCAGGCTGAAGATTATAAATGGTTAGCACGTACTCAAATAGCATAAGCAAAAGTTATTAAAGATTGAAACAATAAAACACTTGTGCTGTCCCCTTAATATGTCAAATGCAAGACCACTGTAACCAGTCTGTATAATCGCAATAAAGAGAGGAGAGATTGCACCAGAGAACGATTTGAAAATACGAGTGAATGGTCAAGCGTTAGAAATTACAAGACAGCAAACTATCATAGATTCAAATTTCAATGTGGACCCATCTTTGATATATAATAAATGTGACAGGAAATTTTTCAGATAAACACGATGAATGCCAGAAAGAAATAGACTATAGAGGGAAACATACCATGGGCATCCAGGTAGCCGTAAACCCAGGCGCTGACCAATAGTATAAAACCAGAAGCCCCGATGTTTGCCAAGGAAATCTCCGGTCTCAGCTTCCAGTAGGATACCTTCTTTCTCCCCAATTTGTTTTGCAACAAATTCACTGAATTTTATCTGACTCAAAAAGTGTACAAAGTTAGGATTTTAGAAGAAAACCATCTTCAGGATTTGATTCAAAACAATAACACAACTGTGAACAAAATGATGGCAAAGTTTCAAACATTAAAAAAGAAAATTAGAGAACAGAATATTGGTTTATAGTAGACATTTCCATTAGCATCATTGTTATTTTTATCAGCCTCATACAAAACTGTTAGGAAATCCGCTTTCTCAACACATTGAAATAGATATGGAATAAAAGAGCTGTTCACCACTAATACCTTGCCCAAAAAGCATATTCCCTGGGAATCCTTTCTATCCTTATTTGGGAGATTAAATTTTGTGGCATGCCTACGAACTTCATCCTGCAGAAATTAGAGAGAATGGCCAGATTTACCTACCACATATTTTCGAGGGATTTTTTTGGTCGCTAATACGTTGGTTTCTGACGGAAATTTCCCTCGCTACGTGTTTAGTGCATTTCCCGCTTATATTTCCAACGAAATTTAAATACCTCGCTACTTTTTGAGGGAACTTTCGGTCGGAAACGAATAAATATCCATTGCAAACCGTTTTTCACTTAAAACTAAAATAGCATCTTCATCGACCTCAGTTTCACACTCTCACTTTCACTCTAACTCTAAATCCTCTCTACTCTCTACCACCACCACCGGCTACCACCGCTCTCACCTTCGCATCGCTGGCCACCATTGCTCTCACCTTCGCATCGGTCGCCACCATCGCTCTCACCTTCGCATCGCCGGCCCCCGCTCCTTCTCCTCCTCTTCTTCTTCTATGGTAAGTATTCTATTCTACTTCTTCTCTATTCTCTCCTAATCAGAACCCTAATTTTTGATTTACTAAAAACCCAAATCTTATCTTCCTAATTTTACAGCTTCAATCCAAACCCTAAGCCCCAATACGTAAGAAAACCTTCTTTCCTGAACTCTCCACTGCGTGAAGGTAATGCGCTTCTTCTAATTCACTCTATGTTCCGTGTTTACGTATTTCTCTATTCTGACTTGAGTTTGCTCTGTTTTTGAGTTTCGTATTTCTTCTAATTCAGTCTCTGTTCTGCGTTTCACTTTTCTTTGTTCTCTGTACTAAAAAGTTCTTTCCTTTTTTTATATTTGCTTTGTTTCTGAGTTTTGTATTTCTTTGTTCTATTTCACGATTTATTTGGATTTTGAGTAGTTTTTGTTTTCTAAGTATTAAATATGTTGCCTGCAATTTATATATGTTGTTTGCGATTTAGTGTATATATATATTGCACTTTAGAGGTCAAAATAGCGGGCATACCGCTACCCGCTAAACCGCTTTAGTGTTATTTTGGTCGGTCGCTCCGCTCCGCTTTCTGGGATGGACTACTTAGGGTAAGATTATAGTTGAGTACATTGTAGCTGACATATTTGAATTGTGTGTTAAAATTTCTTTGTTAATTCTTATTTTGATTTCTTTGTAGATTGTTAATTTATTTGTTTACTGGTTACAGGACACGGTGTAACAGAAAACAACTTGAGAAACTTAGATTGGGTTTGTGGCATTTCGGATGGAACATGGAAGTTGAAAACTCATGACCGGAAAGTTAAAATGTAATGGTATTGTTATTGTTATAGATTGAATCCTTTTAAGTATAATGCATATTCGACCCTATCTGATTCTTCTGCAATATTTCAAAAGCTGTAATATTCCAATCGTAAACATGAGAAAGTGTGTGTTAATGTTTTTTTTTTAATATTTTGCTTTGCTTTGTTGGAACTTCTAGATTTGCCAATTAATAACTGCCAATACGGTATATAATGAACTTATAGATTACTAGTTCCCTTACATTAATGTTTTTAGGTTCTTTCCATTTTCATGTTTAAGAAAAGAAGCTACATTATTAAACTTCTAGATTTGATGTTAAGTTAGATTGTCATGCTTTGATAAATAAGAGTATATTACTTCCTCAAAATGTTTTCAACATGTTTCTTGGATGACATTCTTCTTCCCATGCAATTTGTTTTTCGATTTCTTTCACTTCCAGATCTTGTTTAAGATCAACAGTATTGTTGTTGCCTTTTGAAAAGAGTACTTGTAGATTGGTGTTTACTTTTGAAATGAGTTCTCCATTCTCTTGTTTCTAGTTCCTCTAGTCTTTGGTCAACATTCAATTTGTCCTATTTTTTTTATTAGTAATAGCATGTTCACTCAAGTAGCAACATTGTCATGTTTACTAGATTGCACAGTTTTAGCTTCTAATTTGTTTTCTATTTGCTATTATTTTTTCTTTTTTCTTCTATAGCAACATTGCAAGATTTTACGTAGGAGTACTTTATCTTTCTCCAAAAGGAAAGATCTGGGAATCTATTGCTTCCTTTGGTGCTCAAAAGTATATTGCTAAGGTGAGAATCTCATTTCTACAATTAATGGCTATGGCTGATTAATACTTTGATGGCTGATTAATACTGATGTTACACTGGCTATTGAATTCAAATTATATAGGGAACTAATTTCAAAGTTAATCTGGTTTATTTTGCAATGTTGGTATAGAAGGATATCTTTGGCTTTATCATTTGGCGTTATCTAGTTTTCAAATCTGGTTTATCTATACATCACACCATTGATTGTTTTTCCTAGTTAGCTTAGCTCAGTATATCTTTGGCTTTATCCAATTCAGTATATCCAATCTGTTAGGCTTCTTGATAGACAACCACAAGCACCATTAATTATATTATTATTTTGCAACCAAATTGCTCTACATGAAAATGATTTTTGTTATCACTGATTCATTGTCCTTGATTTTGATTATGGGGTGTGTACATTCTTATCATGGAGCAAAAACTGAAGCCCTTGTGTTGTCTTGAAGTCATACATCACACAACAAGTCTAAGAAAAGCTGCAAGTTACATGTGTTTGAACATGAAAGTTATATTGTTTAACTTATTGATTTACTCTCTATAAATGAATTTAAGCATGAGTAAAAGTATTGATTGAATTTGTGATAGAAATGTATCAATGTCACGTTCTCTCTCGTTGGACATCCATCGTTTAAGTTCATGTCTCGTTCTCTCTCTCTTCTCTCTCTCTCTCTCTCTCTCTCTCTCTCTCTATGGACATCCTTGGTCCTCTCTCTAATATGATGGAAACTTTAAATGTGCAGTATGGAATTTCCTCCTTTGCACCGTCTTTGAATGTATGATAGGTTGTTTCCAAAAAGAGCGGGTTTGAAACAATCTTTTGTAGATGGCGAGTGGGAGTGTGTTCTCTTGGCAATAGGACAAGAACAATTTAGAGTTGAGGGGGCATTCGATGTCCGTGCGCCAAATGCGAATGTAGAAGGATTAAGAGTCCAACAAATTTCATTGAGGACTTGAAGTTCAGGCCTAATTATTGGATTTGGACGAGTAATGGTGAAAATGGGTTTGATGTTGTCCCAGTGGTTGAGGAAAATTGGAGGGGTTCTTCAAGTAATTATGCAGATATAGGATATGGTGAACAAATTGACTTGATGGAGAACATGGTTTGTGACGGTCTTGGGGAGAATGTGTCATTCGAGGAGCAACAATATGATAACATGGATGAGCTTCCGAATGAGCAAGCATAGAGATTTTATAATCTGTTGTTAGATGCAAACAAGCCATTATTTGAAGGGTCATCAAACTCAAAGTTATCGATTTGTGCGATGCTTTTATCTCTCAAATCGTTGAGTAGTACTTCTGAGGTGGGAATGGATTTGATATGTGATATGATGTCAGCCGTGACACCTATGAATGAAAATTTTCCAAAGAGTTTTTATGAGGCTAAGAGGTTAGTTTCTAAGTTGGGATTAGAATCTAAAAGGATTGATTGGTGTCCCAAAGGTCACATGTTGTACTATAATAATGAGTTTGGGAAAAATGATGGTGCGCTACTTGAATGCAAATTTTGTAATGCACCGAGATATCATGCTCTCAAAAAGCGGAATAGTAGCAAGAATAAAACAATTCCGGTGAAGTCAATGTTCTACTTGTCAATAATTCCTAGGTTGGAGAGAATGTTTGCATCCGAGCACGCTGCAGGGCAAATGATGTGGCATTATGAGAATAGAAGTTCAGGCGTGTTGCGCCATCCGTCTGATGGTGAAGCATGGAAACACTTTGATCGCCGCAATGTATGACTTAGTTTATGTTCTGATGGTTTTACGCCATATATCCAAGCATCGGCTTCGCCATATTCGTGCCGGCCCGTTATTGTTACCCCGTACAACCTTCCCCCGAGATGTGTATGACTAAACCTTACATGCTTTTGACTTGTCTGATACCTTGCCCAGAAAATCCAAAACAGACATTGATATCTATTTAGAACCACTAATTGATGATTTGAAGAGGTTGTGGTATGGTGTCTTGACTTACGATTCCGCACGTAAGCAGAATTTTATGATGAGAGCCGCTTTGATGTGGACCATTAATGACTTCCCTGCTTATGGCATGTTATCTGGTTGGCAAACTCATGGTAAATTAGCATGTCCACATTTTATGGAGCATACAAAGGCATTTACCTTGAAACACGGGGGTAAGAATTCTTGGTTTGACTCGCATCGTAGGTTTTTACCACATGATCATACACTTAGAATGAACAAGAACGCATTTAGGAAGAAGGTAGTTGAAAAGGATGGCTCGCCTGCTAGGTTGACTCCAGACCAGGTTTGGCATAGAGTTAGAGATCTGCCAAAAATCAAAGATGACCCCCTTGTTTCTTGATTTGATGGATATGGACAAGCGCATATTGGACAAAGAGGAGTATCTTTTGGGATCTCCCATATTGGAAAGATAATTTATTGAGGCACAATCTTGATGTTATGCACATAAAGAAGAATTTTTTGACAATATATTTAACACAGTGATGAACATAACAGGCAAAACCTAGGACAATGATAAGGTGAGAATGGACATTGCTCTTTACTGCAATCGTAAGGACATAAATTTAAAGCCACAAACTAATGGAAAGATGCTCAAACCCAAAGCATGTTATTCATTAACTCTTGAGCAAACAAATTCAGTTTATTAGTGGATAAAAGAACTCAAAATGCCAGATGGATATTCTTCTAATTTGGCAAGATATGTTGGTGTGAACAAGAGAAGAATGATTGGGATGAAAATCCATGATTGTCATGTATTTATGGAATGTTTACTCCCTATTGCATTTAGTTCTTTACCAGCGCATGTTCTAAATCTGCTTACTGAAGTGAGTCAATTTTTTAAGGATTTGTGTTTTGCATCTTTAAGAGATGTTTACCTTGATAGGATGGAATAGAACATTTCATTCATTCTATGTAAGATGGAGAGAGTATTTCCATCTGGTTTCTTTGATTCTATGGAGCATCTCCCCGTTCATCTTGCATATGAAGCAAGACTTGGTGGCCCGGTTCAGTACAGGTGGATGTATCCATTTGAAAGATAACAAAATCATCCTTTTGGGAACTAATTCATTTTTTCCAGTTGAGGTCAATATAATTTTCCATCTAATCAAGTTGTTTTATAGATTCATGGGTGTTTCTAAACGATCGGTGAAAAACAAGGCGAGGGTTAAGGATCGATTTGTACATCATACCTACACCGCGAAACAACCCACTTTTTCTCACATTATTTCACCAACTTCACATTGAGAAACAAAAGGAATGAGTCGAGTCATTCTGGGAAGGAGTCGAGTCATTGATTAACAGATGCAGAGTATAAGTCAGCTCATGTTCATGTGTTGATCAATTGCACTGAAGTTAAACCATACATTCAGTACGTATATCAACCTTTTCATTCAATTAATTGTCCATACCTGTCAGCTCATTCAGTACGTATTATCTTATTTGATCAGATCATTCTTGCTGTCTGAAGACGTAGGAGATGAACAAGCATCTGCTCATATATACGAAAATTTTCCAGCTTGGTTTAAACAACAAGTAAGTGTTGAGTTACCTTCTTGTTCCTCAACCCTAAAGATGTTCCCCAAGAAATAACTTATTTGTATGTCACATACGTAGGTTTACTGTGAGGAATCAACTCCTATCAATCAACACTTGAGTAATTTATCTGATGGTCCTCGTTCAAGTGTCAAAGAGTATCACACATTTTTCGTGAATGGCTACAAGTTTCATACCCACTCATGGACGGAAGGCAAAGTAACTATTAACAGCGGAGTTTATGTAAAAGGGGTCAATGAAGGAGGTGAAGATGGATTTTACGGTGTGATTCAACACATTTATGAGCTAGAGTACAATGCTTTAGACTACGCTAAAACTGTAGTGCTATTTTGTTGTAACTGGTTTGATTCGTCGGCTAGAGGAACTAAAATGGATCCAAAGTATAATAGAGTGGACATACGAATGGACAGAAGATATCCAGCGTTTGATCCGTTTATAATGGCACAGAATGTGAGACAGGTGTACTATGTTCCTTATCCATCAACTCGAAGAGACAAGCGAGGCTGGTGTGTCGCAATCAAGACAAAGCCATGGGGTCGCATTGAAGAAGATGAGCCAGTGGAAGAAGTTCCCTATCAGACGGATGATATGTCACCTGTAAATGAAGTTCATGAAGTTGAGTTGATTTCTAACTTACGTGATTTCGAAAACTATGGTGAAGAAGTGGACCCAAATAACCTGGAAGGAAAAGACTCACGTGAGGTTACAGTTGATGAAGATAATGAAGATGATGAAGATGATGAAGCAGAATGGGCAGAAGATTAGATAGTTAAGACTTGTGTTTTTGTAATGTTATATAATTAAGACTTGTGTTTTTGAAACGTTATATAATTAAGACCCGTGTTTTTGTAGTGTTTTATAATTGATGTTTGTGTTTGAATTGCGTGTGAATTGTGTCATGAGTTGTTTTAAAAGTAATGTTGATGTTTTAGAAGTGATGTTTATTTTTAGTTTCCTCTGCAGCATGGCATCAGGTGGAGGTGATGCATCACCACCTAGACCACCCCGTGATCCTAAGGGGATGGCTATTGATTTCCTTGCACCCCCTCATCGTAAGAAGAGGGTGATTCGTGTCCAGGACATAGATGGCTATTCAGAGATGCCTACGACATCTACCCCTGCGTCGACACGCTAAGTACGCGCACGTACAGTCAGAAATTTGCATCCCACATTCACTCCCATTCCAAATTCATCCAGAGTAAGATCATTGCAGAGTCCTCAGACTTAGATGAAGCAGACCTCTGGAGTCAGGTCATTACATATTGGCTCTAGTTCATCGCCACATGTGACTCCTTCACCTACTCCATCTCCCCGGGATGTACCTGGTCGTACTTCGTCAACACGTGTGACTCCTCTACCGTCACAAACTCCTCCATATCATATGATTCCAGTACCGGGCATTCGGGTTATTCCTACTCCTACCCATTCACCAGATGCTGTGCCTACTCCTACCCATTCTCCAGATGCTGTGCTTACTCCTAGTCCTACCTCTTCGCCATCACCGAGAGAGGCATTTTCACATGGAGATGATGAGATGCCTGATGATGATCAGATGCATGATGTTGAGGGGGAGTCAGCGTGAGGAGGATGAGATTGAGGAGTTACCTGACGGGCGACCTGTCATCCGTGTTGAGTGTGGAGGGTACGTAAAGTTTTTTTATAACTTATATTTTTAATTAATTGTTTTTTTTATAACTTATATTTTTAATCACTTCAATTGTTTTAACTTCGGTAGGTTCCTTCCTTCAAAGGTAGCCACTACGGCTATCCGTAAGACTATTCAGGAGTTGTACCACTATCCATGGGCTACTTGGCGTGGGCTTAATGAGCTTGAGCGAGAGCATTTTTTTAACGCTTTTAGAGTAAATGTACATTTTAACATATGCCTTTAAATAACGTGTTAACTTATTTAAGAACATATTGTATTGTAAATGCAGAAGAAAGTTGGATGGCGTAAGTCTCACGAGGCCGCTGTTGAGAAGCTTTTTCATAAGAAAGCTGCTGACCGACTCGCCGATATGCTCAATGATGTCCGTAGGCAGAGGAGCCGGCCTGATTGGATGGGAGATCTAGTCTACCGTCTCCTACAAGACCACTGGAATGATCCAAAATACTTGGCTAAGTGTGCGCAGAATATGAAGAATAGGGCATCAGAAAAAGGAGGAAGCGTGCACACTAGAGGTTTTATCTCTATCTTGCAGCATGCAAAGAGATTGGTATATACTTAAACTTATCTTTTCATGTCATTATAATTAATTATAATTTATCAATTAGAAACTTATGTTATCGATTATAGGCCTAGAAGTGGGGCCGAATGCCACATGTGGATGAGCTCCACCGCCACACTCACATTAGGAGAGGCACGGGCGACTTTGTAGACGAGCGTGCTCGCATTACTCAGGTATATTTCTCTTCTTAAGATAATTTCAATTTGAAAATATTCTTTTACCAATGACTAATTTTAACTTGTACATTTAATAGGAGGAGTTCACCCAACGATTGTCTGAGTTAAATATACCAGTCGATCCCGCTGAGCTGGAGAAGTTGAAGGAGATGTTGTGGAAAGATACTGTTGGAGGCCCCTATAAGAGTCGCCTGTACAGGACAGGAGACATGTATACCAATTTGTTAGACTCTGGAGCTTCGACGAGCGCGAGCCTTTCCCTTGAGCACCTTAGGATCATCCAGGCATTGACAACGCAGGTTGCACAATATCAGGAGCATGCTGCACGACAGCAACAACAACTTGCACGACAGCAGCAGCTACTTGACCATATATTTAATCTTTTCGGGATTCCAGTACTTCCACCTGAGTCGCAGCCGCCCGAGCAAGATCACCCCCCCCCCCCCCGCGCGCCCAGCATGGCCAGCCCGCCCAACAGATCAGGACCAGGACCTGGATGATGGAGGTGGTGATGACATAGACCATGCTTATGAGAAGGGTTATTGATGGCATGTAGGTAATTTATCGTTGTTTGCACTTGTTGAATTAGTTTTAAATGGTCTCGCTTTTGGACTTATAGTTTATGTGATTTTTAGTTACATTGGTTTCGAAATATAAGTTAGTATATGTGATATTTAGTTATATTAGTTTGGAATTATAAGCTAGTTGAAATTATTTGGTTTGGATTGAATTTCTATTGAATTGGTAGGCTGAGTCTGAATTAAATTGGCAGGGAAGTTGTATTGCAAATAGAATTGGTATGTATGTAACCGAATGATTTATAGTTTGTGATTTTTAGTTACATTGGTTTAGAAATATAAGTTAGTAAATGTGATTTTTCGTTATATGGGTTTGAAATTATAGGGTAGTTGAAATTATTTGGTTTGGATTGAATTTCTATTGAATTGGTAGGCTGAGCCTGAATTAAATTGGCCGGGAAGTCGTATTGCAAATACAATGGGTTTTTATGTAGCCGAATGATTTATAATTTATCTGATTTTTAGTTATATTGGTTTGGAAATATAAGTTTGTATATGTCATTGTTAGTTATCACATATATTGGTTTGTAATTTGTATATTGTTTATGTGATTTGTAGTTTGTATATTGTTTAAAATTGATTGTTAACGATGTTGGTTGTGGATTTTGCAGACTGATCTGCGTTTCCAGAGCCATGCTGTGCTTGCTTTGCAAGAAGCTGCTGAGGCATACCTTGTTGGGCTTTTGAGGACACTAACTTGTGTGCCATCCTTGGTGGCTGTGGACAGTGTTTTGTTATTCATGTTTCTTTTTATATATAAGTTATTAGCGAAAGTGTTTACTAGCTGGCAAGCAAATTAACTAGTCTTATGCCAAGCAAATTTACTTACAGTGTTGAATCTAATCTAGTTGATTATGCTAATTTGTTTGGATCTAGTCTTATGTGGGTTCTTCTATCCAATTACTTATTGTACCCATTGCATTATCTTAAGTGCTCAAAGTAGGGCCTGTTGGACTTTTCAAGGTATTTGGCATTTGAAATGTTCAAATGGTTTATTGAAATCTTCTTAAGTTTAAGATGATACTTCTTTCGATTTCATCATTAATCTTTGAATTAATTATAGGCTAGTTACATTTGCTGAGTCTGAATTGGCAGGAAAGTCTTATTGCAAAATAGAATGGGGTTTGCATGTAACTGAAGGATTTGAAAAATTATTTACCAATCCGAATCGACGGAATTTCCTTGCGAATTTGCGAGGGATTTGCGAGGGATTTCTGACGAAATTTGCGAGGGATTTGCGACGGGTTTTTGCGACGGGTTTTTCCTTAGAGGTTTAAGTTGCTAGAACTTGGAAAAAACTAGTGTTACAGTTGATAGAGCTGTGGAAGAAAACTATCACGTTGTAGCCTGTGATGGCTTGTCTACTATTCTGTGAAATAGTGGAAAATCTCACTGGATGTGAGGAGTGGATGTAGCCATTGTTGGGTGAACCACTATAAATCTCTGTGTGATTTATTGCCTTCTTAACAGCTTGCTAATCACAGTGTATGTTCAATCACATAAATCATTCTTCCACTCCATTGTAAGCTTTGACTTACAATCTCAATGATTAAGAATCATGAGCTATCTTCTAAACACCTAAATCCTGTTTTAAACCATAACCTCTCTCCCAGTACACTGCACTTACATCATCTATGTGAGAACATTCGAATTACATAGAAATATAACCTCAAATAGTATTCTCACATACCTTATCCTGTGTTAGAAGATTATATCCAACCACTCCTATGTTTATATCTTCTCAACACTGCTAGAGTACTTAGAAGACATTCAAACACTCTCAAATACACTCGAACTATCTTCTCAGTACTCTGACCTACATATTTACCTTTCACCAATATGCATTCTCTTGAATGATTGATTCAAAAGATACAAAGTATCTTCTGACTACGCCTCCTTAGTTACCTTAAGTTCAGCAGATCAGCTTTGAACTTAAGTGTATTGGTTGATCCATATAAAAGTTTAAAAAGGGTCACAATTCAAACCCCCCCCCTTTCTTGTGAATCCAGTTGACTTTTATTCACTTCAGCATCATGTCAAGGATGGACCTCACAATAGTTTTGGGCTTGGATAATCATCGTTGGGCGGGATCATTCTCCGCATATGTCAGAGAAGAACCATTCTCAAGTCAAGCTCAGCCTCATCATCGAAATAAGGCAAAAGATCAACTACAATAAAAGTTGCAAAAACTCAATATGCTCTGGGAAATTCTACTTTGTTAGGATATCGTCTAATAAGGAAATCGCTCTTTCCGCAAGTTTATCTAAACTAAGTCTCCTTCCTTGAAAGTAAGGGATATCTTGTGCTTGTCTCACTGTATACCTAGAGTTTTGCTTCTGAATTTTCTCACAGACCTTCTCATACAACTGTTGTATTTCTTTTAAGGCTAAAGTGCTCCCGAGGTCCCTTATCTTTATTTAAAGTAACGATTTGGTCCTTTATCTTTTTTTGTTCCAAATCAGTCCTTTATGTTTTAAATTTTTGACACATAAATCCTTTCTTGTCCCAAATCAGTCCTTTATGTTTCAAATTTTTAACACATAAATCCTTTTTTTTGACACATAAATCAGCACTGTTAACGGAAAAGGATTTATGTGTCAAAAATTTGAAAGATAAAGGACTTATTTGGGACAAAAAAACATAAAGGACTAATTCGTTACTTTAAATAAAGATAAGGGACCCCGGGAGCACTTTAGCCTTCTTTTAAGTATACTTTTGTAGGTTTCCTTTTAGAAAACAATTGTGGTAATCACATGGACGGTCATATAAGTGTATGCCTTAACTTATCCTCACTTCTGAAATAAGCATATACTAAATCTCATATATGTCAACAAGGCCATTCAATGCAATGTGCTCTTGAAAGAAACCCTTGTTTAGGAGCTTTCCTTCCACACTTAAACTTTTGTGATTTTGGATTTTTATTCGCTAACTTGTCATCCTTTCAACGTAAGATCGTCTAAGTTAGACAGATAAAACCCTAGCCCTTAATACCATAGATAAGGTTTTTTTTAGATAAACAAGTGGCAACGTGAGCACGAGAGACCAGCGATGGGAGCGGCAACGGGAGCGGCAATGAGATCGGTAACGGGGAGGCAATGAGAGACTGACAATGGGATCAGCAGCAGGAGAGGAAACGACAACGGGGAGCGTAAATGGGAGCGGCAATGGCAACAGGAGCGGCAACGGGGTGCATATTTTATATTATATCTCATTTTCTTTTTTCCTGACTTCTACTCCATTATTAAGATTAGAAGAAGATACTGACTTTCTTTTTATTTTTTGCAACACAAGTATTTTAAGCAAGTTGAAATACAGTCTCTTTATCAAGTGTTTTCTTTTTTTAAATATTTATAAATTCTTAGCAAATTATAATAATTACAGTGTCTCCCGTGCGGATGCACGGGTAAAGTACTAGTGTACATAATAAAAAATCAACAGGTTTAAATATCATTATAGTCCCTACAAATATAGTGATTTTTTGTGTTTAAAAATGTTGATTTGGTTTTTTATTATTACGTGGCTAGGGACTAAAATAAAAAGTTAGCTATGTTTGCAGAGACTAAACTGAAAGTTTGTTACATTTGCGGGGACTAAAAAAGAAGCCACGTTAGTTTTTTTAAACACAGAAAACACTTTGACGACCAAAAGAGATAGATTTATAAATTGTAGGAACTAAAACGAAAAAATATTTTTACAGGGACTAAAACGAAAACCCGTTATATTTACAAGGACTAAAATGATATTTAAACCAAATAAACATATCATCGAAAAATCAAATCGAATTTCTATTCATTTTTGTGGAAATGTTAAAATGCCAAATTAGTATAAAAACAGACGGAATAGAATTTAGGGTCACTTGAGACGAATAAATAATGCGACTAAATTTCACAAGACGATTAGACCTGGTTCAAAAACTTTGCCTTGAAGTTTGCGCGTATGTTAATTTCTTGATTTTGTTTAAATCTATAAAGGCATTTTGTGTGAATATTGCAAAATTATCATGAAAGCAATATTCGGACAGAAGAATTTTATATAGAGAAATTAATGAAGGGAGAGCTTGTTCAATTACCTTTGAAAATTTGTGTGAATCCTCATTATTCAAGAATTGAACAGTCCCGTTCTTGACATTTTATGGACGCTAGGTAAATTGTGAGAAAATGCCCCCTTACATAACTATTTTTTAATTTGAAAATATTTCAATTAAAGACAAAAAAATAACTTATTTCATTTAACACAATACACCTTAATACATAATAATATTTTTACAAAATTTCAAAAAACTTCTCTTTTCTCGGAAAACGGTTTCTTCGAGAATTTTGAGATGTACAATCATTTATAATCTCATCAACATCAATGTTCTCCAACATATCCTTTCTCAGTTGACAAAGTTGCCAAACTGCTCAATCTCTCTTGTAACAGTTGGACTTTCTGTTTAAAAAATATTTTGCCTCTTTAACGATTTTAATGATTGATCTTCTAACACTTTGTGACATCATAGGTGCATTTGGTACATTAATATTATGAAGATTATCATTATTAGATGCATTTGGCACATCATTAGAAACGCTTGAATTATCATCAATTTTATCATTGTTATCCAAATTTTCTTGGGCTGTGGGTTTTTTTTTCTATATTGTAAGTAGATTTGGATGAGGAGGACAATGAAGCGGCAATGATGATTTGCAGAGATGTTTTCACGTTTAAAAGAGTTTGACGGTTCTGAGAGTTTTCTCTGTGTGAGTTTATTTTTGGGAAGAGAAATAGTCCGTGTACGTAGGTTTTTTTTGGGCCATTTTTACTTAACTTTTTTTTGTTATAACACTAATATAATTTAAGCTTAGTATAAATTTTTTTGGGTCCCCTACAAACGTGGGCCCTAAGCGATCGCACCCCTGGCCCAGGCCCAGGACCGGCCCTGCTATTAAAGAAGAAAAGAAAACAAAGCAGGAGTACAGGACCCAAGTATTCCCCTAAACACATCAATAAAATGAATTTAGCTCTTGTTTTTGTGTTGGTTGAACCCCAAGAGTTCCCCCAAACACTTCACTAAAGAAGAACTATCCTTTCTTATCATGAAGCGTTCAGAGAAACTCTAAGGGACAGCCAACAAATAATTAATCCCCTAAACATGTTTTACTACTTACTAGCTCCATGTCTTGTATAGGCTAAACAATGAGTAGCATGTATATATAGTATTGAGATTGTGGTCAAAGGACAAATAATAAGATGAAAAGTCGTGTGGCCATATGCATGTAGTCTTCTGGAACACATGCCACGTGCGATGCATGAGATTGTTGAATCGAAAACGAATAAATAAAACCTCACTACAAAAATAAGCTTTTTTGCAACATGATGTATTGTTAAGAAATATATAAAGTTGTTGGAGGAGTTATTTTTCTCAAGGAAAAAATGTTGTCGTATGTTGTTGGGATAAGTCCGGTTGCGAAAAGTTTTGCAACAACATTTAATTTCGCTCTCATAACTAATATTTTCACAACAACAATTTTTGTTTCTATTTTAATAATTTATCGTTGGTATAAATATATTGTGGCAACCAATAAAGTTGTTGTCTTATCTAGTTTTTTTTTTGATAAGTCAAATTCAATTAAGGAGGTACAAGGGGTACCTCAACCCTTTTACGTACAATTAGCTTAAACATTCATTTGGTCTATTACACCTTACATTGAAATTGAAGTTCTCGCCTCCCCTCCTTTGCGCAAACCAGCCCCAAGTGATACTTTTAACTCGATGCAACATGTTTGCTATGTTAGCAATCTCTTCTTTAAAAATTACGTTATTCCAGTGTATCCAAATCATGGCCACCCACACCAAGTATCTTAGTTTCTTTTTTTTTCTTATCTAGTTAATGGCGGCAAAAAAAGTCGATGTGATATGATATTTTTAATCAACAATATGGTGGCTCATTTTAAGGTCACTTTTTCTGATAATATTTTTTAAGGTCACTTTTGAGCTGACTTATAGAAAATTACTTCATTAAATTTATGTGGATGCTTTTTGTTCTGGATTGGGCCGCAGTCCATGAAAAATATTGGACCGGGGCGAGCGGCCCAGTAAGCAACCAGCGTTACACGACGATTTGGATCGGGTCGTGACCCGTTGAGAAGGTTGGGCTTGTGCGAGCAGCCCAATAGCGACCAGGCGCCACCTTATGCCCACGATGGGAAGATCTACGACAGATAGGAATTCTCGCAGGATCCGACGGTCTCCTACAGCGCCCCAAGTACTATATAAAGAGTCTCTGACATCACATGAAAGGTACGTTTTTGACCAATACAATTATACTAAAGATCACCCCACTAACTTGGGCGTTGGAGTGCCATCGCAGGTACACCCCGAGGGAGCTCTGCACGCGACCAGCCTTCATACAGGAACGACCTCAATACCTGGCACCAAGCCCCCAAGACAGCACCAGCACAGATAGACTTACTGCAACAAGAGGACCGATCGCTCAGAGAAGAGTCCGGTTCACTTTTTGTTTGGTATTATAATATATAGTTTTTTACTAAATTTGTTGTAATGATATATGTTACTAGAGTTCAATGATCTTGCTGCAATGGCTTGTTGCAGATCAACATATTTCTCTAATTTATTCAAGAGCAACTCTTGAGAATTGTGGTAAGTTCTTGTCTATGAAAACATAAAACAAAGTAATAAAAATGGACCTAAGATAGAGTAGGTAGAAAGAAAGAAGGGATTTGTAATGAAATAAATAATAACAATTATATAATCATAAAGGACCTCATGAAAAATCTAATTGATTGTTATAAAAAAGAAAAACAAATTGAATAGAAAGGTTATAAAAGGAATAAAATATCTTTAATATGAATCAAACTTATTGAGAGAGAGAGATAACATGAGTTAATAAATTAATCATTTCAAATGTTTCCGACTACTTGAACATGAAGAAGAAGATTACTTACTGTTAACACCCAAAAATAATTAGGTCGTTGGCCGAGGGCTGAGCGAAGAAGGGAGTAGAATTAGAGTGCTGAGGCAGGCCACCAGGCAAGGATTTTAAGAGATAACTCCCTGAGAGAAGAACTAAGAGAGGCCCTCGGGGCATATCTCTAGACAATTCCTCGACGAAGGGGTCAGCCCGAGGAGCCATGAGCGAGACCGAGGGAGAGTACAGCCTCAGCCTATAGAGTGCCACCGCCAGGGTAGGGTCGGGTGCCTGAATTATTGTTTGAGGACGAAGGTTAGCTGTGTAAACCAAGTGGCTGAGGTAACACAGGCTTGCTTGGAAGGCACGTAAGAGGAAGCACGAAGACAGAACGTGAGAGCAGTTGAAGATCAAGCGAAGGAGCGAAGCCTTGAAAAGCGGAGTGAGGGAGTTCACCCCACTAACCGTGCTAGTGAGATCGTGGGTGGTTGCGCTTCTTCAAAAACGTGAGAAACCCTAAGCCTATTTATAGAGTTAGAAAAAATATGACCGTTGAGACAATTTCTAACACGTGAAAAATCGATTGTTTGCTTAAAACCACTTAGTATGAAAATCGATTCTTTGCTTTAAAAAGAGAACAACTTCATAAGAGAATGATCGATTGATTGCTTCTAAAACTAAGTGCAAAAATCGATTTTGTACTTAAAAAAAATAGGATCATAATTGATTTTGAGCTTTAAAAGGTTATGATCGATTATGTGCTTTAGGAAAAATGAGACCTTTTAAAAATCAAGTGGATAATCGATTTTGTGCTTCCCACAATCAAGCTCATAATCGATTTTGTGCTTGATGAATCAAGTCCAAAATCGATTGTTTGCTTTATAGAACAAGTGAATAATCGATTTTCCACTTTAAAAACACAAAGTCATCAACCAATTGTTTTCTTTCCAAAACAAGTTCTTTAAAAAATAATCAAGCCACAAATCGATTATCGGCCTTACACTAGGAAGTGAGAAATCGATTTCTAGCTCTAAAAGCAAGAGAGAAATCGATTTCTTGCCTTAAAGACCAACTCAAGAATCAATTCTTTACTTCAAAAACAAGTTCTTTTAAAACAGTAAGCCATGAATCTATTTTCTTTAAAAAACAACAATTCATTATTTGTGCCTAACCTATTAGCTTTTATATAAAAGATTTTACCAAGCCTAGCTCAATTCTATTTTATATAAAACAGTTCTATTTTAAAAGATCATCTCTCAACTACAAAAGTCATAGAGCTGAAGTGACGGGATCTTACACGCGTTCTATGGAAAGCAAAATAACACATAAGTCTTGAATGCTTGAGTAACTTCTCCTCCGAGCTGCTACACTTTAAGATATCCTGTGCTTTGGTTCATCCCTGTCCTTTGGTTCAACTATAACCATTAGTAAACAGATTGTAATTTTTTATCATACAAAACAAATAGTGTTTGACCTTGGTTCAACAAACTCCCCCTTTTTGATGATAACAAATTACCTTGTGCATATAGGGAGGCGATAAACAAGAAACAATGGCAT
Organism: Astragalus membranaceus; assembly: GCA_039519185.1. Classification (NCBI taxonomy): domain Eukaryota; kingdom Viridiplantae; phylum Streptophyta; class Magnoliopsida; order Fabales; family Fabaceae; genus Astragalus; species Astragalus membranaceus. Next base: position 49,932,243 of record CM076849.1, read on the forward strand.
AAGCTCGATCCCCCTAAGCATAAGCATCAAAATAAATAAACTAATCCAATAACATAGTGAGTGAAACAAACGAGTAAGCAATGCAATAAGCAGCAAGTCTTTCTCCCCCTTTGTTTTCATCAAAAAGGAGGGAAGACACACAATACACATAGCATATGATATAACAAGCACATAGCACCTCAAAAATACATCACATAATCACATTACAGGCTGGCAAAATCAAGCATACCGAGCTCTCTCCGGATCATACAAAATTGAGCTTCGGCTAGTGGTTTCGTGAAGATGTCCTCTAGTTGGTCATCAGTGCCTACAACATTTAATGCTATGCTCCCCCTAGAAACATGGTCTCTAATGAAATGATGCATTATTTCTATATGCTTAGTTCTAGAGTGATGGATGGGGTTCTTAGCAGTGTTAATGGCACTAGTGTTATCACATAGGACTGGCACATTGTCATATAACAAACAAATCAAACAAGACCCTAAGAAATGACAAGTTCTACTAACACTCTTCCTCTCTAATGTACATCCAGCAAAATCAGCATCACAGAAACCGACCAAAGCAAACTGACTCGATTTCAGGCACCACAGTCCAAAATCTGTTGTTCCCTTAACATATCTAAGAATCCGTTTTACAGCTTTTAAATGTGATTCTTTGGGACATGCTTGAAATCGAGCACACAAGCTCACAGCAAACATAATATCAGGTCGACAAGCAGTTAAATACAAGAGACTACCGATCATACCTCGATACGTCGTTTCGTTGACTGGTTTACCTTGCTCGTCCTTATCCAACTTTGTTGCAGTCGCCATGGGAGTACCAATTTCCTTTGCATCACTCATGTCAACTTTCTTTAGTAGTTCCTTTGAGAACTTGTTTTGACAGATGAAGATTCCTTCCTTCATTTTCTTTTCTTGAAGTCCCAAAAAGAAGTTCAGCTCCCCCATCATGCTCATCTCAAACTCGTTAGTCATCAATTCAAAAAACTCCTTGAACGGATCATCATTTCAGAAAACTCCTTGCACACATAAATTTGAACTACTATGATATGTTTACCCTTGGTTTTAAGGAATAAAGTAGAACCAATCTTACCCATTTTGAAACCATTTGCAATTAAATGTTTGCTCAGTCTCTCATACCAAACTCTAGGAGCTTGTTTTAATCAATAAAGTGTTTTGTCAAGTTTTAAAACATGGTTTGGTTTTTTAAAATCTTCAAAACCAGTGGGTTGTTTTACATATACTTCCTGTAACACCCTGGTATTTTTATCAAGTAAAAATACCCAAGTGTACCATCATAAAATAATCAGAGATATATTTCCTGTTTAAATACTGAACACCACTATAAAATTTTCACTGAATAACAATAGAACTGTCTTAAACATAAATAAGACCATAAACCATCAGTGAAATACAGTGTTCAATATCGTACAAGAAAGCGGAAATAAATACATAACATTAATACATAGAGTTGTAGTACAAAGACAACAAAAGGAAATATAAACTTAAGCGTAATAGCTAAGTCATCAGCAGTCGCCTGAGCTCAACCTACTCGTGCTCCTTGGATTTCTGCCGTCCCTGTTTCTCTGTAAAACAACAACATATAAACAATGAGATACAATCTCAGTGAGTTCTACCGAGACCCCTACTAGCACTCTCGGTCCTTTTAAAACATTTTTCAGATTGACACAACACCGACCGCAATCAGCTTGCTAATCTCGGTGGACCAAAAAATAAGGCTTCGACCTAGTGAGACACCGGCTGCAATCTATTTGCGTCTCCCGATGAACTAGCATCCTAGGCCCTTCTACGTAACACCGGCTGCAATCTATTTGCGTCTCCCGGTATTCATAGTACAACACTTTTAACATAACACCGGCTGCAATCTATTTGCGTCTCCCGGCGAACCCCTATCCAATAACAGTTCCGCTATTGGCCTCAGAGCCTAGGGTAAGGGTTCATGACTACCCCGCCTAGTATGTCAACATGGGTCGTCACCCAAACTCGATATAATATATATATCTATATATTTACAATCATATGAACATTTAGTTCATTTACATTCAGACCAATAACTGAACATAACACCCGCATCGGGCTATTTCCCATAGTCGATATAATATATATATCGTGAATCGTAGACCGATTTAGACAATAAATAATAATCGTCCCGCGTCAGTTATACCGTATTACGTAGGACTCATAGTCTACTTTATTATTAATAAAACATATTCGCACACGTGTACTATTGTTCAGCTTTTCGAAACAATTTCAACTTCAAAAACAGTTATTTTTGCCTTAAAAATAGAATATTCAGTTAGGCCTCTGAATAAGCTTTCCAACGCATCTTAGAACACCTCAATCGGGTTCCCGGATCAAAAGTTATCGCGAAACGAAAAACAGTGTTTGGTTGCTGAAAATCTGTCAACTGGCGCGCGAGTGGCGCGTGGCGCGCAAGCGGCGCGCGAACTGGCAGTAAAATCTGTCAACTGGCGCGCGAGTGGCGCGTGGTGCGCAAGTGGCGCGTGGGTTCACAGCAGGGGGTCTGTCAAGGGTAGATTTTGCCAGTTTCGCGCGAAAATCGCGATTCCGCTTAATTCCGATTCTCATTCCGATTGAAAACAGTTTTCACACACATATAATCAAACCCAATCAACATCAAACAATCAATCAAAATCTTAATCAAATCGAAGTTTATCAAAATACGACGATTTTCCAAATAACGGTTTTAAATCAAAATCTCTCGAATCAAATCACCAAAAATTCCATTTTTACGCGACGCAACCCGAGACTCGCCCCAATCGATTCCTAACCCGAATCAGACAGTATCACATAATATTCCAGTCCAGCGAAAGCGATAAAACAGTTTATCAATTAATTCGAAACGTAAAATCCTAAACGTGAGTAGAACTCACCCTTGAAGCGTGAACCACGATCGAGCCGAAATCACCGAGTAGCCACACGAACGCTCCCCGCTTAAACTCTCCGTTCCGACGACGCCACTTCCGCTTTCAAAGCTTTCCACTCGATCGCGAAACCTCATTTTGACCGAAATACCGATTTCCCCGAAATTCTCCACGGACATTATTCATCATCTCTAACCTCCAAAACTACTATTCACACATAACCCAATTTTTGATTTTCAACCCCAAATCACCCAACTAGCTTCCAATCCTTCAATCGAACTTTAATACTCGAGCAATCCACCTTGGGTTCGTTCCTAATCGAACTTAAACCTTCAAAACCAACCCAAAACCGGATTTCCCTCAAAACCTCCAAAACACTAAAATGGCCAAGTGAGAGAGAGTGAGCTGATCGTCACAAAATTGGTACCAAATCGAAGAGGGAGTAGCGCTGAACATTTTTCGTGTTGGACGGAAGTCGTTTCGGTGAAGTCTTCTCTCTCCCTCTTCTCTTCTCCCTCACGCCACTCTCTCTTCTTTTCTCTCCTTTTCTCTCTTTTTCTCCTCTGTAACTCTCTCTCGTATTCTTTCTCTCTTTCTTTCTTAATTCTTTTCTTTCCTTTCTTATTAACACACACAAACACACTTATATTTATTTATTTAATATATAAGCTGTAACGCGGCCAAGTTACCATATTGATCGAAATCTCTTATTTCGATTCCGAAACTTCCTTGACCCGTATTATTCGGTTAACGATCCCATGACAACCAATAAATAATTTTAGCACTCGATAAATTTACCCGTTAAGTACTAAATTGGTTTAATTGGTTTAACACCCAAATAATTCTACTAATTATTTTGAGGATGTTACATTCTCCCCAACTTGAAAGAATTTTGTCCTCAAAATTTCGCTAAGTCTTTCATCCGACTAACCGAGAATCGACATTCTCAGAAAGGTCTAAATCTGCTGGAACACAATCTTGAATCAACGGAATGAGTGTAGAAAAATCTTCTCAATCCGGCACATCCATCTTCAAGTATGTTCGACCATTACCCTAGAGCACTTCTAAGATTACAGTCCGAACTCCCTTGTTACGAATCAACACGAGAAACTCCTCTTTCGCCTACATAGACTCAGCACCGCGTTTTTTTTTTTGAAGGGTATAAACACGTTCTCAACAAATCTTCTAAAGTCCATAACAGTTCCTGTACACATTGAAAAATGCGACGGAAAGTCACTGTGAATTTCCTTGACTCGCTTCCAAGTCTTCGAGGTAAAACTTTTTCAAAAAGATGAGATTTGGGTTTTATCAAAAGCCCTGACCTTAAACGTAGAAATAAACCACGGGGACATCAAATAAATTGAACGTAATGAAAATCACCTCAGTTGTTCTCCAAACAACTATCAAACAGAACTCAGAGCTCCTTTCCGAATTAGTCAATAGCGTTGAGAGCTTCCCCTCAACCTAAGTAATCCTCCTAGGATTTTTCCTCCTCAATCATATTCTATTAGCCTCTTAATTCGTTCCCAAAAATAACTTTAGCATGCGGGTTTTCACAAAAACGATTTTTCAAAACTATTACACCGCACGCCAAGCTTCACTTCGGAAATTTCTGTCACTTATAAGCAGATCCATCAATTAATCCTTTGATGGTTATTCGCAACGTGAAAACAGTCAGCAGTTACCTCATTTACATATTCGTATTCACGTTCGACTTGTCAAACGGAATCTCATAATACTATCTCATTGTTAACCTTCACAAAGGAGAGGTTAACAAACTAATACCTCGCCACTAATACATCTGCTTTATATTCTGTACACCCAGGAACAGAATATAAACTTCGGTGTGCTTCCTCTAACACTTGCCTTTTTATTGTTCTCATCATCGGGCGCACAGATTCTACCGTTGAAACAACTGACTCCATCACTATCCATAGTAAAATCTGGAAATACCTTTTGTGATTGTAGCTTCACATCAACTTCCTATGCTAAGCGTATAGAATCCCTTAGGGAACTAGAGATCCTCATATGGCTCAACACTAACAGGTTCCTCTCGATCTTGAATTCAGATTTAAGTCTCTAAAAGACTCCGATGATTCCATCTCATGCATCAATAAACTCAGCTATGTGGATGGACTTCCTACTCAGTGCATCAGTTACAACACTGACCTCTCTTGAATGCTACATCAGCACAAATTCATAATCCTCCAGAATCTCAACACACTTCTCTGCCTGCTATTCAGTTCTTTTTGATCAAACAGATACTTTAAACTTTTGTGATCACTAAAGACTTCGAAACGAGACCCATACAGGTAACGTCTCCAAATCCTCAGTGCATACACAATAGATGCCAATTACAAATCATGAGTCGGATATCTCTTCTCATGAGACTTTAATTGTCTGGACGCCCAAGCTACCACTTGTTGATTTTGCATTAGAATACGTCTCAAACCATTCCCAGAAGCGTCGCTGTAACTTTGGAATCCCAAAAACGGATCTGGAAGAATCAGGGTTGGAGCGGAAGTCAAAATCTTCAACTCTTGAAAACGTTCTTCACAATCGGCATCCCACGTAAACGGATGACCCTTACGAGTTAACCGAGCAAGTGGAAAACTAACCGTGAGAACCCTTGGACAAATCTCTTATAGTAACCGGCTAGACCCAGAAACTTTCGATCTCTGCGACTGATGTTGGTCACTCCCATTCAACACCGCTTCCTTCTTACTGGGATCTACAGAAACTCCCGTCTTGGGAAAATCACATGTCCCAAAGACTTTACCTCTGACACCCAAAAATCACACTCCTGAGGTTTCGCGTACAACTTCTTTTCTCGGAGTGCACTCAGAACAATGAGGAGATGTTGGACATGCTCCTCAATGGTCTTCGAGCACATCAAGATATCATCGATGAAAACGACTTCAAACTGATCCTAATACGTATGAAAAACTCGGTTCATGTAATCCATGAATACCGATGGAGCATTAGTCAAACCGAAGGGCATCACTACGAACTCGTAATGTCCATACCTAGTACGGAAAGCTGTCTTCGGAATATCTAAGGCTCTAACTTTTAATTGATGATAACCTGACCTCAGATCAATTTTTGAAAACACCACGGCACCTCGAAGTTGATCCAGCAAATCGTCTATCCTTGGCAAGGGATATTTATTCTTGATCGTCACTTTGTTGAGTTGTCGATAACCCATGTACAATCTCTTGCTACTAACCTTTCTTTTGACTAATCACACCAGAGCACTCCTCCTAGAGAAGCACTCAGTCGAATAAATTTCTCTAACATCGACTCTTCAAGTTGAGACTCCATTTCCTTTAATTCTAAAGGAACTTTCAATAAGAAACAATAGATATTGATCCTGTGCCAGGAACCAATTCTACGGTAAACTCTACCTCTCGCTCTGGAGGTTCAGAAGAAACTTCATTGTGAAGACATCCAGGAAGTCATTCACGACCTGAACGTTTGCCAAATCTAAACTAGTTTCAGCGGATGGAGATAACATACTAACATGTACTCCCGCACCTTGGAATGAAGATTGACCGTCTAAGGTGAACTAGGTAACCGCTTCCGAATTTGTCTTAGACAATTCAACTGATTCTGAAGAGGAACTGATAGTTGATTAACACAGTCGATTGCAACATGATTTGCAGTCATCTTATTCATACCCAAAATGGTGTCCACACTTCTCGTAGGCAAACAATAAATTCTACAACAAAATTTCTGCCTCCTATGACAAGTAGACAATTCTGACTCAAGGATTGGGTCTGAACACGTTCTTTAGCAGCAGTAAATATAGTTATTGGCTTGGACAGCGGAGACAATGCTAGTCCCAACCGATCCGTGTAATATACTAACGGAGTTACTAAAAACTGATCTCATACTCCTCAGTAGATTGTCTGCAGTCGTAACTGTCTAAACATCCAGAATGTTGACTCGTCCTTGCCTTAGAGCTGCTTGTAACTTCTTGAAACTCTTCCTTATAGGGCGCTCTTTACCATAGTGACCCTCTTCATTTCTATAATAGCACCGATTAGATCTTCGCTTGCAATCACCACTGTGAGGCTTTCCTTAGTTAGAACACCTTCTGACCTTTGAAGAATCAAAGAATTGCATCTGCTTTTCCTTTGATGGAATTATCTTAGGACTTTGCATTCGGAGTTGATAAATCAACTACCTTCTTTCCTTTCTAATATTCTCTTTAAGATCATCCTCGGCGACATAGGCTGGTTGCACTAAGGAAACATAATTGGTAATAGTATAGGAACTGAGACCCTAAGTCATAAAAGCACTAAAGCCCTTCTTATACATCTGCATTCTCCATTCGTCATCCGGAGCTTACTTTACCACTTGGTAAAACTGAAACAACTTTCCAACTTAGCAGTGTATACTTCCACCGTTACGTCACCTTTCCCGAGGATGCACCGGTTGGAGATTCCGATTTTGGTCGAGGACTGCGTCTTGATCATCCAGTCGTAATTCCGCTTATGATGCACTAAGTATTAAGTTGATCAGGCTCAATGTCTCTTAGCATCACAAGTGTAATTACAAAAAGAACTAGCAAGGAATCGACTCAACCCTAAACTAAGTCCGACTAGGTCGAACTGCTCTGATACCAACTGTAACACCCTGGTATTTTTATCAAGTAAAAATACCCAAGTGTACCATCATAAAATAATCAGAGATATATTTCCTGTTTAAATACTGAACACCACTATAAAATTTTCACTGAATAACAATAGAACAGTCTTAAACATAAATAAGACCATAAACCATCAGTGAAATACAGTGTTCAATATCGTACAAGAAAGCGGAAATAAATACATAACATTAATACATAGAGTTGTAGTACAAAGACAACAAAAGGAAATATAAACTTAAGCGTAATAGCTAAGTCATCAGCAGTCGCCTGAGCTCAACCTACTCGTGCTCCTTGGATTTCTGCCGTCCCTGTTTCTCTGTAAAACAACAACATATAAACAATGAGATACAATCTCAGTGAGTTCTACCGAGACCCCTACTAGCACTCTCGGTCCTTTTAAAACATTTTTCAGATTGACACAACACCGACCGCAATCAGCTTGCTAATCTCGGTGGACCAAACAATAAGGCTTCGACCTAGTAAGACACCGGCTGCAATCTATTTGCGTCTCCCGATGAACTAGCATCCTAGGCCCTTCTACGTAACACCGGCTGCAATCTATTTGCGTCTCCCGGTATTCATAGTACAACACTTTTAACATAACACCGGCTGCAATCTATTTGCGTCTCCCGGCGAACCCCTATCCAATAACAGTTCCGCTATTGGCCTCAGAGCCTAGGGTAAGGGTTCATGACTACCCCGCCTAGTATGTCAACATGGGTCGTCACCCAAACTCGATATAATATATATATCTATATATTTACAATCATATGAACATTTAGTTCATTTACATTCAGACCAATAACTGAACATAACACCCGCATCGGGCTATTTCCCATAGTCGATATAATATATATATCGTGAATCGTAGACCGATTTAGACAATAAATAATAATCGTCCCGCGTCAGTTATACCGTATTACGTAGGACTCATAGTCTACTTTATTATTAATAAAACATATTCGCACACGTGTACTATTGTTCAGCTTTTCGAAACAATTTCAACTTCAAAAACAGTTATTTTTGCCTTAAAAATAGAATATTCAGTTAGGCCTCTGAATAAGCTTTCCAACGCATCTTAGAACACCTCAATCGGGTTCCCGGATCAAAAGTTATCGCGAAACGAAAAACAGTGTTTGGTTGCTGAAAATCTGTCAACTGGCGCGCGAGTGGCGTGTGGCGCGCAAGCGGCGCGCGAACTGGCAGTAAAATCTGTCAACTGGCGCGCGAGTGGCGCGTGGTGCGCAAGTGGCGCGTGGGTTGACAGCAGGGGGTCTGTCAAGGGCAGATTTTGGCGGTTTCGCGCGAAAATCGCGATTCCGCTTAATTCCGATTCTCGTTCCGATTGAAAACAGTTTTCACACACATATAATCAAACCCAATCAACATCAAACAATCAATCAAAATCTTAATCAAATCGAAGTTTATCAAAATACGACGATTTTCCAAATAACGGTTTTAAATCAAAATCTCTCGAATCAAATCACCAAAAATTCCATTTTTACGCGACGCAACCCGAGACTCGCCCCAATCGATTCCTAAGCCGAATCAGACAGTATCACATAATATTCCAGTCCAGCGAAAGCGATAAAACAGTTTATCAATTAATTCGAAACGTAAAATCCTAAACGTGAGTAGAACTCACCCTTGAAGCGTGAACCACGATCGAGCCGAAATCACCGAGTAGCCACACGAACGCTCCCCGCTTAAACTCTCCGTTCCGACGACGCCACTTCCGCTTTCAAAGCTTTCCACTCGATCGCGAAACCTCATTTTGACCGAAATACCGATTTCCCCGAAATTCTCCACGGACACTATTCATCATCTCTAACCTCCAAAACTACTATTCACACATAACCCAATTTTTGATTTTCAACCCCAAATCACCCAACTAGCTTCCAATCCTTCAATCGAACTTTAATACTCGAGCAATCCACCTTGGGTTCGTTCCTAATCGAACTTAAACCTTCAAAACCAACCCAAAACCGGATTTCCCTCAAAACCTCCAAAACACTAAAATGGCCAAGTGAGAGAGAGTGAGCTGATCGTCACGAAATTGGTACCAAATCGAAGAGGGAGTAGCGCTGAACATTTTTCGTGTTGGACGGAAGTCGTTTCGGTGAAGTCTTCTCTCTCCCTCTTCTCTTCTCCCTCACGCCACTCTCTCTTCTTTTCTCTCCTTTTCTCTCTTTTTCTCCTCTGTAACTCTCTCTCGTATTCTTTCTCTCTTTCTTTCTTAATTCTTTTCTTTCCTTTCTTATTAACACACACAAACACACTTATATTTATTTATTTAATATATAAGCTGTAACGCGGCCAAGTTACCATATTGATCGAAATCTCTTATTTCGATTCCGAAACTTCCTTGACCCGTATTATTCGGTTAATGATCCCATGACAACCAATAAATAATTTTAGCACTCGATAAATTTACCCGTTAAGTACTAAATTGGTTTAATTGGTTTAACACCCAAATAATTCTACTAATTATTTTGAGGATGTTACACTTCCTCTTCTAAAAATCCATTTAGGAATGCACTCTTGACATCCATTTGGTGTAGTTTGAAGTCCATGTAACTAGCAAAGGCTAGTATTATACGAATGGCCTCCAACCTAGCCAACGGAGCAAAAGTTTCTTCAAAATCGATCCCTTCGATTTGGTTAAAACCTTGAACAACTAAACAGCTTTTATTTAATAAAATAACACCGGTTTCATCAAGTTTGTTGCGAAAAACCCATTTAGTACCAATGATGGTTCTATCAACAGGTTTTTCAACTAAATGCCAAACTTAGTTCCGTTCAAATTGTTCATGTTCCTTTTTCATTGACACAACCCATTCTGGATCACATAAAGCTTCCTTAATATTATTAGGAACTATTTGAGAGACAAAAGCACTATGAAAGCATAAATGATTAAGAGAAGAACGAGTGGTTACCCCCTTTGATAGACTACCAATAATTTGCTCCATGGGATGATCTCGAACTAATTTCCAAGTCTTGGGCAAATCATCATGTGTTCTTCTATGGAGATGGTCACCGATGTCTTGGGGCTCTCATTCCACTTTAGCTTCTTCTTAAGGTTCCACGTTCACCTCGGCTTCTTCCACACTTTCACTGGTTGATCCAGGCATTCTGTCTTTGATCACTTCAACCACTTCATCCTCATCATCAAATTTCTTAGCAAACGGGTTAGTCTCATCAAAAGAAACATGTATTGATTCTTGCATACATTTATCAATTTTATTGTAAACAATATATGCTCTACTATGACTTGAATAACCCATAAAAATACCTTTAGATGATTTTGCATCAAACTTACCCAACTTGTCCTTTGTGTTGAGAATGTAGCACTTGCTTCCAAAAACCTTGAAGTATGAAATATTTGGAGCTCTACCATTCCACAACTCGTATGGTGTCTTACTAATAGATGGCCTCAGGTACACCCGGTTTAACACATGACATGCTATATCTACTGCATGTCCCCAAAAATACTTGGGAAGGTTGTCCTCATTCAGCATTGTTCTGCTCATCTCTTGTATGCATGGTTCTATTCTTCCTTTCCACCACACCGTTTTGTTGAGGAGTCCTTGGAGCTAAAAAGTTATGATGAACACCATCCATTTCACACCAAGTCCTGAATGATGAATTTTCGTACTCTCCTCCATGATCACTTCTAATTTCCTTGATGGCTAAGCTTTTCTCATTCTATAACTTTCTGCACAGCTTAGCGAATTCATTAAAAGGATCGCTTTTATTTGCAAGTAGAATGACCCAAGTATACCTAGAATAATCATCTACAATCACGAAGACATACTTGGACCCTCCTAGACTTACAACATCAATTTCACCAAATAAATCGAGATGGAGCAATTCAAGCACATTGTTAGTGGAAATAACAGGTTTTGGATTAAAGGAAGATCTATGCAACTTACCCAGCTGACATGCATCACATAATTGACCCTTTTCATACTTCAGCTTGGGTAGACCTATAACATGCTCATTCTTACACAACTTAGATAAAAGTTCTATACTAGCATGTCCTAGACGTCTATGCCACAGATTCACATCATCAAGCAAGGAAGGCATGCATACAATACCATTACTCACATTGTCAAAATCAACCTAATACACATTATTTTCTCGAAAGCCAGTAATATAAAGTTTAGAAGTCCTATGAGCAATAACACATTTATCAACAGAAAAATACACATCAAAATCACTGTCACATAATTTGCTGACACTTAGCAAGTTAAATTTCATACCATCAACTAGTAAAGCATTTTTAATCTTGATTGTGTTTTTCTTACCCACACAACTTTTACCTATTACTTGAGCAGATTCTTTGTTGGCAAACTTCACAGATCCACTGGCTTTGTTGCCCAACTTCAAGAATAGTGAGGCTTCACCAGTCATATGCTTCAAGCACCCACTGTCAACCATCCACACATTTTTCTTCTTGGATGACTGACCAACTTGCAAAAGGAACATTAACAACTAGTACGAGGTACCCAAATTTTAATGGGTCCTTGGGGGTTAGTCCTCAAGGGGTTTGTTTTCACACTCCACCTTCACCTTGGTTTCTTACAAGCAGGTATACGGGTTCCAAGCTCACACAATCTACGAATAGGGCATCTACATGATTCCCTTTTTGACAATAAGTGCAAGAGAAAACAGTAGGTGTCTCACTTGAAGTAGCAGCTACAAAAATCACTTTCTTTTTCAAATCAGAGAAGGTGGAATTACCTTCATACCCAATACCCCTCCTATCAGCATATTCATGTTGGGAGTGAAGTAACTTGGTCAAGTTTTTTTCACCAACCTCAAACTTTTTTAAGGATTCTTTCAAATTTTCATTTTCAACCTTGACTTTTTCAAAATTTTGTTTAAGCTCAAGATGCTCAAGGTTTAAAGGTTTAGTTTTCTATAGCTCATTCTTCAACTTAGCTACCTCCTTCTCAAGAGTCTCAATTTGAGTAGCAGGCTTTTGTTGCTCTTTGTCAAATCCTTTGCTTTAACCAAAAGAGTTTCATGTTCATTATAAAGATCTTCAAAAGCATCACTCAAGTCTTGACTACTACACACATCATCAAATAAGTCATCATGCTCAAGTGAATCAAAAAGACTATATATGGTTAGCAAGGATTACCTTAGGGGTGTCATTTGCCATAAGACAAACAACATTGGCAGTCTTCTCTTCTTCATCTGTTTCACTATCAGTGTGAAGATTGTTCCATGTAGCCTCAGGGGTGTCGTTTGCCATAAGACAAACAACATTTGCAACCTCCTCTTCTTTTGTGGCTTTCTTGGATTTTAGCTTTGGACAATTCACTTTGAGATGACCCGATTTGTTGCATTCAAAACATTTTGGTTGATCATCTCTTCTCTCATAACTATCTCCTTTGTTGTACCCGGATTTCTTTGAATAGTCACCCTTCCCAAGCTTGTTGAATCTCATGAATTTTTTGAATTTCTTGGAAAACATAGCCATGTCTTCATCATCAGATTCTTCATCAAAATCAACCTCTTTCCTTGCCATCTTAGGAGTCTTGGCAGCAACAAGAGCAAGAGACTTCCTTTCTTTGACCGCTTCTTTTTCTTGAGTCTTCTTAGCGGCCAACACAACCTCAAATGCAAGAAGTGACCCAGTCAAGTCTTCTTGAGGTAAAGTGGCAATATCTTTGGCTTCAGTGATAGCACAATTCTTGGGAAAGAATTCACTAGTCAAGGATGCAAGAACTTCCCATTCAAATCCTTCGTTGAATACTTCTTCCCAAGTGCTCTCAAGTTATTCACTATCAGGTTCAATCTTTAGTGCATAGCTGCAACAGATTCACCTTCCTTCATCTTGAAAGCTTCATACTCAGAAGTGGGAACTCTAATCTTTGTGTCCTAGACTTGACTCGTACCAACATGTGTCGCTTCCAGACAGTCCCAAATTTCCTTGGCTGTCTGACATCCTTTCACCCTTCCATACTCTTCTTCACATAGAGATAGGTGAATAATATTCATTGCTTTGGCATTGAGAGATATTTTTTCTAGATCAGGCTTTCTCAGCTCACTCAAGTCAATGGCATAAATATCTTCAATCGGTACATTCTCAGCTGCACCAGGAGCTTGAGATTTAGTAGTATCTCCCTCAGCAGCAACCCCAGGTTTAGTAATCTTGATTCTCATAGGAGTGAGTGGTCCATCAACAATGATCCTCCATAAAGTGAAATCTATAGCCTTCACATGACATTTCATTCGACTACTCCAATAGTCATAGTTAGTCCCATCGAACAGGGGTGACCTATTGAAGGACATCCCATCTTTCATAAATGAACCTATAATCACCAAAATTGCGAGATGTTAAGCTCTATATGCAATTTCTAGCTTTAAATCGAATGCGGAAAAAAGGATTTAAACTATATGCAACAACTATGCAAGCTATAACAATAAGCGGAAACAATTTACAATGATAATGATATCTAAGCACAATAATATCAAATGCAATAACAATTAACAAATAGAAGGGAAATGCAATGTAAAGATAAGGGAAAGAAGTACACCGTGAGTTTTACGAGGTTCGGGATAAAAAGCCCTACGTCCTCGGCCTCCGGCTTTGCAACCTTCGGACTTGATAATAACCACTATAAGAGAAGAACTTCTTCAACGTCGTACAAGCAAGCAAATCCCCAATAGCTATCACACCAATCTCGATTTTCCCAAATTGAGAACCCAAGCTCCCCGCTAAGGATTTCACTGCAATTAAATCTCCCAGATTGAATTCCCCAAGACAACTCTCGGGATTTCACAACAATCAAACATAGATGTTTACAATTGAGAACTAGGATCCAACCACTCAAGCATATGACAATGATGTAGTTGAGAGAGATGAGAGATTTGGATTAGCGTGATTCCGAACCTAACCAGTGTTGAAGAACGTGAAAAATGAGTGTGACGGTGAGAGTTCTCATTCTGTTCTTTTTTGATTTTGTAGGTTGTTGCGTTTCTTTAAAAACGTGAGAAACCCTAAGCCTATTTATAGATTTAGAAAAAATATGACCGTTGAGACAATTTCTAACAAGTGAAAAATAGATTGTTTGCTTAAAACCACTTAGTATGACAATCGATTCTTTTCTTTAAAAAGAGAACAACTTCATAAGAGAATGATCGATTGATTGCTTCTAAAACTAAGTGCAAAAATCGATTTTGTACTTAAACAAAATAGGATCATAATCGATTTTGAACTTTAAAATGTAACATCCCCTATTTTTGCTATATTAATTAAATTGGCAAGAAATCATAAAAAAATTTATGTGGCTTATTGATAGGTGTGGTGTTTGAATTAAATGGTCTTTCAATGTTTATGATTAATTGATACATCAGTGTTAGGAATTGAAATGTTGATTTAAATACTTGTCATGCATAGGTGCTTGTTTGTTAAGTTAGAATTGTTACCTTAAGTCAAGTGATAGTAGGGATTAGGGAAGTAAGTAGCTGAAGGGTAAAACAGTAAATTCCCCTAGTTTTAAGTGGCCAGCTGAGCTATGTCATCACACACACAGCCCCTCATTATTCATTTTTCCAGAAAACAGAAAATCAGAGAAGGAAAGAAGGGGAGAGGGCGCGAGAGGGAGAGGGAAGAGGAGGAGAGGAGAGTTTCCTCAAAGGTCAATGCATGTGCAAACCATCCACACCAAAGCAATCAGCTCATCTTCCTCTTTCTATTGATAGCAATTTCGAAATCATCACCCTCCTCCACCATAAAATCACCATTGATGACCACCTAAGCTCCACCTAGCCAAAACCAGAAAATCTGACCTTGCATGTTAATTTGGAGAGCATTAGGGCCAACTACAACAGCCATAACACACATTGGATCAACCTAGGGAGCATTTCAGTGGCTGGGTTCAGAGTATAAGCTATTGGGAAGTTAGGTTTCAGTTTTGGGTTATTTGGAGCGGATCCGGGGAAGTTCGGGAGTCTCCATTTGTCAGTGTTCGCGAAGTCTCGGTGTTGATTGTATTGTCGTCGCCAATGAGGTGAGTTCTATACTCACTAGGGAATCATGGTTTATGTGTTATGTGTTCTGAATTTGGTCTCGCGCTTTATGAAAACCAGGTGTCGAGTCGTTTATGAAAATATCGTTCTTTTGAGTCATTGAGTTTCGTGATCATTGGTTAGGGATTGTGATTAGATTGTGGATGATTGATTGTTGATTGAATTGTGGATGATTGACTGTTGATTGAATATGTGGTGATTGCTGGACTGAATTTGACTGTTATGGTGTGTGTGTAATGTCGGAAGTCTCGAGTCAAAAACCGTTTTTATGAAAATCGTGTGTCGAATTGTGTAATTATGTGATGGTTTGATGTTCATGATGATGCTTATGTGTTGTTGATTTACTTGGGAAATTGGACTGGAATTGCTGATTGTAATGTCTGTTTTTAAGTCTCGGAGGTCATAGAAAGTCTCGGGGTCGAATAGAAAGCGAAACGGTACAAAACGGGTGTTCGAAATGCTGTTTTCAGCCATTTCTGCCTCCCATCGCGTCGCGGCCCGTGGCCATCGCGTCGCGACCTCCCTTATTTTTGCAACCCAAAACTTTCTGTCACTTTTCGCGTCGCGACGGAACCAGTTCGCGTCGCGACGCTTTGCAGTTTTTCAGCAAAACACACTGATTTTCTTTTCGCAATAACTTTTGATCCGGTGGTCCGATTTAAGTGTTCTCAAGTGCGTTGGAAAGCTAATTAAAAGACCTATTCAGATATGTGAATTAGATTCTGAAATTACCTGTTCTGAAGGTTAAGTTCATGATATAATGTTGAGTGTTCATGCTATGTTAAGTGGAGTATCATTGATGTATTGTGTTTGGTTATGAGTGATTATGATTAAGTTATGTTATCATAATGTTGAGTGTGGGTGATAAATTATGATTTGGATTGAATGATGGATACTTATAAGATAAGTTAACGACGTTAGTAATTCCATGCTAGATCACATAATAACAAGATCATGCTAAGTATAAGATTAGGTTAAGATTCAGATTATGTTAAGTATAAGTTCATTGTTATGTTCACAGATAATTGTTCATTGTTCATTGTTCAAGGTATATTAAAATATATACATCAGTTCAGTTAGGGTGACGACCCTATTTTCAGTTTAGTGTGCTAGGGGAGGGGAAGTCATGAGCCCTATGAACCTAGGCTCCATGAGGGATCCAGCCGATTAGTGGAATGGGTTCACCGGGAGCTTATTTTGCCAAGTGACCGGTGACACACTGAAAATCATTGTTCATGTGTTGCCTCTTGTAATTGCTTATGAGGGTTATGAGGACAACGTTTATGTTAGCCACATAGTCAAATATTAAGACTATGAGTTATGAATTTAGAATAATGAATCAAGCATAATTGAACCGAGAGAGTTAGTAAGGTGTCTCGATAGAACTCACTGAGACAAGTTGTCTCACCCAATCCATGTTGTTGTTTTTCAGAGTCGCAGGTTAAGTTGAAGACGATGAGGCACGGCTATGGAGACGCTTGAGGAGTTGCTGACGCTGTTTATTTTGTTATGTTATGTATCTCTGTATTTTCATTCAGTATCTTAGATTGTACGATTGTACGACTTATGTTAATAAAGTTGTAAATCGCTTCCGCAGACTCTCTGTTTTGAGTATTGAACATTAGTTGAGCGTGTAAGGAACGATATTATGTATTCTCATGTTCAGTTATGTAAGCGCACTTGATGGGTTTTAGCATCGAGTTTTAGATTGTGTTCAATATTTAAAAAGGAAGTTACTCTGATATATGCCAGTAGTGCATTTCGGTGATTTCTACACGTTAGAAATTATCGCGGTGTTACAAAAAACAAATAAGGTTATGATGGAATGTGTGCTTTAGGAAAAATGAGACCTTTTAAAAATCAAGTGGATAATCGATTTTGTGCTTCCCACAATCAAGCTCATAATCGATTTTGTGCTTGATGAATCAAGTCGAAAATCGATTGTTTGCTTTATAAAACAAGTGAATAATCGATTTTCCACTTTAAAAATACAAAGTCATCAATCGATTGTTTTCTTTCCGAAAAAAGTTCTTTTAAAAACATTCAAGCCACAAATCGATTCTTGGCTTTACACTAGGAAGTGAGAAATCGCTTTCTAGCTCTTAAAGCAAGAGAGAAATCGATTTCTTGCTTTAAAGACCAAATCAAGAATCGATTATTTACTTCAAAAACAAGTTCTTTTAAAACACTAAGCCATGAATCTATTTTCTTTAAAAAACAACAATTCATTATTTGTGCCTAACCTATTAGCTTTTATATAAAAGATTTTACCAAGCCTAGCTCAATTCTATTTTATATAAAACAGTTCTATTTTAAAAGATCATCTCTCAACTACAAAAGTCATACAGTTGAAGTGACGGGATCTTACACGCGTCCTATGGAAAGAAAAATAACACATAAGTCTTGAACGCTTGTGTAGCTTCTCCTCCGAGCTGCTACACTTTAAGATATCCTGTGCTTTGGTTCAGCCCTGTGCTTTGGTTCAACTTTAACCATTAGTAAACAGATTGTAATTTGTTATCATACAAAACAAACACTAGTGCAGAAAAGACATTTAGCATCGGTTATTTTGGACATTTAGCATCGGTTATTTGCCGATGCTAAATGTTGCGATGCTAAATGTGAGACATTTAGCATCGGGTGTTTAAATAGCCGATGCTAAATATCCATTTCATCACTGTTTTTGATACCTGAAAATGACATTTTTTCATCGGTTATTTGAAACAACCGATGCTAAATGTCCTGAAAAATGACATTTAGCATCGGTTATTTGAAACAACCGATGATAATGTCCTGGAAATGACATTTAGCATCGGTTATTTGAAACAACCAATGCTAAATGTCATTATTGATACATTTTGCATCCGTTGTTCCAAATAACTGATGCTAAATGTCATTTACTGATACATTTAGCATTGGTTGGTTTTTTCAAAACAACCAATGCTAAATGTAATTTTCTTGATAAAAAAATGACATTTAGCATCGCTTGTTTGAAACAACCGATGCTAAATGTCTAGTTTCCTTTTATATTTTTTTTCCTTTTTAATCCATATTGGTCGTCTAATTTATAAGAACCTGTTATATAAAGATTATCCCAGACAACCATGCATAATAAATATATCAAAATACTCCATCATAACACAATTTAGAATGCCTTTCCTACTTTACCAATTTTGCGAAAGCATGTAAAACAACCATATTAATCTTATAATACAAGTTATTAATATCATACAATACAAGTTATTAATCTTATAAGTTCTACAAGTTTCTTACACAAAATTCCATCAATCTTCCTCAGTTTGGAAACAGTATATTGAATAAATAGAACATCTATAATAGAAATGAAGATATTGATTTGCATAATTGAATCAACTGGATCAACCGGATCAAATGGACTTCCAATTGAAAACATAGCTTTACCCTGCAAATAGAAGAGACATAATATGGCAGATAAGACTTAAGAGTTTGGTTTCTATGCTGCAAGATTAACTCACATAATGATGTTTCTTAAGCTAGGAAATAAGAAATAAAGAAAATTTACCTTGCTTCATGTATAAGCTTCTTCAGTTCAAATATACCAGTTCCAGCTTTCGATAACCAAAAAAATATTTCGTAAGCCTCCAACTAGTTTCCGGGAAGCAAGCAATCCTGCTAACACACTAGTGGAAAAATGGGATTCAAAGTCGGACCTTTTGGACATTTAAAGTCGGACATTCACCCGACTTCTATCAAAGCGACTTAGAAAGTATGTTTTTTTAAAGTCGGATTAAGGTCCGACTTAAAAAGTATGTTTTTAAGTCGGATTATTAGTGCGCCCGACTTTAATTATGGCCTGTGGAAAACCTTTAACGTCGGGTTTTTTCTGAACCCCGACTTTAATTATGGCCTGTGGAAAACCTTTTAAAGTCGGACGTTAGTTGCACCCGACTTTAAATGTTCCTTTTTTTTAAAAAAAAAAACTTTATTTGGTGCTTCCCCTGAACTGTAAAATGATGTTGGATAAAACTAAAAATACAAGAACTGTAATATCTTGAGGACTGATAAAATGTGTACTAATATTTGATATTAGACTAACCAAACTCCACTTAAATGTAAAAAAATATCAAGCAGCCAGCAAATTAGGAAGAAAAGGAAACAATCATAAGGACTTCAAAAAACATCTCAGAATACATTACAGCAGAGGTCTCAACAGAGGTAGTCTTGACAATATAACCAAACTGTCTAGAAGGGAGAAGCCTAGCAGTCCAACCTTCAATCTCTGACACCCACATCGAAACGGGGACTGATAACCCCACACTTGTTCAATCTACCATTCAATTCAACCACAATTTTTCCTGCCCTGTGGTCATCAACGTACTCAAACTCTCCAATGTATCCTACATCATGTTATCAATCATCAATGAGAAGCTCAAAGCATCAACTCAACACCAATGAGAAATTCAATTCACATAATAGGGAAAAAAACTACTAATGAGAAACACATTCATACACTGTGTAATCAAGCATCAAATCAACACCAATGAGAAGTTCAAAGCATAAAATCAGCACAATGAGAAATTAAAAGCATCAAATCAACCACTATGATATGCAACCTTTATTGCAGACTCAGCATACCCGCTGTTACCACCCATCTGGTCTTGATAACTGCATGGCAAAGGCTTTATCACAATCTACAGCTGGAAATGCTAACAAATCCGTGGACCTTAGCATGAAGTTTCCATGATAAGTTGTGAAGCGAACACCAAAAAACAGAGACAAATATCAGCAATTGAATTTGTATGTCTGCGTTCTCAATATTTCAATATTATGTGTTTAATCTTTATACCACGTTGCTTGAAACAACAGATAAACAAAAGGAGGCAAGGAAGGTAATCATTTCTAAGACATAACAAATGCACAGACCTTTTGCACACCTAATACGCATTACAGCTTCCCATGCAGTTTCTCTAGTGAGGTCTCTCCTTAATTCGTGTCTCAATTTCTCCCCATGAATGGCTGATTGGAAGGCTGGATAGTAATACACTTGACAAGCGGTATACTTTGCCAGAGTTCCTAAACAAACAGTAAATTATAAATCCAGAATTTACTTCATGAAGCATTCGAGGCATGGAAAATCCAGGTAACTGAAAACTTGAGTTGCTGCAGTACCAAATGCAATTTAAGCACACTTAGAAAATATCACTAGTGGAAAATGGGGATTCAAAGTCGGACCTTTTGGGCATTTAAAGTCGGACATTCACCCGACTTCTATCGAGGTGACTTAGAAAGTATGATTTTTTAAAGTCGGACCAAGGTCCGACTTGAAAAGTAAGATTTTAAGTCGGATTATTAGTGCGTCCGACTTTAATTATGGCCTGTGGAAAACCTTCAAAGTCGCATATTTAGGACTTTTAAAGTCGGATTGTGGTCTGACTTTAAAACTACGTTTTTAAGTCGGAGTATTGATGAGTCCGACTTTAATTATGATCTGTTTCCTGCGACGCTGACCTCTGTTGAATACATTTAAAGTCGGTTTTTCCTCAACTCCGACTTTATAAGTGTTATTTTAAAGTCGGTTGACATAAACGTCCGACTTTAAATGTGTCTTTTTTTCTGGGTTTATTTCAATTTTTTTAATTCTCCTTATAGATACAAATATAGAGTTAAGCTCTTCAAGATGATTCATACACTTAAATGTATGTTTCAGCACAGCGAAGAGGACTTTTTTTCCTGGGTTTGTTTCAGCACAGCCAAGAGGATTCTACACTTAAATATAGAGTTAAGCTCTTCAATTTCATACCAAAATGTATGTTAATTTACTACACTTTTATCTATGAAAAAAACAAGGTACACAACTTCATATTCTAATAATATACCAAAATGTACTGTACGCTAATGTAACCATTGTACGCTAATGTGTCCATCCACTTTTATCTATGCAAAAAAACAAGGTACAGCAACTTCATATTCCAACTACAATTTCACTTAAGTTTGTTTCTTCTTTCTTCCTTTCCAATTGGCATACGCTCCGCATACAACCTTAGAAAGAACTCCGCCCAAACTTGTCTAATGTGCTTCAATTTTTCCAATGTGAACGGACGAGTCGTATTGAATACCTATAATCATCATATTTATCATGCGTTAATCTAATATCTACTCAATAATAATTAATCAGCTTAAAAGTTGAAACTTGTCTTTGGATGACAGGAAATTATGGTTCTCATGCTGATAACAATTATGATCCTAATGCAATTCCAGTGATTCAGAATATTAATTATCGCGATATGGTTGCTGAAAATGTGACTATGGCAGCAAGGTTGGAAGGTATATCTGGTGCACCATTTACTGGAATTTGCATATCTAATGTAACCATTGAACTTGCAAGGAAGGCTAAAAAAGTTCCTTGGACTTGTACTGATGTTGCTGGGATTTCAAGTGGTGTGACTCCTGTGCCATGTGACCTGTTGCCAGACCAGGGAGAAGAGAAAATTGGGGCATGTACCTTCCCAGAAGACAATTTACCCATTGAAGATGTCCAGGTTCAAACATGTACTTACAGAGGGAAATTGTGATAGTATAGAAGGAATGGATCAGCTCAACTTCTCAAGGGAACAACAATTCAAACAATGTAATACTTCAAAAACTGTTTTTATTTAAATCATTGGACTATTGGAGACTTATAAAAACTCTTAACAAAGGTGCAACCCCAACAAGGAAACCAAACCAAGTCAATAATAAATACATGTTAACGCCATCTGTTTGTCAAGTTCATTGGCAAAAACTTTTATTTTGCCACAAATGCAAGAGAAAGCCAATTAGAAACTGATGGATATAAATCAGTTTTTAGTTAAAAAAATTGAATTAAAGAGCCCATGGGCCAGCCCGAATGGCCCACAGCCCGCATGGGCTGGTTATTTTTGAGCCCGAAGTAAATTTGGCCCACCCCGCCCGAACCCGAAATTGTCTTTGGCCCGAATGGGCCCGGCCCGCCCGAATTGACAGCTCTAACCAAACCACACAACTTGCGGGAAGTACACGAAATCTTTAGCATACAAATCTTTATGTATAAAATAATCACTTGGTGATGTAGAAATTGTTCTCTAGTCATAGCCAAATTAATGTGTATATGAAAGCATATTTCAATATCCCTCACCGAATCAGATGAAATTAGATGAAATTAAATCATAGGCTAAGTTAGCATAGCAGAGTGGCTTGTCTAGATGAAATTAACCTTAGATTTGAAATTGATCTTCAAATGTATTTTGCTTAAAATTGTTGCTTAACTATTGTTAAAATTGATACTAAATATTAATCCTGTTCTTAATGGTTCTTTTGAATAATGCAGAATTTGCCTTTTAAAAAAGTTACCAAAGGCAAATACTAACTATGAATCCTTGTTCTGCCTATTTCTGGTAACCTTGCCAAACATGATACTTACATACAGAAGCATGGACTCATACCCATTTCAAAGACACAGGGATCAAAACGCAGGCTTTTTTGTGGTGCCTCAACATTTACTATGAATGGCGTCAAATCAATTAAATAAGAAAGATTGCAAGGTGCTTACTACTGAACCTGATTCTTGCAAAATTAGAAAGGTAAAACTATCAGTTCTTAAAACTCAGTCAAAAAACATTAAACCCTAACAAATTTCACAAAAAAATAAGGCATATAACAAAACCCTAAGAATGTAACGAGAGATATGAATTCCTTTAATTAAATCAAACATAGAAATAGCTCTCATCTTAATGAAGATTCTCAACTCATGAAATGAATCAGAAAAGAGTTGTTGTTTACCTTTCAGAAAAATCAGAAGAAAGCCAACCAATGAAGTTGACGGTGAGAGGAAGAGAGACGTTGACGGTGAGAGGAAGAGAGACGTTGACGACGAGCTGGATGGAGACCACGGCAGAGAGGAGAGAGCGATGGGGGAAGACAGGCGAGCTGGCAGAGAGAGGGATCTTCGGCAGAGAGAGTGATGGGTAGAGCAATGGAATGGAACGGTTGTTTTGGGGTTCAATGTTGCGTTTAGGGTTCAATGTTGCATGACGGCGAGTTGGCGGAGAAACGGAGCTTCGGCAGAGAGAGTGATGGGTAGAGCAATGGAATGGAAGGTGGGTTGATTTCTGGATTTTAGCGTGGAAACTGTTGCGGGAGGGTGGGTTGATTTCTGGATTTTAGCGTGGAAACTGATTTTAGGGAAACTGGTGTCGAGAGTGATGGAATGGAAGAAACTCAAGATAAAAAAAATACTAAAGTAATAAAAAAACTTGCAGCGCGCTTGCCAAAAATAGATTACACATTTAAAGTCGGACGTAAGGGTTGCCCGACTTAAAAGGGTGAACGCCAGAATTTTTTTCGCGTGTTTATTACAAAATTGCCACCGTGTCCACCATTTAAGTCGGATATTTGGGAGTCCGACTTAAAATCACCAATTATTTTCTTGTTTTTGCACTAGTGTATGAGCGAGAATAATTAAGTCAAACTTTTAAAACCAAAAAAGTTCCGAACCTTCCATATTCATCGACATGCACACTGACCTGTTCTTCACTTGGTGCATTTATTTGTACATTAAGACAACGAGATACAGAGAGAATGTTGGGCTTCACTTGAGAGTTTGTCAACATCATTGAGCACTAGTTCCGGTGTCCGTTGGGAAAGATGCAATATACCCGGCTTCAAATACCAAGACCCGTGAGACCAAACCCTCATGAGACCAAGACTGGTGTCCACTGGGAAAGATGCCAAGAGAGATCAAATGCTAAGGATTCTGTATTTCTTTGCTTCATTTACCACAAAATCCAGAGCCTGTACATCAGGAAATGTTGTTTATCTAGCTGCACATAAATATAACTAACTAGATGTTTCGACAGTATTGATAACTAGATGTTGTTTATCAGGAAATGTTGTTTATCTAGCTGCACATAAATATAACTAACTGGATCACCAACAAAATACTAGTACAAGAGTATGTGTACTGAGTGCCCAAGTCCTACAAACAGTCTTTCTAATCTCCATTATGCAAATTCTATCTCTCCTTGCAATATTTATAGCTTTAGAGTTCAAGTCATATACGTATCAGATTCACTATTGGAGTGTGCTATCCATTTGAAGTCTGTATATCACGCAACATTTAACTAATTAGGATATCACGCTGTAGAGTTAATTACCACATAATTGCAACATAAACCACACAATTTATCACCATAAGAACTTAACTTCTAACACTCAAGATGATACAATCTGAGCACACAAATAATTCATTATAAGATAGAAATATATACATTCAAGTATGAGGATACACATTTCCCATAGGAGCAGTACTCTTAACCAAAAGGATAGAAGAAGGAGGCCTTGACATCCTGACTACAAAAGAGAAAGAGCACCAAGTGACCAAACTTGGTGTCTATGAACCACTTTATCTACTTCTAGACTACCCATCTTTTCTAATCTGAAAGAAGAAATGTGACAAATAGATTTCAGCAACACATCAAAAAAAAAACTTCAACAAATAAGTACAAGTACTATCCATTAGTTATTGCAATAATTTCAATTGGATAGCATTCAATCATAGACATTTTTGAAATTCAGAAAGTTAAAAAAGAACCAAGCCTATTAACATAATTTAGGATGAAATAAACATTTTATATTATGGTTCAATCTAACAAACAACAATTTTTTTAGAACATGAAAGAC